>JAOXNO010000001.1:197500440-197523619 GCA_028565335.1 Limnodromus scolopaceus | reverse complement strand
CCTATCACTGGAAACCACTGAAAAGAGTCAGGCTCCATCATCCTTCAACCCACCCTTTAGGAACTTGTAAACATAGACAAGGTCTCCCCTCAGCCTTCTCTTCTCCAGGCTAAAGATCCCCAGCTCTTTGAGCCTTTCCTCGTAAGGGAGGAATTATTGTTGAGCATGACATCATACGATCTGTAATATCCTCATTGTCAGTTTGGATCCATATTCCCTCCCAATCCCTTCCCCACCCTCAGCTTACTAGCCTTTGAGGTCTGAGAGGGCAGGTGGAGAGACAACCTTGATGCCATGCAAGCACCCAAACATTGGTGTCTCATCGACGCTGTTCTAGCCACAAATGCAAAGCACAGCACTGTATGAGCTTTTATGAGGAAAGGTAACTCCATCCTAGCCAGACCCAGCACAGTAGTTTATTTCTGAATTGGCAACTGGACTAGATGATCTCCAGAGGTCAACATTTCTATGATTCCTTTCTAACATCTCAAAGTCCTGTGCTACATACAATCAGACTGGCTTTAATAACGGGCTTTTACCCTTTTATTACTGCATGAAGGTGATAAAATTGCTAAATATACTCATTGTGACACCAAAAAAATCTTATTCAAAGTTTCATTTAGAGAATTGTGCAACTACAAATACTTTAACCTGAAATAATGAACATAAACTACGCAATAGTAATTGTCAGTCACCTTCAACTATCAAAACCCATTTGACAATATCCAGGTCAGCAGACAATTTTAACCAAAAGATAATTGTACATTGACTGCTATCTTGCTTTGTAGCCTGACAATGCTTTGGCCTAAATTTCTGTCTCTATTTCTTCAGCATGCCTTGGGGGACACTATCTCAGTTTTATCTTTGCAGAGGAAATGAGAAAACTGTCTTTATTTGTCTTATAGCTCATGGAAATTAAAAAAAAAAAATAGTAAAAAAGGCACTCATCCCCTGACTTACAAGAAAATCTTTCCTTTTAGTTTAAGACAAATAGGCTTTTAGGGAGTGCAACACCATAATGCTCATGATGAAAAAAATTCTGAAAGACTTCTGAAGCTTTTTAAATTATTACATCCACATTGTCATCACCCTTTCATTTTCTATTCAAGTCAGTCCTTAGTTGGTGAAAAGCTAGAATTTGCATGACCCATTTCCTATACAGTTTGAAAACCCAGTTAGTGATTTCTTTCTTCGTGTTCATTTCACTGAAGCTGTCTGAATTCTCCTAGAGAATGGATGTCACTGAGGTTAGATTTGCATCCAGGAACACAGATATCAGGTCATTTGTAACAGCAATCCAAACTCATGTTTACTGACAGAAAAAAAACCCCAAAACTTTTAGAGGTATTAGGTAAAGTCATCAAATTAAGTTTTGAAAAATTACATGTTTCTGTCATTTCTAAAATGCTGTTTTCCAAAATTAGACACGGTATTTTTGCAATTCAGTTATTGTCTCTTATGAGGCTTTTTTCTCTTTTCTCAAATATTGTCCCAGGACAGCGACATAGCAAAACCTTTCCATTGATATGTCCCTGCAGGAGAGCAGAGTCCCCAACTCCATTTAAGAATGTAAGAGCCTTACTGAGCTAACTTGTTGCCATATGTAGTCAAGCTGTAAGAATCCAAGGATGAAGACAGCTGTTTTTAACCTGTGTGCAGCTGCTGCCTGTGAGACAGAGACTGCTTGCTTGCTTGTTTCAATTTCTCAACTTCTCTGTGAGAAAACTGTAGGGTTTTACCTTTTCTTCTATAGCACTGGAGAATGAGAATGTCAGTGTGTGTGGAGATACAAAAAGGAAAAAGAGATAGTTATTTCTCACCACTGCATAGAAGAGACCTCTTGAGAGGGACTTGATAGCAGAAACTGAAATTCATTTTATCAAGTTCATTTGTTACTTTTCTGTCTTAAATAAACTCATAAGATTATGTTATTTATTCCCCAATGACTACTACCAATTTTAGCCATATTTGATAGTGATAGAGTCACAAAAGTGTTACTTTAAACTCACAAAATTTGGGTAAAGAGAGGGTGTCAACTAGTGGAGAAAAATAACTCATTCAGTATTGTCAATTTAATACTCAAGCTGTGAATTCACAAGTAATGGCTCAGCTGATTCTTTTGCTCATGGAAGTATTTTTTTATCTTTAGAACATTCTTTCCGTTTGCATCTAGATTTTTCCACATGTGCTTTTTTCTTTTTTTTTTTTATTAGGCATTATTATGAAGGCCTTTCTTTTCCTAATCAGAGAACAAATCTTTACTTCAGACTGAAAAAGATATAAAAATAGAAAGGAAACAAAATTTAGTGAACTATAAAAACTTTCGCAGAGAAAAAAAGGGCTGGAACTCAGGTCTGAACTTGGACATTGAAATTTGTTTGCAATGTATGTGTCTACAAGTGTCTTTAATGTCTCTGTGGAGATTTAGTCATGACAGTTGGTAGAATTTAGAGAATGTATCCTAAAGCTAATAACTTTACATAGTCTGCTGACTAGCTCTTTAAACGCTTCTGAGTAGGTCTTTACGGACTGCAGATAATATTAGACATCTTATTCATGTGTTGACAGAGGCTGCAGAAATCTAAGTTCAGGTGTCTAAGTCTGGAGCTGAATCTGACTTTTCATTAGGCCATGGAGTCATGATGCTCTGTGTATGCTGACTATGAAAAGCCCCACATGACTAGGTAGTCTACGAGTTTTATTTCTGTCTAAAGTTTGCCATCTGCACATGGTCCTGGGCAACCAGCTTTAGGTGGCCCTGCTTCAGCAGGGGAACTAGACCAGATGACCCCCAGAGATCACTTCAAAACTCAGCCCTTCTGTGATTCTGATATGTCTCACTTTAACCCTTTGTAAAATGCTTCTGATTTGCATTGACAACATTGCATTTCAGTTTAATTCAGCAAATTATCTTCAAAATGTCTGAACAAAAGACACAAATCTTTACTCAAGCACACAGACTTGATTAAAAGTTGTTTTTCATAGAAAAGTCTAGTTGCCTAGTTCCATTGCCTTTCATAGGAAATATGAATCATAGAAAAAACTTCTTCTTTGTATCTAGTCTGAATCTACTCTCCTTTAGTTTAAAACCATTACCCCTTGTCCTATTCCTACAGGTCCTACTAAAAAGTCTGTCCCAATCTTTCTTATAAGCCCTCTTTGGGTACTGGAAGGCTGCTGTAAGGTCTCCGTGGAGCCTTCTCTTCTCCAGGCTGAACAACCCCAACTTTCTCAACCTGTCTTCATAGGAGAGGTGTTCCATCTCCCTGATCATTTTCGTGGCTGTCCTCTGGACCCGCTCCAACAGGTCCATTTTTTTCCTGTGCTCAGAGCCCCAGAGCTGGACGCAGTGCTCCAGGTGGGATCTCACGAAAGTTGAGTAGATCATAGAGGGCAGAATCATCTCCCTCAACCTCTTGGCCACACTTTTTTTGATGCAACCCAGGTTACAGTTGGCTTTCTGGCTGCAAGTGCATATTGTTGACATGTTGAGCTTTTTGTCTGCCGGTACCCCAAAGTCCTTCTCAGGGCTGCTCTCAATCCCTCCATCCCCCAGCCTGTATTGATACCAGGAGTACAAAGGAAGAATTCAGCTGCCTAAATAGAAGTGCCAAGTGCCACTGAAGGCTCTCTGTGAGATATAGCTGATGTAACAGGCTGCTACAATGGGTCATGCATACCGTTATGAAGAAGCTTCTTGAGGCCAGGAGGTATAGTGCATAGCAGCTAAAATAAGAACCTAAATTCAGGCCACTGAACCATGCTAGTAGTATCGCTAAATTTTCTGAAGTATAGGCTGTCATTTCTTAGCCTTGTTGACTTTGAAAGGAAGACAGTGATTTAGGCTAACTGGTGATAGGATCTGTCTGGTAGGGTTTAAACACTTAACATGTTCCATTTTAGCAACTGTGGTGTCCAGAAGTGAACACCATGACATTGAATAGGCAGTTGTGGCTGATTTTCTTCCTTCTAATAATCTCCCCAAAAAATTATTTAAAAAATAGTCTATGTTTTTCAAATATTTTCAAATATTTGATCTGTGGACACACATGAAAGCAAAACATATTAGTCTCAATTGCTTAATTCTGAACTGTTTCACCATTCATCCAATTTTGTTTTTCTTTGACAAAACTATATCTTGTAGGCTTTGAATATCAGCAAGACGATGTCAGAATCAAGGCAATGATGACCTATACAATACATAGGTTTGATTGATTCTAAAGACTTAGGGTTTCTTGCTTGGTTTGGTGAAATCTTGCTTATTATTCTAATAGTTGGATGTTTCTCTTCCATGTATCTTTACATGACCTTGCTTTGTGAAAAAAGTTGGAGTATGCATGATATCATCACTTTATTCCTTATTAGCATCATACCTGAGCAAATGGATAGTTCCTGTACCTCAAGTTCATATCAGCCCAAATTTTCAAAAGTACCAGTATGAAGAGCATTAGCAGGTGTTTTTCACAGAGATTTATAAAGGCAGGCATTTTGTTGTGGTTTAATCCCAGCCAGCAGCTAAGCACCATGCAGCTGCCCACTCGCTCCCCAACTGGTGACATGGGGGAGAAAATCAGAAGAGTAAAAGTAAGAAAACTTGTGGGTTGAGATAAAGAGTTTAATAAGTAAATCAAAACCCTTGCACGCAAGCAAAGCAAAACAAGGAATTCATTCACCACTTTCCACTGGCAGCCAGGTGTTAGGCCTTTTCCAGGAAAACGGCTCCGTCACGCATAAGAGTTACTTGGGAATACAAATGCCATAAGTCTGAACTTCTCCCACTTCCTTCTTCTTCACCCAGCTTTATATAGTGAGCATGGTGTCATATGGCATGGAATATCCCTTTGGTCAGCTTAGGTCAGCTGTCCCGGCTGTATCTCCTCCCATCTTTTTATGCACCCTCATCCTCCTCACTGTTGGGGTGGTGTGAGGAGCAGCAAAAGGCCTTGATTGCTTAGCAACAACCAAAAACCCCAGTGCACTGTCAATACCATTCTCATCTCAAACTCAAAACACCGCGCTATACCAGCTACTAGTAAGAAAGTCAAATCCATCCCAGCTGAAACCATGACACTTACAGAATTGGTTCATTTTTTTTGTGTTACCTGAGAATAAAGTGCACCCAGTGTAACATGATACTTGGTGACTAGAGAGTTCAGTGACTGCCACTGCATGTAAAGATGGTCTCTACAGTAGATTTAAACATATTACATGCCCATCAGAAAGATGCCCAGTTACATTTGTAAGTATTTAATTCCTTGAGGAATCTCTCCAAATAATAAAGTACTATGACAGTTATTACCTGCCAGGTTTTTAATATCCTTTCCTTAATTCTACTTCAGAGATCCAAACAGCTTATTCGGAGTAATTTTGTATCCAGAGACTCCTTTTCAATATTAAGTCAATCTTCATCTCCCCTAGGATCCATGACGTTCTTGATCATCCCTGCTGTTTGAAATAACTGTTCCATTTAAACTCCTACTTAAACATGGCTTCTAACAGAGATTTTCCAGTGACTGCAAGGATTTAGGAGAACACCACCTGTGCCTTCATCCTCCTCACCCTCTTTAAGGTTACATGGTTTCTGTTGGAAAATGGGCTGGAAAACAAACATGTAGATTAATAAAGTCCACTTTGTTGTTGTTGCTCTTCACAGTGCTTTCAGATCTCTTAAGGCATGTCTACACAGTACAATGATACTGAGGTGTCTGAGACATCACTGAACAAGCTGGAAGTCCTGTCTGGTCCTGTCCTGTGCGGGGATCTCAGCATGGCATTGCACATGAGCTAATAGTGTTGCCTTTCCTCTAGACTGACTGGTGTGGATGTAGCTCTGCTGCTTCCAGTCCAGATGGGCTGCACATGACATCAGCTTAGGTTTGTGCTTTGGCAGTTTATGCTCTGTGTAACCTGTGGTAGACCTTGATGTCCTGTTTCCTGATGATAGGTTTCTCCATTGTTGTACTCTCCAGGTGAAAAAAAGCATCTCCAGAAATTAGACCAAGTGGATGCCTAAGTGAATGGTCCTCATGTTGCTCACATACTGCATAATTGACAGCTTGACTACCAATGTCACCAGGTATCCACAGTCTCAGTTCTCCAGGCAATGATTATTGCCTTTCTTTTTGAGATGCAGAAAGAAAAAGAAGTTGGACCCAAAGAGCAGAGTGAAATATTTGGGTATAGGAATAATATAATTCCACTCTAAAAATATTCCACAAGTGTAGAATCTGATCTCAATGAAACTGATGGAGAAGGATTTTAATTTTCATATGGAATTTGAAAAAAAGCTTAAAATATCAACGTATATAGTCTTATATGTATATATTGTTTGTGTATTTATGTATTTATATATATACTTAGGAAGCAGAAACACTATTTCTCATAGTTCTCTTGCTCTGATTTATTTTTTATCTCACTGCTCTGGTTCACTTGGTCAGTGAATTTGTACTAAATTTATGTCTCAAATTCTTTCTTCTTGCTTCTGCAGATATTCTTCCTAATTACAGAAAACTTCCAGGTTGTTCACATACTTCCCCAAATAAGCCTGATCTTTCATTCTCTCCAACACTGCTTCAACAATTTGTCTTTGCCTTTTTTTTTCTCTCTCTCTTCCCTGCACCCCCTTTCTTTACTGTCAGTTTTAATCTGTATTTTGAGCCCAGGAAAGATTTCCCCAGAGTAGCAGCAAAAATGGTATTATGAATGCTCATAGATTGCATGATCTTGGAGTTTTAAAATAGAACTGACTCTTGTCGTAGCAATGCTTATTCTCTCTATTATAAAATATTCAGTCTTGCCTATAGTTGATCGTCAATATCTAGGGCACTGGGTCTTTTTTTTTTTGCAACACTTCTTTAAGTCTAACTTATTAATTGCTACCCGCCATACCAAGACATTGTAATTTAGCATTTTAATAGCCTCTTTCCTCTTTGAGCTGGATCATATTCTAGAAGAAAAAAGAAGAGAAGATTTGGTCTCCTTGTGCATCAAAACTAGAATGGTCATTCACTGCATAACCCATATGATTTTGTTTTGCCCATCAGTTTCTATCATGATCACTAACCAGAACCAATTTATTTCCAAACCTTTCTGTCTTTTCAACCCTTCATTTCTAAAGTCTAGTCTGGGGAGATTTCTCCATTTTGCTCCTCAAGTTCAATTTTCTACTCCTAAAAATGAAAACATTATTCATATTTGAAATAATGGATTAAACTATAGAGGTCAAAGGTTGCTACTTAAATACCTCTGAAAGTCATTTCCTCCTTTTTCTTCCTCCTCACCCATCAACTGGGTTATAAGTTATGCAGTCCTACCACTGAGAGACCTTTTGCTCTAGGCATTTTATATACATAATAAAAATAAAAGTCTCTCCCAAATAGCTTACAGGAAGAAAGACAGTAAATAAATAAACATAGAGAACCAAGTGAACAAAGTAACACAAAGTTTGATGTAACACAAAGCAATACTGCACAACTAGTGTCTAGCTGCTTCTAGTTAAAATTTGGCCTTCCTACAAGTTTTGAAAACATTTATTTTCAAGTCCTCTCACAGTGCTGTATTGTTTTAAAAAGACTGTTGTTCCCATACCTAGAAATTAGTTCAGCTACCTAAACACAAGTGTCAAGTATTATTTGTGATTTCTTCTTTCTCTTCTTTTTTTGCAGAACTCTTGGCAAGGCTACTCTTACCATAATGGACAACAAAATACAGATGAAGAAGAAACTCTAAGGTGTTGTAACCTTAGAGTTTGTTCTAACACTTTGTTAGATTGTGACCTTTATTTAGATTAACTTTTTCTCTGGAAAGTTTGGAATTTTACAAAAGTGCCTCCTTTCCAAAAAAATTTTCTTAGCCATATCTGTGACCAGTTTTGCTCCTGGGACTTAGAGTTGGCTGTAAGTCATGCAGAGTGTAGTAACTTGCAGTTTGGGTGGGACAAGAAGACATTTCAAGCCTTAAACTTAGCAGATAAAAATATCTTTTCGATTGAAGTTGGACTAGGGGGAGAACGACTCTCATAGAAAACAAAAAAATGAGCCCATGGTAGAAAGGGTTATTGAAGTCATTGGGATGAATAGCATCTATAAGAGAAAAGGAAGCATCAACACAGAGACTTGTGATGCTAATAAGTAAACAATATGTAGAGTGTTGTTTTATTAAAGGAAATAATGCGGATATACAAAGATTGAACTATTCCTGCTTCATTGTGGTTCTACTAATCAACATGAGCAACAATAGCTGATTCTTCTAGGAAAACTGGAGACAAATGCTAATGAAAGTTATAATATTTCTGAACTAACGAATAGCAATTTGAACTGAAAACTATTTGTGGCTACAGTTAGCAGATTTGCTTACTAGTGTTTTGAATACCTGGTAATATTTTTATTTTTTAAAAATCAAACCCACAAGACCAAATAAGGACTATCAGGGAAGGAATGATACAACAAACCTGCTGTCCGATGTAAAGGAAACTTGAAATGCTGAGGGGACACAGATTATCTGCCCACAAATTTATTCAGTAACAGGTCCTTCTCTTTTAGTATTGGTGAAATACTGAATACGAGCAGGTGACATGCCAATTTGCCAGTTAAATTAAGCTTGCTTGCTGCATACAGAAAAAGGCTAAAATATTAGTGTGTTACTCAAGCACTTTCGATTTTATTTCCAGTTTTCCAAAGAACTGCTTGTGTGACTTTTTACAGACCATACAATCCCTCCTATTGTAAAATATAATGAGATATCCACACTGGATATCACATGATGCATCACACTGAGTTTCATGAGGAAACAAGGTCAAGAAAATGGATACCACAGTAATGAGAATGATGGGGGAAACCCTGGAGACTAAACTGAAGAGGTTTTTGTGGCAGTCATAGAAATATAAATATATTTATTTTAACATATGCACCAATGCACACAGCATGGGTAACAAACAGGAAGAGTTGGAAGCCACCGTGCTGCTAGAAAGCTATGACCTAGTTGCCATTGTTGAAACTTGGTGGGACGAATCCCATGACTGGAGTGCAGCTGGATCCATGGCTACAGGCTGTTCAGAAGGGACAGGTGAGGAAGGAAGGGTGGAGGCATTGCCATCTACATCAAGAAAACAGAGTGTGAAGAGGTCCCATGGACTTATGTATGTTCAGGGTTCTTAGGTGGTCTCTAACCTGATCTTCACTTATGATGGGAAGGACTTCATTCATCTACTCTCTGCCTTGAGATTCAGATTGAGATTGAGAGAAGTGAGAAGAGCGATTACCATTGAAAAGTGAGGCAAAAATATTGTTGAATACAGCAACCTTCTCCATATTGGTTGTTATTGGTTCTCCTGATGATTTAAAGGTAGTTATGAAATACATTTCCATTCTACAAATAATTTTATTTTATAATATTTTACTGTTTTGCTCAAACTGAAACATTTATATAAAGTGGTAACTACCTTTATTTTTCTTATCTTATATGTATGTATATATATGTATTCCTAGATTGCATGTTATTTTTTGTTTAAAACAAACAATATTACAAATATTTAAGTCAAAAAGTGGAGAAATCAGCACTCTTGCCATGGACTTAATTCATGAAATGATTGAATGCAAAGTTAAATCTATCATTAATGACAATACCACTCTAATTTTGTTACGCTGAATTACATTGCAATTCTTCGTACAAAAGTGTCCATGAAAAAATTGTCAATGAGTTTTTACCAGTATCTGCTTTACAAGTTACAGGACATGGACAATTTCTACACCACAGAATTGTGTCACCTGTAGCATTTGCAGTTTTAAATGGTTAATAAGTGTTGAGAGCATTCCATAAGAAATGTGTGAGGTCAAAATAAGCATGCAGACCATTGTTATTAGTCTTGTGTTCAAAGCACTCTAAAGATCCTCAAGGGTCTGCAACCCTACATACACAATCACTGCAGAAATCTTTGAGGCTTTTAAGATACCACCCATCCAAGTAGGAATGAGTAGCTGTTCCTCTCTCTGCTGTTCCTATGTATGGGCAATGTAAAGAGACAGAGTGTGTGAGTGCTTCTCATTTGCTTGTGAAAACTCAGTTTAAGCACCTTCACCGGCAGCCAGAAGCCTGGGTGATTTCACACAGAAGTGTGTGAGAAGGAGACATATTCTTTTAAAACTGAACAATGGCAATAGTAATGCCAGGTGATGTGATAAATCACAAGTAGCTGAGAAGTTTCTTCTGAGGCTCTGGCAGCCCTTTCTGGAGGACTGTCTGACCACAACTCATGCCACAGTGCAGTGGGTGCAGTAGACTGTATTGCTCTACATATTCATTTCCACCTACTTGCAGAAAGGGCTTTTATCTAAGTGGATGTTAACAAACAGAAAACCAGTTAAATTTGAGTAGCGTGATCTTAACAGGTATAAACTGTCTTTGCTGGCTGGTAAATCAACCCAAAAGGATGCTACAAGCTTCTGTCTGTAAACAGTATTTAGATGAAGAGGATCCCTTGAAATTATAACTTAAATTTATGCTGAAGATGAACTCCTTGAAGCTGTAGCCACAGGTGGAAGCTTTCTCAAGCAGAAATACAAAACGCTGTAGCTTAGCTCCTAGATTTCCATTGCTTGTTTCTGTGATTGGTTTGGTGGTTGTTTTTTTTTTTCATTTGTAGAGAGAACTATTCAATACAGTAATTTTCAATTCTCATGCTTGTGTATGTCTTGACATACCCTAGAGCATAAAGAAAGCCTTTGCAATGCATAGAAACAGAGAATTTCTATCAAAAAAAATCAATTATCAATGACTTAGGTTACAGTCTTTGCTTTGTGAAAATGGAATTTTAATTAGGTAAGGATAAAAACACTTTATTTGCTATACGAGAGACTTATACATAAAATACTCCTTTTTAGCTGCACTATTTACTTCCGTACAAGCTGTTTAGTAGCTCTTCTTATGAGCCCAAAACAACATCAGAGTCATGTATAAAGAACATCAAAATCCCTGCTTGCTTCAGGTGGATTTTTCTGTTATCACTGCTCCCAGAGTGGCCTGTTAAGCTGGATAAATATGCTATCTTTTACCACTGCATAATACAGTTGTTAAAAGAGATATATAAAAATTACTATCTACAAATTTTCCATTTTTGCAAGAAATATAAAAAAGAAAAGACATCAAAAGCATTTGCAAGTAATTAAAGTGGTATGTGATTTCTTTTGTAAAATTAAAAAGTACTGTATTTTGCATTTAGTAAGTGTGAGTCTGTTATCACAATCTACTGCTTACACATCTATACTGCTCTTTGCAATAAGTCTTTCATTCCTTATTCTTCTGCATCCAGCTAGAGGGGATTTCACAAAATGTTTAGCATATTTCCTGATTAAATATAGTCCCTCCTTTTTTATTAAAATCCTAAATTTATTAATTCTTTATGCATAACTTTCTTCTCTTTCTTCTATTACCTGATCTAATAGCTGATATTCATTGAAACAAATTCACCTTGGAATGGGTCTAAATATTTCATAAGCTTGATTTAATTGCTGTCATTTCCAATAGCTTCTCTACTCAGGGGGCACTCTTTTTATAGGAACTCTATTGGATTTTTTACTGTCAATAAAAAACTTTTTAGACATCATTAAGCTAGATTTTAAGGGTGAATGAACCTCTAGAGTTTGTCTCCTGATGGCTGTTTATTTCAAATCTGCAATATTTATTCATCTTGCAAATCTTAGATTCAGTTCAGGCTTAACAAAGCAAACAACAGTCAAGAAATTTGTACACCCTTACCTGGTTTTACTTTTATGTTAATCACCTTTGTCTGCTCTGCTATGGACATTCTTATTTGCTATGCATATCAACGTATGTAACTGAGAAAAAATGTATACAAAGGAGTTCCATGATCTACTAATAAAAAAAGTCATATTACAGTATCATGTGAATTACTTCCTTCTTGCTAATGTTTGGTTTAAACATATTCTAAGCTCTTTACTGAAATAAAGTTTAAAAATGCATTCATTTACTCTACTTCATTCTTTTCTTGTAAGATTTTTCAGTTAGAAAATAGAAAATGCTATTAAAATTTGCATTTAAGTCTATACATATGTGTAAATTATTAAATAAAATATTACTTCTAATCTTTCAAAGTTTTCCATGTGTATATGTATCTATGTTTATGTGTTTAGATAATGTATTTAGTCATAAATTCAACCAGCCAGATGAAGTGATACTGTACTTGTTCATGTCTGCAGCAGAATGCAGAACACACAAGGTTGGCCTTAAAGTGCCAAATGGATTATCACTTTAAAAAAAAGCAGTAAAACTAATGCAGTTTAGAAAACAAGAAGAAAGGTCACAGGGAAATGTAAAGTCAAGAAGAATATTTAAATAAAAATCCTTGTTTGTTCTTCCTCTGAATTTTTTTTTTGTTGCTAATTTCCTACTGTACAGGCAGAGGATTTGGAGTGTTGGAATAAAATTATTTTACTTTCTGTAAAGCCAAAGCTTATGTGGGTAAGTGTTTTTTATGGAAAATTTGACAGTTGTATTTTCTGATTATTTACAATATTTTTAAGTTATTTCAATGCCTTTTAAAAAAAAAATTAGTAAAAATATTTTTATCTTTTCCTGTTATTTGACAATTGTAACAAATTATTCATTGATATAGCCTAAACAGATATTAATCACAGAATCATAGAATGGTTTGGGTTGGAAGGGACCTTAAAGATCATCAAGTTCAAACCCCCTTGCCCTGAGCAGGGACACCTCCCACCAGACCAGTTTTCTCAAAGCTCTATCCAGCCTGGCCTTAAACACTTCAAGGGAAGGGTCATGCACAACTTCTCTGGGCAACCTCTTCCAGTGCCTCACCACCCACAGAGTAAAGAATTTTTTCCTGATATCTCATCTAAATCTCCCGTCTTCCAGTTTAAAACCATTACCTCTCTTCCTATCACTGCACTCCCTCATAAAGAGTCCCTCCCCATCTTTCCTGTAGGCCCCCTTCACTTACCGGAAGGCTGCTGTAAAGTCTCCCCAGAGCCTTCTCTTCTCCAGGTAGAACAACCCTAACTCTCTCAGCCACTCTTCAGGGGAGAGGTGCTCCAGCCCTCTGATCATCTTCGTGGCCCTCCGCTGGACCCACTCCAATGGGTCCATGTCGTTTCTTACTTTGGGCGTCCCAGAGCTGGATACGCTTCTCCAGGTGGGTTCTCGCAAGGGCAGAGTAGAGGGGCAGCAGTATGGCCTGCTGGCCATACTTCTTTTGATGCAGCCCAGGATACAGTTGGCTTTCCAGATGCAAGTGCACACTGCTGGCTCATGTTGAGCTTCTCACCCATCAACACCTCCAGTCCTTCTCCTCAGGGCTGCTCTCAATCCATTCTCCACCAAACCTGTATTTGTGCCATGTCCCAGGTGCAGGACCTTGCACTTGGCGTGGTTGAACTTCCTGAGGTTTGCAGAGGCCCATCTCTCAAGCCTGTCCAAGTCCCTCTGGATGGCATCACTTCCCTCCAGCATCCCGTCCAGAGTTTACCAGGAGTGGCTTTAGTCTGCTGAGTTGGACTGAGTACCCTTTAGCAGTTGAAATGCATTAAGTACCCTCCTGGAGTGAACCTTCTCATTTAATTTTGTCAAAAAGAGTCTAGTTTGTGATCTGTGATGTCTGAAATTCTGAACTGGCATGTTTGAGTGGACATGTAAAAGATGTCCCAAAATTTTTCAAACATACAGAGAGACTCTACATCCTAAACATTTATAGTATATGACATTCAACAAATAAACCTTCTGTTCATGAGAAAATATGTCTTTGTTCACATGCATTGCTTCAAATCACATCTTGCATTGTGGTAAATAATACAGAACCATAATAAATAATAGACATTTTATGTTGTGGTAATAACTATAAATAAAGACAAAATTCATACCAAAATTTAAAAATAATTGGCTGGACCAAAATGTGAAAAATGGGTAATGAAATAAAAGTCAAAACAAAACACCCACACCCACCCTCAAAAAAAATAATTTAAAAAACCTTGTTATGGCTTATATCTACAGTGAGATCCAAGAGTCTCTCCTCTCCCTTCTCCCTGGCTCTCCTTGCCTTCCATTTTCCCTCTCTCTACATATGTATTGTGTACAGTATTTGAGAACCTTCTCAGAACTTTTGAAAAGTAAGCATTTATTTTATAATTATTTTAAGCATAAAAATTTAGAAACAAAAAACTAAAGGAAAGAATGCTTCAAAAGGATTAAAATGAGAAGAAACTATACTTACTAGATAAACCGGTCCAAAATTAATTATAGAAAACTCTCCCAACATTGGAAACTACTTTAAATAATAACCATTTTACAGAGGGAATAATGTGAAATGTGGAGTATACCTTATAACAAAATATGTGCTATGTAAATCATATACCAGTTTGGGTAATTACTCCCATATTATTTAGCATAAACTGTAGTTTTTTTCAAGCTTTACCCTGACATATGATGTTCAAAAATGATATGCAGGTAAAACACTGTAGTAAATACATGTGAGTGTAATATGCACAAACTAAACAATTAACTGAAAATTGGTACCTTGTTAATTATTTCCACTTTGAAGAGAAAGTGATGATGGAATTCCTGACGTTATACAAACATTTTCCCCGTCTTCACAGTCAAGCTACTAATTCTTTCCCAGTTTCTTTTTAGGTTATCTCCCTTTTTTCCTTTTTTTTTTTTTCCCCCACAGAGGTGGTTGCAATTCAAACATATCCACATATCTCAGTCTGTATGATACCTAAAGAATCACCTGCCACCACAGACTTATACAAGGTTCACATAGTAAAGTTTATAGAAATGTGGGAGCATAAATCACAGGAAGAAAAAGAATTGGAGGAGACATCAGAAGGACAGATTTTATGGACATGCCTTGAACACCTGTTGCAGTGCTTCTTCAAACTGTTAATGGGGAACCAGTTGTTCTGGAAAAGTGACATCCTGTCATTTTGGTATTTGATTCCGTGACAGGAAGAAAAACAAATTGAGTTTTGGGACATAAATTCCTGCTGTCCTGACAAATTCATTCATACAGAACTCCAATGCCATTTTCATATTATTTCTGCAAAAAAGAAGATGTTAAAACTACCAGCCTAATGAGCCCCTCATGACAATACTTCATCCAAAGTCCAACTGTGATAGGGTCCAAAATAACATAACTTATGTGACTGCAAGCAGAAGAAAATGGAAGATTTAGTTTACAGTCATTTTGTGAATAGGACTGAAATGTCATATTCCACATTCCTTGAAGTTTTTTGTTTCATCAGGGCATTGCACTGTGTTTTAGGAATGAACTACAAGCTTCCTTCCAACCACTATTTCAGCCAGAGTAATTCTGTCTCTAAACTTTCCCATGGGAACAAACCCAAATCCTTTTCTCTTTATTCTTGCTCTCTGAAAACCAATGTAGACACAGATCCCACAAAACCAATCAAAAGTTCACCTTAATTGCTGTGAAACTATGAAATTACTTGGATAACAAACCTCATCTGCTGCTAACTGCTGGTTTATGGGTTCTATTTTGTGCATTAATGTCTATTGTTTTAACTCTTTTCTCCATCATAGAAGTTAGCAGTTGTTTCTCTCTTTTTTTTAAACTTACATTTGCCATTAAAGAGGCCAGCTGTTTTACTCAGCAGCTTTATTATGGTTTTATCCAACCCTCAGCCTCAAAATAACCAGGAAACTGTTTACATTAAGGAAAAAATCTTTTATAAATTTGAGGGAGGACAGATGCACAGCAGCAGAAGCATACTGAGAAGGCAGAAGCCTTAAACTGAAGCACTTGAACTACGGAGTTTATTTTTGTCACACTTCCCTGTTAAAATTAATAAGATTAATGCCATTTCTGAGGAGACATGAAATTCCCAAGTACATGAATTGAACTTTCACTAGAAATGCAGTCCGGGGTAAAACAAGATGGAGAATTATATTTGTGGCCTAAAATCCGTACAAAAAAAAAGTAGAGTTTTCTATATTCCAAAAGCTCTTTTGCTGAAGTAAATATTAAGAATTAAGTATACTTTCAAATTAATTATGCCATTCAAAGTCAGTGTTCACTGTGATTTGTATCTATGAGTGTATGAGGATACAGGTAAAACAGATCCTGTGTTAGATCAGTTTGTATAATTGGGGAAAAAAAGCATGTGACTTCCTAGGTTTACATTTGTAATCTGCTTTGAAATAGAAGTAGCAAGTTTTGAAGTGAGATAAAAGTTTATGATATTTGCTCTAAGTTTAATGTATTGTTTCTTTACAGGACATTTGAATAGAAGGGATGATTGGTACCTGTAATACAGTGGAAGGGTGAGAGTAATACAGAGGAAAGCATATTAAGATTATATATAAGAAAGCGAAACAGACATAAAGCTACCCCATTAGCAACACTGCAGGATTGGCCTTAGATGGGACAAGTATTGCGTAGAAAAAATCCTATATACTGAGTCTGTGACTGAGGGTATTCAGTAGGTTTGTGCATTCAGAAAGGAGCTTTGAAACTCTCTCTTTTAAGAATCAGGATTATGAGAGGTTGGTAAGTGGTGGTTTTGTGAAAACAAATTTCTCACTTAAGGTTAATTATCTGGTTTATCCTTTATCAGTTGTCTGTTTGCGCTCACCTCGGTGTATTGTGGTTGTTCAGCTTCACCTACATAGGTGATCTTGAACGCACCACAGGTTGCTCTGGGGGGTGTAATTTGAAATTTAGTAGGGGACATCTGAAAATGTATTTCAAGATATGAATAGAATTTCTTTAATAACTTATACCATTTGTTTTAGGTTATGGTGGCATATGATTATTAGGGATGTAGTGGCATATTTTGTTTTTAGTGTACTAGTTTTCTATGTATTTCTTTGGGACGTCACCCAAAGACAAAACCTGGAGAATAGCTTAGTGGTGTAGTTTTCTTGTACTCAGATGAGCTAAATATCTCAAGCGAATGCTTTAATGGCCTGGCTGCACATCTTACCCTTTTTGATACTTTTCAGATGTTTACTGGCTTTCCTGTTCTGTGAGATATGTAGCAGTTTGTAGTAGCAGTTTGTTGTTTATCATCTCTTATGTTGCCCCTGGTGTCTGAATTAATAGCAAGGAAATTGCAGCTGAGGTTGATGCAGGAGCATGTCAGAACTGGATGATGGAGAGATAGTAGCTATGGAATTTGTGATAAAAATTGGTAAGTCAAGATTAACACAGATGTTATAGATGTCATCTAAGTATGTTAGCTACACTAAAATATAGTTATTTAGAATCAGTTCCTTTAAATGACTCATGAAATTATAGGCATATTATGAACTACTTATGCGCACTATCTTGACAGTAGTAGCTGTGCAGTCTGGTGAAAATGTCATTTATTTAAGGTAAACTTTCTTGCGGATAAGAACATAATGGATGAGTGTCTCACTGTGTTTAAATTGGAATTCTAAGTGCTGATTTTTAGTTGTTGCTCTGTTACATGTGGGATGGGCCAAATTAATAATCACACTAGTTTCTGCTGCACAAGCAAATGGGACATCCACCACTCATGGAAGTAAAATCAAACTCTGATATTTTATAAGTTTCCAATTCTCCATTTAATACAGTTCTTGCATAGGAAACTTTCAACCTTTCAACCTATCAAGAACTGTGAATCCAACATGGAAATCATTTGCTCCTCTTCCGGTAAGTAAGGCATTTCACCAAAGCCAGAGTCATTAATTTTATTCCCGAAATAAAGGATATGTTTTGGTAGTCAGATCGAGTGCAGTAAAACTTTCCAGTACGAAGACCTAAAACATCACTAGCAGCAGCAGGAATTTACTGAATCATCTCATTAAAAAGAACAGACCTTTTGGGAGAACATTCATAAATTCCTCTACTAGGGCCTACTCTACTCCCATTAACGCAAATACAAACATCTCAGAGTTTAAAGATCTCATGGTCACATCTAAAGCCACTTCATTTCTCTCCTCAAGTTAGTGAGTTCTATATCTGTTGGTTCTGCAACCTGTACCGTTCACACCTTTAGAGAACAAATGTAATAAAATAGGGTAGATGCAACTATGAAAATATTAGGAAAAGAGTAAATGCACTATATTTATTAATGTATATCTCAGTGAGAGAGCAAAAGAGAATAACAAGGTTTTAGAACGCTGAAAAAGTGTAGATGGTCAAGCAGTTGCATGGATATATATTCAATAATCAGAGTCAAAAAGGCTGTCAAAAACACTAATAGTACTGTGAGTTTTGTAACTGGCCATTAACAGAAACCTCTTTCACCTCCAGGCTGAAAAGGTCAAAGTAATCTACATCCCTGGCTGCAATAAACCGGATATTTTACATCCACTAATATCTAACCCTCATTAGGGACTGGTATCCTGCTGAAGGATCTGTCCTTTGAATAAAATATTAAATCAAAGTCTTTTCTGTTATGTAACCATTATGGATAACATGGCATGACTGAAAGGAGAGTAATAATGATTAGAAATCTCCAAAGACTATTGACTGGATGCTTATCAACTGTACATTGTGGATAATGAAAGCAATTTATAAAGACTTTGGCATCAAAAAGTTTAATAAATAAAAAGGGGGTGGACAACTATCCCATTCTATTTCAAACACAGAGTTAATCTATAGAGAAGACATGGACTAAACCAGGAAATTTCTGAAGTACCTGTGACTTTCTGTGGTTAATGTGTACTATTGACTTTCAAAATGATGTTTTTTATGACTATTTTAATATTTCTACCTAGCAGAAGGAGGTGGAAAAACGGTGAAAAGAGACAGATTTTGGAAACCTGAAAAGAGACTAAAAGACATGTGGGGCAAAACTCCGAGTCATTTTTCATGCTAATTTATCTCATAGACAGAAGAGGAATGATTTACCTGTGTTCCACTGTCATGTCTAATGCTCTGTGTATTCATGAACATTCCAAAGCTCTAGTCCATTAAGCATATTGTCATTTCCCACAAAATTAAATTTATAAGCTTGCAAAATAAGTTTTGTTTATTGGCTGTCATGATTTTGTGAAATGCTGTGGAAATTTCAGTAGGGCTGTACAAGGTTACATAAATTGAGTCCACAGATAAAGTTGCAATATACCGGTTTTTAAATGGGGAACCCCTTTCAGTCCTAACCCCTCATTGTTAGACATGATAGAATTTGCAAGGTGCCCTAAAGTCTTTCAGTTTTGCTGTAAATCATTGACAGATCAAAAGATAATTTTTCCAGTCTGAATAAAAATTTAGTTGTTTATGGCCATTATATTAAAATTTGAGGTTTTAGAAAAAATGTTAATAGAACATGATAATAATCCTCATGACAGGTTTCATTTGTTTATTTGTTTGTTTAAATCTCTTGTCTACTTTAAAATAAATAAATCTCTATAAATTGTATTAGAGTTTTCTTTTCAGGTATTCATCCTGTTGTCCATTCTTATAGCTATTTCTTTTGTGGTCTCAGTGGTCTAAACTATTGCAAAATACTTTTTTTCCAGGGCACATTTACTGGAACTACTGTGATCAATCAACACATCTCCATAATGGGAGAAAGCTCAGAGGAGATTGGCAAGGATTATGCTCCTGGCAATCTCAGGGAAGAATCTGACTCAGGAGTGCTTGATCGTTTCAAAGAAAGCTGAATTTCATCTGAATACACACAGGACCAGAGAGTAGCCTTTGTTTTAGACAGACAGCTGTATCAATGGATCAACTCGCTGTTATCAGTTAGCGTGGATCAACTGGTTGCGTAAATAGCCTTCCTTTAGTTAATCAGTAGAAATAGTGTCTTCCTGAGCCAGCCAGACCAGTGGTTGAGGTTAGGAAAGACCTCTGAAGGCCATCTGGTCCAACTCCCCTGCTACAGAAAGGCCTTATAAAGCCCAGGACCGTGTTCAGATGGCTTTTGCATATCTCCAAGGTAGGAGACTCCACCACCTCTCAGTCACCCTCACAGTAAAAAAATGTTTCCTGATGTTCAGAGGGAACCTCCTGTGTTTCAGGTTGTGCCCATTGCATCTGGTCCTGTCACTGGCCACAACTGAAAAGAGCTTGGCTCCATTCTTTTTGCACACTCCTTCCAGGTATTCAAAGACACTGATAAGATACCCCATGAACTCTCTCTTTTACAGGCTAAACAGTTCCAGCTCTCTCAGCCTTTCCTTGTAGGAGGAAAGTCCCTTCATCATCTTTGTGGTCCTTGGTTAGACCCTCTCCGGTATGTCAATCCTTCTCTTGTAGTGAAGAGCTCAGCACTGGACACAGTACTCCAGGTATGGCCTACCAGGGTTGAAGAGAAGGGAAGCATCACCTCCCTTGCTCTGCTCTCAGTACTTGGCATAATGCAGCTCAGGATACCATGAGCCGCCTTTGCAGCTAGGGCATATTGTTGCCTCATGTTCAACTTGCTGTCCAGCAGGACCCCCAGGCCCTCTTCTGCCAAGCTGCTTCCCAGCTGGGTCACCCACAGCATATGTTAGTGCCTGCAGGACTTTGCACTTCTCATTGTTGAACTTCATGAGGTTCCGGTAATCTCATTTATCCAGCCTGTTGAGGTCCCTCTGGATGGCAGCATGACCCTTTGGTGTATCAGCCACTCCTAGTTTTGCGTCATGTGCAAACTTGCTGAGCATACACTCTGCCCCACCATACAAATCATTAATGAAGGTGTTAAACAGGGCTGGACCCAGTATAGACCCCTGTGGTACACCACTAGTTACTGGCCTCCACCCGGAGTTCCTGCTGCCTTGAGCCACCCTCTGGGCCTGGTCATTTAGCCAGTTTCAATCCATGTGCTCAAAAAAATAAGTATACATAAAATCTTAAAGAAATTATTTGTAGAAATATCCCTTGCTCTCCTGAGCTCTTTAAATTGGACAATAAACAAAAGACATTAGAATTAGCAGCACAGTAGAAAAAAACCTGTATGATTGCTTGGCAGCCATTGTGTATAGAATAATTAGGAAATGAAATTAGAAAATGTGAGAGTGGAAATTTTCTGCTGGTGTAGTATTTATATTTATCTAGAACAGTATGCAGAAACCCATCGGAAGACATATGTCAGATGATTCCTCTTTTGTGTAGACAAAAACATGTATCATAAGAAGGAAATGAATAGAACAGTGAAGAAAAAAATTTCTTCTGAGGATGTTTTCAAAACAAGGTCAGTCTTCTTCTGCCAGGCCTAGGTACATCTTCATCTTCTGCAACCTCATTTCAACTTTATTTAGTCAAAAATCGTTTCAATACACATTATTAGCAAGACAAATTTAGTAGCACTTACCCAAGTACTAGTGATAGACAGCATATTCTACTTTTACAGACAACAGCGTGAATCCAAGACTGTTGCTCTTCTGGGCTGCACAGTGAGGAACATATGTCAGGAATGGTTACTGCTACATGGTTGTGGAAAGGATCTGTCATGTTGCAAACAATGAAAATGTACAGCGCATGTCTCCCACACAACTCTTGATACATCAGATATAACCGCAAAAAAGAAAAGCAAGCAAGTAAATGACTGAGAAGAGCATGTAAGAACACTGTAAGAAAACAAACCAACAAATAAAATCTGGATCTTTAGGGAAATGAGAGAGCTGAGACCCAAAACTCACAGATCTTCCTTATCTGACATATTCTTTTCTCACTTTTTGAGACATGGTAGAAGTAGACATTAAGGTAGATAGATCCATCCAGACCATTAAGCCCTAGATGAGAACTCCTGAATGCTTAAGCTGTTTCCTTATTCTTTTTGAACTGTTTTCTGAGTGAATGGAGAGCATGACACAGGGTGTGTGTTAACGGCTGTGTCTACAGAGGAGCAGACTGAGTGCAGAAGGCGCAGATAAACAAATGGTAAGTTATGGTAGCAATCTATATATATTTTATTTTGAATTACACATATTCCGGTCTCCTGGGCTGAATATGCACACTATGTGCATACTCTGAAGTTGTCTGAAAGAGTAATCACTGGTTTGCATCATTACACCTTTCCCAGAGGTGAGAGTGATTTTTGTGTGCACCAAATTAGAACTTCCACTTTAATTTCCTCAGAAAGGAATCTAGTTTGTACACCCTAAAACTACTTTTCAAAATAAACCATCAAATGATAAGTGAAGATCATGTGGGTGTCTGCACCAAAACTGTCCTGCTGATCTGAGGTGGTTTTTCAGAGTTTTTCTATTCAAGGCTTGACAGAAGCACAGACAGTGGCATATGTCCTCAGTAATTAATTTAAAAAACATAGTGGAATGTTTCTGACTAATTTTCAGTGTACTTTTAGATTTGTTTTGGATTTTCTTCTTCTCTATTTTTTTATTCTTCTGTTTGTTGTTGCTGTTGGTTTTTTTCCCCCTGTTCACACTGATTCCTGCATTAAAACTGTGACTCTCTAATGCACTAGTGGAAACAGTAGTAGGGACTAAGCTAACAACATATCTGATATTTTTATTTGTAATCATTCTTGCAATGTGGCTTCTAGTAATGAAAGCCATTCTTCTGCTTTGCATTTTCAAACAAATTCCTAGAAGTAGAGACACTTGAAAATTGTCAATCTTTTTTTTGTATAACTGGTAGTCCAAATATGATGTTGTACCAAATCTAAATCAGCAATTTGCATCTTGCAAACATTCATGCCAGAAGAATTTTACGTTCTACCAGTTCATAATTTTTTTCTGAGTTTTATTAAACTTATTTTATTCTTGCAACCTTTATGTTTTTTTTTTTTAAAGACTTTTCTTTCCCCTCAGTGGCCATTTTCTTCCCAGAGATATTGCCATTGTTTTCTCTGGGTTCAGTAAGACTCATCTGAGACAATGATAATGTTTTCTGGGTGAAATATGCTAATTCTTTTTCCCAGGTCAAGTGTAGTTTTTCCATTAAATAGAAAAGAAAATTATATGGTAGCAATTTAACCTGAACACACTTTAAATCTAAATTCAGAAGGATGGATTTAATCCAATTAGTTTTTTTTAAGAATGGGGCATCATTTTTTCAGAGCAATAGACTACTGAGTCAATGAAAACACAGTACTTTGACTCCTGAAATATCAAATGGATACAGCAGTTTAGCACAAACACACAATAAGGCATGCTATTTTATTTTCAACATATGTAGATATATTTTATGATGATTTCACTGAATTTCACTGAATTTTTAGAGTTGGAAGGGACCATAGAGATCATCTAGTCCAACTCCCCTGCCGAA
>JAOXNO010000001.1:197481392-197498232 GCA_028565335.1 Limnodromus scolopaceus | reverse complement strand
TTGCCCAGGGAAGTCGTGGATGCCCCATCCCTGGAAGTGTTCAAGGCCAGGCTGGATGAGGCTTTGAGCAACCTGGTGTAGTGGGAGGTGTTCCTGCCCATGGCAGGGGGGTTGGAACTCGATGATCTCTAAGGTCCCTTCCAACCCAAACCATTCTAGGATTCTATGAAATAAAAATTCACTGCGTGTCTAAGCTAATAGTCAATTTAATATCGAATTATCTTATCTTATCTTATCTGTATGTCTACCCATCTTTTCTGCTTGCCACTGTTT
The DNA here is from genome assembly GCA_028565335.1 of Limnodromus scolopaceus. NCBI lineage: Eukaryota > Metazoa > Chordata > Aves > Charadriiformes > Scolopacidae > Limnodromus > Limnodromus scolopaceus. The sequence continues at coordinate 197,497,959 of JAOXNO010000001.1, read as the reverse complement.
AACATTACTTCATCTGGCCCTATTAGGAGTTCATTTTCAAAAACATCCAGTTTTTCTCTCTTTCAGTCAGTCAAGCACCTGGCTAAATTATAGTTGAGTTAATGGGCAGTCCACAGCTTACTCATGTCTCCTAATGAATCATAGCATGATTCACCTCATCCAGCTTTAGACACCTACAGAGCATTTATTCATTTGACCTATTTTAGGCAGATATTTTGCAATGAGATAAACCCCTCCTTTGACATGTTCTTTTTCCCAGTTAAACTATAAAAGTTTATTTCCAGTCAAACTATGAAGGAACATAACTCACTCGGACAGAGTTATTTACATTATTGACTTTACATCTGGCCATGTGAATCCCAGCCAGGTGTCTGATCCTGCTTTTGTTCATGGAATCCTTAAGTCTGCCAAGCTGTAAACCAGTATTTGACCCAAGTGACCTATTCCACAGAACTGATAAAAACAAAATCTGTATTTTCTGGTAAGGTATGTTTGGCTCAGTTAGACTTACTGTTTCACTGTACCTATTATGCCTGAAGAGTTTAATTTCTTTTCTGAATTCTGATAAGAAGAGAATTGGTCAAATAAACAATTGAGCTTGATAAGAGAGAAATCTCAGCCCGTGACATTGGTACCTTTGTGATTTAAAAAAAAAAAAAACAAAAACGTAATTAAGAGATCTTGAATAATGAATATAAAAACCACATTAATAAAATCTGAAAACAAAACCAAAACAAATAAACAAACAAAACCAGCAAACCCCAAAATCCCAAACCGCTAACGTTCCGTGATGCTGTTTTAAGAACTGGCCATTATGCACAAAAGAAAATTTGACACATCATTTAATAGTGCCAATAATGCCAATACTGGCAAGCATATGAACCATTCTTTATGAATTTTTCTGCAATACCTAGGTAATGTCTTGCAGTTGACTACAAAATTCTGATTTGTTTCTTTTGAAAAAAAGAGCTATTTTGTGATACTAAATGAATGTCTGCTGCTTGTCTGCCTTTCAGGATTGATTGATTTCTAATAAGACCTTACATTATTCTGGACTCACTGAAAGTGAGAAAACAACTTGCTGAAGCCACAGACTCAGAACTGAAGACACATGAAGAGCTAATAAGCAAAAAGTGGAAGGTCTGGAAGTCCAAGGCTAGAAAGGACTTTAGAACACATATGGAACTGGTTCAGAATAAACCAACTGAACTCTATTTTATGGAGATGTGAGAAATGGGTGGGACTGTATCTAGGACTAAAGCTGAAGGAGCACACATGCAGAGGGACTGTTATGAAGGTATGGATTTTATGCTGTGACACCAGCCCGAATGCATCTTCAAACATGTCATTTCAGCAAAGCAGAGGTGGAAAGCAGCATCAGAGCAGCTATAAGAAGAATCATCTTTTCTTTTTCCCCAGACTGATAACTGAATTATTTTCTCTAATGAGGAGTGATCATATTTCCCAGGACTTGTAATATTGCAATTGTAGTTGTCACAAGAGTTGCAGAAGGCTCTTTTTCACTTGGCAGGCTATTCTCCAGTGAAGAAATGTCATTGTTTCCACTCTAGTTAAGTAAAGTTTTCCTCTTCTCATTTTCAAACATTCTTATTTCTACTTTTAAGATACTGAGAGAAGACTTTTCTTTCATTTTCTTCATAGTTTTGTCCATCAGAAATTGAGACATTTTCTTTAAATGATTTACTGCCCAAATATACCATTATTTAGCTTAGACTAGGAAGTCAACAATCCAGATATTTTTCAGTGATTGAAAAGGTTTAAGAATTGCTAAAAAAGAAACAGTAGAAAGTAAGGATTAAAGGTGAGGCAAACAATGAAACAAAATTACCTACTTAGACCTACTACTTTGACATCTCAAAATAGGTGAAAGAGCTTCAGAGTACGCTACAAGGAAAAATCAGAGCTGAAAGAAGTGGGAACACCTTAGTCCCCCCTCAAGTTATCTAATTCATTCTTGTATTTTGAATTATTTGTTAGGCAATTACAGTATATTATACAAGGAAAAAAAACAATTTTAATCTCTAAAATTCAAATGGTTATGCTAAGGCAAAAGCAAACTAGTCTACAACCTTAAGAAACATATTAGTGTCACGCAACTGGATGCAGCCCCAGATAGTAACAACATTCTCTAAAAATCAGACAACTCCTCAATATAAAAAAGGCAAAGTTTTATAGGATTAGATGAATGCTGCTGATAAGGCACTGTAACTAAAATAGCTGTTACAGTCAGGACTGTGAGAAAACATAGAAAAGTGATACTCCATATCTGTGCATTATGAAGGTCTAATTTTAATGGAGGAATCCCAGGAAAAGGCTGGGTTGTTTACTTATTTGTCAATATACAAAGATCTAATACAGCTCCATAAACCAAAAAGTTCAGGATTATTCTATTTTATTTAGTATTTGTTTGTAAAAATGTATACTTTTGGAGTTCTTTCTTCTTCTCTCTATCTGCCTTGGTTTTATCTTTTCAGTTCACTGGTCTTCCTTTATGAACCAGAAAAACCTTGCTTTGACTAATATCAGACAAGCCAAATAAGGCAGCTCTTGCTGAAAACATTTGCACAGAACAAGTTTTTTGTTGATCAGAAACATGGGCTAAACTCACTTTTTGAGAGGTAGCAGAGTTACTTCTGAAAGAGAGGAAGAAAGAGCCGGGATTTTGGTTGCCAGGGGTAAGGTATCAGGGCTGAAGAGAAGAATGGGGTTTGAGGAGCTAAGAGGGAAAAGGAAGCTGAAGGAGTCATTGAGGGATCTGGAGAAGTCATTGGAAATTTCAAAGGCTGGAAGGGTGAGGGGCAGTTGTGAGAGAGTGGCTGTGAGAAGGAAAAATTGGGAGCAGACTGTTGGAAGTTGATGGTGGTGGATAAAGCTATGTTTTTTTCTGACTGATACTGAAGGTGTTAGCACTTTGATTTCATTTCTTAATTTTTCAATGATAAGTATTTTTAGAATAGCTAATTAAGCTATTTGGGCCATGATGCAGCAACATGCTTAGGGCCATGAATTACCTAGGCTCTTAGATGTATGAAGAACTTCAGGCATGTGGGAATACTCATAGACATGGTTTTATATACTCAAGTCTAGTGATAGATCATATTTTAAGTACTGTCAACAGAACTATTAATGGATATTTTTATCCTAGAAAGATAACTTACTTTCTCTAGTTATAGCTCCAGGCCAATTTAATTATGTCTGTTAGGAAGCATGGTTTAGTCTGATTGCCAGAACTAGATCTCAAACATTCCTAGCCCGTTGCTCCAAAAGATGTGAAATGAACTTGCGTTCCTCTTGTCTCTTTTGTTCTCAGAATAAAGGATAATAATAATAATTCTTGTCTTCTCTGGGAGTGTTTACAGCTAGAGACTATACCTAACCATATTGGCCTCGTCCTGCAGAACTTGGAATACCTCCCTACATATTTCCAGGTCCCATTGTTTAGGGGAGAGAATGCTCCACATTGCACAGTATCTGTTCAGCATTGTAAAACCACTGGTCTGTATAATCATATCATTGTTATCACTATCATGTTTTAACAGCTTCTAAAGCCTTCATTATTTTACCATACATCTACATGCAGCTAGTCATCTGGTTCAGCTGCTTGCTTGGTACTAAATCAGCAATTGAAAAAGAACTCTGGTGTCTCTGCTTCCAAAGGTGTTACTTTAACATAGCACAGAGGCAGCTGCTAGTCTCAGCAAAGGTAGAAAGAATTAAGACTGGCATCTGCACCCCCATCAATGCATTACATAAACATATAAATACGTCACGAATGAAGATGGGAGAGAGAACATTCAGATCTTGAAGAAAGATGGATAAATAGGTCATAGTTTAAATATACTCATCTGAGTGAGGGAATAACTCTGAAAGTTTCAGCTAGTAATAAAAGGATGCACAGATGCCAGAGACAACTGTTTCATGGAAATGACTTGCTATCTTAAAAAAAAAGGTCATAAATAAAATATTTGCATGTCTTTATTGGAAAAATGCTAGATTCAAATTCAAAATTACTACGGAGGAAAATAATGAATGTTCTAAATATTAACAAGTATTCTGAAATGGTTTTTTTTGTTGTTTGGTTGGGTTTTGGTTTTTGTTATTTGTTTGTTTGTTTCAAAAAGCTAGTCTTGGTTAAACATATAGAAAATTCCAAACCCCAACCCCTGTGAAGAAAACTGTTCTATACTTCTAGCTATATTTAAACAGTTTTCAAAACTGAGCAATATCTATGATTATGCCAATTAAAAAAAAAAAACCCACAACAAAATATCGCAGGGACTCATTGGTAACATATACACCAATTAATTTAATTTTGTTATGGTGAAAGTCTTTAGAAATATTTCAAGTGATCAGCCAGGAAAATATTTTGAATAAACATACTTTTATTAGGCTCTTCATTTCCAGTTCTGAAGAAAATGGTAGTCTTCTAATGCTATTTGAAATCTGTGAATTTACCATTGGATCAGATTTCTAACAGTGGAACTTGAATGGAAAATGCAAGGGCTGGGGGAAAGCATTAGGTAAAATCTCTTAAATAGTCAGGAAGTATTTTACACAAGACTTCAGAAGGAGTTTCAAAGTTTCAGTTGAAACCCACCTCATATGCTGCTTTTTTTTTTTTTCTTTTTGTGTATTGTGGAGGTTCCTATCCTATACCAACTTTCCATCTACCTGCAGGTTTTCCAAAAAATGAAAGTTCAAAGTATTTCCTCTGCATAATTAAATCACTCTTTTTTGAAACATTTCAGAAGGCAAAGCAGTGAGGTTGAATTTGAAACTGTTCAACTTTTCTCTTCCATACCCTGAAGGATAAAAGCCTGTTAATTCTTGAAAAAGCTGAATGAAATAATCTAAATATACTGAACCATAAGTTACAAAACATACATTCCTTCATGATTTATCTCATATCACTTGCAATTTAGTACTAAAATTTGAAAATGAGAACAGTCCAAAGGGATTATATATATGCTTCAAGAATAGCACATATTTGCATTTACAAAGAGGAGTAAGACAACTGTTAAGATTTATACTCATACTTCATTCAGAGCGCTGTAAATGAATCCCATAAAGTCAATTATACTGTTCAAACTCTGTAAAGTTGAAGTGTGTTCATAATTCTTTCCAGGATCATGAAAAATTCTTACACTTATGTGCAAGGTTCTGAAAACAAACTTGATTGTGATTTTGATGATCTCAGTTCTGTAAAGCTTCAGACATCAGAGAATCATGACACCATGAAGGTTGAAAGGGTCCTCCAGAGGTCATGTAGTCCAACTACAAAGCAGGTCTTCTTGAAGCAGGTTGCTCAGAACCTTGTCCTGAATAACTGCAAGGGTGGAGGTTCCTGTGAAACCTCTGTCAGTGATACACTATACTCACAACAAAAACATTTTTTCCATATATCCAATCAGAATTCCCAGGTGTGCAACTTGTTTCCAATGCCTCTCTTCCTGTCACTGAGAACCACTTCGAAGAATCTGGCTCTGTTTTCTCTATATCCTCTTACCAGGGAGTTGAAGATAAGAGTAACCTCTCTCCTATCCTTTTCCTCCTAAGGCTGAAGAAAATAATTTCTTTCAGCGTCTTCTTATATTTCATATACTCCTGACTATCTTGGTAGCCCTCTGTACTGGACTTGCTAGTCATTGTCTTGATGAGAGACGTCAAGGTTGTTTAATTTGATGTTAGTAAGGCCAGTCTGGTGAGATATGGACTGGATAAGTGTATGGTAAAGCAAGTGTGAAATTGGCTGGACTGTGATGTTCACAGATGAGGGTGGACATCAGCAGTATCAAGTCCTACTGCCAAACAGTGATTCACGGTATCCCTAAGTAGCTGTAGAAAGAAAAAACATGTATCTGCCAGCAATACATAAATAGAGATGTGTCTCTTTTATGTCTGGAACCTTGCTATATCAGGGATAGGCAAAGAGCCCCAGATCGGAATAGAGTCAGGAGTGAAAACTGTAGTTTTAAGTAGGTCAGAATTGTAGGCAAAATTTCATCTCTCAGAAGCTCAGATGAAGATTCAACTATTTCAGAAACAGAGATGGACCTTTAAATGCCCCTGACCAAGGGATGATATTTCCCCTTTGTAATAAATAGAGATTAGAGTGCATCAGATATCAGGAACAGGTTTAACAAGTTCAACATTTCAACAGAAGACTGTTACAGCAAGGATGGAAATGGAGCCCAAAGATGGTAACACAGGATCTGGTATATCCCAATGGTATAGAGGGAGGAAAATCCCTGGGCAGAACAGAAAAATGGATGATCTGGAAAACCATTAATTTTTTCTCATACTTACTATGCATTTACATTCTCATGTAAATGATGGCCACAGATCTTTGCATGAATCAGAAGCTGGGTTGCGACCATTGTGCTGTCCTGGCTCTATCCTTACTCATATAAAATATGTCAAGGGAATGGGTAGAAAACTAGGCACTTCAGGTCCATGGTGGAATCTCAAAAATCTAATAGATGCAGTGAACTCCTGCCAGTGGTGTAGAATCATCTTTGTGCATGCACAGGTTTGCATGTGGTGATGCTTTTGTTCAAAGGAAATAACCCTGGACAGAACTGACAATGTAAATGTCTGTATGTTGGGAAAAAAAAACTGAGTTGAAACAAATGCTGAGTTGAGGATGAACTCCAAAGTGAGAGATTGGAATACAGTTCACTATCCGTAAAGAGTACACAGCCGTTTGATATTAATGAAGAGGAAAATATTCAGGATACAACAGATACACAAAAATGATATAGGAAAGATAAAGCTATAGCTACAGAAGATGCTGTTGTTCAAGTGTAGCTGTTTGTTGGCATTAGTGACCAGAAGATATACCTGTATGTATCTAGATAGGTACCACGTTATTTGGGCCAAGGTGTCTCAGAGGTACATTCAATATACAAATATGTTTGATTTTTTAAAGGGCCCCCTGGTATATAGAGATGTTGATAGTTCCCAGTAGTTTTCAAAAATGGAGATCAAGCTTTACCAACTATCAGATTTTTAGGTAGCTCTGCAGACTTAGAAAATGTGTTTAGATAGCTACTCACATCAATGTGTGTTTGGAGAACTTCCTGTGACAGTGATTTTCCTAAAATCTGTGCCAGCAACAGAAATGTACTCTTATCTCTCTGTAAGCATGCCACAATTCTGCCTAGAAGTAGAAAACTGACCAGGCATTAGAAAGGAGGCCTGTCTGTGTTGGGGTGGGCACTGAGACGATGTATGCAGTAACAGAGATAGAGCTCTTTGTACAAGATAAAGGAATAGAAGTCTGCCTGGGTCAGAGCTGTGTTCATCTGTGCTTCAGAGACTGTACGACTCCTGGTACTTGTAGAACTGACGCAGTGGCTTTCTGAGTGTGGGTGTATGTCTGCATGCATTAACAATAAGCAATGGACCACAAATTTCTGTGTCCAAGAACAGTGTTTACACCAATATGGGGATGATTCCAGGTGTCTGCCAAGTTTAGAGATTTGTTTCCAGAATGCCGGAACAGGTTGCTCAGAGAAGTTGTGGAATCTCCAGCCCCCCTGAATCAGGGAGGCCCTGAGCAACCTGCTCTAGTTGACCCTGTTCTGTGCAGGGGCAGTGAACTAGACAATCTCCAGAGATCCCTTTCAGCATCACCCATTCTGTAATTCTATGATTCTATACTGTTGCCTTGGATATATCTCTCTGACAGAGATTTTATTATCCTTCATCCACAGGGGATAGATGTCTGATACTTCAATCATTTGTGTGTTAGTGAAAGGCATTGAGCTCTTGTACTCCTTTATCATGGAGCTACATAGAAATGGATTTCACAGAGAAATGCAGAAATGTTGGGGAAGAAACCAGGACCAGTGTATTGTCGTGCCATGGAATTGACTAAGTCAAGAATGGAGCTCTTCCTGTTTTGATATTTGTATAAAAATATGTGGTTATGAGAAGCTGTAATGCACCTCTGGTTTCACCTGAAGTAGTGATGATGTTGCAGGTATTTGATGCTATGTTATGATTATTGCACAGGTAAAGACTTACTGTGGCAATCAAAATACTTCAGTTATAGCCAAGAAACCCTAATTATGTTACTAGTCACCATACAAGTTTATTTTAGAAATTTTAATATGACTATTCGACAGATTGCTTTCTGTATGCTGTGATACAGGAGAGTTCTGACTATAAAGAAAAAAAAAAGGTCTGGAGTTCTGATTACGTTGAAGAAGTGGATAGCTACATTAATGTGCGTCATGGAGTTCTGGTTGTCAGAACTGAAGGTGGAGTGCTAATCAGACCAAAGCAAAAACATTTATGTGAAATGATTATGATGGCTTGAACCTTCATAAGACCTCAAAACTGAAAAAAAATGGAAGGTTAATAGTTTAAAAATACACTTGTTCCCTTCAGTTCTACAAAATGACTACAGAACAAGCAGAACATCTTTAATTTTCTGCCCTCCTAGAATAAGCTAAATAGTGCCATACAGACCTTAGGTCTAATTTATTATAGATGTGCAACCAAGACATGATGTACTTGTTAGTAGTACTAAAAAACAAGAAGACATATTATATATTAAAAAATGCATAGAATTAACTGAACACAAGGCACTCCTTATAACTCAAGCCTGATTATGTGATTAGGACACTCACTGAGGAACTATCCAATTAAAATAACCAGGCAGAAAAAAATCAGTATATAGTATGTAAGGAGCAGATTCAATATATAAACATAGTAGTTTATCAATTTTCTAATAGTAGGGGAGTTTTTTGCATTTTGGCTGTTGGACTGTCAGAGATCAGGGGATACATTTCACCACCTAAAGTGATACAGTTCACCATCTATGGGGAATGTGGAGACATTTGATATTATCAAAGACAAAAAAAAAAAAAAAAACCAAACATGTAAATGACAAATAGACAAATATACATACTTAAGAAAAAACATGACAATTCAGTCCTGAATCAAGGTCCATGACCGGATCAGACGTTCAGAGAGCAACTGTTGATCAGCCAATATTAATACAAACTGGAAAACAACAACAAAGAGTAGACAACTCCATCACTGATGCCTGGAGAAGGAAAACATATTATCAACATCTATTGACCAACCCTGATAGGCCATTACTGAACTGCCAGTTCTAAATATTGTGCGGTATTCTGTCAATTTCTTCTCCTTTGAGCTCTTATTGCCTTATTCCACATGTCTTGGCTATCTGTTGTGGATTTCTATTTGTTAACTAGGAATCTGGAAAAAAATGATTTAAATATTCCAGTTATGAAGTGATTTCCAGAAGGTGTTTAAACTTTCCATACAAAGCCACACTGCAATGACAAGGGTAACTTTAAAAGTAGTTATGTAACTACAACCAGAAAACATAATCATGAGAGTACTTATCTTAAAAAATAAGACAAAGCATAATAATGATAACTGATAAAAATTCAGACACAAAGTTGTGTATCAAAGGCATCCATGTGACATCAAGAACTGGTCAAAGCACTTAATAAGGATAAAGAAATATTATGTTGCAATATTTTTCAAGGGAAACACAACCAGAGTGTGTGAACACCTGCTAACAGCTTGGTTAGAAACATTGTACAAACTCAAGTGATCCATCCTCATCAGTGAAGAACAGGAAAAGGATTGCAAACAGTTTCTTGGGTGATCGCAAACAGTTTCTTGTGCAGAGGCGTTAAAGCTGTATAAAGATGTTTCATCTCTTGGTATGAAGGGCAATTTGAAGTGCTGGAAAACATACATGAATCAAGCTTGTTTAGTATGGGAAGAATTAATTCAATATTTTCCCAAAGTCAAGATAAATGACTAGTAACTTTCTGTAGAGACTGGGAAATAGACGTTTCTATCTTCTCATTAAGTAGAAGAGACAGTAAAGAAGAAGTCCAAGGAAGAGATGCACAAAATTTATTCACAATTTCTCAGAAACACTGCATACTATTAAGCATCCATAGTATATGGAATACTGATTTCAGACAGTCACAGAATCCCAGAATCACAGAAGGGTTAAGGTTGGAAGGGATCTGTGGAGATCATCTGATGCAACCCCTTCTACAACATCGCCACCTAGAGGCAGTTGCCCAGGACTGTGTCCAGGAGCTTTTGAATGTCTCCAAGGATGGGGACTCCACAACCTCCCTGAGACACTTGTGCCAGTGCTTGGTCCCCCTCACAGTAAAAATGTGTTTCCTGATGTTCAGAGGCAACCTCCTGTGTTTCAGTTTGTGCCCATTGGCTCTGGTCCTTTCACTGGGCACAACTGAAAAAAGCCTGGCTCCATTTTTCTTTTACTCTCCCTTCAGGTATTTATACACATTTGACGAGAACTCCCCCGAGCCTTCTCTTTAGTGATAAGCAGTCTCAGCTCTTTCTCTTTTCTCATAGGAGAAAAGTCTCTTCAGCATCTTTGCGGCCCTTCACTGGACTCTCCAGTATGTCTGTGTCCATTGATCCTTACGGGTCCCTTCCAAACATGTTCTATGATTCTAGGATTCTATGTCTCTCTTGTACTGGGGAGCCCAGCACTGGACACAGTGCTCCAGGTGTGGCCTCACCACGGCTGAGCAGAAGGGAAAGATCACCTCCCTCAACCTGTTGGCAATGCTTTCATCATAGAATCACAGAATGGTTGGAGTTGGTTGGAAGGGATCTTAAAGATCATCTAGCTCCAACTACGCTGACATTGGCAGGGACACCTTCAACTGGACCAGGTTGCTCAAAACCTCACCCAGCCTGGCCTTGAATACTTCCAGGAGATACTTCCAGTGTCTCACCTCCTGCATAGTAAGTGAAGGCCTGTCCATAGCTCATCCGCTGAGCTGCTGGTTGCTCTCTCCATCCCTCATCATTCTTAATTCAAATTGTTGTTAACTGTTTCTACCCAGCTTCAGAAAAAAGGTTCCTTACATAATATAGGATAAGCAGCAACTAAAGAGGTAGAATATTTGTAGTAATAATTCTTGGTAGCTAGATACTTGAATAGATGGACTATTAGGAATCTAATATGAAAAAGTGATGGTGTGTTTTCTACAAACTTTCCTGTTACATATCACTAGATAATAGTTCTGTTACATATTTTAATTTAAATGCAATATTTCAGCCTTTTATGTGAACCTTTCTGTTTTAATAACATGCATAAATCAATTCTCTGATATCCCTTCAGAGGTTATTTTCTTTAGGTATATTTGAGCTCTACAGGTTGTATTTGAGTATGTAGGTGAAATGAAACTAGCAAAATAGAAAAATATTTAACCTGATCTTTTGTCTCGGTGAATTTCCAAACATTTCAGGATCCTGACAACAGACAGGCTGAGGGCCAGCATGGTTTGTATAATTTCAGCCCCTTAACATTTCACTGTTCTACAAGGTACTGATTAAATATAAAGGTCTATCCACTTTCTAAACTAGTACACTTCTAGGGACAGCTTAAAAAGATAAAATAATACAAACTCCCTGTTTGGTTCCCTATTTGGTTGTTGCTCTATAGTATTTCCTACACATCTTAATAAGTATGTTAAATTCAAGATATACATAGAGGACCATACAGAACTCACCTGTCTGCCTGTACTCTTTTAAAATATGACAGAACAATAGTTTACAACAGTTGGCTAGGATGTGAAAAGATTGGAGCTGTTCCAATTTCAATAACCTCTGCGGGTCCTGAACGTCCCTCTGACAAACTATTGAATTAATAAGTTTTCCCTAATAATAAACTCAAAGTGTGTTTACCTCTACCTAACCAAAATATTATTCAGAAGTAAAGAAAGATTAAAAGAACAGCAAAGAGTGTCACTTCACAGGAGAAAGAATTCTTGACAGGCAAATTAATCCATGTGTCTTTAAATCCTCTATTTATGACCTTTCCCTTTTACACACAGATTGAAGACTATATGCCAGCAGTACTGTCTATAAATGTATGTGTCTTGCAACAGTCCGTCTCCTTTCAGTGCCTTCTCATTGAACATCCTTGCTCCAAACACTCCAAGTGAACTAAATTGGACAGCACTTCAGTCAAAACTGTGTCTCTAAGCATTTCAACAAAAGCTCACCACTGATTCTCCTCTGCTCAAAGGCAAGTGTTATGGTAAACAGCATGGCAATCAAACAAGCATGCAGCAGCAGAGCATTGGTCATAGGGATACCTAAACGCTGAATCTGAGGACAAATGCAGTAGCAAAGACACAGTCCCTGTAGTCTCCTGGTTCATGGGACATCAGTATCTTGCACCAGTGTGACAATGGTTTCCCATTCCATCTTCTGTCTTCCATCCCACTGGGCAGGAAAGTACAACTAGCATTCTGAGTCATTAAAAAAAATAAAAAATTAAATATTTTATACCCTAATTGCTCTGACTTACCCACAGACGCGGACCTCAGACATGGCCACACAGAACTGCCATGCAAAGATAAACATTTGATTATCCAAGCAGGAAAAATAAAGAAGAAAATATTAATTACTTTATTGATCTACACATTCAGATATAAAATCTCTTTGAGTACATAGGTTTCTTCTTGCATTCTTCCCAGTCTAGAACCAACTACAGATACTTCTTGTTACAATCATTGGACTTCAGCTTACAAATATTCTACACTTCAATTTATTAAATCATTGAAATCTCCCCTGTAGTATTGATGCATTCCTTACCGGAGTGTTACTCAACTATAGAAGTTGGAAACTTTGTCTATCCAATATTAATGTCTTCTATTCCAGTAGAATAGCTTTAAATTTATAGTGTCTGAAAAATATTATTTAAAAAACAGTGCACTTTAAGTCCTTTGCTAATACAGGAATATGTTCATTACAATAGCTTTAAAAAGAACAGTAGTTATGTTTTTTTTTTATTGACTACAAGTGACCTTATCTTAAGAATAATATAAAGTACTACATGCACTTTGAGGCATTCATATTTTAATGGCTAAAGGACATGAAATGCAAGGGAAATTAAAAATAATTTATGATATATGTGTATTTCTTCACTGCTGGTCACTTTTTGTACAAATACAATCTCCATATGATTAAATCAAATCCACATTTGTCTAAAATCTTTATAAATAGCTATAAAAGACAGTTACTGAAAAAAAAGCTATTTCCTTTAACACAGTTCTTTATTTCAGACTTGTTAAAGGCATCGTAAAAAGCAGTACTTAGGTAATTTTCATTTATAAGTAATTTATACATACAACCTGTTAGAAATAAAACTTTCTGATAGTACCCATAAAAGTTGAATTAGTAACAGATAGTACTACACTAATGTCTGCAATTTAATATAGCTCCTTAATTGGATACTACTACAGCAGTGGACATTCTGAAAAACACAGAATTGAAATTAAGTTGGCAAAATTTCAAATCCATAACCTCACTATTTAGATCAAGCAACCGTGTACCCATGTAAATTTGAACCTCAAAAAAACTTCCACTCAAAGTCCCTTTAAAAAAACATACTTTATCGCATTGTTCTAAGTAAACAGACTATTTTATCCTTTTGAAAATTTATATTGTGAACATTAATGTAATCAAAATGTGATAAAATTTCATTCTAGCTTATAGATTATATTTTGAACTAATAATACAATGCTGGTCAAGCCAGTTACATTGTTTTGTGTCTCAGTCTCCTTTAATAAGGTCTAAGCAATTGCATTTTTCCATTTTTTTATATTTTGTTGTGGATTATTCACTTTCAAAGATAAGTAAAAACCTGGAAAAAAATTTTATGGCAATTTTTCAAACATTATTTTTCTCTGTTATTAATGCAATTTTTTGGGGGCTGTCCTTTGGCTTTAGTGATCCACCCACTGAAGAAGTATCTGCCTGATGAAAATCAGGTTTTCATGCATTGACACCTGGGTGTTGAATCCACCACGGGTTCGTACAAACCTATCTTGGTAATGCAACACGGGAATTCCTTTGACACCTGATGGGACTTTTAGAACAAACAGTAAAAATAAGAATCGAGGAAAATGCAATGAACTGTATAAACTATATAGTACCAGATTTTCTTATTTAAAATAGATCACTGATTCTGCTCTGATGTTCAGCTATTTGAATTTCATTTGTAAATATTTTATCTTTTTGAGAAGAGTCATACTTTTTGATTCACAGGATTTTCATAGAATTATTTCAGACATATCAAATTTATTACAGAAGATTACTTAACTGCTTTTAAAATGTCACACTGGAAGAATTTATATGACTTCCTTGCACATTCGGGTAAGTTATGGCATAAATAAATAGAACTTTTATTTTAAGACACATATTACAGTGACAGAATAAGCTCATGACAAAAAATAGTTCTTTGTGTTGTAGAGTTTGCTATAGAATGCTATTTTGGCAGTCTACATGCAGTACCCATGCATCTATGCATATAGATTTAAGTTCTTCAAATGTCTAGGGCCTGGTCCAGTGCACACTGAAACCCACAGGAGCAATGGATTTCAGTAGTGAACTCAAACTCAAATAAGAGGTCAAGTAAATCTTTGGTCAAGTAATCTTATCCTCTAAATAATTTGTCATTAAGGAATTACAACTTCCAGGAATGTGTATGGTACATAAAAGAGGTAACTGCTTAATACATTTTTCATTAAAATCAATGTAGAGGAAGTCCTAATATGCAAGATACAGACCTGTCATCTCGCAATCATAGTTTCACAACTTACTTCATATTTGCTGTGCCACTATAGCTACCTATGTCTGGACATTCAAACTATGACAAATGCAAGGAAACTTAATTCCTCCCAGCTCATAATGAAAGAAGTCCTGTAACCTTGCCTTTGCAACAGGTCTGAATAAGACACAAAGACATTCCTTACCACACTGCTGTGGTAATTTCATTGTGAAGATGCGCCTTTAAACAAGGCTTGTGCAAAATGTAGCATCTTTGTGGTTCAAAAGTTCATTTATTTTGCCCCATAAGCAGGAAAGTAGACAAACTGACTCTCCTCGAAAGAGCAATGGAAAGAGATACAGAGCTATCCAAAAGAGAAAGATGAAATATACTTGTAAAATTATCAAAAGGTAGGCATCTTTCCTGTCAATTGTAGCCTGAACTGTCTTCATCAATCAGCTCTGAGAATCTTTGAACACTCTTTCATGCCTTGGCCTTGAGTATTCCTGTTCTTGAGAGCTATCTCACCACAGATAAGCTTGTGGCGGACAGAGGAGGATAAGTTCCACAGAGCTCTGTGTGCTTTTAAGGACTCAAAATTCAAGTTTTTTTTCATTCCCTACATTCATGAGATTTGTGGTAGTCATACTGGATTTAATTTCTTTCCTAAGTATGCATTTTTTTCTATTGAAGAGTGCTGAGTTTTTTGAAGATGTTGCCTCTTTGTAATTGTATCATGGTTGATGAATTTGTTTATCATGTCCCCATAGCGTCTTGTAGTAAGACCATGAAACTGCTCATGTACTGTGTATCACAACTAGAGAGTTCCAGTATTCCTCTTAAACTGCTAGTTTAATTCATGGAAATAAATTCATTCTAATCTAAATTTAGATATGCTATGGGCTGAGAAAGGGCTTTCTACACCACAGCTTGGAGAATCTGAGTTCAAAATACCACCTAATCTCTTGAGGCTAGATTCACAGTGGGAATTAAGGTTTAGCATTCCTAAACCTAAATTTAAGCCATCCTGTTGCTTAGGGCTTTTCTTAACCCCAAGTGTTAGGGCTGGTTCTAATACAGAATGTAAGCATTTAAAACATACCTTCAGGCAAGTCATCCCCTGGGTCCACTTCAAACTCCTAAATTAGACCCTTAAGATTTTTTATGCTGTGCATGTTACAGAGAGAGAATCCAAGGAATGAGATTTTCTCCATACACTGATTGAAGACTCTATCTAAGCTAACTTAAAAAAAAAAAAGTAAAAGGAGGGAAACATATCAAATAAATATGTGGTGGAAGTGGGATTTACACCTAAATATTCACTAAAACGTGGTGAGAAAAGGAAGGGAGTGAAAATTTCTAATAGACTTTGGTAGTACAATAGTTCAGCAAGCATTGGAAGAGACACATTTGAGTCCCTCTGCCAATTATTTATGGGCATTATTTAATTAATTCTAAGAGACCTTGGTGTTAAAATTATGCTTCTTTTAAATTCCATTTTATGCCTGAAAAAGTTGAAAAAATAGACAAGTATTAGGCTACACCAATGAAGGATGAAAGAGAGATTTATGTATTTGAAAGCTCATCTATTTTACCTAGATAAGTTAATAATCTAACAAAAGATACTTCATTTATTACAAGCCTAGCATGTTTATATCACAAGACCATCATGGTTACAACAACTCTAAAAGGTTGAAGAAATATTTATTCTTAATAAACAACATTGTCAAGTTCCAGAATTCCTTATTTTGCAGAGAAAAATTCCATAATTTATAGAGTCATAGAATCATAGAATGGTTTGGGTTGGAAGGGACCTTAGAGATCATCGAGTTCCAACCCCCCTGCCCTGGGCAGGAACACCTCCCACTACACCAGGTTGCTCAAAGCCCCATCCAGCCTGGCCTTGAACGCCTCCAGGGATGGGGCATCCACAACTTCCCTGGGCAA
>JAOXNO010000001.1:197450588-197473698 GCA_028565335.1 Limnodromus scolopaceus | reverse complement strand
AGGGAAGGGAAGGGAAGGGAAGGGAAGGGAAGGGAAGGGAAGGGAAGGGAAGGGAAGGGAAGGGAAAGGAAAAACTTAGGGGTCAAAACTAGGAGACTACCTCCTCTAGCACCCTTTATCATTAATGGAAAAAAAGTAGATGGCTGGGTTTCTCACATCATCCTGGATTAACTCCATGTAATTGAGGCAGATTAGTTGCTGGGTTATATGTCTTTTGAATAGAGAGAGCACGAGCTGGCTGTACCTTCACTAATCTCTCACCTAAATTTGATTTTCCTTAAATTAGTCTATGTGATAAAAATCTATTAATGTGTAAGTTTTATTTTCATTTGGAGTTTTTATACAACTTTCTTTTATTTATTCTGGAGTGGTTCACTTGGAAAGCTTTTTGATTGTGTGTTGTTTTGAATATTCTGCCTTCCTAGAGCATGCCCACCAAGGACGCCATACATTTACCTATGCCAACAACAGAGCTAGGGGTTCAAAGAAAGGAGTCAGAGCGTCTCTGACTGAGAAGTCCTGGCAGTGACTTCCTGAACATTAATCCTGAACGCAATCAAAATAATTTGTTAAAGTTTAGCACAAAGGTAAGTGAGGGGGACTATGACTTCTCTGTCATTGTTAGAAATTGCTGGTCTTCACATAAATTGTCTTTGTCACAGAGTATTTCTGAAGTGCTATTGGAATGCGCTTAGAATTGGATGCAATTACCTTGGAAGTCAGGTACTTAACAAATACTTCCCTTGGGAAGATACTCCGAGATTTACCTGTTTACAATGAGAAACTAGACCCTAATTCTCTCCATCTTTAGACATATATATCTAGGTTAACACTCCAGTCCTTTTCATATCTATTCAATGTCTTTTTAAACAATTTAGGCTGTTGATGCAGTTATTGTCATAGTCCCATTAAAGTCTCTCAACAGCCAGCCTTGGTAGACTGGATTTCCCTAACAGTCTGAGTTCTGGGACAAAGCCTTCATTTCTGCTTGCAGCTGATACAAGTCAGACACATTCTTCACTGTCATTATGGTGCATGGAAATGTACTCAGGACAGACGTGAGGGGCTGTGCAGCTCTGTGGTTACTACCCTCATCACCCTCCCAGCAGTGGTTTCTATACTAAGTTATGCTCATGGTCAGCCTCCATCCTTCAGTCTGCTTCATCCACCCACCAAATTTATTTCAGCTCTGTTCTGTTTTCAGGTACAAACATGGAATGAATATTAAGTGGATTTTGTAAATGATGTCGTCTCTGTTTATAGTTCTGGGAGTTTTTCTGTTCAACAGTTCAATCCAGACATGTTGCCTTCAAGATCAATGAATACCCTTATGTTTGGGGCAGAGAGGGGATCTGTCCAGAAAGGGAGATAATTTTACTGCTTTGGAAAAAATTTCCATTATGTAACATTTTTCCTTTCAATTCTCTCTCTCCCTCTCTCTCTCTTCGTCTGTCTTTACATCTTTGTCTTTTTATGTCTCTCAAGAAAGTATACAGTATGCCAGCTGGTCTAGTTCAGGTGTTGCCGTACCACCAAAATGTTTAATTAGTTTTTAAATTCTATAATATATATACTTTTAAAGTAGGTTATGCACTATTGTGACTTTTTGCAATAAGACATTTTTTTTTTCATTTTCAAGAAAATCAAACAAGACACTTGAAGTTATTTTTTTAAATTGGACATATTTATTAAGATCAAATATTTATCTCCCAAAACATTGCATTCAATGAAATGACATTTTTCAATCAGAACACTTTTTCTTCAAAATTTCACCGGTACTAGTTCTAGAGGTTTTTGCAAGCTGAGAAAATGTTGTAGAAAGCCCTCCTAAGGTGGTAGTGGTGCACTCCAGTAAGTCTTCCAGAATTTCTGCGCGACTACAAATGTGACAAGATTACCAATTCCTAATGCATCAGTCCTAGAGGAGCTGAGATTGCAACCCAGCTACTGGCATTGCATATCACAGTTTTTGATCTAACGTTTCTTTCTTGTATAAATAATAAGCAGGGGTTTTTTGCTTTGTTTGGTTTGTTTACTGAGACAAGAGGCTGCTGTGTCAGTCTGTTGTCTGCAAATGGAAGAAAGCTGTTTCTTCATATACATGCTGTAAACATATTGTAGCTATTTTTTATAGATGAAGAATACCATGTACCCACTTTCCCATTGCTGTTATTGCTTTATAAATATGATAATAAAGAATTATTTTAAATCAAATGAGGAAAATGCCTCTCTTTCCTGTACTTTTGGAAGCAAGGAAGAAAAATTCATATTACCTGACAACTCTGGTTACAATGAGGACTGATCTTGTATTGTACCCTCATCACTGGTATCTTGACTTCAGTTTATGACTTTCACAATGCTTCCTCTTACCCATATCTTCCCTCCGTTCCTTCTTCCCTCCTCTTCTTTTTCTTCTCCTGGAAATCAGTTCTATATTACATTCTTGGGCTCCGTCAGGCTCTTCCCAAGGCTTATTATTTCAGACCTTCACCTTTTCTTCCTTTTTTTCTCTCTTAAGATTCAGGCAAAATTTCATCTTGCTTGATATATGCATAAAGACACTGCATACAAGTAGCGCAGAGATCAAGTTTCCTGTTAGAGAGGACAATATTTCTAAAAGGAGATAGATAGATACATAACTAATTGCAACCATACATTGCACTGTGGAAGAAGTCTACTTACACTCTACATGCAAGTTTTTCAGAAAGGTAAAAAAAGTGGTTAAATCCATAGTGATTGCAGGTTGGGATCTGAATATTCTCCACACAGAAGGGAAAAAGGAAACACACTGAGTTCTTTTTTATAGGAAGTCAACTTCTTTGCAGAAGTAATCAAGCTGAGAGCTGTGTGGCTCAAAGGCAATTTGAGTCACTCATAAGGGGTATCTTATGTAGTGAGTGAGCGATAGTGAAGAATCAGCCTCTTAATGCATGGTCATGGGGAGCAAAGCGCACACAAGATAAAAATTTTAATGGTATCCAACTGATTAAAGAATCTATGTTTAATTAGAAAAAAAAGAATCTTAGGTTGCTAAGTACTGATATACACTGGGAGTAAAAAGGATGTAGAATCCTAAGCAACTTCTGGGCATTTGGACACATTTTGGTTCTAAAAATATATTTTATCCAGGGTAAAGACTAGGGGAGTATCTTTCATCTACCTTTTGCCATTGTGAATCTTAGGTCAGTGGAATTACACTGTTATAAATATGGCAGAATCAAAAGTAGCTTTCTCCCTTTCATTTTCACCTGACATGTAATTGTTAAAATCTAGATTTTCTAAATTGTTTTAAGTTTTAGAAGCAAGATGATTTATGAGAGCTGAATCTGGTGCACATTCTTGTGTGTGTAAGGGTAAGAACTTTATTGTGTACCTGGCTTTCTTTAACACCCGGTGTAAGCAGAGAAAAAAGGAAAACTACATCTAAATAAGAAATATAGATAGAGAGTAATAGTGATCCCGAAATGAATTATTTCACAAAGGAAATACCCAAATGAGTGTTTGAACAATTTGGAGTATTTGGGTTCAAACTGAAAATTAAGGTCTCTTTGCTTATACAATTGGTTAGGTGAGGAGAAAAATCTAAGAAGAGACCTAAGAAGAGGTCCTAAGAAGAAACTAGCATTCTGTTGTGGTATTTTTTAGGATTAAAAAGAGATTATAAAATTCATTAAATTTTCCAAGGGTTTAATAATCCAGAGATTATTAAACTGTGGCCCAGGAAATGGTAGTCACTGAATCCGATCCACAGACCTATATGAAATTCTTGGACTTCCGATATTTTGTATTAAATATTTTATGATATGTTATGTCATGGTCTACAACAAAATTTATGGTCAACATGGGTCTGTTCTTGTGAAGAAGATGGGGACTATTCTCAGCAATTTAAACCCAGACATTTTGTTTGCCTGTTCCTCCTGCCAGAACATCCGTGTCTCTATATTTTTGTTTTACGCAATCAGGGTAGATAAGTGATGAATGTAGTGCTTTCATTCATTTTACTGTTTAGACACAGATATTCCTGACTTGTATTTGGATTTTTAACTGCTCTGATTAGGTTTTAAATTACTTTATGCCTTCAACGTAGTGCTCAATCACTGTGCTTCCAATAAGAGATTAAAGACAATCCTACAAGGTTATCCTCCTTGTCATTAGAAACACAAAGTCATGATGTTAGGATGGATTTCAATCAGAAGTGAAGTCACTGCACAACATTTCTAGAAAAAAATCCCCAAATATTCTATGCTGCAATTAGCATTTATACTCCCAAATAAATTATCAATAAGACTTCCCTTTTTTATTACCAGTGGAGCTTAACCCTGTAGACTGTAGGCATTGTTTTAAAAGGGAAGCAAGAGCTGATCCAGCATCATACTGTTAAAGTGCACACTCTAGGCTAATGAGCCTGAAGAGCCTCAAACATAAACCAGCAGCACTGAAATGTATTCAACTCTGGGAACTCCAACATGTTGTCGAATTGCTATAGCTTAGCAATTTATCATGCCAGGTTGCAAGTACCTGTCCATATAAGCACTATGACCAGTGTATGGCAATGCAGTTTGCCTTCCTCCTTTTTCATTGTTAGCTTACCTAACTTGAATGACCTCTCATTTGACATGAACTGAGAATGTGCATAGAGAGTGTTACAGATGCTCAGTAATGTGACAAGCTGTGATGGATTTAATTATAAATTTGAGCTTTAGAAAATAAGGTAGTAAACTGCAAAGCTACTCATATTAGCTGTGAAGGACATCCCTATCCATGAAGATGTATTTGTAAAGAAACTACTCTAAATCTTCAACTTGTACTTGATTTCTTAGCATTATCTTTTCAGGTTTTGACTTGGACACAAGTGGAGGTACCTACGTTTCAGAAGAAGTTTTATACCTGAATTCCAGTTCTTATTTGCACATCTGTTTATATATTGGCTAATAAGCCTCCCTATGCTACAATGAGTCCTGCCTTTTCTGTGGGATGATCAGCAAAGTTCTGCAACTGCCTTTTCCTGACAATAATGGAGGATAATAAGGATGTTATTAGAAGAGTCCCTGAAGTCATAAATAGCAAAAAGCACAGAAGCCTGAAAAGATGGCAACATAAGCAATTGAAAACAGTATGTGGTGTGAACAGCTCACAAATGTCAGACTGTGCAACTTTAAACTGTGCTGAAAAAACAGAATTCAAACCAGGAGAAAGCATTCTGCAGATATCATATTTGGAAAGGCTTTCCATTATCAGAAAACAAAAATTCACACTGAGTTAAGAAAAAAAATGTTATTCTTTTCTGCACTCTGCAAGCACATTCATTTAGTTATATACATTTTATTGTGGTGGTACTGACTTCTATGGCACTATACTATGGTGGCCAGGTGTGTATTCAACAAAAAAAGGTGGGAGGTTACTTCCTTTGACAGTAACAGCATTCAAGAAGCAGTAGTGTTTGGGGTTGGTAATGCAAAGCCCAAGGGCGCTATCAAGCATAGCATAACTCCAGATGTCATAAGTAAATAATAATTAAAAAATAAAGCTGTATCTGGCCATAGGAGATGTTTTTACCTCTCAGTATGTTCACCAGCTAATTCTGAGACAGAAGTTTAAGTAGATTGTATACTACAAGAATTGCTGAGATATTTTTTGATGAAACAGTGTTTCATTGGAAAATATGAATTGGTTGAGTCTAAAATATTTCACTGAAAGCCTCCTGAGCTTTAAGTGAGCAAACCTTCACCAAAAATACAATAAACTCCACATAACTCTGCCCAGATTCCTGGCATATTACTCCTAGCGTAGCAGCTCTGGGACACCTAATGTATTAATGCTAACACCTCCACCTGCATTCTCAACACTGCTGGCTCTACCTGGCATTGTACCTGTTATGTATGGGACAACAAGCCTGATTCTGTCAATAAAACCAGTTCCTTTCATGGAAATGTCCAATTCCTGCTGATATTTTAAATCAGTCTGGCTGCAGGCTTTCCCTGAAAGTGTGGGCCACGAGAGTACCTATGTGCCCTGCGTGAGGCACACTGCCTGGCAGGGCAGTCTTGAGAGGATAATTTTCAGGACATGCGGCTACTGCAGAAGAGAGAGCAAGAAGACCTGGGATTTGCAGCTTTACCCAGATCTCATCCCTGGCCCTGTGGAAATGAAGCTCTGGACAGACCAAAGAAGCAACAGTAATTTGAGACAAACAGTCCCCAAGGATTCAGTATTTAGGATTAATGTATTCAACTTTGGAGGTACAACTGCATCCCACATAATGGTTCCATGAGATAGAGTGCTGGCTTCTCTGGAGAGTGATGCAGTTATTCCCCTCACACTCACACTTCTTTAACATCATATCTCATTGTTCACCTCTAACTATATTTTGCAGCAGAACTAGAAAATGTCTGAATTCCCTAGAAAAGAAAAATAAAGCAAGCGGTTTTCCAGTCGGCTGCACTTGTCACAGGTTTTCTGTAGGGTAATAAGTACTCTTACATCTCAGGCTCCATCTAACACTCCTAGAAATACACTTCATGGAGGTAAAAATCTTCTGGAAAATATAAGTTACAGACACAGTTCTGGCTTTGTCCGGATTTATCTACACCTGCATTTTGTGCTGAGATTGCTTGGTTTAGAAGCAGATCAGGTTAAATCAATTCAGTCCTATTCTACTGAACCAAAATAATTTTATTCTCCAAAAGCAATCTACTCTCTACCCTTATCACGAGTTTAATACCACGTAACTTCAGCTATTTAAAATAGTGAGGCAGACATATTATAAACTTATTTTCTAGGGTTCATCTATAGCTGATGGCAAAGGACAGACATCACCAGGTCTGTTTCTGTCAGGAACTGTTTTTTGGTAGGATGAATCCATTCTGGTAGCCTTCACTCCTTTATTATGAACAACTTTGACCAGGTTAGACGACAAGCTTAGACTAGTAAATTATTCTTTTAAATGTCTTAGGCCTATCCTTAAGAACATTTTGTTCTTTTTGTTTTAAAATTTAATCTTCTATGGAATATTCATGAGTTTATCAGACTTTCCAGAAGCAAAGTAGTATGCAGTACTAAGCAGAGAACCGTGTCAAGGAACCTGCTCCTGCTAAGTTCTCTCTAAGTGTTGCTTTGTGGACTGCTGGGCAGCTTCCTCTGTGTGTCCTCTGTGTTATTACTCTACTCAGGACTGAGAACGATTCCTGGAGAATTTTCTGCTGAACACACAGCCAGAAAGACAATTTTCATGCTGTACAAATTTGCTTTTCCAGGGTATTTCATGAATCTTTCTGTTGTTTCCTGGACTATCACCTCTCTGCATCCTGGATCAATTATGGCAATCCACAAGCAAAGCTCTGTGCAGTTCCAAGCAGGACACGTGTTCTTACAAGAGATTTAGAGGAGGGTTTCTCTGAGAAATCTCATCACTGAGATTTAAAGTTAGGTAGGGATATAGCAAGTGAATTATGAAAATGAATAAATTTGTTCAATAGCTTCCCTTTCATACCGAGGTATTACATTATATTTACTTTTCACTTGGAATTCTGTTGGAGCATATTCTGCAAAGGAGCACATTCTTCACCAAGTTTTGCGGTTTTTACTGAATCTCAGTAAAAGCTAAACAGTGTATGATAAGGGCCCCTTTTGCCTTCATTTTTGGTGTGGTGAAAACAAAAATAAATATAATGCATAATAGAACAAAGATCTTTATTTTATTTAAAAGTTCATTACAGAGGACTACATTATACATGACAGCATCAATAATGGCCAGTTCCCAACACTAAGCATTGCACGCAATCTAAGATAATTGTGTATGATAAAATGAAATGCTTCTTATAGGCTATTTATACAACACCTCCTTTACGTAATGGAAAGAGGACTTCTAGATGTTTGAAAGCTTTCCAAAAGCAGACAAATTATTTTTTCTGGGATTAGGTGAAGTATCAGGAAACCTCTCAATCAATAATTCAATTTGCCATTTCTCAGAATTAATCCTTTTCTTAATGGATTTCCCTCCCTTGCACTGATAGTCCAGATAGTCCTGCAAGACTGCAAAGTCAAAAAAATATATTGTTTCAATGTTTTAAATGATAATGGTAAAAATAATTCAGACTGACTGAAGGGAGGTACTAATATAAACTAGGGCAATCTATGGCTACTATAATTACTCTTACATACTCTTTCTTTGGTGTCAGTGGAGGAAGGGAGAATATACCAGCACTTAAATTTCCGTAGATACAGCCATTTTGTGATCTTTTGCCAGAGCAGAAAAGGTGGATAAAACAGAATTGTTGGCTCTGAATGAGATTCTTGAGAATTCTTACAGTTGAAGGTAAATCTATGTGCAAGGACAGTTATAATAACGAGCTCAAGTTTTGTAAGATACACTGGGAACTGGGTGTTTTGCCACATTGTAGCACTTCAGAGATAATTTGTATATTACAGGGTAGTAACAGTCCTGGTTTCCTTAGGATCAGCTATTGAATTCCCTATAGGGGTGAGCATAGTGGTAGCACGCTTTATATTACGCATCTGTAGATGATGGTAAACTCTGGGTGAAAACTGCCATGTAAACACAGATTAAAGGGTTTATTTGTTTGTTTGTCTGGGGCTTTTTTTCAACCATTTCAGACTGAACCAGCAGCAGTTTATTTTTGTTTATTTTATTTCAAAATGATGTGAATAAACTACATTCCCCAACTCAAAATGATGTATACACTACATTTTGTTTTGGGCCAAGACAATTTATTTTTTTGTGATATTTCAACCACCAGGGTTCTGGGACATGTCTGCCCTTGGCTTAGGGTCCCCTCATTTTTCAAGGTCTCAGACCTGCAAAAAATGTAAGTAAATTCCACTGAAACAGTGCCATCAGCTCAGCAGAAATTAGCTGAACTCAAGTTGTCTTGAAATAAATACGATTGGATTGGCAGGCAAAACTGTCATTTCTCCACCTTTGGGACTAGCTTTTGATACCAGTTGTTACAAGTGAGGGCTGCTTGAAATTGTTCTCACTTACAGCAAGAGAGAAGACTAGCATGATTAGTTTTATTTTTTAGGATTAAGGGAATTGAAATGTTGCCTAAAGTCAGTCTTGCAATCCTTTTCTCTGCTGTTTTTTATAGGTATGATGGAGCAACTTGGCCAAACAACATTTCATGGCTGAAAAATCAGCATCATAGGAATCATTAGTTAATTAAGCATAGTGAATTCTCTGACCATGGCAGAAAACGTGGATATTTTCATTAAAAATGAAAAGTGGTCAATGTTTTTTGCATGCTGTAGCATAGAGGCACTCCAAAAGTGTAATTAATCCTCAGTGGTACTTTGTCAAATTTTCCCCATTTCTAGTGACATATTTTATGGGTCTGGTTTTAGAAAAAGGAGTTCATCTCACTTGAATTAATGGACTTTTAGCTTTTTCAAACTGTAATATGTTTCCCTCATTGTGAATCAATCCCACTTAAGTATTGTGAGTACTACAGAAGCACAAATTTATAATAGTGTAGATGTTTATGAGCTAAAATTTCATCAGGTGCTAGATTTAACATATATTGTATTAGCTAGCTGTCTGATAAATATGTTCCTCTGTTAAGTATAAGAAATTACACACAACAAATAATTTCATCTTTCAGTTGCTTATTTGACATCTTGTGCAGGTCAGTTTTACTGCTGATAATCTCCCTCTTTATTTTTAGTTCTCTCACATCTGAGCCAGCAAAGATGACATTAAAAGTAAAAGGAAAAGGGACTATAGAAACTATGACTTAAACAGGAGTACCCACATCTGCTGAATATGAGGCACGTGGTAGTCTTGCAGTTAAGGTAGGACTGGGAGTCAAGAGATTTCAGCTTAGTTTCTATTTGCACCACAGGCTCTTATTCCATATGCCCAGTTTTCCCACTGCAACCCTTCTGCCGGGTCTTGATTGGCAGCAACAAGAGTTGATTCAAATTTGAGGAGATTACTACAAAAACTCTTGGGAGAGTTACACTAAACTTCCTGGTGTTCTGGGAGCTAATTTTTCACATTCACAAATGTGAATAAAGTAGCTTAAGAAGCAATATTTTAATTAAGGAACTAAAGAAAACTCTTGCAACTCAGATGAATATGATAATGATAACCAATTCGGGAAGCATAATATGCCATTTTAAATTGTCTTTATTTAAAAAAAAAAAAAACAAAGAAACATACATTATGGTACAAGTAATGCTACTTTCTGCCTTCCATCCTGCTTCTCCAAGCCATGCCTTACACGACACTGATACTTCACAAGGTGATCAAGGTAACTTTGGTAGCTTTACTTGCAGTTTCCAGTTCTCAGCAGAGCCAGTGGAGTGTTGTGAACTAACTGCAGCCTCTTTAGCTCACAAAAAATCTTAAGCAGTTTCTTGTTTCTCATAAAGGTTGCGTATGGTGCCCTGCCACCTTCTTCTCCTTTCCAGTCTTTAGCCTTTGTGCTTCAGTTCTGGAAGTAAAAGCCAGCAGTTGAGTGAGGACTCACTGCAGGCACATTCAGCGCTGTCTGGCACAGTTCTGTGTTACTGACATTTACCTTCCAACTTCTTTTTACATTCAAGTGCCTCAGTTGTTACTATCATCTCTCCTAGTTCGTTCATCAGTCCTTTTTTATCTCTGTCCTTCACTCCACCAGATGATGAAATGTCAACAGAATGACCTTCCCTTCTTGGACATCCCTCTCTCTAGATTTTGGGGTGAAGGCTTGTTTTGCTTTCTCTTTATGCCTCAAGATCAGCAGGGTATGTGCTTTCCTACCTTAATGTTCACCCAGGTAGCTGATCTGCCTAGTTTTACCCCAGACATTTTGGTTGCCAGAAAAACAGCTCAATTTTGCACAAAGTTGTTGGGTTTTGCTTGGTCTTAAAGGAGGAAAGCACAGTGATTTGAGTGTTTATATACACGAAGGGGAGGAGGAGAATGAATGGTGAGAAGGGGGAATCATCCTTCAGACAGCCTGCTGTTTCTGAACTGGAGCATTGCAATTCATATTTCTCCTTGACTACAGTGAATGTACGATCAGCTTAGAAAAAAATCATGCTTCCTCAGTGCTGGGCCTTTTGCAAGACAGAAGCCCTTGGTGTAAAGCTTTAGTCCTACCACCACAGAACAAGGTTAAGTCATTTTGTTGCTTTTTTGGAAAATAGTGTCTTTTGAAAGACAGAGGCCAATTCTTCCCCAATCTCTTGTTCAGGTAGATTTTGATAACCGTCTTCTTCATCGCGGACTTTTAAATCCTCAGAAAATGCAAGAACTGGGCCATTTTTGTTACCAAAAGAGTCAGGGCTCACCTGGCCCCCGGAATCAATTAGGGAGAGCAGCAAAAGTTCCTGGTAACTAAGGTGGTGCAGGATGCAACGTAGCTACAGTTTTGGGATGACTGGCAATACTAATGTCATGAGGGAAAGAAGGCTGTGACCAGGGGACTTAGGAATCAAATGCTAAACCCCTTGGGGGACAGGGGGGGAGGTTTAAAGGACTGAGTGAGGATTAAGTTGGTGTAATTAAATAGAAGACGCTTTTGAGTGTAAATTTAGAGACTTTTAGATAAATTAGGAGGCACAGGTGAAGCATAAGAGTGGAAGGCACAGCTGAGAGGAACTTTTTTATGAGGTCAGGACAGGTACTGTATTTAATGAAAAGCAGAGAGCTCTGAGGTAATGGGCTTTGGGGCAATTTAAGGAGTCTAGAGGAGCAGGGCACCATATATCATCCCTTTGGTTGAACTCTTTCCACCATGCAGGACACTGATCTGAGAGCACGCCTCAGGTTGTCCTATATCTCTCCTCAAGAAGGGCTGGGCACCATCATGTCCTCCTCATCTTCCTACTAACTCATAAAAATGATTGCATTCTCAGGACTTGATTTCTCTGCACCTTAATTCAACTTCTTTGAATTCTTTGGGGTTTTTCCTGTTAGCACGGCAAGCGACTTGGGGAGAGCATGATCCTTTTTTATGACATGTGCAGTACAACACCTTCAGATTAACCAAGACTTCCATTGTTGCATTCCTTTTTTTGTTGCCAACCCACTTTAATGTTAGCTTGACCTATGTGTATTTTATTCTACATCTTTTTCCTGAAATTCATCCTATTTCCAGACACATTCTGCTCACAGCTCTTATACCTTTTATTTGTCTTATTCTCATATTTCATCCTTCTGTGTTAAATATTTATGCCTTCATCTTTCTGTATGATCCATAATTATCTAGCACTACTTCTCTGCTTCCTGAATGTAAAATTGACCTGCATGTAATTTGTGGCAGTGGTAAAGTCTAGAGCTGGGACTTGGCACCCAGTAGGACAAAGGACAAATGACAGACACACAGTAGGAGAACGGACAAATGACAAGTCATCATTCTAAACCTTCATTATCTCAATCAGTACATCCAGGAAGAACCAAATAAAAAGAGTTTGCACTTATTCATTTGTAGCAGTTGACCACTGGCAGTAGGGATGGCCAGAAAATAAAAATTGTATTTTCTATGTAAAACATTAGGATTTTGGAAGTGGTTTATATTTTTTTGTGGAAAAAAAACCAAGAGGTTTTGGTTTTGTGTATTTGTGTTGGTTTGGTTTTGGGTTTTTTTTTTGTTCGGTTTGTTTGTTTGTTTATTTTTAAATCAGAAATAAATTAGAATATTTTGTCTCCAACTAGCTGATAGATATTAGCAGAACTTGAAAGGTCCATATTCAAGTTCTTGTTGTCATAGGAACTCTCTGGATGTATTCAAATCACAAAAAAAAAAAAAGAAAAATAGTTTAAAATTTGTTTTGCTAGTTAGAAACTGGCTTTTCACACAGCAGGACTGAGCGTGACATAGCACATTCAATCTCTAGGTTCAAATCCCACAGCTAAGTCAAAAGAGCAAGGATTTA
This sequence comes from Limnodromus scolopaceus, assembly GCA_028565335.1. Lineage (NCBI taxonomy): Eukaryota > Metazoa > Chordata > Aves > Charadriiformes > Scolopacidae > Limnodromus > Limnodromus scolopaceus. Next base: position 197,460,819 of record JAOXNO010000001.1, on the reverse strand, counting down.
AGTTTCATCCTGCTACATGCTAAGAGAAATCCTCAACTATTTAGAGAATTCTACTTTGGGAAAAAAAATACCTTTTGTGATTGTCCACAAAATATATTTGGGACTGAAGCTACTTATTCAACACAGGTTTATTCCCACCAAACTGTGTTTCTATTGTGTTATCTCTCCAATATTGTGTTATCTCCCCAATAAATGTTAAAGTATTATAAAACAAAGGAAAGGCTTGCTGGTTTTCATCACCTCTTGGAAGCTTGCAGTGTATATCTGCAAACTAGCTGCTGTTTGACTATGTGGAAATAAAAACTCACTGCTGTATGGATTCAGGTTCCACTCCTGGGAAAATAAAAACTCTGCTCACAACACTTTTTCACATCATTTCTCTTCACCATGCACACATTTACACACCTAAACTGAAGCATGGAGATCCTGAAGGTCTATCATTTAAATGTTTGATCTATTTCAGCACCATCAGGTAAATTACTTTCAAAATAGCTTGCAGACACATAATGGCAGCTGCCATTTTTGTGAGCTCAACACAGAGTAACTCTTTAAAAGGAAATATTTTTTTCTTAGTTCAAGGAAGATTTCTGCCGAAAAATATATAGATGTTTGACATGATATAAATATTAAATACTTGATTCTCATCTAAGGTTAGCTAATTTATGTTATTCTGGTAATTTTTGGGAGCTTTAAAGTGCATGTGTATGATCGGAGTGATATAATTTATTTTATATCCATTTTCATTAGTAGATGCTATAATGTGGCATTAATGTAAAAGAAGAAAAAGGTCTTGATACACAAACAGTAAAAATATGGGAAAATATGAGACTCTAATGTATAAATCTGGCATTTTTGCCACTTTAAAAAAAAATCTCAACAGCGTCCCAGACTACGTCAACTGAAATTACTCTCTAGTACCTCAAAAAAAACTCACGTTATGATCTATAAAGATCATATAACAATTACATATAACAAGATGTATAACCATTTTCTTCTGGTTCCAAGGTATTAACAGAATTTGATTTTTCTTTCCTGTAGAAAACAAATAACTTTATATTCAATACAGCAGGAAAATCTAAGGAATCAAATCCTTAGAAATAGAGTTATACAAAACATGGAATATTTTTCATTAGAAAACTATTATTTCATCCAACTCAGAATATTGTGTGAGTCAGAAATTTAACTATATCAGAATAGAAGTCTGAACCTTTTTGCTTGGAAATCTAATTGTTGTGTATAGGCTAGAGTTAGATTTAGTGTGTCTGAACAAATAATTTATTCTTAAAGGTCACTATAAGATCAGGTATAATATTTTAGTTGAGCTTAAATGAAATAGTTTTGAAAAATTCTTTTATTGGTAGTTTAGAATAAACAAATGTTCCAGTACTGGGTGAGACCTTTTTTTCTGAAAAGTTGATGTTTCTTAGCAAATGTAAGTACTGACAGCCAGTTCTTCTGAGAATATTTGCGTACTTGTCTAGTTACAATCCAGTAATAAATATTATAGGATATGTAAGTGCTTGCAAACGACAGACTACAGAAGAAACGGACTCTACCTTTAAAGGGCAATGTCTTTGAAGACAGGCATATCTTTCTGCACAGGGTAAGAAAAGAGTTAGCTACATCATAAGGACAGCCATCCCTCCCTATATTGAGCTCATTATGGAGAGAATCATTGGGAAAAACTAAGCATGGGAAAAGGGAATGGTCTCTCTGTTTCATTCTTTATCCTCAGAGAGGACAAACTTTCAGGGCTACAGAAATGCTTTTAAGCCCTCTAAAGAGTCCAAAGCCCAATTGCTTTCCAGATGGCAAATGATTGCTGTTATTATTCCAAAGAACTGTGTTTGAGAGGGGACAACAAGGTCACTATTTTGAATTGGAGACACATCTGCCAGAAGAGCAACAGATTCTTTTTTTCCCTGATGATTTCCTAGTAACTAGAACACATGGTGCAGAAGAAGATAAGGATTTTAGACGTTCCTCGGTTGAAGAAAATAGGGAATATAAGCACCTGTCTCCTATGAAAATATCCAGATCACTGAACTAAAGAAGAACTGTCTAACACCCCAGTTCAGCTTCTCCTTTAGCAATCACCCTGTCTGGAAAAATAGGCCAAACCAACCAGCCATTAGCAACAGTGTAACCAAGGATGATCCTGTTATCGTTTTCTTTGCTGAAGTTGAAAAGACTGGCTAGGAGCTCCTTGTCTTGTGAAAACAAGAAGTCACAGAGAAGTACAGATATGACTGGAAATATAAAAAGAATATTTTGGAGGTCTTTACACTCTAGTGAGATAAAATATGCTGTGAAATAAATGGTGTGGATAGTTAAACATTGTTACATTGTAATAATGTGTTGTTTCCTAATTATTAGATTTCCAGTCTTGACCATCATTTGACTTTCAACAATCTAATCTTCACAGTATGAGTTTTATTTGCTATTTTAATTGTCCTTCATAAAACAAATCTTTACTTTCATAATGTAGACTGCTTGTTATACACATTTATAGATATACCTTTTAAATGGCAAACATACTTTTAATCGGTATGAATTGCACAGTCTGACAAGAGAACAAAATGTTATATTTGAGGAACTCTAAGCCAAGACACAGTTTGATTCAAAAATATTTCTTTCTTTTCAGAAAGGTTTCTTTGTATATGTGGTTTCTTTGTGCGAATAATTCCTGTTGCAGCTCAGAATGTCACTGCTCTACAGACAGAAGATAAGAACACAATCTCTGTTCCAATATCAAAGTATCCATTTAGTAACCAAATTAGATAATAACAGCTTATCAAGTTGCATAACTTTGTCTACATATTCTTTTTTGCTTCACTGAGTTGTGTAAACCAGGCATCGATGCCACACTCTTACACACCTGACTGATTTTACTAGCTAATTCAAAGAATCTATTAAAATTCACAAAGTTAAGCAGCAGCTGTGTAAGTATTTGCAGGGTCAAGGCCTTGTAGTTTAAATCTTTACTACACGTGTATGCAGAACCTAGCAATGGGGGGCCTTGAAGCCTCATTTGCATTTTCTTGGCAGAAACCTGAAAGTAATTCTTTTGCAGTACTCCAAACTCTACGTTGGAAGCCCTTTGAGGAAAAGGAAAAAAGAGGGGTACAAACCTTCCTGGAAAGAGAACATTTTTTACATGAGCTACATGAAAACTACTTCAAAAGAGCTTTTCAAGTGGCAAGACTTTTACACTCTGTCATTCAAAATATATATTTCTTAGCTTGGTAATGATTGGGAAATTGGATTCTCTGTGTATAAATTTTCCTTTAATTGGTATTAATTCGTTTAAGAATATATATTTGTTTATTTTTTTTTAAACTGTATATTTGTAACCCAAATTAATTTTGCTAGCAGGAGACAGCATATTTACAATTCATTAGTATAGTTTATCATTGTATTTGACCAGAAACTCACATGCAGGATTGTAGGCTGTGCAGAAACTAAGTAGACAGATGAAGATCCTGAAGAGTATGTGTGGAAAGGAAGCTGAGAAGAGGCTGGGTGTATATACCAGTTGTAGGGACTTGGCTCTGAAAAAAAGACAACTTGGGAAATGACTCAACTCCTGTCATTCAGAAACCTCAGTCAAACCTTTAACATTTCTGTACCGTTGATACTGTGTGTTTTAGCCTCTGCTTTGTTCTTTTTAACCTCATTTTCCATCTTTCCTGTACCAACCAATGATCACTTTACCAAAGCATGTGTGTGTAAAGTGTATGGGATTTTGGTTCCTTTGTAGGAAATTTTGCTAGATGAATCACCTAAAATACAAATACGATGAAAGTAAACATATCAAAGTTCTAGGTCATGACTTTAGAGATTACTAACAAGGATGTTTACTAGGTATTCATCAAATGTCAGAGAAAAACTCTGTGTGAAGAGTAGACTTGCTAAAATTTGGTCATTGGAAAACTGTTTGGTGAATTCAATACAGATTTACAAATGCTATTATTTATACAGTCCATCTCATTTCTGTGCCAGGCAGGATCATGGAGCAGTTCCTCCTGGAAACTCTGCTAAGGCATGTGGAAAATAAGGAGGTAACTGGTAACAGCCAACTTGGCTTCACCAAGGGCAAGTCATGCCTGGCAAATTTGGTGGCCTTCTATGATGGCGTTACAGCATTGGTGGGCAGGAGGAGAGAAACTCATATCACCTACCTGGACTTCTGCAAAGCATTTGACATTGTCCCGCATGACATCCTGGTCTCTAAATTGGAGAGATTTGATGGATGGACCACTTGGTGGGTAAGGAGTTGGCTGGATGGTCACACTCAAAAAGTCAAAAGGTCAACGGCTCGACATGCAAGTGGAAAACAGTGACAAGTGGCGTTCCTCAAGGGCCAGTACTGGGACCGCTGTTGTTCAACATCTCTGTCAGCAACAAGGGCAGTGGGACTGAATGCACCCTCAGCAAGTTTGCCGATGACACCAAACCCAGTGGTGCAGTCAACACACTGGAGAGAAGGGATGCCATCCAGAGGCACCTGGACCGACTTGGAGGTGGGCCTGTGCAAACCTCATGAGGTTCAACCTGGCCAAGTGTAAGGTCCTGTACGTGGGTCATGGCAATCCCAAGCAGAAATACAGGCTGGGTGGAGAATGGATTAAGAGCAGCCCTGTGGAGAAGGACTTGGGGGTGTTGGTTGATAAGAAGCTCAACATGAGCTGGCAATGTGCACTCACAGCCCAGAAAGCCAACTGTATCCTGGGCTGCATCAAGAGAAATGTGCCTGCAGCTCGAGGGAAGGGATTCTACCTCTCTACTCTGCTGTCATGAGACCTCACCTGGAGTACTGTGTCCAGCTTTGTGGCCCCCAACATAAGAAGGACATGGACCTGTTGGAACAGGCCCAGCAGAGGGCCATGAAGATGATCAGAGGGCTGGAACACCTCTCCTATGAGGACAGGCTGAGGAAGTTGGGGTTGTTCAGCCTGGAGAAGAGAAGGCTCCAAGGAGACCTTATTGCAGCTTTCCAGTATCTGAAAGGTGCTGGAAAGTTTACTGGCTGGAGGGCTGGGCCCATAGAGTGGTGGTGAATGGAGTTAAATCCAGTCAGTGGGCAGTCACAAGTGGTGTCCCACAGGGCTTGGTACTGGGGCCGGTTTTCTTTAACATCTTTATCAATGATCTGGATAAGGGGATCAAGTTCGCAGATGACACCAAGTTGGGTGGGAGTGTTGACCTACTTGACTGTAGAAAGGCCTTGCAGAGGGATTTGGACAGGCTGGATCAATGGGCTGAGACCAACAGGACAAACTTCAATAAGGCCAAGTGCTGGGTCCTGCACCTCAGTCACAACAACCCCATGCAGCGCTACAGGCTTGGGGAAGAGTGGCTAGAAAGCTGCCCAGCAGAAAAAGACCTGGGGGTGTTGGTCGACTGTCGGCTGAACATGAGCCAGCAGTGTGCCCAGGTTGGCCAAAAAGGCCAACAGCATCCTAGCCCTTATCAGGAACCACGTGGTAAGAAGGACTTGGGAGGTGATCGTCCCCCTGTACTTGGCACTGGTGAGGCCCCACCTCGAGTACTGTGTCCAGTTTTGGGCCCCTTACCACAAGAAAGACATTGAGGTGCTGGAGGGGATCCAGAGAAGAGCAACGAAGCTGGTGAGGGGTCTGGAGAATAAGTCTTATGAGGAAAGGCCAAGGGAGTTGAGGTTGTTCAGCCTAGAGAAAAGGTGGGTGAGGGGAGACCTTATCGCTCTCTACAACTACCTGAAAGGAGGGTGTAGAGAGGCAGGGATCAGATTCTTCTCCTAAGTCACAGGAGATAGGACAAGAGGAAATGGCCTAAAGTTGTGCCAGGGGACGTTCAGGTTGGATATTAGGAAAGAATTCTTCACTGAAAGGGTTATCAGGCATTGGAATGGGCTGCCCAGGGAAGTGGCTGAGGCCATCCCTGGCAATATTCAAAAGATGAATTGACATGGTGCTTGGGAATATGGTTTAGTGTTGGCGTGTGTTTTGTTTGGTTCTTTTTTTTTTTTTTTTTTTTAAAATGGTTGGACTAGATGGTCTTAATGGTCCCTTCCAACCTAGGTGATTCTGTAAATCTGTGATTCTGTGGCTACAAGAAAGCTGGAGAGGGACTTTTTATAAGGGCATGTAGTGATAGGATGGTAGGTAATGGCTTCAAACTGGAAAAGGGTAGATTTGGATTAGATATCAGGAAGAAATTTTTTACAATGAGGATGGTGAGGCACTGGAACAGGTTTCTCAGGGAAGCCGTGGATGCCCTATCCCTGGTAGTGTTCAAGACCAGGTTGGATGGGGCTTTGAGCAACCTGGTCTAGTGGGAGGTGTCCCTGCCCATGGCAGGGGATAGGAACTAGATCATCTTTAAGGTCCCTTCCAACCTAAACAATTCTATGATTCTATGATTAGCTAACTTTACATATATATCTATGTATAAAATTGTCATGCCACATATATGTCGTATATCTGATTATCACATCATATATATGATTATAATATCATATATAGATGATAAAACAGGATATATGTGCAAGCTGTTGGAACAAAAAGAAGAGAAGTTGAGATATTTGTTTGGCATATGAAAGCTGTAAATTCTCTGTTTCAGAGACTTCAGTCTATGCTGGTGACTCTTAACGTGACTATAGTGAAAGAGCTCCTAATAGAATAACTTAAGAAATTTCAATATTCTGGCAGAAGGACACTTACCAAGAAAACTTAAAGCTTTACAGAACCCCTTTGGAACTCTTCCAGCTCACAGGGAATACTTAGAGAGTTATAGCAACTGTTTCATTTATTTGTACATAATAGTAACACAAAAAAATGGATTTTTATGTCCTGATGACTATCCCAATGGATAGGAATGTTATCAGGAAGGACATAAACTCGAATCTGAGTCATAAATCCATTCTAATTCTCTGGATATTCTGTACAACTTACTGAACACATCATGCTTTAGGGCAGGGGGAATAGTTCTCTCGAAGGTCCCATTAATCTTTTCTGAGATGGACCCAAACTGAACAGATTGTATACATGAGGCCAGGAGTAATCTGATAACATCAGCCTCAGCACTTTTCATAGTTCCTTCCCTAGGGAGGACTTGGGGTGTTGTACTTGCATGTCCCTTTGTTCCAGCCATGTGCTAAACCTCAATGTGTGATCCTCACCTGCATTGTTTTCAAGCATTATGAACCTTAAAGTTCACATGCAGCTATAATCGTGCAGCCACTGTATGAGGGCAGCGTGTCTCAAGGTCTGTGAATATGTAACTTCACCTCCCCTGCACGCCTTACAAACTGTGCAAACTGAAATACTTGGATCAAATGGAACAATTTGTGGTCAAAATTGCACTTTTTATTCCTTTTGTCCATTTGGCAAGAAAAATTAAACACATTGGGCACAACCTATTCCTCAACAGGATCTACAACAAAAAAGGTGAGAGTCACTTTCAGACCTTTGTGAAGTGTACAAAATTTCACTTTTAATTTTAAAAATATTCCTATAGTTCCCCCCTCTCTCAACACTATGCCATTTCTCATTTCTTTCCTCCCTACTGTGGTGTCAGCCCCCAATCTCTTTCAATCAAATTTAATTTACCAGGGGGATAGGGAGGGATAGAGGAAACGTTGAAGCTTAGATGATAAGCGAAGTACAAGTATATTTTCAGAAAGTGTGAAAACTTTTCAGTTTTAAGATCTCTTTCTTCCAAGATGTTTCTCTTCATCTCCATTCCTTCTCAGTGGAAATCCATGCAAGTTAATTGCTCCCCTCTATAAAAATCCTTATGCAATCAGGATTTAAATGCAGCTATTCATCTAAGCTTCTGTCGTGGTTTAGGCCAAATTGGCCAATTACAGGCAACAGATGTTCTCCCCCCACTTCTCACTCCAAGAAGAGGAGGAGGAAGGATAAAAGGATTTATAAGTTTAGAAGGAACTGAACTACTTTAATGAAATATTAATAATAAAATTAAAAGAAAATAATAAAATAGATACAATATATACCAAACAGTATCAAGCCCCGAGGTTGACATCACCAGCAGGCACTGGAGATCAGTGACAGATGGGAATTGGATTCCAGCTCTGGAGTCAGGAACACACAGATCAAAAGCAGCTGAACAGACAGGGTCCTCTTCAGACACCAGTCATTGAAGAAAGAGGGCTTTGATCCCTCAGCTTTTATACTGAGCGTGGGGCAGACGGGATGAAATACCCTGTTGGTCAGTTTTGGGTCACCTGTCCTGTTCACTCCTCCCTGCAGGTGGAACCCCTCTATACTTTTCTATTTCCGATCCTCCAGCCGGGCAAGTAACAAAGTTAGCTGACCTTAGTTGTTACAACAATAACTATAAGCAAGAGCCTCTCTGCATACCGTTCTTTGGCATCAGCTATGAACACAGGTCTTATCACTCTGAGAATGAACAGTTTTCTGCACATTTGGCTGTTAATTTCAGTGAGTTAGAAGATGCCTAGCTAAAAAGTAAAATTACTGAACAGAAAGTTGGTTCTGCTTTACTTCAAACCAGGACAGTTTCAACACAACAGAGAGACCTTTTATACCTGTTCCATTCTGGGTTTTGTTCAAGGTATTATTGCCTATAAAGTCTTAAATAATTTAAGATGCTTTTTCTTCTGAGATCATTTGCTCTCTATGCCCCATCACTTTAATATGAGATCTGAAGAATTGTAGATTCTGGACTGCAGGATGGCATTTGTTCAAGAAGGGGACTCTCCATACAGTGTTAGAAGGTGTGAATTAAGTATGCACACCTTCCAGGCAATCTGTTGGATGCCTACAATTTGAATATTGTCTGAGAAGAGCAATAGCATCTCTTTGATCAGCCTCTCTCCTCCCATGGATGCTGGTAACCCATTGGTAAGTGGGAGTAAGTATCTCTTCATGAATGTTCCTTTTTTCTTTAGAATTCTGTGATGGGCCTGAGCTTTTGTAGTTATTATGGGACTATTCAAACTCTTAATGTAGCCCATAATTTAGAATACAGTATTATTCTGGTAAATGGCAATCTGCTCTAGCTGCTGAAATAGTAGATAGCTTTACTTTGTTCGGTCAATTATATGATATGCATATTATATATATTATATTAAATAATCCAGTCTGCTATTTGTATGCTTGCTCTGGACATAAAGTAATTTTAATAGAAGCCTTAGCACTCTGAAGCCTCTAGGAGGATAGTGTGGCTAAGAAACAAATAGTTGGAAAGAAATAATATTAAAAAAAATTATAAAATCTTGCAACAAGATAAAAAAATGAGGTAAATACCTTGATTTAAATAGATGACTTGCAAGCATTCTCTATGTTCCTAGGCCCTTTGCAATAAGATACTATTTCTTAGGATCAATGAAGGGAGAAACATCGTATATGCCTCTCTATACTTAAGTGATGATTCAATAATGATATTTGCATAAAATTAGCTACAGGACAAACATGAACTGGGGTAGAGAGAAACATATCAGATGAAGTTAATATTGTTTATGGCTTATACCACTACAAGCCAAGTTACAATCAGCCTTATAATTTGCAGAACACTTAGCATTTTGAAGCTTGGGTTTTTACTGAATTTTCTTTCTTATCATCCATAGACATTTTCCTTTTCTTCTCTGGCATTTTAAAATGTAGCTATGGGTAAAACTGAGAAAATCTGAATTTTTATCCTTGTATGAAATCTGACAATTCATCTTCTTGTTTGAATACCAAATCAAGATGTAAATTTGAAGTGTTGACTGTTTCATGTAAATTTTAAAATTGGCTCAGAAATATACATAGTTTGTTTATATATTTTAGAGCTACATAAAATTTCCCCAAATTTGTAACATTTCTTTTACCGCTACTTAGTAAAAATTAGGGCATCATAGGGACTGGAGCAGCTCCCTGTGGACCAGGGTGCTGACCACAGCCACAGGCATCAGGCACCTCCATGGGCACAAGGACGGGCCAAAGCTGGATCAGAACATCAGTCCATGGGTTGGCACCTGGAACAGTGAGGCCATCGTCAGCACCAGGCATGGCTGCATCATGACAGGGACTTTTCTCTGGTGTGGCCTCTGAGTGAGCCTGGCCATGACCTTCCCACAGTGCGTTGGGAGCCTTCCCCATGGTCACTGTGGGCTACAGCAGACATAGAATCATAGAATCATTTCAGTTGGAAAAGACTCTTGGGATCATCGAGTCCAACCATCAACCCTACTCTACAAAGTTCTCCCCTACACCATATCCCC
>JAOXNO010000001.1:197439939-197450488 GCA_028565335.1 Limnodromus scolopaceus | reverse complement strand
TCAGCCGCTTGTCAATTAGAACCCCCAGGTCTTTTTCTGCCAGGCAGCTTTCCAGCCACACTTCCCCAAGCCTGTAGGGCTGCATGGGGTTACTGTGGCCCAAGTGCAGGACCTGGCACTTGCCCTTCTTGAAGCTCATACTATTAATGTTGGCCCAATGATCCAATCTAAGTCTCTCTGTAGAGCTTCCCTGTCTTCATGTAAATCAACACTCCTGCTTAACTTGGTGTCATCTGCAAACTTGCTGATGATACATCTCACCTAGTAAATTAACCTGGGAACATCCTTGGTCTCAAGAAAATTTTTATGTATCCTCATGGTTTGACAGGACATATCCCAGCATGCTTTTGGTGCATCAATCTCTCACTTTTTCAAACAATTTCCAGGCACACGGTGACAGTTAAAACACCTTAGGAATCACTCTGAATAGAGTTTGTGTGCAGCCTACTTTAGAAGTAAAAGAGTTTGCTACTACAACCATCTGGACCTTTCTCTATTGGTTGTCCTTAATACCCAGGAACATTCCTGGTCGTAATTTATTTAACTGGCACGAATGTAGACCATGATATTTATGAGTGTTCTAAAAGCCCCCACCGGATTAGTAAAACTTGCAAATCTGCATTACTTCATGGGAAATGTAACCTCTGTGAAACTGACTCTCTACAATATGATGAAGGCACTAGCTGTCTACCATAAGGCAAGGTAGCAATGGAGATAAGTAACATAACATTTAACTGCATTAATTCAATATGAACTATTTGCAATCATCAAAAAATAAGATACTACGTATTGACTTTTACCCTATCTTGAATGCAGTTGTGGCTTGGAGTATGAACTGCGGAACTTACTAGTTATCTCACATTGGTGTTCACCTAAGACACATAGATCTTCCACTACAGCTCTTTTATTCAGTTTTATTAACCTATTTGTTTTAATACAGACTCATAGGCTGTGTTAAAGGTACTACTCCGAATTCTCTTTAGTAATCACCAAAGCATAATAGCCCCAATGGACACTGTTCAGTGACATCACGTCTTGCATTATAATAGTAGCGGTAGTCCTACCTTTCAGCAGGATACAGTGGGCTATGCTTACATTCCTCAACTTCTCATTTATATGTTAATAACTTTCAAATTCATTTATTTGATTAGCATTCTTTTTTTTTTTTGTAGTGAATCTAGGTAAGGCTAGTTCATCAAATAATACAATTTTGCTATTTTTTCTGGCCAATCTTATTAATGGTAATACTGTAATTAAGAATGTTGGCAATAAAAAGTAGGAACACAAAAATTGAACTTGTTGATGATACATCATTGGTCCAGAGGGAAATCATAAGAGTATATCAGAAGAACTAGATTATTGAAATACTAAAAACTGTATGGAGTGCTACAGTACAGAATGTGAGATTATCTACTTGGGAATTAATAAGATTTTCTTTTATAAATGGGGATATGTTAGTTGAAAATTAGAAAGGAAGAAAATCATGTTAGAGTGAGTTAACCATACATTGTATGCATGAAAAAGATATACACACAATACAGAAAGATCTCAGTTATGATATTGCCAATAGAGGTTAAGAAAAATGAAGACTGCTGCATGAAGCACCACGAAAATGTCATCTGCAGAAGGTGAGCCAAAGCAGACAGACAAGATTATTAGGAGAAGACACATGGGGAGTCTCTGCTATGAAATGAAATGCAATTAATTTGGTAGTTTTGCCAAACTGAATGAGAAACATGGAGAGGATGTTGCCAGTGTCCATCTAACAAGGTGACTGTATACCAAGAAGAATAAGTAAAACATCAGTATTTCCAGAATTTACCACAATTTCTCTACCTAATTGCAGCAATACTTGAGCACTATCTGTTCTTTGACTAGACAAATCTTCCATGATGACAACAGCAGTGAGACTTGAGTTGTGTGAACTGTTCTTACCACTTAAGCAACTCCTTGTACAACATTTAGATGTGGGAGATAAAGGTGGGAGTGGGAAATGAAGGCGGAGGAATAACCTGTTGAGCAATGAAGTGTGATCACAGACATCACAGGTCAGGTCTTGTGCTAGGAGCAGGTATAACTGGCTACACATGAATATGCTGCACAGGGTTCTGAGCAACCTGATCTAGTTGAAGGGTTCTGCATTGCCGGGGAGGCTGGACTAGACAATCTTTAAAGATCCCTTCCAATCCAAACTATTAAGTGATACTATAACTCCATGTGTGTGATTATGGTATCTTTGTCATACTTCAGATGCCTCTCTAATAAGCTGTGCTGCTTGCCCTGGGGAAAAAAAATTAAAAAATATGTTCTTACTGATATAACCTAAAAGACACAATTCTCAAACGAACAAATAGGCTCATAAATTTAAGGTAAAAATCTAAAGAAAGTGTCTGGACTTGCAAGAAGTGAGCTTCCAAACATCCTCCCAGAGACGTACGGGAGAAAAGGTACTTTCCTATGGGGATGTATTGGTTTATCAGAGGGATTATATAACATTTGTCTGCAATAGATGATGGGACTGAGACTTGGAGTCCATTCCTTTGTTCTCTTCCATAAGTAATTATTCAGGTTGTTATTCATTCATCTTTCTGTTCATACCAAAACAATAATAGGTAAGTCTGGTTTTAAAACTGGCTTACTCTTTTGAAACTTTAGACTTTTACATTACCAGAGACGGACCCCATACTGCATCATCTAATTAGTTTAAGATGCTTGATGCAAATGTTACTATCTAAAAAAAAGAAGGGAGTGACAAAGAATCATGAAATGTCTGGGAGGCACATAATGCAGAACTAAAAACAAAAGAACAGCAGTTTCTTTACCAAAAGTGATATTGTTTAAGTTGAACACATTCCATTATTCAAATAAGATTGCTTAAAGTTAACATGTTCTGCTGGTTTCTGTGGAAACAGGGTCAGAAAGCTATAGGTAGTCAGCATGCAGCCATTAGCTGGGAAGAAGAGCTCTCACTTGCAGATTTCAGGAGCTGCCTGCCTGCTGGGAAACATGTACAAAGAGGCAGCTTCCAAAAGTAGTCCACAGGGTTTCAGACTGATGGAAAGGATGTAAAGGTTAAAAATAAAAGGAGGTAATAGTCTAAAAACTATTAGTATATATATATGTATTTGGGAAAAAAAAATATGAAAATATAAAATAATATTAAAAAGTATAATAACTTTGCTTTAAAAATATCAACATTTTTAGTTCACTATACTGCAACTTGGAGATTTCAGATAACTTGGTATTTTTTATGAGATATTTAATTACAGTCACAGCAGCAACTGCTAATGAATCTACAGATAACCATTGAAGCTGTCAACTGATGAGCTGTGGTACTAGTATAGTACCTGTCACAAGCAGGACGAAGTAAAACACAACTCATAGTGGATCTGGATATTGGGATTTATTCAAGAGCCAATAAGATCAGAGCTTTTACGCTATTTGGCTACCTTATATACTCACCTGCTCACTTGCTCCCCACCAGTGCTACGTTCACTAGATCTCAACTTCCCTTCCCAACACAGAGGTCACTGCTGATCTGGGAAGGTCAGTCAGAAAGTTGTATCATTTCACACTCACAGTTGTCAGTTCCAGGTGTCCCTGGCACTGGGCATCCCCTGGTGTTTCTCTCCATGCATCTCGCCCATCTCCAGGAACTCCCCACTTCTAGGTTCTTTCCTCTATCCAGGATCTTCAGCTTCTTTCCTGGTCCCCTTTTCCTTCTAAGACCGCTGTTTTGGGAACCCTTCTTTTCCACCATTAGCCCAACGTTTTTCTCAGCTAAATAGTCTGTCTGCAGAAGCGCAACATGTGATAGGCCTTCTAATTGCTGACTCTGTCTTATGTCTCTTTATTAATTAGAGGATTCATGACTTGACACTTTTGTTCAGTGCAGGCATTAATAAAAGTTACAACCAGCCTACGCATTGCAGCTAGCAAGTAGCAGTTTTCTGTTTGAGAGTTCAGAAGTTCAGTTTTGGACATTCACCACACACACACACATTAGACCCCAGTTACCTGCTGGCATTCACAGTTTAAATTATTTTAGTGCCTACAGCAGTATCACATACAACACATAGTAGCACATGCATTAATGCATATTCTCTTTAAGAAAGACACTTTCAAATAAGACTTGATTGTGAGAGGACAGTGCCTTCATGCTTTCTATAAAACAAGTGGAGGAGTCGAAAAGCAAACAAAAATTCTCCTCAATTTTTAAGAATTGGAAGGACAAGAGAAAAGTAAACAAAAGGTTTGAAAAAGAAAATTAAAGTGGCCAGTCAGCATCACCTGATGTTCCTCTAAGTTCATCACATTTCCCACCTATCACATGGAATAAAAGTTGCTTTTCTTTGTTTTTTCGCCAAGTTAAAATTTTACACCACCTAACTGTTCAAAAATCTGTTTTCTGGATGTATGAAAACAGCTCTCAATGTCACAGATGGAGCTAAAGGAAAAACAAAAGGGAAAAGCAGAATTGTTTTGACTTTTTTCAACTTCCACACTTTGGCAGGGACAAATTTCTCATGATGGTGTTTGGTAGCATCAGCAAAAATTTTCTTGATACAATAAGGAAACAGAAAACAAATGGCAGCAGACAAAAATAATTTTGTGGTGGGTCAGGACACATGTATTGGCTCCCAGATGATCTCTCACAGAAAGAAACTGCTCTGTTCCTGCCCTGCACCTTCTGCTTGAAGACACAGTGGAAGCTCTCCAGCTATGTGAACCCAATAATGGGCTCAAGTAAATGTGCCTTGCCCTTTAGGAAAGCATAATACAGTTTCCTCTGCATTTGTTTTAACTGATCCTAAACAAAAGCTTGTTTATCTTTATTACAAAACAACATTTTGGTTTGCAAACGCAACACAGGAAAGCAATATCTTCACAAAATGCTTTGTGTTCTTGTTTTTATGGTTCCTTTCCTATCTTTTACTATTCAAAGACCACTCTGATGCAGGAACTTGTCTGACTGATTGCTCTATGCTGCTCCTATTTAATCTCTCCTTCTTTTCCTGTGACCTTTATTCCCATGGGATTTTTGAATATTGCTCTCCTCTGAGTCCCTGCCTCCTTGATATTCATCTTGAGTACTGGTATCACTGCAGCTTCTCTTTGGCCTTTTACATAGTGAGGGGTTGAATGAATCACAGGAGAACTGAAACCGATAGATGCTAAAAGGTGTGATAAGAGTGCAGAGAGCTCTCTTTTCCTTTTTCACCCCTACTTATGTACGTTCTCTGTTCCTTGCAGTTTTATGCAGGTGTATTTTTCAGGATAGTCAGGCCTGCTGAGATGTAAAATAAAGCAGTCATAAAAAGTAGGCAGATGCATAGAAAATAAGATGGTGACACTGTGGTTAAGGTGCTTCTGTCAGAAGCAAAAGGAAGTGGGAGAATTCTGTGAAGATTACCATTTTAGTACTGTGTGATCTCTAGCTGATTTGTTTTTCCTTAAATCTCCTAGAATCTCATAATTACCAGGGTATCTGAGATATCATTAAAAAAAGATGAACAAGAACAAGAATTTTGTCATCCCCATGCCTGCAAAGAAGATCTTGTCAAATATAACCTCCTCTACAAGCTTAAAAATGGATTCCATTCTGAAAAATCTCTGGATTTTGTAGTTAATATTTTTTGTAGGTAGAATATATTGTTGATCAGGAATACCTGAAACAGAAACTCTGCTCTTTTATCAGTAGGTAGAAATCAACATCCTTGTGTTGCATTAGAAGTTCAAATGCTGTGCAGCTGGTCGAGGATTTTTTTAACATAATGATATTTTATCTATCAGAAAAACAGTTTGTCAAGCTGAAGTGTTTTTAAAAAGTATAATTGAAAATTTTATTATGAAAGATTATGAAATATCTGCACTCATGTGCAGATATTATTCTCAATAAAATGGAATAACAGACTGTGAAAATGGAGTTTTATTTTCATATTGGGCAGAGGAGGTTTGGTTCAAGGGTTCCTTTTCTGTGATCATGACTTTGCTACTTGCTTATTGATATGTTCATATGTGGCTGATAAATTCTGAATGTTACGGGTTTCATTCTGATGAAAACCAAGACCAAATTATACAGGTTCCACAATGTTTTGAAGGTCTGAAACAGAATGCTGAATGAGAAATTTTTGCTAATGACATTGCTCCAGTATCCAAGACAACATCAGTGTTATCCTCAAAGAGTTGCTTATGCTCTGAACTTGCAATACTGCGCTTAGTGCACTAACCACTTTTGTATGACAAGTAAAATTGCATGGGGCACAAAAAATTTCCTTATTCAGCTCTACAATCATCCTTTGCTTTGATTGGGGAAAAATGTTATTTCACACTGTTACAAGGATAAATTCTCTAATTTCCTTGTGGTACTTTCAGAAAATATGATGGGAAATCCAAATGAGGATCTAGATGTCTATTGCCATCTAAGATAATGATTAAATTTCCTCTTCTAATTTGTGCAATTTCATTCTCTGATTCAGAACTTCCATCACTTTACATTATGCGGAAATCACACAGTAATTGTGATGCCTCTGAAATATGTGTGTTCCACTATATTCTGGAAGTGCCAAGTATATAAATATCTTGGTACTTAGCAAAGTCAAAGCCTGGGAAATGGAAATTAAACTTAGTTTGATATTTGAATGACCTTTGATAAATACATGTGACATTTTGGTAAAATAAATGATTTTGAATACCTATTTTAGAGTTTGTAGGGGTTTAGTAAAAGGTTGTATGTGTATGTCTATAGGCATCCACATATGCACATATACACACACACAGACAGACACACACATATATACAAAATTAAATAAAAGGTCAGAAATGGTTAGTACTCTTCTTAGGAATTCTGGAAACAGTAAGACTTCAGAGTTCTACCTACAAGTATTCTGCTGGATAAGCCTTTCATAGTTATATTTTATCCATATGTCATTACTAACCAGATTAAACCTATGAGGAATTCTGACTGGCTTCCACTAAGGAATAACTAAACCCTCTGCTCAGCAGTAATCAAAACAACGGAAGCCACCAGCTCACAATGACATTAAACGGAAATACCAGCAACTGGAGCCGAAGGCTTAAAAGCATTATGACAAAAGCCTTATGACTCCGAAACAGTCCTAGAGGGAGGGAAAGCCAATTTGTTGTGTTACCTAAGTAGCTGGCAATTAAAATAGATAATTGGAAAAAAGTTCTGACTAAAGAGACTATTTGGGATATACGAACCAAGAGTGTAACAACTTCTACACAAGCAGCTCCTTTGCAACTACCAATGAAGCGCCCTATTCATACAGACCAGGGACTCATTCTGGCTCTTTGCAATTGCACATTTAAGGCCACAAGCAGGTTTGAGACATAGGAGCTAGGAAATACTTCTGAATCTCCCAGCTGGCACACATCCACAGTGCTCAGAGAAACAGCCCTCTTTGTATGTGGGTAATATTGCACCAACATACTTGCCTTTCATGTAATTTCTTGTAATCTGCCCCTCATGTTGCCTAATCGCTGGGGGAGGGGGCAGTGGAGGGGAGCGGGAGGAAGAAAATGTAATATCCTTAAAGCTCCTGTGGAAAATCTGACCAAGTGAGGGAGAAGGGAATGTAAATGAACTATAAAAAGGGATAAAAAATTACTTTTTACCATAGATGGTGCATTTTCTTATTTCTATTTAGCTAATCCTGTGACAAAACTCAGAAAACTAAAGTTAACTACACTCTAATCTTGCCATTCCTTGCACAGTAGGCTTAAATATATCAGAAAAAATTTCAAAAGACTACTCTTGCTGCAGTAATGTTTGAGAAATAGAAACTGTTTCTAGTTAAGCATTCTTAAAACAATACAATGAGATCTGCCCCTTAAGAAAGAGTTGAAAGAAGTGGAAAAATTAACAGGATGTAACATAAAGGTCTGTTACAATTTCCTTCTGCAGCAGGCCTGTCCGGATGTGATTTTTAACCTCTGAATGAATTTTGAGAAGATACTCTGTTAAGAATCAGACAGTTCCCTACCTTACAGCTGCCTTAAACCAGAGAAAACATACCTCAATAATTATTAGTTCCTAAATTTCTTTTCAATAATTGATATTTTGCACTTACAGAGGATCTTTGATCACAGATGATCAAAGAACTTTAGAAATGTTGCTACCCATCCTTGAAATACCTTTGTAAAATAAAAAACTTTATTTTCCCACCTAAAAAAAAACCCAATAAACCAAAATCCCAAAAAAACAAACCCCAAAATGTCAGGAAAAAAACCCCAAACTTTTCCATGTAGGAAGACACATCATGGGGCTAAACTAGGATTAGAATGTAATGACTTTTTTACCCTGTTAATTGTAGGCCAAATGTGTCAATTAATTTTAAATTCTTCAGCTCCATACAGGAATTCTTCAGTATATATACCCCTAAACTTGTCTGTTTTTTTCCCCAGCCATGTACTTTGGTCAAATGAAATACTTTCCCTGATCTATCAAACCTCACTGTGAGTACTGTAAGCCTTGACTTCCTTTGTTGCAGTGATCCTGAGATGATGGAGCTCAGAATCTCAAGAGGAGGGAAAAGGGCAAAAAGCAAGGTCTCAGCGCTGGATTTGAGAAGAACTGACTTTGGCCCCTTCAGAGATCTGTTCAAAAGAGTTTTATAGCATGAGGCTCTGGAGTGAAGAGGGGTCCAAGAGACCTGTTTGATATTCAAGGATCACCTCCTCCAAGCTCAAGAACAGTCCACCCCAACAAGCAAGTCAGGTAAAAACCCCAGGACACCTGCATGGATGAACAAGGAGTTTCTGGCAAAACTCAGACTAGAAAGTAGGCGCAGGAACAGGTAACCCAGGAGGAGTACAGAGGCACAATCTGACCATGCTTAGGAAAGCCAGAACCACCCAGAGTTGAATCTCATGCAAGATGTTAAAGGCGAGAATAGCTTCTACAAGGACTTAAGTAGCAAAGTAAGACTAGGTAAAACATGGGTCCACTACTGAGTGGGGCAGGATCCTCAGTTTCAAAGGACAAAGGAAAAGCTGAGATGCTTTTTTCAGGTGTCATTGTGAGACTGTTATCGACAAACTTTCATCAATCATTGTGACTGGGACAGTTGCCTGAAGACCGGAAGAAAGCAAACATCACTCCTAAACTGTGATAAACTTCTAAAATGAAATGACTGGCCTAGTGGATAAGGGGAGAGCAGTGATATTACCTATGTGGACTTCAGGAAGGTCTTTGACACTGTATCCCATAAGATCATCACAGACAAACTGTTGATATGTGCGCTGGAGGAGAAGACGGTAGGTGGACTGAAAACTAACTGAACAGGCCCAGAGAGTGGTGGTTGGCAACACAAAGTCTAGTTGGAGGACAGTAACTAGCATTGTCAGTACTGGGTCCAGTCCTGTTTAACGCCTTCATTAATTATTTGTATGATGGGACAGAGTGTACCCTCAGCAAATTTGCAGATGACAGAAAACCATGAGGACTGGTTGGTACACCAGAAGATCACACTGCTATCCAGAAGGACCTCAACAGGATCAAAGAACCATAGAATCATAGAAATCTAAAATGGTTCGGGTTGGAAGGGACCTTTAAAGTCAACTAGTCCAGTCCCCATGCAGTGAGCAGGGACAACTTCACCTAGAGTTGCTCAAAACTCTGTCCAGCCTGACCTTTCCAGGAATGGGTTACCTACCACCTCTCTGGGCAACCTGTTCCAGTGATTCACCACCCTCTGCATAAAAAATGTCTTCATTATGTCTAGTCTGAATCTATCCTTTTTCAGTTTAAAGCCATTACCCCTTGTCCTCTCACAACATGTCCTGCTAAAAAGTGTTTTATAAACCCCCTTTAAGTACTGAAAGGCTGCAGTAAGGTTTCCCTGGAGCTTTTTCCAGCCCAAACTAACCCAAGTCTCTCAGCCTGTTTTAATAGGAGAGGTGCTCCAGCCCTTTGATCATTTTTCTGGCCCTCCTCTGGACCCACTCCAACAGATCTGTGTCTTTCCTGTGCTGAGGACTCCAACACCGTACTCCAGGTGGGGGTCTCACAAGCGCAGAGCAGAGAGGCAGAATCATCTCCAGGTGATTATCATTACCATTTCAGTACAGGCCTTGGCAGATCTGTCTTGAGCCATGCTCTGGTTATCTTCATCTCTGGTCCTGTCTTCTGCTGCACTGAGTTCCTGGGTAGACCTTAGCCTGATTCATTACCTCTCCTTGGTAGAGAGGCAGAGGACAGCCAACACAGCGTGTTACCACCCCAGCCTTTCTTTGCTTCTGTGGGACTGTGCCCCATTACTGAGGCCACTGCACGTGCCAAGGTTACTCTTGGCTCCTGGCTCACCCTCACTCATGGGGAATTCCTGCCTCTCTGCTTCTGGACATCTGGAGAGCCTATATGACTTCTCTACTTTCCCTGTTACCACTGATGCGTGCTGTTGTCGATACACCTGAGGGACGGGATGTCATCCAGAGGGACCTGGACAGGTTGGAGAGGTGGGCTCAAGTAAACTTCATGAAGTTCAATGGGAGCAAGTGCAAGGTTATGCACCTGGGCCGGAACAAT
>JAOXNO010000001.1:197423589-197439839 GCA_028565335.1 Limnodromus scolopaceus | reverse complement strand
GTGGTGGAGCACTGGAACAGGTTGCCCAGGGAGGTGGTTGAGGCCCCTTCCCTGGAGACATTCAAAGTGAGGCTTGACAAGGCCCTGGGAAACCTTGTCTAGTTGGGGGTGTCCCAGTGACTGCAGGGGGGTCAGACTAGATGACCTTTGAAGGTCCCTTCCGGCCCAGATGATGATTCTATGATTCTATGATTCTATGATGCTCTCCCACTGTCTCTCAAGATAACTTTTTTCCTAAACCTTTCTATATCTTTGGTGTCTCTCAGGTGATACTCTTTAAAGAGCTTTTGATGTATTACTGTGGAGGTCTAAAACCTTACTGTTGACTTCTCCTTTTTCTCAGAATTAAAAATATAGCTGAAATGTTAAGCATCTATTTTCTTTTCCATTAGAAATGAGCAGAAAAATAAAAGGTATAAGGATGCATATGATATTAAGAAAAGTTATACAGGATACATGTATGTAACCCAGTCCAATTTTTGACATGAAAGAAATCTAAGTGCAAAGCAAATATTAATAAGAAAAAACAGACTCTGAAGCTGTAAAGAAAGTGTAATGTGAGGCATGTGAAGCCTGCCTTGCTTTTTAACATGTTTAGTATTCATTGCGAATAGTAGTAACAAAATGCAGCTAAATGCAAAGTCGCACCTTATCATGGAATTTTTAACCCCTTTTTTTTAGCTTTTACTTCCCCAGAGTAAATGTTCTAAGTCCAAGACTAATTTTCATAATTAGTGAGTGAGACAGGAAATTATCCAAAGACAAGATTTCAAGAGGATTGCAACCCATAACTCTTTTCCAGAAAATACCAATATAATGTATTATACCTTCACTGGTAATGTTTTAGGACATAGTAGGAACATGAGCCATTCCTGAATCATGTTCTCTTTGTACACAAATCTACAACTGAAGGTCCATTAGATGTAAATTATCACAGCCAGGAATACTTAATATTCCACTTCAAGCAATTAATTTTTTGAATCCTTCAGTCAGAACACTATTCCTTGTCTACCTGAGCTTGATTTCTTGAACACATGCCATAGAACCACTGGGTTCCCCACAAGCTCTTCCTAGAGATTAGTAGCTTTCTTCTTAGTTTTTAACTACTAAATCTGTAATACTTCTAATTTCATGCTTAGATGAAGAGGCAGTATCAAAAATGTCAAGAGGTTGTCAATAATACAAGAGACACTTAAAATCAGGTGGTTAGAGGAGAAGTGGGCCTTGCCAAATATATGGCAACAGTGTGTTTAATATTTCAATAGTAGAAAGTTGGTTTGCCAGATATTGATGGTGTTTTTGCTGTTCAGAAGAACAATTGCATTACCTTGTTCTTTAACTGATCAATAGGTGGCTTATAACAAAAGCATAAAATTTCCTTTAGTGACTTCTCATAAAGTACTTCTTACCATACAAGATACTACCTATGACAGTAACTATGTTTTGCATATGTTAATAAATGATTTTAACAGTAATAAACAGCAGTTTAATATCAATCACAGCCAATTGCTACAGTGGTGCTTCTTTGCTACAGCTGTCAGCAGAATGAGAGCACTGGAACAGAATTGAATTCCCCAGTATCATATAGAAAAACAACTCTTCCCTGTACTTCTAGATTCTGATCCAATAATTACCTCTGCAAGGAACTACATCCATCAATTACATCCATTAGATTACGCGTGCCTTGGCAATGCTGGTGGTTTATACCCACTATAATTCAGTTGCAAAACTCAGCCCACAGTGAACTCAGACTGTGCATCCTTTTATTAACCTTAGACATCTAAGACTATCCTTGATCATCCAATAGCATCAAGGTATTATATCTACTTTTGTACACACATGCCAAAGCACAGGCTAAGCCTGTACTGACAGATTGTGTGAAAAAGTGTGCAGAGTTGAATACCTCAAAAATTATCTCCTACCATTGCCAAGAGTAGTTTTTGGCTTCTTAAGAGAAATCAATATATAAAATAAAATGTAGACACAAAAATTGCTAGGATAATAACCATGGCATTTTGGAAATCATACTCTTCATGGCTAATGCAAGTGTAATATTTTTATAAACAGTGAAACTTCTTGTTAGTTTCTACCTCTTTTATCTTTTGTACTACAGTATGAAAATTTAAATGAATAAAGGTGTGAATAAATTAAAAGGTTATAATGTGATTCTGAGACAGCTAAAAGCAAGACAGTAAATAAATTGATTTAACACCTGTTAGTACGTGCTTTCTTTAAAACTCTTTGTTACCCATGAAAAGAAATAAGACTGTATTGCTATCTATACTGAGCTGGTAATTAAAGCTGCTGTACTGTTATTACTGTTCTTTTAAACAATCACCAAATGGCTCAATACAGTATTTTTTATGCACTAGAAGTTAACTTTGGGTGGTAACACAGCTGGATTATTCAGATCATTCAGAAACTCAAACCCCTAAAACAGAATTTCAGGATTGTCATGGAGAGTAGATGCATAATTTGGCTTAATAGTTTTTTCTTGATTGTTAAAATATTTAATAATTTGAACATCATTTGACATCAATTGTAATCCCATAGAAGTTTTGTTGTAATGTTTGCAGCAGAGCTATATTGCAAACTCCCTTCTGTCAAGATGGCAGTAAACACCTCCCCTGAAGAGCTGTGTTAAGATGGGTGAAGACCCATGCTCTGAATGCTGCTCTAAAATTCTAGTGTCAGAAACTCAACTAGAATAGATCAATCTAATTCACTTGCATTTCAGTATCCTTTCACTAGGATCGGACTAAGTGAATAAAAACCATTTAATGTTATCTATAAACACACCTGCTTTATTTCATTTTTTTATGTATATATTGCTTTTTTTCTGTTGTTGTTACAATTGAATTTCATTACTACGTCTTTACCATGCACTTTTCTAGCAAGTTATTCTGCTTACTCTGTTTGGTATTTGCTTGATTTGCTTGCACTTTTGAGATTAAATGACATGGGATATTACAGAGCACAAGTTACACAAGCATACAAACAACACAAATGGATAAAAGCAGTGAATAAACAAAAATCTTTTAACAGATGCTTTAACTTGCACCACATAAATTAAGTAGAGATCTAAAAGTTAGTTGAAAATGTTGATAGGTAGAGTTATAGTTAAAGTTGTTTTTCATGGGTTGCCTGGAGAAGAAATTTTACTAAAATAATTTTTACTATTTTCTGTGTAAAGATGCATTGTGGCATGAACATCATTTGAAAGCAGATCTGTTAATGAGCACAATAGACAAGTATAGCACTTTGGGTATTCAGCCCACTAATATACAGTTCTGAACTCTTAATAGGCAAAGTCTACCTACTGTAGAACAGAAGGCCAAATTCTGTAATGCCTTATATCCTTTGAAATACTCATGAATTAAGAACACTTAATAGCATTATGTCTGTCTGTGGTGCTTCTGCTCTGCTTTGTTCAGTCTTGAGCTTTGCTTTTATTTTCAGAATCTGTTTCCATAAAGTAGACAAATATTTCCACATAAAGAACCATTATTTATTATTATTTGGGGTCATCATTAATATTATATTTCACATTCCCTCTTTTAATAACTCTCACCTTATTAACAGCTATTATGAGCAACTTGTAAAATGTGACAGTGCCAGCCATGAAGACTAACTTTCCCAAAGATTATTTCCATACTCCGTTTTACTTTAATTCTTTTCAAAATGTTGTCTAGTATCTTCAATATTTTGGGTTAGGTCCATAAAGTGTTAAGAAGCCCTAGTGTTGGCATGCAAATTCTCTATATAAGAATCATATCCTTGCAAAAAAAGATAATAATAATCAATCAGAACCATAGAAATCTTAAACCAGACTAATGATCACACTATGCAATTAAAATGAAGTATCTAATAAAAAAGTTGCACACTCTTTCATTGAGATGCTGGGGGTTTGCATAGTTTGATATGCGTCTTCAGCCAAACCCTGTAGTCTGAATACCCTTGGAGTCTGTAAAAATGAAGATTTCAGACTAGGTTTGGATTCTAATGGTCCAGCTGTGCTAATTAAAAATGCTGAATTATTTATCCAAGCATCTCTCCCTTTTAAGAGTACAAAAAATGCAGAGGCATATTTTCCTTCTTCAGTCACTTTTCACTGATGTGTGCCATGTTTCTCAAAATCTTGCCTCACCATCTGCCCTGGAGACAGGCAACATTATCAATTTTAATTCTTGCAGGATTTACTATTATGACACAGTCCTTATGACTGCCCTTATGGAAAAAATAAAGTTCCCTAACATAAAACAGATTTACCGAAGGTTACATGCTCATCCTGGTAATCCTTTTCTGGCCAAACAAACTTCACATAATTCTCTTCTGCAGTAGTTGTGCAAGCATGTATGAAATGCAAGTTTGGAAGACTCTAAAGCAAAACACAGTTCTGACCTTATGTATCATTGCCTCAGGGAGTGGCAGTGCCTTAGAGTTAGGATCAGTGTTACCATTTCCCTTTTCTTTACGCTTTTTTTCTTCCCACCAAATCTTAACAAAATAACTCTTATACTAACAAGCTATCCAAGAATATCATTTGTTTTGGAGCTAATTTATAGAGGAAGAATAACATTGATAGGTTGTTATTTCTCCATAGTGTAGGAGTTAATGTTATTAGTACAATGCAGTGACAGACCCTGTTTAACTGTAGTATAAATGCAGGAATTTAAAGAACTAAAGCATAAGTAAGTGCCATCCTTATTCAAAGACATTAATTTGCCAGGGTAATTGTTACAGTATATAAGCAATCATTCATCGAATGAAACATTTTGGCCTAAGAACAATGTGATTTACAAATGTGCTTATAATACAGTATTTAAACAGGCAAAGAAAAATCAGCCAATAGGAGGCTAATTAGATTGAGACTATTAGAAATGGGTTTCAAAATGTGCTCACTAAGTATCTGAAAGAGAACATGAGGAGATTATATTAAAGGATATTTTTGTCCTTCTGCAACGTCATCAAGTATCAGATTGTTAATTGATAGGACAACCCAGCCACTCTATTTTATGACTTCATATGACAAGTAGATCAATTGCATGAAGAAGTGGAAAGCCATATATAAAAACGATATCATAACCTGTGTAGAAGTATCATGTAAATTATCATTCATCTCAGTCTTAGCTAGAATGAAGACAGAAATGTTTACAAAGGCACTTCTTTACTCAGAAATTACTTGTGAAAGCTAAAACACATGAGAAATAATGTACCAACAGATTCTGATCCCCAAACTTTGCTCGAGTGTCTATGAGTAACACACTGCAAACAACACCACAATTCATTCTGTTACACTGCTCTTTAACTTTTTTATATCTACAAGCAACAACAAAATGATTGTCCATGAACCACAGAGTAGTGAACACAGTCTAAAAGCCATCTGAAAATCAAAATACGAAGTGCCCTAGTCTGTGTTTTTCTCGTACATTTTTTCTTTTTTTTCTTTTTTTTTTTAATACTTAATTAGCAAACCCTACTTTCATAGAAGAACTTGTATCCCCAGTGACAGGTCAGCGTTCTGAGTCTTGCATAAATAGGTCTGCTGTGAGGGTTCCAGATGATGAGGGTTTCTCTCTTTGGTTTAGGTAATCTGAATAATTTTGATGTTGTATATGAAGGATAAAAAGGGCAAGGTGGATTGATGTTCTGTGTTCTTTTAATGCCCATGTACTAGACCTACTTCTTGTTCTAACAAATTTAGATGAGAATCAATGAGAATATAGTCTTGCAGAAGTCTGAATGTAGTAAACAGTAAAAAAATTGAAATGTTCTACTTATCAAATGAACATATATATGTAAAAAACCCCTAATTTTATTAAGTAATTTTCTTGCTGTTATGCTAAATGTCATTGAATCCAAAACCGTTGTCTTTGTCTAAGATTCGCTCTGGAGAGCAAAAATACTTCACTATGGTTCTTTTCCTGTTAAGGAAAAAAAAATAAAGAAAAGAAAAAAGCCTGGAACTTACAGCAGTTCTCACATAGCTAAGATTAAAAACAGAGTCAACACCGTCTTATATAAAGAATACATAAATAAATAAGCCACTGGGCCTTCTTTACAAAACATACAGAATCAGTAAAGGGCTCAAGCAAAGGAATTTTTCCCCTTTGAAGTTCACATTTAATGTATCCACTTTTCCAAACTTGTGTATCCCTGCTGTATTTAACTATTTGATCTTGAAGAAAAACATTTCTGTTCATCACATAGTCATGCCACAGAAAGCTTGACTAGAAGTTGCCGGGGTAGTACACTAAGTAGTGCAATATCCTAGGCTACATAGACTAAAATGAATTTTGATCCTCATAAACTGTCAACAAGAGTGCAGTTTTCTCCAGAATATTCATTGCATAGTCACTTCAATGAAACAATACTTGTCAACAGTATTTAGCCAGTACATGGCTTTGTGGCAAACTGCTTGCTAGTTTTTTTTATTTATAATGCAGTATCTAGTAGCAGATATTTCAGAATATATGTTAAGACTTCATGTCACGATGCAACGGAGATTACAGATCACCAGGTTGCATACTTGGATAGAGTAGAGTAGCCAAGACGTTAGTTCAGGCTAACTTAACTCTGCTCATTTCCACACTAATTCATTCACAGCTATTGTGATCCTTTGTACATAATACTGAACATGCAGAAAATACACGTATCTCTTACTACAGATTATGTTTCCTAAAGAGATAAACCTAACACTTACAGGGTAATTTGGTACCAATAATCTGTTTGGAACTCTAAAGTTCATTTTGCTCTTGCAGTTCATACCACCATGATGCCAAATCTTAGCTAGTGGAAGACAGTTACTTCTTATGTTTCCTAGAAAGTTAAATTTGTTCTTTCATTAGAATTAACAGTGTTATTTTTCTATGTTTTACAGAATTAAAAGCTGGTGTGCTATTAATGGCTTCTCTTTTACTTGCTAGCTACAGAGAATTTTCATTCATTTATAGCAGATATGAGTTTGTCTGATCATATATGCTAATAAGACTTCTTGCTTATGTTTATACATGTAAACAGTTTTTAGTTTATTGGTAACATAGGAGCACACACTGTTAGATGCATGGTTAATTTTGCCAATGAACCAAGGAAAGTTCGAGAAAATAATAAAAATGTGTGACAGAAGACAACCTGCAAATATACATAAAAGTGTGATGGACAATTTGACTCATCTAGGCTATGTAAGAAAATCTCAAATGGAATAGTTAGTAGATGACATTTTATGTAGCAGAGATCCAGCACTATCAATTTTTAATCCAAACTACGGCCTATGTGCTTGTAATCAAAACCCTATTCATCACTGAATAATTTTAATAGAGCTAAAACAAATGTAGTCATTAAGGGACATTTCAAATCTTCTTAAAATTGCTTGACTCAAAGGTAGCTAATTGAACTCATTCATAGAGTTATTTTCAGATTTAGTCTTTGCTTTTAATCTGCCACTGTGAAATTTTTGTTGGTTTTGTTTTTCTTCACATCCAGTATCAATCCCCTCTAACTCATATAGCCTTGTAATGCCTTTGAAGATTTTGTAACCAGCTTCTGTATCAAACTAGATTATTGTGACTCTGGAACACTGTTAAATCCTATTATCAACTTTGCAATCCAGAACTTCTTTTAATATTAATTTTTTTTTTTTCTGTATTTTATATTTTTTCTTGGACAAGGAGGGCAAGTCAATTTAATCAGAAATTTCAGTCAAATGGTACAGACAGTAAGAATGCAAGTAACCCTGTTTCTTACTGTCCCACTCAGATTTGGGTTGATATACTATACATTATAGATAGAGTAATAGATCTGGAAACTACACAACTAGCATTAGTAAGAAACTATGTTTAAAACATCAAGCATGTAAACATTTATATTTTATTTAATGAACAAGAATACCTCTCAAAACAGTCCTGTAGAGTTTAAACCTAATCTGAATTTTCTGATACTCAGAATTTTATATACTCCGATGAGGTCAACACAGAAATTTTTTATCTGCAAATGGATCATACATTACAGCGGTCTCTCTGGTGCAATTGAAGTTGACACTTACACATGTGAACTGCCTCAATGGAGAGGCTAAGAATTTCCCTGGGAATTAACCACAATATTTCTGAAGGAAAACATAGAGCAAAACTTATTCATGTGGGCAGGGCTCTTGTTGGGATCTTGCACTTACAATTTTCCTGTTGCCCTTGATTGGTAGGTAAACAAATAAGTATAGTCTCCAGATCAGCCAAATGACACCTCTCATATAACAAAAATGTGTTTTTTCTGAATACGACAAGGTAAAGTTTTCAATTAATTTTTCTACTGTAAGCAGTGTCCTGTTAGAATTCAGTTATTATTAATCAGGAAATAAAAAGATTTTAAATGCCGTTTTACTTAACCATAGATTATAACTTATTTGTAAACACAGTAATGATAACAATTATTCTGGACGTTGCTATGAATAAATGACAAAACATTTTTGTGCATCTATTTTATTGCTCTCAGATTCAACAGAGTAAAAAAAACATTTTATCAATACTGTGTTGACAGGATTCCCCATAAAATCTTGGAATGCACTAACAGATATAGTAAAAGTGAAAAAAGTAGCTGCACAGATGAACCTTAGTAAATCATGTTATATGCTGAGATTAGCTAATTACTAACACTTTTGAGCACTCTTAATTCCAATGTACAGTACTTAAGTGCAATAAAGTACTATACAATTGGGTAAAAGAATGTGTCATGTTCTGAGGTGATATAGCCCATAAAGAGGGTTATATAAATGAAATATTTTTCCTCACCTCTTTTGTGTATACTTGATTTTCAGTTCTAAACAAAATGAAAGTACAAGTTCCTTCATTTTTTCTTTATATAACTTGTATACACACAGCTTCCTGATTCCATAAAATGTTTCTATTTCAGTTGTATATCATAGCAAATTGACTGTGTTTGGTTTCATGTGTTTTAACAATAAAGTGTTTACGGTTCGTCTTCAACCTTTTTTCAATATTTGTGTGTTTGCTGGAGGGATAGAATAAAATGGATATATTTTTCTCATGCAAGCTGACCTGTAACTTTACCTCTTCAAATTTGTGACCTGCAAAGGATAGAAATCACATAGCTGTGACCTCTTCTAGAGACCTATTTGAAACATAGACGCCATGTTCCCTTATGAACACTTTTCATTGTTCATTATTGCTAATATCCTGCTTACTGAGCAAGGTCTCTTCTTCCTAACTGTTATTTATTGAAGCCCTTTACAAAGCTTCCATAGCTAATTTATCAAACTTAACTCTTATGTTATTAGAGCTTGGGAATAAGCAATTGACACATACATGATATTACAAAGTTTCAATTTATGTACTTCAAAATAATCTGGTCACACGTATCAAATACAGTTATCAAATACAGAGCTTGCAACTCAGAAGTCTGTAACTGAGGCTAAAATTCTGATAACTCTACATCTATCAGTCATCTATCTAGCTTAAATCAAAATATTTAGGTCCATCATCCTATTTCTTTTCTCTATTTAAGGTTTAGATATCCTTCATTTGTACTTTTTGTACTGGGAGTTCAAGCCCAATAAATTAGTTGGTCCTGAAATTAGTAACCTATTTGCAATAATTGGTAGACTAGCCGTGACACTGGATAGAAGTTCAGAAATGTGTGCAATGCAAGAGGAAGTTATTTCTGAAAATGAGGTTAATTCAAAACCAGAATTTGAACATGCAGGAAGAATGTTGCAATTCCTGTCAAATCCCTATCAGTGATTATATTTTTCATATATAAAAAAAATATCAATATCATTCAATATTTGGATAGTAATGAGAACATACCACATGGAACTTGTAGCGGTTCCAAGACTTCTTCATGATACACCAGATCATCAGAATATAATCCAATATATTGCCCAGCAAGCAGTGGCCACTGCATCCAATTGAGGCATGCTGTAGTATCACCAAGGGATGTTGCTACCAATATTTGGAAAATAATTTATTCACATTGCCTCAGGTTTGTAGCACAATCCTTTTGTGCTGAGAAATCTCTTTTTGAGAAGGCATCTAATGAAGAAACGTGCACATGGAAGGCTGAAAACAAAATAACTTAAAAAACATCAATATTGACATGATGATTGTTATCTGTATGGTTATGCCCAACTACATTGCACATAACACCTGAAAAACTATGGCTAGTGATCTTGTGTGACAGCCTGCATGGCACATTGCTGACTGTACCTGTGACTCAGACAACCTGAGTCACAGAATTAAAGGCTAGTTAGTGCCAGAGCAAACATTTACACGCTTCTCATCTGGAAGCCTGACTTCTAGAGAGTCAGAAAACACCTTATTCTCCCTTATTCATTATCTTTCTTCATGTATGCATTTCCCTGTGTCAATGTGCGTATGTGCAACTTGCAAAGCTATAAAGAATTGATAAAGTTAATTAATTGTGCTAGAAAAATAAAAATAATAAGCACATCTGAGGCTTTCAACAAATATTCTTACAAACGCCAATGGAAGTGGAACTGAATAGCTGAACTCCATCCAGTATTTGTATTTCAGTAAAAATCTTGCATATACTGCTAGCAATCGTAGCAAAAGAGGGAAATGTGGTTAAGATCAAGTATTATATTAATGTGTGGGAATGTGATAACCTGCACTGCTATTGGAAATCAAGAAAGTTATACATTACTGTCCATGCATTTGGTAAATACCAAATCCATTTAATATGTTCTGGTATCTCTACTGAATATCTACCAAGACTATCTAGCTATCAGACTCTGAATTATCATTGGCTGAACGTTTGTCAATAAGCAGCCTTAAGATAAAGGTAAGCAATCTATTTTATGAATGACATATCACATATGGTTAAGGCAAATGAAGCCTTCCCAGCACACTGTTGCTAACTGCATTCAAACTGCAGCTCAAGCTGCAGCGGAGCTGGTTTAGTATGCTGTAGAATCTCTGGCTCAGTGTTAGATAAAATTCCCTTTTTCCCAGCACTATTAGAATCAGTATCTACACTTCCTCCAGCCCCTTGCACCATAAGGAATGAGATGAAGAGGCAGCTGCCTAAAACAGACTGCTCTTGTTTAACCTCCTGCTTTCTGAATGCTTTAGTGTCTCAAGACCGTTTCCCTACCTAACCTTCTATTTCCCCATGTTGAACTGCTGGCCCTTCTATATGAAAATCAACAATTACACTGGGAAAGTACAGGGAAAAAAATCAGAAACATTTACCTTTGTTAGGGTTTTTCTTGTTAGGGTACAATGCAATTGTACAGACAGGTTTCAGTATATGAACTTTTTTAAATATATGGTATGTAATCTGTTTGAAAACCTTTTGAACACTAGCCCTACATAACTGCAGCTAGAAATACAAGATAAAAATTGGCACATGCTGATTAAGACCAATTTACATTTGCATAAAATGTAGCATTATTAATTTCTTTCCACTGAGATATAGTGAGACAGATGACTTAAATAAAGGGTGGAAAGAAAGAGAGTTCTGGTGAGCAGGTGTGAACATGACCTGTCAAGAAAAACAAACAAACAAACAAACACCTGAAGGATTTATCTTTTTTTTTGTAGCTGCCCTTGTTAGCACCTGTTAAGTGAGGCTCCAGAGAGCAAATGATTTCCCCATCCCTGGAGTTGAACCCTGCCAGTCAGAATTGAAGCTCGTTGGTTTAGACATGAGGAAACGATTGTGTTATCCCATCTGGTGTTGCAAAAGATGCAAATTAATTTTTTACTGAAAGAAAAAAAAACTAAAAACTACTACATGAGACTTTTCTGATAAAGATTTAAACTCGCAGATCTTGACGTTAATAGGTTAATGATAAAATTCAGATTCCTGGGAGCATGATATTCCTTTTATCTTTGCATGTATGTGTGTATTTGTGAACAAAGAGTTAAAAGTTTCTCTTTAGCAGAAAAATAGTGTATTTTTTAATGTCTCCACACATCTGTTATTCCTCTGGGGAAGAAGAGCCTAAATAAATGAACCTATTGCTGTCTGAGCATTAAAATCAATAGGTTTCCGTAGTTATGAGGAGAAACAGACCTTTGTTAAACATTATCATGTGAATTTCTCAAGCAAAAAGAATATAAACCACATTTTTATGTATTAATTATTAAGAAAAAAACCCCATATTATTTCTCCTTTTGAAATTTCCCAATAAACATAAACAGGCATTCACTCCATTTCAGATCGCACTTTGCACAGAAATTAGCCATTTGAGTGATGGTTTGAAAGCTCTGAAATTTGTTACACTGAAATGATAATAAAAAAGCTGTAAAAGCTGGAGTACAATATGCTGAAATCTTCAGTGAAACATGTCTTTTTCTTCCTCATCCTCTCCAAGCACTCATCTGTTTTTTTCCATCTTTCTTTTTTTAACTCTGACTTAATACTGACTTAATGGCTGTCTCAAAGTGCCATTTGGGGTATACTAACATAAAAAAAGTGTGTAATTTGTGTTTCCATTTAAAAACTTCTTTAAAATGAATTTATGGACTCTGTAGTTTACCAGACACAAAGTTAATCAAATAAACTAATATTACATGTGAGCACTGACCAAAAAATAAGTGTCCTTCTATGCCTGCCTGAGAGGTAGATAACAGACCGTAGGGGAGCCAGACAGCAGAAAAATCAGATGATTGCTGTAATTCTCCTAGCTTTGCCTACATTACATTTAGTAAAGCACAATAAGAGCATACATTGTTAAAGAAACTTCAGCCTAATGTGTTCCGTGATTCTATTTTCTGTTTCACAGTCAGATTTTCCACTTGGGTTATTTTTCATGCTGGTAGTAGATACTCACCACTTCTTTCTAGTCTTCCATCCTTCATCATTTACTGGGGACTTCTGATAGATGATGTGAGAAAGAACAAGCCTGGAGAGGAATTAGTGAGTTCCAAACCAAAAATCACATGAGCTTCTGAACTTTTCTGCTATTTTGTCTGTGCTAAAGAAGATTGTTTTGGTTCCTGAGACAAAATGAATACATTTATCTACATAAAAGTTATGAATTCCAGTTTTGGACCAATTTGATTTTTCTTTGAGAGTCATTTCAAACCTAAGTCATCATATTTTAAGAGTCTATTTGTAGATGCCACATGTGAGCTGGTTTTCTGAGCTACCAACGTAGTCAATGATGATTAGCCATTATGGGTAGTAGAGCCTAGTTGGCTGAGTATACCAGGCACCATCTGCTTCAGAATTGCCTAGTACCATCTGAAGTATGCAAAGATATCAAAGATAAGTATCTGGGACTAGAAGGTGTGACCCATGAGAGACCTGAACCCTAAGGTAAAGCAACCTGAGGCTGCTGGTTATCTGCGATATCATTTAAAATGGCACTAGATATCTACATTCAGGTGTATTAACCCCATCCTCTGTGCCTCATTTAAGGTGGGCTGAGCTAGCCTCTAGGCTCCACTGGCAGCACGGGCCAGAAAATAGATTCAGCTGTCTTCACACAAACATTTATTATCACTTAAGACAGACTTGCTTGGATTGCAACTGCTGCTTTAAAGGGCACTGGTCTTCCCTAGGTTTTGTGTCATAGCTGCTTGCCATATGAAGAAGTCTTGGGTAACTTAGAACCCCTTCTGACTGTATTTTTTTATGTGCTGCATGCTTTTTACACCAGGAAACAAAGGAAAGGCATCTATAAAAATACATTAATAAAAAGTATTTGAGAAGGGCTACTAACTAGTGAATAAATCTGGAACAGGCAGACTTGGGATACACTTGTGGGATGACTGAAGTCAGGGGAGGCTGGATATCACCTTGATTTCTTTGATTTGTAAATTCTTCATAGTGGATGAGAGCAGGTGAATGAAACATTCTCACAAAGGCAGAGCAATTTCTTGGACTGTTACTGCCAAACTTGAAAACATAGTCCTCTCAAGAAAGCACAGAGGTGTTGTTGGGAGGGGTAGGAAGAAATGCATAATTGGTATCATACAGTTCTGTGTGACCATTGCTGAGGAAATGAGAAAACAGCAACAGATGACTGAGAAAGATAGAAACTCGAGCATCAGAAACTACTTGCAAGAGAAAAGACCTTATAAGAAGCTTCAAGTTGCAGTGTTTGCAACAGTTACATGCTGTGTGCGTGTATATCTTCGGGTATGCATAAGATTTTATATAGAACTGTAAGTCTCATTCTTTAACTGAAGTGAAAAAAAGAAAAAGGTACCTAAAAATCCTTGACAGCTCTCTTTATTTGCTTTTCACCCCCACAATCCTGGAGTACCCACAAAATGCAATGCAGTCAAAAGATGGAGGGGTGAACAGAACACCTGTTCTGTGGGATGATGCCACCTGGTCCACATAGTCATATTTCTGTGGTGAGGTATCAGAAACATATATGCTATGAACATGCCAGAAAACCTCCCAGACCAAAGGAAACACAGGAACAGATCTGTAGAGCAGCAAGACTCAAATACAGCAGCTGAGGGACTGTCTAGCTGAGTAGGAGGCCGTGCTATAACTGCAATAGTTTTGCAAGGTCTCTTTCTGAGTCTGCATGGAGAATTGTTTAATTTGACTCATTTCCCCCGCCTTATCACAGAATAATTTTCTTTGCAGTGTGACACTTTCATCTGTCTTTACAGATAAAATCCATCTGATCTGATGTGAGCGATCTTTTTCTGAGTAAATAAGATTGGATTTCTTTGCTTGAATTTCAGTATGGAGTCTACTAAGAACATACTATTTTATGAATTATTTTTGTGAATAGTGTGTAAAAATATGTTAGCTTGAAGAGTGTGTTGTATTTTTTTATATGGAATAGTACAGTTTACATTGTTCTGGAACCTGACTTGCCTATGCAGAAATCCAGTAATGAGTATAATTCTGCTGCTGGATACAGTACAAGGGCAGAATATGGTACAAAGCCTCTTGGAAGACTGCTGCCCACTCATCTGCTGAAAAAATGTGGAAGGGTGACCAATTTAGAGCTTGGGGGGGGGCAGGGTGCCTCTGAAAATGATAAAATACCAATTCGTGAACTTAAGCAGGGAATTTTCAGTGACAATTACAAAGAGACAACTTCAGACATAGCTTGAATGTGTTTTTCTACCCTCTCTCCTGGAAAGATAAGATTCAGGATCTACTCTTTCTGAATAAACTTACAAGGAAGGCATAATGCTCACATGGGATAGTAACATGTATATTGGTCTTCTGTTTTCTACCCTTTCCCTCTCTCTCTCTTTTTTGTTTTTGTGGTTTTAATTATTGTTGTTGGGGGAAAGGGAAGGGGCAGTTGGGCGGGTGTTGGGTTTTTGGGTTTGGTTTTTTTTTTTAAAGGACTTGTTTCAATAGATTGTGCTCTTTCACAGACTTTTTACAGACTCCTGAAAGGGCAGCTCCAGGAGATGGAAGGGTCTGGTTCATGTTAGAACAGAGGCACAGCTGGTAAGCTGGAACCATACAAGTGGCTTAGGAATAAAGAGCATGAGCGTGAACTGAAAAGGTTCACTCAAGAGAACTCTGGGGACAAAACCTGTCACTTCAAAAGTGTTCTCTCAGCACCTCATTGCCATCCCAATGAATGAGATAGGTTAGTGAAAGTCACAGATCAGAGAGCAAACTGAGATCAAATATCAGATGCTTGCAAATGAGAAGTCTGTGCTGCTGTTGCCTTGAAATCAAGGTGTGATAGGTTTTGAAGTCATGTGACGAAAAAAACTCACTTGCATTATGAAAAGATAAGTGGCTGCTGATGCCATGAGGCCTGGAACAGACACAGTGACACTGGGATGCTTGATCCATCCATCTGTGTGTTCCTTTACTAGAGAGGGAAAGCACCTGTCCCGTGCCCACACCTGACCCACTGACCATGGGCGCAGGCCCAGCCCTTGCTTCAGGGTCAGATCAGAGGGTTTGGTTTCCTGTTCTGCTCCAGCTGCTGCCATCAAGTACAGGCCCCTTGACAAGCACCCACACACACTGCCCTCACAACATTTCCATACCTCAGCATCCCTTTCCCCTTTTTCAGCCTTCTTTTTCATCACCCTTTTATGTCCCTTTCTCCTACCAGTTTCCCCCCAGGTGAACAACTCATAACTTCTTTTTCCCAACTTCTCCTGGTTCTGCTTCATCCATAGCCAAATATAGAATCATAGAATTGTTAGAGTTGGAAGGGACCTTAAAGATCATTGAGTTCCAACCCCCCAGACATGGGCAGGGACACCTCCCACTAGACCAGGTTGCTCAAAGCCCCACCCAGCCTGGCCTTGAACACTTCCAGGGATGGG
>JAOXNO010000001.1:197399931-197423489 GCA_028565335.1 Limnodromus scolopaceus | reverse complement strand
ACGAAGGAAAGGGAGCCATTCCAGCCAGTAAGTCAGCCCCATTAGGCGCCCAGCTGAAGTGCCTTTACACAAATGCATGCAGCATTGGGAACAAGCAAATATATTATTTCTGATACTGTTACCTAGGCAATCTTGGCATTATATGGTAGTACTGATGGTTATTTGGGTGCTGTTGGCCTTACTCCCCCAAAGGTTCCCAACACTCTGCTCCAATTATCTGTGGAGTTTGGCAGTTTTTTACATACCTCCCACTTAACCACCTGTGAGATTCAGATGTCCCTCACAACTCTAACTTTTGCCGGCTTCCCACGCTGGTACTTGTAATGTTCAGCAACTTCTGGTGTCCTGTCCAGCAGATTTCCACCTTCTGTTCAATCACGTATTCTGAGCTAGGGCCTCCTTCACAGCCTGAGAGTTCACTTGCAGACTTAGCAACATCCACAGCAACTGATGTGGGTTTTCCTGGTCTAGTCCATTTTCCATTGTTTGAAGAAGGCATGTAATTGTGATGAGCTGTGATGGTGGCTTGCTGAAATCCTGAAGAACCTTTCTTCCATTGCAGCCCCC
The DNA here is from genome assembly GCA_028565335.1 of Limnodromus scolopaceus. Lineage (NCBI taxonomy): Eukaryota > Metazoa > Chordata > Aves > Charadriiformes > Scolopacidae > Limnodromus > Limnodromus scolopaceus. Next base: position 197,422,922 of record JAOXNO010000001.1, on the reverse strand, counting down.
AGGTAAAACCTGTATCCTTGCACATGGGTTGATGATGGGAAGCCATCTCCTTAGTTTAAGGAAGTAATTGTAAGACAAGCTTTGATATCAATAATTTTATCAGTTCTTGACTTCTCTGGTGTTTAGTTGTGATGGGTTTGTAACGTTCATCTCTCCTGAGGGCTGGACTCCCATGTCTTCCTCCTTGTGACTGAGGCTCTGAATTTCTGCTGTTCCCCGCAGTCATACACATCTTCTAGCCAGAAAGACCACAATGTCTTCCATATATTATGATGATCCTTTGTAACATCGTAAACCATCCTATCTGGCTGCACAGTGAACAAAACAACAAACATTTGTAAAATACCATTGGTTTAGTGCCATCCCTACTTTACAGCAATAACTAAAAGGTATTTATGACTGATACCAGTGCACTTAGCAAAAGAGGATGTATTTTTCTGAATTTATAAATCCCCAGACACTGCCCACTCATTGCTTCGGCTTGCACAGACCTCCTGTGAAATATGGTTAAACAACAGTTATCACTCAGACTGATATTCCCAGGTGGACATTTTTCAATAACTTGCATGCTCTTGAAACAGGCTGGAAACAAAGTTTTCCTTAACACTAGATAATTGAGACAGCTGAGTGAACAGTACAGTCTGATTAACAGTGAGACAAGGTCTATGCAGAGAAATTAAAATTATGAAGTGGCTAAATCTCTGTTTAATGGTGAAAGGGATCCTCCCAGATCTCTGGTATGGCTTTGTACTGCAGCAGTGCTGGTGAGAAGCTGGGCAGCAGGTCAATGGCATGGACTGATTTCCCTTTACTAATTTAGCTGTGTGTTTCTGATATATTATCATCTTTTTCTTCTTTTTTTCCCAATAGTTTTATTTTTAAGGAACGATGATTAAACACACATTGCTGCACCACTTATTCTCAGGCTTGTCTCCTTATAGCTTTTCTTAGTGCGCTCTTCTCTGCCTTAGATAAATATTCCAGCCTCTCTTGTATCCTAGTTAGACATAATATAAGCACTCAGTAGAGATAGCTCTGAATCTCCAGAGCATTCAAACACCTGGCACCAGGATGACTCATTCAAGGAGTGCTGTATCCCTAAGTCAAATCATGGAATCTGGCATTGTATTAAAGGGGCTCATGATAATCATGTGAGGAAAGCTCCACCAGCTATGCTAAATGGTCTAACCCAAAGACAGATTTTCACAAAAATAAGCCAGCTATGTGTCTCATCTGCCTCGCAGTGCACTCCACTAATGTCGTGAGACATGAAACTCCCCCTTCATCGCTGGCAAAACACTCCACACCCAACCTTCCCAGAGGGCTCACTGGCCCTACAGCTTGCCTTAATCCCACATTTTCTTCTTCCCAGCTTTTTCTTGATGTATTGACACACAATTCCTTGTAGGCAGTCAGACAAATCTACACGTTAAAACTCTGTATCCTTCTGAGTCTTCAAATACGGAAGAAGAAGTGGCATAACAGAAATAAATAAATCGCTCCCTGTGCTCTGTGAAGACAGGATAAGAAGCAACAGTCTTATATTGCAGCAAAAGATATTTAGGACTCTGACAGGTTTGTGGCAGAAGATTAAGATTAGACATTTAGTTTTAATTTACCTTAATATACTGGACTGAACGCTGTGATAAGTCAGAGGTTGATGACTTGTGGTATCAGGCATCCCTGCATTAATGGAGAGGGGAAGAGGCAAACACTTCTGAGCTTTAACAGCTTCATCTATCTGATTTTGTCTGCCAAGGCAAATCTACCACAGCCCTTAGTTTAACCATTAAGGTAAGTCTTCTTAGCAGTAAGTACAGCCAAACTTTAGAATAATTTGCCGAAGACATTGGCAGAAAATACATCTTAAAGTGTCTGTAAGAAGCAACTTATGTAAACATCAGTCAGGGGTCTTTGATCCCATGTGTGAGATGGGCAGGGGAGGACGGGGTTTGTCTTGGTGAACTCACAGATTTCCCTTCCGCTTCTTGTGATTTTGTGAACAAGTTATTTCATTTTGAAAAATTATTAAATGTCATCTAAGCCATCAAAGAAGTCTATAACACTTTGTGATGAGCAGACACAAACTGGTATGACTTGACTGCTTCATTAAGGGCTAAGACTCCCAAATTCTGGTAGTTTTTTTGTAGATCAGCTTTAAAACATGAGGATCTCTATTTTACCCTTTGAAGGTAAAGGTAGCCTTTACCTTCATGGTACTTGTCCACGAAGAAAGTCTAATATTAAGAGCTAAAGATGGATACTGAATATTCATGAATATTTAGGAATATTCAAATCAGGTTTTTCATTCCTGCTACCTTTTTCTTGGCAAAAAAAAGCCAAATAAAGGAGGGACTACCTATACAATATGGAATTGAACAGTGCTTTGACCTTTAATTTTGAGTCCTTTAGTTTTGAAATGACAGTTTTGAGACACACTGAGCACTGAGGAAGCACTCAAAGTTATTGGGTACCTTAAAACAATTTGGTTCATAATTTTTTGTTGTTTGATTGAAATATTCCAACTCGTTGAACTGAAATTTTTCTAGAAGCTCGGTTAGTGACCATAACTCTCGTAAGTCAAAGTATCCTTTACAATTCTGAAACTTCTAATAAATTACAGTTTGGGGTTTTTTTTACCATTTTGGAAATTTTTGTGTGAAAGTAATATTTTGGTTTGAATTTTGCAAAATTTAGAGAAATTAGTTTTAAAAAGGGAATTAAATTATACAAAATTAATTGACACAAACATTTCTTTATGTTTAAATTTTTTAAGGAGTCACTCTTTTTTATCCCAATTCCATATTGAGTAATTTTTTTGACAATGGAAGGTTTAAATTAACCTAAATTTCATTCTAATTTCAATTGTGAACAATTACACCTTATCTTTTTTCTTCTCCTCCCAATATTCTTTATATTTAACTATGAATAATAGTAAACCAAAGGTTTTTACCAACTGCACTGTGAGAAACAGTAAGTCTCTACTTGTATTGAACTCCAAAAAAGACAAAAGATGCTTTCAGATGTTGTCTTCTGATGTATCTAACCTTATCCACTAAAATTTTCAAGATCCAGAATCTGGCTCTAAAAATATTCAAAATTAGTATCCAGATAAGGTTATTTAGGATGCTATTTTCTTCCTTGCATAAATAATTACATTATTTTTTCAATTGACTAGAACAGTAAATGTTGAAACAGAAAAAATTGTCTCAGTTTCTCTGCGTAGAATTAGTGTGCATATATCTTAATAAATTAATGATATTTTACTCAGTTCTATTTATAGGTACATATTAATTATTCCATTATTTTAATAGTTCTCAATAACTCATCAAGAAGCAAAAACAATAGATGACCAATGAGACACCATAACAAGTGAAGAATGAACTCTCAAATTGAACAATTAACCAATAACCACAGGGCTGGATATTGCCACTTCAAACTGTTACTGTAGCATTGTTGCACATCAAATAATTTTTACGTTATCTGAGGTGAGTTCACTATACATATATAAAGAACCAGGCCAGATTTATAAATGGCTTTTCAAAGAATATTTTAACTAGCTATATGTCTAGTGAAAAAAGTATTCATAGTGTCCTCACATGTAGCAGTAAATAGCATTTATTTTTTTTAATTATGGGGTGTTTTTTTCCCCCCTTTGTAAGTTTCATATCCTAATATTTAGAACAAGGACAGCCAGTTAATTCTAGATGTCTTATGTGAGGGGAACTCCTCTGTCTTTCCTATTCACAATTACCAACATGTATCCAATGAAGTGTTTGTGTCACACTTAGATACATACTGTGCATAGTATATTTAGCTTTGTTTGTAGTCTTGTTTTGGAAAGTGCCAAGTTTTATTTTTGTAGCTGTTTAAAATGAATACTGTAGGCAGAAGATAAAAGGTCTTGCCAAGCTGATACGCTTCAAATCAGTGTATTTATTGCCAATGCTATTAATGCAAATAGTGGAGCACAAACTAAAAGCACAACATTAAAAGCAAGCTCCTACAGCTATGCCCAAATTCTGTAAAAATATCACATAATTAATAATTATCCAAATGTACAATTTGTTTTGTGACTTATGCAAAGTAGTTCTTCCTGACATTTCATTTTATTGCTTCAGCCTGAGTTTCTCTGCTGAAATTTGTGACTGAGTATTTCTATGGTAACCCTGGAGGAGAGAATGCAAGGGTGTCCAGGGAAAAGGAAGGAAGGATGTTGCAAGAAGGAAAACAACATGAAACTGAGAAAAACAGCCAATGAAAAAAAGACAAAAGGAATTACAACAGGTTTTATAGGAGACTAAACCCACACAAATAACATTCCATGGCCAAATAAGAAAAAAAAAAAAAAGACAAGCATATTTTGAATAAAAGCTCTGAATACCCTTTTGCTGGATAAGCCATCTCTTTTATTATCAATGCAGACTTAGTCTAAGCACAGTGGAAAGAAACGTAGGGGAAGATCAACAGGCAATTTTAAGTGTCCTAAGATCAATGTCTATGCTCCCTGAATAGCTTACAGTGAATTGAAAGTTTTATCTAACTTTATACACCTAAATAAGGGTATCTAGGTTATGGACGTTCTCCTGTATAGTTAAGGGAGATACAGTCATCTCCAAAAGGTCATTTTATCCCATCAGATTTGTCCATTTCTCAACATTGCTGTATGAGGTGATTGACTCCTAATTCAGGTAGGTGAGTTAGGCACTTAAAAATGTTATCTTTTTTTTTTTCTAGTGGGAAAATAATAATGATGCGCCACTCTGAATGTATGGGTCTGTAAGTAACATCTACCTACCATTTTAAAATAACTTAAGCATCCAACCTTTTTAATATATGTTGATGGAATGTGGGGGGCATGGACGGGAGAAGTGATAAAGAGAGAAAAGAGCCTTTGGACATACTTTACAGAGTTTTTGATTTAGATCACGGTGTCCATTTGAGCACTGATGACCTTAGTATGCATCTAGAATCTCGGCATGGTACCAGCTATTTAAGGATCATTGGACTGCCAGTGGCTGTTTAGAAAGCAGGATCTCTGCAAGAGCAGGTTCTCTGGTTTCAGCCCTCTTGCTACATAGCTAATGCCAAACAGAGGCTGTGGCTGCTGAATTTGACACACTATGACACATGGAGACAATTGAAATTGTGCACTTTCTTATATAGGCCATCACAGCTCATCACCTCCGTATTATTTTACTTCTACATGTCCCTCTTCATGAGGCATGAGGATAATAGAAGGCAAGTACTTGTCAACATCCTAAAACAGAGGGTAGATCATTTTAAAAAATGAATTATCATGCACATGACCTACTCTGGTTAATGTTAATGTTTTCTTCCTGTGGCTATTATATCAAAATGGGTATTTGTATTTTTCTGCTAGACGTAGGAGATCATCAGAGGGTGTGACACACATTTCTCACAGGGAGTGTTAAGCAGAAATACTCACAAGCAAGAGGAATTCTAACATTAATACCACCATTGTAAGTATCAGACAACCCTTTCTGATCCTCTGTCATTTCAGTTTTTATCCCAATGAATAATTTAAATGCACTGGGTTTTTTCACTGTTAATTAAGTTGACTGGTGATGTTTTGCTTTTGAGAAAGAGTGAACCTATTGTTTCGAGAGCTATGATGACTGTGACAGAGTTCGTCTTCTTCCTGATCTCAAAGTCATTGCTTATGTGAATAAATGCTGTGTTAAAATGTGTAAAGAGGTGGAACCAGATCTTAAATCACTGTCATCCATCAAAATCAGCACCTGACTACTTTGGTTTTTTATTATCTTGTGTATAAAAGCTCAATGATTTACAAAAACAGGTAGGGTGGAAGGGAAGAAGTGTGCATCAAACAGTTCTCTATATTACCTATTTCATGAGAAAACAAAAGTGGGAAATAACAGATAAACGAGATCCAAGGCTATTTAGAGCAGATTTCTCAATAAATATATAAATAGAATCCTGAAAGCAAATTTTACTTTAGTGCCCTTTGTAATTATCTTCTGGGTTCTTCATCAGACATAAAAGGACAAAATCATATATTCCACTTGAATGACTTGTTTTGTATTTTTATGGGAAAAAAACCCCACACCAGTGTTCCCAAGACAGTAGTACAGCTTGCACTTCTTCTTTAAAACAGATAAAAAATTGTCAACTGGATCTGAATATACCACACATCACCCATTACCCCACCTATTCAGTATGGATCATTGTGCATAAAAGCATTCAAGTGTGTTAAAAGCATTTTATTTTTGTCAGTAGAGTAAGAGAATGTAGAAATCCATAGATACCATCTTTCTTAGTCAAGACCTTCAGTAAAAAATGATGTATCCTCTTCTGTTCTTTTCATAAACCTCTACGGGACAAAAATACATACAGAAAACCTGGTTATCTGTTATCATATGGAAAGGAAAAGAAAAAACAAAATCAAAACCAGATGAAATGAAATTTTTAGATATCAAATTACTCAAATCTTTATTTAAAAAAAAATGTGACTTTTGGACTTGCTACCTAGCATGAAGGATATTTTGAACAGGATAATCATTCAAAGGACTTAAAAATTTTACTTCATCATCATAGCTTTGGTCTAGTAATCCCTGCTGGCTTATTTTAAAATGTATGTCTAGTTATGGTTATTTAAAAATAAATAAATGTCTCAAGTCTTCTCTAGAACACAGGACAGAATCATAGAAAAAAAAAAAAAAAGATAAAAGAATAATATACCTTCCTCACAGAACATCTTATTGTTATGAAATAGCAAAAGACTAAATGCAGGCTGTATATTAACACCAGTTGATAATAACTTCAAAGGAAATGTACTAAATCTCCATACATGGTGCCACAACTAGTTATTATGCTATGCCTCCTCACAAAAATTGGTTGACTATGTAGGAAATAATACCACAGGAAGCAAACTAGATAATAGCTAGCAATCATAATCACACTAGGAGTACAGCCTGGTTGCCTGTCACATCTCCACCTCTGCAGAGGTGAATTGCAGTGCTTTCATGTTCGCTTGCTCTCTTTCACATGTACACTTGACCTACTACAACCCATGAGTTTCACAGTAATTGGCAGTACCCGTAAGAGTGATAAGCAGGGACATACGAGTCTGAGTTTCCCAAACTCATGGTCTGTCAGTCATTTAATGTTTCAGTAGGTCAGGCAACTGGGGTCTTGTATTGTATGATCAGAGTCTCAAAGGGAGCTCACTAGACGATAAACTCTGCGTGCTGCTACAGAGTGCCTGTTATCTTCATACTTCATTTTTGGAACATGGTATTTCACGCATCATACATGATAGATGATTGAGTTAGTGTCCACGACACATCAAGAGAATGAAATGTAGGATACACTGCTATAGATGATAGGAGCTTAAGAATGTAGGCACTTGATTCTCTCTATCTTTGTGGCTTACTAAGATGTTGATACGAAGGCTCAAAAAGGAATCTCTGTATGCAGCTCAAAAAACTCTTAAAATTTAAAATAGATATTGTTTTTCTTTACGTTTTTTTGTTTGGTTTTGATGCAGCTAAATGTCCATCATGAAAGATGAAAAAAAAAATCTATAAAGATCAGAATCAGCTTTTTATTTAAAAATAAGACATTTTTTGATAATCACTTTGCAGGTTTTTTTTTTCATACAGATATTCTGAGTCATATGAGGACTCCATGATTGGATTTATAGCAATCAAACAACATTTTTTAGTTCTCTGTTGCTAAGAATTGCAACAAAATAAAATAGCATTAAACATTTTTGAAAAGCGTATTTTAGAACTCCTGATACCTATAAAGATGAAAAACCTAGTTAAAAAGTATCTGTCAACTTTGCATACGCTTAGTTTGTGACTGAATCATAAGACATGATACTTAAATAATTTGTGTCATAAGCACTTTCATATGAGTCACCAGAACAATTTTTGAAGTTAAATGACAAAGCCACCATACAAAAGCCTTTTATGTCATTCTGCACACTGTACTGTTATGCTTTTCAAGATATATCCAATTTAAATTATATGTCCATCTAAAATAATTGGTTATTTTTTGATGTTTTCATGTTACAGAACTTCTTATTTTCACTCGTCACAGACTTACATCTGTAGGGTGAAACACAAGCACTGTTCAATAGAGTACAAGCTATGCTCCATATTGCACCTTACTATACACTACTCACAGGGCACAACAACAGCACACAGAAAATATAAGGCAGAAAGTGAAGGATGCACTGCTGTTGATATCATTTTGATGGAATACCAGAACTCAAAATAAAATACATATTCAGCTCAACAGTGACTCATACATTTGAAAGTGAATTGGAAATTAGGGTAGGTAAAAAGTAATGATCCATGTGGGAATTTTACAGGAGGAAGGAACTTTATTGTATAGCTCCGCTTAAAGTCTGGAAAGGCCTTCAAAAGTTGTGCAAGTTATGAAAATGAATGACATTCTTCCATATTTTTTGGTTAATAGACAGGAAGGGAAATTAGTATCCTGCTTTTTTATTCCCGTTGCAGAAATTGCCAGTTTTGCCAGGTAGCAAGATAGAAAATCCTAACAGGTGAACAGAAAATATAATGTCAGTTGCCAGCCTGCGGTGAGTCCATAGGTTGCTGATGGTCTGTGAAACCATGCAAGAAGATCACAGGGAACCTGGGACACCATGATTAAAGAGGACCTTGCAGCTGGCCAATCTCTGTACTGACTGTGGATCATAACAACAGCTTCTGGCCAACAGTATTCAGATCATAGCAGATTAAAGGCCACTACACTGTGCTTTCACTTAGTCATGACATGCCACTTAAATCCACAGCATAAACTCCTCTTTTTCTCGAAACGCAGGGTAGTGGTCTTTTCTTCACCATTTTCTTAAGCATAAACTCCTGATATGTGCCTGTACCATCCCTGTGTGCTGCATGACTCTTCAGAAATGGTTGCAGGGAAATTTGTTCAGGTGGAAAATGGGAATTTGAGCAAGTGGAAGGTATGATGAGTCTTGAGGAGAAACAAACAAACAAACAAGCAAACCAAAACTAAAAAAAAACAAAACAAAACAAAACAAAAAAGATGCCAAGAAAAAACAACCATCATCCTCCCTCAAAAAGAAATCCACATAACTACCCAATAACTATGTCATATCATTCAAGATTCTAGTTTTAAGATTTATTTTTCAAGCTTTGATAAGCAAATAGTTGTCTTTTGAAAACAGAAACAGATGGAAATAATCTCCAAATATGAATGAATATCCAATAAACAAATTATTAAAGTTTTGGATGTAACTTTCCCTCAGTTCAGTGCACTGAACCATTTTCTAGCCTGACGACAAATTTTAAAAAAAAAGGAGAAAAAAATCATTACCACTTAAATTCAGTTAGAGAAACTGAGCCCTTAGCTTTTTTTACATCAGATAAAATTTATACTAGGAAATAAAATTTACTTGTAGATTTTCCACTTCCATAGAGTTTTTCACTGACATATAAAAATTCCGAGATTAGAGAAAAGACGTGGGGATATTTTCTTCAATGTAATTGGGTTTTGATTCTGTGAGATATGAAGGTGTTCTAACACAAAAGTAAAGGAATCCTGGAAAATTACTATTCAAAATGGGAATGAGACAGTGATACTGTATCTCTCTTCATTATTTTATCCTGCTATGAAAATATAAAGAAGAGGATAAAAAAAAAGTGTTTCCAGAACAAACTTCTTCAATAATGTTTCCTGCTCGTTTTCATGGATAATTGTAGCCAGGGCTCAGAAAGCTGTAATTGACAGTAGAATATCCACAAAGACAGATCAACATAGGAAGACAGGGCTAGAAGGATTTTCTTGGTTCATTAATTCCCATTGTGCAAAACATTAAAGGTACAAAGAGAATTTTATCGTGAGTTTAATGTTTTAGGTCCCTGCAATAGCATAAAATTGTGTTAAAAACAAAGACTTCCTTTGGAACAGAACACCTAAAACAAGGCAAAATCCTGTGATGGAGCCTGCTAATATAACTTCAGGGAGTCTTATGTTTTGTTTATGGGTTAGCTTGCAAGGGACTTCTGAAGGTCATCTGGGATGTCTGGAGGTAAGCTGGTTCAAACTCCCACTCAGAGCATGGCCAAACTCCAAGCCATGTTTAGTTTGAACTTTAGATCACATTGAAACATTGAATATCTCTAGCAGATTTTGACCACTCACATCATGACCTTTTTTTTCCTAACATCTATTCAGAATTTCCCTTGTTGCAGCTCACATTCGTAGCCTCTAATACCTTCACTGTGCACGTCCAAGAGGAATATGGCTCTATCTTCTCTATACTCTCCAACTGGGTAGTTGAAAACAGCTCCCTTTCATCTTCTCTTTTCCATACTGAAAAAAAATCAGTTCCCTTAGTTGTTCCTTGTACATCTTGTGCTCCAGCCCACTAAACACCTTGGTGGCCGTGCAACGACTAATTCCTCCATGTCAATGTTTTCTGAGTACTGGGGAGCCTAAAACTGGGTGTGATAGTTTGGATATTGCACATGTAGTGCCAAACAGAAAAGAATCACTTCAACCTACTAGCTACACTCTTCCTCATATAGCCCAACATGGCAGTAATTCTTCATTTCTCAAGAGCGCACTGCTGATTAGTGTTTTGCTTGTCCACTGGGAAACCTAAATCCTTTTCTGCTAAGCTGCTTGCTAGTCAGTATGTCCCCAGCCTGTCCAGGAGGTTGCATTCAGCTTTGTTCAACTCCATAAAGTTTCTGCCAGCTTCCCCCAATTTGATATCGTTTGCATACTTTCTGAAGGTACATTTCATCCCATTGTTCAGCCCAGCAGCTGTTCAACCCAAAATCAGCCTCAGTATCAACCCTTGAGAATGACTGAGATCCATTTCTTTTTCCAAATTTGAACACTCCTGTACCCCACATATGTGAACAGGATATACTGACAGCCTTGCTGCTTCAAGATGAAAAATTAGTGCAGTGTATCAAAGAACAGCAAAATTATGCTGTTTGTTGATAAAATAAAATAACTCCTCAGAGTCAGAATAAGCTACATCTATGAAAATACACTTCATCAGTATGACTTAAATTTCACTAGAAACTTCTACTGAATTAACTGTGCTAGTCATGAGGAGCAGTGTAGGTTTGGCCCTAGAGATACATTTTAGCCCTTTCATATCTTGCCTTTTTGCATGTGTGTGCACATTTGGGTATAGATAGATACATACACCATGCACATATGTGCATGCATTTATTCAGATCAGTAGTACAATAAGATTCTTAAATGTAAAGCGGCAAATTAAAAAGTGCCTTCACCATGAAGTAGCACAATCATAGCAATTACAAGTCCAGATCAAGCATGAATAATTCCCATGACTTCAATATATAAAGTATTTTTAAAGTGAAGAAAATATTCTCACGTATTTTAATTGATGCACAAGTAAGAAACTGCATTATAATGACCAAAATATAGAGGATTTTTTTTTTTGCTTTTTGTTCAGAAAACTCCAACTTGTTATATTATGTAGCCTATTTCATTACTGTGTCTGGTTACTTCAGTCATGTTTCATTTCTCTATTGGCATAGCAGAACATAGTACTGCTGGTACAACTGAATGTGGTAAAAAAAATGGTACACCAGCTTGTAAAATTAAGTACAGATTTAAATTTTTTTTTCCTTTCATGAAAATAAAAAAAGCAGAGATTTAATAAAACTCTGAAAACATTCAGTTACAATTATATTCTAAACTTTAAATTTGCAATATCTTTTATGGTTTATGTGCAAAACTGTATATCTCTAGCCAACACAGAGCAAAGGTGCAGTTTCTGCTTTGTTGTTACTAAGGAAAATACCCATATAGCAGGCTGGCAGCCTGCCCATGCTTGGGAATATGTGATTTAAATCTCATCCATTCAGCAGGTCCCTGTTCAACATCTATTAAACTCATGCAACTTCATGTGACTGCAAAGGGAAGAGAATTGCCTCTTCATACAAAAATCTACCTCAGCTGCTCTCACTTCATGGCAGATGTGCAGAATGAGCCGCATGCAAAATTTAAGTAAATAAAGAAATTAAGATGCTGCAGGGATACAGAGATTTAAACATAATACCCAAAGTGGTAAATTTTTCTGTTACCTGTTTGTGGAAGGCTCTTTGTCTTTTTTTCTCTTCAGGAAAAGTTGAAGAGTTAGAGAAACAGGGGAGATGGTTAATGAGTTTCTTGATGGCAGTACAACAGAATGAATAAAACAGAGATTGTTTCATTCAGTACACAATACTGGTTTTCAGGGAAATTGGCATTCAGAAGCTTTTGGCCATTTCTTTCCCTCCAACTATTGTTAAATTTCTGAGACAAGTAAAAAATTACGATGGTGATATTATAAACACTTAATATAGTAAACCTCCAAGAGGAATAATGTGACAAAGGTGGCAGAGTCATAGTTATGTTGCATTTCCTTGTGCAACTGTAAAGTTATCTGATATATATAGGAGCTGAGATGTACGATAATGCTGAAAAAATGGTATGTCTTCTATTCTCATTCTGGATGAATCTCTAAACATAGCTGCATTTGGCTTCCAAAATGTCTCTCAGCAATGTTTTGACTTTATTAACTGATACTATTCTGATCAGATCTCCTTAGACAGTACTTTGGAAGTTAGTGAAAAAGCAGAAATTCACTCAGGCTTGCTTTCTCATTTCACCTCTACTTATTAGACTGAATTGTTGTTAGGCTTCCTTTCATGATGACACATTGGTATTTGCAGTACTTACTCCATCTTTTCTTTTGGAAATGAACAAACAAACAAACAAAAAACCCCAAATGTTTCAACAAACAGTAAACAAATTCATTTTTCTAATGAATACTCTGTAACAAGACTTGGCTTCCTTTTGCTGTTTTATATTACAACCAGCGTTGGAATTATATCCAACACTGGGGTTTTGCTGGAACACCAAACTCCTCCTCTTCCCAAACTATTGACTTCTATTTGTGAGTAGTCATACTGACACCAAGAGAACTTATTTCCCAGGACACATCCTGTGAGGTTTGTACTATCAAAATTCTAGTTTAATATGAGTGGTATTTAAAATTAAAACTTTGAAGAATATGATTCTTCCATTAATGCTAAGGTAACTATATTTGAAAGATACTGTTTCTAAGATGTAATGCCACTTAGAAGATTTTTTTCTTATTCAATTAGATGCATAAACCAAATGCTGTGAAGAAGATGATAGGACAGAATATTCTTAAAAGATAGAGAAAATATACAACAAAGGATGGTGTGTTATTTGACCATATGGCATTTTTAAGAAAACTGTGGAACATGGTCCAAAGTTGATGCTGATTTATTTATGTCTCATGAACAGAGATATTAGCTTCACTCTCCATAATGTATATTTATTGAGACTGCAACAGCCAAGCGCGTATAGTCATGTACAAAATGCTGGTATATCAACTGTGTCCATCATAAATAAGAAATTCCATTATAACAATGGATTTCAAGATCATAATTTTAAACTAATTTCTTTGAGTCCAGGTTATCTACAGTCCGGCTCTGTTTTAGGGTAAAAAAGGTATCTGGATTATAAAAATGGTGCTCTTTTAGCTAATGCGTCAAATCTGGACCATTATTTGACAACAATCTTCACGTTACCTAAATTATTTTACATAAATAAAATACTGCTCAATAGGAAAATTAGGTTGCTGACTACTTGTATCTATCACTGCTCATGTTAAAAACAAAGATATAATAAATCTATTAAAAAACAAGTAAATATACTATTCTAGAAAGTTACATAAGGACTACGGAGCTCTAAAGCACTTCATGGCAAGCATATGGATGCAAAAGACATCCGTCTCATGAACTGTCACTGTCCTGATCAGTGAACAATAACGGAATGAGAAATAAGATGCATCTACAGTTTCCACAAAAACTGGGCAAAAGAGTGCAATCATGAAATCTGGAACAGAACAAAAGCAATGGATCAGACAGTACCTATGAAACGGACTGAGCCAAGTGATACAGTGATTCATATCCAGGAGATACGGTAAGGCTGCTTGTGAAGCACCTCTAGACAACAAAAAGAGATAACACTCTGACCAGCTCTGAACTCCCCCTCTCTTTTCCTTTAAAACTTCAAAAATAGAACCACTAACCTCTCTTTTGAAGGAAAACTTAAAATATTATTAACTGCAGATGACATTTAGAAAGATTTGATCGAAACTAATTGAGGAACAGAATATTCTTTGGTTTTAACTCTGAGGGTTTTAATTTATATAGCCCTTTTAAAAATTCACCTTTTGGCTCTCTTTTGATCTCAAGGATGACTGTGCTCACTGAGTTCACTGTAGGCAAACGCGATCTACAGTGAATTCAGTTTTTATCTCAGTACTCTCCTTCCTCTCTAATTAATGTAAAAGGTCCACATGAAATGTATAGAGTGCAAATGTTAGATTAGAACACTCTTTTATTCCCTGTGATTTATAAGAAAGGATAACATCCTGACAGACCTCAGAATGGAGTATATCCAAGCAGTTTCGTTAAGGTGATTATAGTTGGACAGTTATTGTAGATAAGACACATCCTAGTCAACTACCTTTCGTTTTTTCACTAAAAAGCAGGAAAGGAGACAGGTTAATCAAATCCAGTTCCATAATAAGAATGTTGTCTGACTTTTAGTAGTAAAAAAGGTTATTCAGAACCCATAAACCAAAGGACTCTGTCCTCCCACCATATCTTAAATTAATGTTTCTAGAAGAATTGACAGGTATTACTTTATTATTTGAATGAATTTCATTCATTATTCTTCAGTTAATTGGATATTCAGCTAAAATCAAGCTGTCTTGAAACAAAATTCTTTATCTAACAATAATATTAGATGGTTTATTAGCTTGCATTAGAAAGTCTGTAAAGGATGACCCTGTTCATTACAGGCCAAGAAAAATGTGATGGGCTGAGTTGGATACAAGCCATTCTCACGATGTTCTTTCAAATAAATTAAGTTACAAATTAAAGCTTTGCTCATGCCAGCATTTTAAACAGACCTTTGAAGATTGTCTACTTTTTTGTACTGCACTCATCAGAAAGTCTTCTTTCTATCCTCCTTTCCCCTCTATCAAAAAGTTTTTGAGAATTGACTGGTAACTGGAAAGAATGTATAGGTAAAATTCTCCTTATTTTTCGGATACTGCATGGCTTTGTACTAGTAAGGTCAAATTGAGGACATAAGAACAGAATTCCTATCTCCTGTTCACTTGCAGTGGTGCTGGGAACAGGTAAGAGATGACCAATCTCTTCAGAACATGAGCAGCTCAACTCTGGGAATGCCTCAGACAATTTGGAATAGATGGTATGAGGCAGTGGATAAAAAAAGCTTGACTTATTCATCCAAATGTTGTCTCTTGTAAAGTATTTGTCAGTTGTCCTGGGTGAAGGATTTCAAGGCTATATTTTTTTTTGCATTGTGTTTTTACTGATAATAAGTTCTGGTATATTCTGGTCACCTGTATGACCTGCTTTCGTTTCTGCATTCTTCCCAGACGAACAGTGCTTTTTAGGTTACTAAATAAAAACACTAGTAATAGAACACTCAAATTCAACTCCTCAGAGATCTATGCAGTAACAATCAACATGTTTCAGAAGAAGAGAGTCTTAAAGCCTTCTTTTCCTTCATTACTTAAAGCACTGGGTGCTCACTTTTTGGAAAGCAATTTAATTTCCCCGCCTTGACTTTTATAGACTATTACATTCATAAAATGTGGAATATAGTATTTTCAGAATGCTGTTTCAATTTGCAGAGCAGCCCCTGATGTAAATATTGTTTCTTTTTTTTTTTTTTTAAAGTTTCTCAGAACTTGTTAAAATGTAATTGACAAGATACAAACCTCATCAGCAGAGATTTCTTTCTTTCATAAGTTGAAGTTAGGTGGCAGTGTCGACCCGCTTGAAGGTAGAAAAGCTTTGCAGAGGGAGCTGGACAGGCTGGATGGATGGGCCAAAGCCAATGGGATGAGGTTCAATAAGGCCAAGTGCCGGGTCCTGCACTTTGGTCACAAGAACCCCATGTAGTGCTACAGGGTTGGGGAAGAGTGGCTGGAAAGCTGCCCAGCAGAAAAAGACCTGGGGCTGTTGGTCGACAGCAGGCTGAACATGAGCCAGCAGTGTGCCCAGGTGGCCAAGAAGGCCAACAGCATCCTGGGCTGCATCAGGAACAGCATGGTGAGTAGGATTTGGGTGGTGATCGTCCCCCTGTACTCGGCACTGGTAAGACCCCACCTCGAGTACTGCGTCCAGTTTTGGGTCCCTTACCACAAAAAAGACATTGAGGTGCTGGAGCAGGTCCAGAGAAGGGCAATGAGGCTGGTAATGGGTCTGGAGAGTAAGTCTTATGAGGAAAGGCTGAGAGAGTTGGGGTTATTCAGCCTAGAGAAAAGGAGGCTGAGGGGAGACCTTATCACTCTCTACAACTACCTGAAAGGAGGTTGTAGAGAGGCAGGGGTCGGTCTCTTCTCCCAAGTTACAGGCGATAGGACAAGAGGAATTTGCCTCAAGTTGTGCCAGGGGAGGTTCAGACTGGATATTTGGAAAAATGTTTACCCTGAAAGGGTTATCAGGCATTGGAATGGGCTGCCCAGGAAAGTGGTTGAGGCACCATCCCTGGCGGTATTCAAAAGAGGAGGTTGACATAGTGCTTAGTGACCTGATTTAGTGATGTTTTTGTGTGTGTTTTTTCTTTTTTTATCAGTTAATTAGATGGTTGGAGTAGATGATCTTAAAGGTCCCTTCCAACCTAGACAATTCTACAATTCTATGGTTCCAAGTACTTCAGAAATGATAGTGTACCCTGTATTCTGCAGGAGCTCAGAATTCTGCCCACTTCACTTCTAAAGAAGAGTTTTCCCCCCAAAAGAAAAGTTTTCTACATAAAACAATGGCAACAGATTAATAGCAGTTTTCATAAATAAAAATAAAAAGGCTTTGCTGGGGTTCAGCTTCTGTTCTGGGTCATTGTTTTCATACACTCAACTAACTCATCTCTCCCTAAATAATATGGTGTCACGAACTAACACAAAGCTTAGGCTTTCATTGTTAAAGCAAAACCGAGTTTTATATTTGTCAGATAGGCTGTTTTACCTAGTGTGCAAACACCAGATATAGATACTTCAGTTCCTGAAACCTGGCTTAATTACAGGCAGTTGTTTTTGAAAGAGGTGTTTAAGGATTTAATGTTGGTTGACAGATTGCTGAAATGTTTGGAGTTACACATCCTGATATTACTCCAAGATACGATATATTACAACTTGGATCTTTTACTGGCAGTAATTAGGCCTTATTTGCATACGTAAGGTCATTTTAACACCCTTTTTTTGAAAATACAAATAATAATATTAATGAATTTTATACTATTGCCTGTATGTCACTCAGTGTTATTTCCTACAAAGAAAAGTAGGCTGTTAGACAAAGGCCGCCAACAAGATGAGAAAAAAAGATCCTCAATTTCTGTACTTTTCAGTTCCTAAAATGAGAAATTCCCGAGTTTCCTATGTGAACCACTAACTTTTACCTGGGAGTAAATTGTGGGTTCTCCTTAATATTAGAGGAGAAGGAGAATTGTACTTGTGATAGTGAAAAAATTACATAATTTTTAAGTCTTTTCAGACTTTGTCTGATACTATTTTGGATACTGAACATCTCTCAATCCAAAATTGTAGTACTAATTCACTGATCAAAATTGTTCAAAACTATTGAGATCTCCAACAAAGGCATGCAATCCTTACTTCTTTCTTGGGTTATATGAACTGTGAATTTAAGGAGGTGTGTAAAATTTTGCATTACAAGACATTATAGTCCAATAAAGATATTTCAGGTACAGTTCTATTTTAAGTAGATGATATCATTTGCCAAGATATACTCTGCTGAAGAGAAATTTATGCTTTCAGACATTACAAAAAAAATTTCATTTTCATGGAGATCTCTACAAGAGCTTTGGGGAAACATAAATGGCACTTCATCACGATTTGTTTTTTCATGTAAAATTCAAACATATTAACCACTAAAAATCAAGTCTAGGGATTTTTTTTTATTATAAATTCTGTAAGCTGATAACATTGCCACTAGAGATATTTGGCATTCACAAAAGAGTGTTTTCAGTTAAAATTTTTTGTGAAAACATATGTTTAAATTCCAAAACGGATGTCAGGATTCTTGGGTGAGTTTGCTTTCCATGAAAACTGAAAATTTCAGAAGTCCAAAAGCAAATAGAGACCTCCACAATTATTATTTTTGATATATAATTTCCATTGCTTATATTTTAGTTTACATTTTTTAAATTTCTGGGGTTTGAAATTTGTGCTTTGTTTATGTCTGAAGCAGCTGCGCAATAGACATCAAAACAGAATGTGATCTGTTGCTTATACAGTCCAAAGGAAAAGAAATTCTAAGAATCAACCTGAAGATTTCTTCATACTTGAATTTATTAAGCTCAGGTTTATAGAATAAAGCAAGGAAACATCTGTTTTCTCCTTAAGGTCTAAGCAACTTTTGACAGCTAAGGGCTTCCCTACAGAAAAAGTATGGTGTTAACTTGAATTCCTTCCTGATGAAGACAGGGCCATTTATATTTTTAATTTGAGTAACAAATCTTATTAAAAAAACCTAGAGACTGTTTAACATACTACATATTCTTATCCTAGATATATTTACACTTTTTAATATACAAAGACAAAGTCTGAGTTAGGTCATCTAATGCCTTAGAAACAGATCCAAGGTCATTAAACTTTTGGTCTTTCCTTGTACGTTTTGACCTGACATCCTCCTGTGCTCTGTTTGAGAAGACCAACTTGGCAAATTTTTTTGTTTGAAAAAGTCCTTTCACTTTCTTAGTGGTAAAGAAATGAAACACTGTAATAAAGAAAAAAGTTGCACTCCCTGGGTTTCAGTCTGGCAGCTGCAATCCAAAACTAAGTGACACTTCACAGAAATGGTTCTTCTAGAATCAGCAAAGGCATTGACTAACTTCTTCCTGTTGACCTGTGGTCTCAACATTAAGCATAAATAATGCAGAGACAGCTGCTGAACTGCTAAACTGTGGTTCATTTCAGTTCCTTACTTTCCATTCTCCAAGCTGAAGTTTTTATGTAGAGACTGGTAAAGGAAATAAACAGTATAGTCAATACACAAGTTTGCATGGAGTATGAACAAAAGAGTGTGTGTTTAAAAACACCAAAAGAAATGTCACAGCAGGGTTTAAACAAGTAGTGAATGTGGAGCCAGTCAAGAGACTGGGAGCAGCCATTCGTGGATAACAACAGGGAATTGATCAGAGTGTTGTGGCAACAAGGCCACATGAGCTAAGGCCACATGAGCTAAATCCACGGCACCAATCTGGGACAGTCTCAATGTGATACAGCTCAACATGATGATATGCCATTGTTAAGAGCATGTAAAGGCTGCAAAGAGCAATGCCACTCAAGATGAGCCTAGAAGATATGAAATGGAATCAAGAGGCAGCATTTCTTGTCCCCTATCCCATCGTATGTAATAATGATCACAGTAACAAAACATACATGTCTCTTTTTTTGCATGTGAATATGAAAATTCATAAGTAAGTGAAAATTCAGTAATTTGTATGATAAAAATAATCTTATTTTGTCTATACTGTCTTATTTTTCTTTTTGCTACCTTATTTACACACACAGAGAGCATCAGATAGATAAACCTGAAGAGTTTTCGTATGAAAGGGATTACTTACGCTGTCCTTGTTGAGTTCTGTGTCACATGCTCAGAGGAATCTACTTGCGCTTTAGCTGCACTGGCAAAACTAATGCATTCAGCCCTTACCTGGACTGTCAAGAGTGGAGAACAATTCCATGTCAGGAAGAGGACAATGCATAAAATGCAGGTTTGCACGCGATATAAGAAGGGTTGTTAGAAGAGTGAAGGTTTTTGCTTCTAGTTCCATTCATCACAAAATCCAAATGCTCATGTCCAGCAACTAAGTAAATACACTGTTTACAATTATTTTGGTTTTTTCTGACTAACTCATTTTTCTGTTGGCAAAATACATAGGAAGACAAAAAATGTTTAGAGTTTTAAGTACTAAATTGCAGTAATTAGTTACGATTTGAGGTGTCACCAACATTTGAATATACTTCCATTTTTGATGAATCCTAACTCAGTTTGACTATAATACAGATGTATACACTTTAACAGAAATCCATGGAGTGCTGTGAATTACAGGTTTAGAAAGTAGAGGAATCTCAGTTTAATGCTGCAGATGATGCATTAGTAGCAAAATACTCTAAATAAACTATATAGCTCAATTTTTTGGCATTTCCCAAATTACTTGTGAAATTCTTACTCATTTAAAAAAATTTTTGACAAACACAAATGACCTGGTCTATTTTAGTAATACAATGGCAAAGTTGTTGGATCTGCAGTCATGTAATAGAGGAAAGATTTTGGACCAATTGTATGCATAATTTTTGTACTGCTAAAAATTCAGTATTTTTTTCTTACAAAAATGTGGTGATGGTTAGGATATTTATTCCATTATATTTATGGCAGTCACTTAAAATGTGCAAGAATTTTGTTGCAAGTATTTTAGTAGTGCTGCAATATAGCTTTCACTCAATAATCACACATCTGATAAATAGCTTTATAAATCTCAGGACACACTCAAGGAAATAAAAGTTCTTCAGAGACCTTTTCTTACAAGCATTAGTGCCACATCTAGCAGGACAGCAATAGATTCACAGATACACAGATTCATGGATTAGACAGAGTTGGAAGGGACCTCTAGGGATCATCTAGTCCGACTCCCCTGCTAAAGCAGGATTACCTACAGCATATTACTCAGGACTGCATTGAGACGGGTTTTGAAAATCTCCAGAGAAGGGGATTCCACGACCTCTCTCAGCAGCCTGTTCCAGTGCTCTGTCACCCTCACTGTAAAGAAGTTTTTCCTCATATTTTCCTCATATTGGACATGACTCAACAAAATTTATATGACAGCTTCCAACAGGAAGTGCAAGAAAACAGTTTCTGTGAATGATGAAGATGAGAGAATTTAAGATATTGTCAGAACAGCAAAAACAGTATCCTTTTCATTGAAATTGTGTAAGAGTAAACCTTGCATAGTAAAAGCAGATCAGAACCTCCAGTGTATGACATGTCTTGGTTCAAAGGCATGATTCCATGTTGGCAATATCATAAAATGAAAACAGGTATGAATAATGCAGGTAATGAGTGAGCAATTAACATACACTTTATGTTTATTAGTCCCTGCTCTGACACATCGTTAGAAATATTCTTGAGCTTTTGCCTTTTGATTTTACAAAGTCGTGCTAGAAAGCAAGTTCCTTAGCAAGTTTTCTCTCATCTAGAGAGTCTGATTTTGGAACATCTGCACAACCCACTGATAATCAGCATCTCCTCCTCAGTGAACGTTGCTCTGTATATTCTTCATGAAGGTCTTTAGACCTTCCCATGCACCCCATCTCTCCCTTTCAAGCTTACCCTTTCTGCAGATTGTTGTTTGCTCTTAAATGATCTCTTTCTTCCATTGTTTCTTGTCCTAGTATACCTATCTCTTAGCTTCAGTCTATTACAACAACATTTTCTTTTACACCAAGTTTTTTTGCCAACCTTCTGCTCTATTCTGTGTTCTGAACTGCTCTCTGTTCACTAGAACACCCACAAACACATTGGATGGCCTTTGATTTTACTGCTTTGTAAAAGTTAATTTCAGCTTTAAGTATGTTTGTATTTTAAGCCCACAAACTGAGAGCTTATGGGTTAACTCCAGACATGTATTAATTACAATGGTATTTCTGCTAGCTTTTTTTAAGATGCCCTTCCCTCACAATGCTTAAAGTTCTCACAAAAATCCTACTGGATTTATAAGCATGGTTTTTAAAGAATCTGACCTCGTGTGACTGTTCTTCAAGAAATCAAAAAGAAATACTAACCCCTGAGAAAAATATTCAACATTTATCACATACTGCAGAATGCATTTACTATTAAACATTTTTTGTAAAAATGTAAGCCTGCTGTTAGTTCATCTGAAGGTCATCAGTATCAGTAAAGCAAATGCTTTACGGTTCTTCTAAATCTCTAAGTTGCCAAGGTCCTTCTGCAGTACATAGTGAAATTATTGACCCTCATGAGGTAAACACTTCAGCAATCAGTTTCAAGTTGCAATATGTTAAGATTGGCAAATATGTAGCTCTTATAATAATCAGAAATTTAAGACTTAAACACTTAAAAGGTGTGCACAAACAACATAGAAGAAATGACACAATAAGACAGCTTCTACCAGAATATTAATGCATGATGGAAAAGTACAAACCTATCTTAAGAAATACTCAAATATTCTCACTATTCATATTGTCTAGCAGACAAATTCTGACATGCAGTGTCACTAATGCTTCCAGTTCATCTGGCCAAGTCACAGGGGGTGAGAAGGGTAAAGTGTGGGAAAATGGACAGAGGGAATGAGAGGAAACTGTGGGTTCTCTGCAAGATCCATGTAGAAGCACGTACTGAAAGGAAGCAGTCCCTCAGCCATGATACTGCACTGGATCTTGTGGTGTATTCTGTGTCCTCATCTTGGTCTCTGTCACAGTCCACAATCATTTCACTGAGATATTCATTTGTTGCATCTAACACGAGGGAAGCCTCTCTTAGGCTTCCTCATTTTCCAAGAAAAGCACAAGGTGACAGAAAATAGTTTCCTTACCTTCCTGGTCAGGAATGTCAAGTTCAAGGGTAGCCTTGGCTGCAGTGATCATGAGATGATAGAATTCAAGTTCAAGGGTAGCCTTGGCTGCAGTGATCATGAGATGATAGAATTCAAGATTCATAAGGCAGCAAGAGGGTGTGCAGCAAGCTGGCTGCCCTGGACTTCAGAAGAGCAGACTTTGATCTCCTGAGAGATCTAATTGGCAAGGTAGCATGGGAAAAAGAACTGGAGGGGAGAGGGGCCCAAGAGGGCTGGGTGGTATTCAAGGATCACCT
>JAOXNO010000001.1:197369134-197383084 GCA_028565335.1 Limnodromus scolopaceus | reverse complement strand
TGTCAGGGTTAGGTTGATGGTTGGACTAGATGATCTTTAAGGTCCCTTCCAACCTAGACAATTCTATGATTCTAAAAGGGTTATCAAACATTGGAACAGGCTGCCCAGGCAAGTGGTTGAGTCACCATACCTGGAGGTATTTAAAAGACATGTGAACGTGTCACTTAGGGACATGGTTTAGTGGTGGTTTTGGCAGTGTTAGCTTAATGGTTAGACTCTATATTTTTAAAGGTCTTTTCCAAGCTATATAATTCTGATTCTATTTTATGATTCACCATGGGCTGCTGAGGAATCTCTGCTCCTGAACTTGGAACACCTCTCTTTCCTTTTTCTTTGACCTTGGTGTCTTCAGGTTTGTCTCTCCCACATTTTTCTCACTCGTCTCTCTCACAGTTGTTGCTCAGTGGTTTTTACCCTTTCTTAAATATGTTGTCACAGAGGTGACACCAATGTTGCTGGTGGGCTCAGCTTTGGGCAGCAGGGGGTCTGACTGGAATTGGCTGGAAATGGCTCTGTCCAACATGGGGGCAGCTCCTGGTGTCTTCTTATACCTGCATCCTTCCTCCAGCTACCAAAACCTTGCCATGTAAAACCAATACATGGTCGTACTTACATCTTCATTTTACTGTTCTATCAATTTGAAGAGAAAGGGGCTTTCAAATCCACCATTTTTCATTACTAGCAAGGAGTAAATAGGTGAAATCAATAATTCTTCCTGTCAACTACAGAAGCAGACCTGTTTCAAAGAGTGAAGGCCAAGTTTCTACCTCAATTAGAGCTAT
Source organism: Limnodromus scolopaceus (assembly GCA_028565335.1). Taxonomy (NCBI): domain Eukaryota; kingdom Metazoa; phylum Chordata; class Aves; order Charadriiformes; family Scolopacidae; genus Limnodromus; species Limnodromus scolopaceus. The sequence continues at coordinate 197,382,302 of JAOXNO010000001.1, read as the reverse complement.
GAGTCTGCCCCGTAAATTCTATTCCTGGATTTCTATTCTTGGCTTTCTAGTTCTGTATGAATTTGTTCAAGTCACTTGTCTTCTCTCCACTTAGTACTTGACAGAATTCTTCTGAGGTTAAAATCAGTAGTTAGTACACACTAAGATCCCTATGTGGGAGGTCGCTGCATAGGAATTACAATAATTGTTGTCTACTATGATTTTATACAACTTTGCATTTTGAAAAGAAATTTAATTAATCAATATTAAATAATACAATGCAGAGAGATATTACTGTATACATGATTATGATAAAATTATCTTAGTATGTTTGGCTAGTGGAGTAAAATTTGATGAAACATTCAAGCGAAATATACAGATATATTCACCTAGCACCTGTGTCACTTCTTGATCTTTGCAGATTCCTCTCATTCACTTCTTATTTAGTCTATTACAGCCAATGGATAAATATCAGCTGGCTTCAAAAGTAAAGGCTTTTTGTTGTTTTTCCAGTGCATGTATGTGGTATGCAAAGCTACAGCACATGTCCTGGAAGCTGCAGAGTCAGAAGGCTGGAACACTGCGTCTGCCTAATCAATCTTGTTTTGCAACTTATCCATTTGATTACTGTCCCACATTAACATAGCTGTGCTGGAGCTAGCTGAGGTATGATCACCGAATACTTATGAAGTTTCCTCTATCACCAATATGATCTGTTTTATGTCTACTAGTAAACAAAACAGCAATTAATATTATTTTGAAAGTTCTATTTATTGAGCAAAAAGAGATTGCTGATAATATCTTTTTTTTTTTTCCCCCACAGGAAGATGAACATTTGATTTAGCTTATATCTCTAGCAAGCATTAAATACAGAGGTATTTATGTGCAGGTACATCAGTAAGAGAAAAGATGCCATGTATCTGCTTCTTTGGCTGTGCCTCACAGTTGTTTCATCAAGACTGCATTTATGCAATCCATGCTGCAGAACAGTTTAAAACAACAACAAACCAAACCAAACAACCCAAAACAGTAGAGAAACAAACCAAAATCAAAGCAAAACCCATGGAACATAGTATGGTCTACTTTGAACAGTGAACTTCCGTGAATTTTGTTCTACCAGTATGGTTTGAGAAAGAATTTAAATTTGTGAGTGGGTTTTTTAGCTCAGTCACTTGATATTTTAGAAGATTATGCCAAACTAATTTTCAACACATTTTGAAGCCTGGTGGTGCAAGGAAGAGTCAGGGTGGGGAGAGTTGCGAAGACTTTCAGTGCACTGGTCAGAACCACAAGAAAGCAGCTTTTTACACAAACGTTTTCAAGCAATACTTATGAAACATTATGCATATCAGAGTAGAAGTCAAGACCAAACATCTGTAAGATAACTTCAGTTTTCCGGAGAACATTTGAAATAGTAAATTTCTATGTTACTATTTTGAATGGAACTCAGGTGATTTTGCTTATATGTATCATTAGTCCACCTATATTTACACTTCACTTCCTATAGATAACCTTCATGTTTCTCTGTCTTTCTAACTTTTTACCTGCAAACCTTGTCATTGTTCTGCTGATAACAGAATTGTTGCAAACTTAGTCACTGTCTTCAGTAGACTGCTAGCCTGAATGTTGCTGACCTCACTGATGACATCAGAGGCTGAAATAGTTGCTCAGTTTTCCCACACTTTTGAAAGCACTATGGTCCTTTTCAAAGTGCTGTATTTTGTTAACAGATAGAAGAGATAGATACTAGAAAGACCCATATCACCTGTATAGTTATTCAGTTGATTATCTGGTTGATGCTCTGCTCCAAATATGGATTCAGACTGGTTGCAGGTGATATTCATGTTTGATAAAATAAGAAATTAGTTTGCCCAAAGAAAGATATTTATACACAGGAGATTCCTAGTATAAATTTTTGTTTCCTGAGCTTGTATTAATTTATTGCTGTTGGAAGTGAAAAATTGGCCAGATTTACCTTCTTACTGCATTAGCTGATGGGAAGCCGCATCTTCTTTTGCACAGATGCTAAAGGGAATGGTCAAACAGCTGAGAGTCAGAAAGACGCATTTCACTCGTGGACATTGCAATATATATGTATACATTGCAATACTATAAGACAGTTGTTGACAATTGCTCAGGAAGGAATTTCATCAGAAGTCATTAACATTTGTCAGCTTTTGCTAAAACTGTCACTGTCTGTTAATAATACAACTGTTTAGGAACTTACTTTCCATCTCATTAAAAAGACAGTGGTAGCTTTGGAGAAACTGGCCAGATAAAGTCTTCACTTCGCTGAAGTTTTTTGTGTATCTCCATTCCTCTTCTGGACCAGGATTTCAGCTCTTTTGCCCTTGGAGGTCTTCCGTTCATGCACTAGGCAACTATTTGGTTGGTGAGAGCTAATGTAAGTTATAGTTGTGCACCTCATTAAAAAGAAATAGCTAAAATTGTATGTCATTGTTTCTTTAGCTGTGATATTCATGTGCCAATAAAGCTATCTTAAAATAGCAACAAGCCTTTTGTGTGCTGTAGGTTGACTGTCTAAAAGTGAAAGTAATATATTGTCATCTAAACTTTCATACTGAATGAATGATGCATTGAAATAATAATTTTATGTGAAGACAATCAAGAAAATCCAGCTTTAATATTTAATTTGTGGTGGGCAGTCTCCTCTACTACTTCGCAGTGGTGTGGAGGTTTTAATGAAAAACTGATATGTGGAGACATCATTAACCTTAAATCAGAACATAAGCAGCCTGTTCAACATAAAGAAGGTTGTAACCCCCAAGAAATGACCAGTGAAGGTGACGTTTGTTTTAATGTACTGAGAATATTTACTGAATAGAAACAATGACTTCAGGAAATAAATACATAAAACTCTGGGTCATCCAATGCATCACAGTAACTTATATGGCTTTAACTTCCAGCACAGCAACAGAGATGACAGGTCTATGTGTTTGCGCTTGCTTCCTAAAGCAGCCCATTGCAAACTCTTCCTTTCTGTCCCAAATGTTAGTCTATTTTTATTTTTTTTTCTGTCCTAAAGAGGTATGATTTTCAAAAGAGTTGCTGATTGCATTTCTTGTAATTAACTGTCTCATACATATATATTTATTAGAAAAGGATGAGTAAAAAATATTACAATAGCCTGAAGTCTGCATTAAGTTATAGAGGAATTGATTTGTGTTTACAAAGTATGATTTAAAAAGGTTTTTATTTTTTTAACCTCTCCTATAGGCATGCTTACATTTTTGCAAGTAGATTAGTCTAGCTACATGATGAAGTGCTGAGGCATGTAAATACCTGTGACGTGAGCTGAATTCATCTACTGTAATTCAATACCAGAACTCAACTGCAACTAATAGAGACTGATGGCAAAGTGAAAGTTTCTGATTCACCTAATGAGCTTATTGGTGCACTTAGAAGAATTTGTCTGGCAAACTTTTTAACGTTTACATTGGGATATTTCCATCTGCAACCAGCAATTCTGATATTTACATCTGCAATTAAACATGCTCTTAGAAATACGGGTTTTGTTCTGCAACTTCTGTCATTTGGTTGAAAGAATCTGTTGGTTTTTCATGATGATAATTTTGGTTTCTGCCTAGAATGCTTTGTTTGTTTAAAAAGTGGAAGATAAGGGTAAAACATATGTTTAAATACATAATTATTTTTTAAAAAATAAATCTGTTCCACTAACTTCATGTGATTCATTTTAGTGGGTATTAATTATAGAGAAGTTGAGATGCTCCCTTTGTGCATTTAACTGAAGAGCAGGAGTTGCATGCCTACTGCTTTCTTCTGTTTAAGCTTTACTGGAACTGAATTTGCTCAATTGCAGCAGAAATGCGCCCTGAACTGATGGATGTGGTCAAAACTTTTATCATATAGATCTCTGTGATAAAGTGTCAGGTATGTAAAAATCTGACTGGTTTATTTTTTTGTTGTTGGGTTTTTTTGTTGTTTGGTTGGGTTTTTTTCTTAGCTGTTACAGACACAAGGATTTGGATTAAAAACTTCTTCAGCAATCCATTACTGCCAGGGGGACAGATGGAGGATGAGGAACCACCTACAGAAATGACTGAAGATGGTATGACTCTCAGGAGACAGAAGTTGCACTAGGGAGCAGAGATTGCTTCAAGATCCAGGAGTTAACACACAGCTCTACAATATGGATCAAAGCTCTGCTTCTTGAAGCAGTAGTTGCCTATATGTGCACATGCACAACCTCCTGTTAAAGACCATGGAGATAAGACACACAGACTTTGATTCATCTTACCAAACATATGGACTGAATTCACGTGCTTGAGGATAGGCTGCAGGCAGTATTTCAGACACCCTGTGATATCTGGGACATCTGCATAGAGGTGGCAGATATGACCCAGGAAAGTGTGAGACCTGGGTTAAGCCTTCCAAGATGGCAGCTAAAGGCCAGGCAGATTAGGCAGTTTGGGCAACTAATCTGATCTCTATTTATTTTACTCAAATCACCTTGGGTTTTCAAAGCTCCTTCTACACATTAAAGGAACAATGAATGTTTAAAAGTTGTCATTTTACAAAAAAAAGTCAGTGAAAAAGGTGATCTGGCATGAGTTTTGTGCCCTGAACTTCCATGAAGTTCTATTTTGGCATTTAGGCTTAAAATTTTAAAATCAAGTGAAAATGATGAACTATGAAAAGATGCATTTCCATATGGAAGCCTGAACATAAAGTATTCATAAAATAATTCACAAAATAATGAATTGTAGCTAATCAAAGAAATGTTAGCTTTTTTTGAATACCCTGTTCAAAAATCCAAACTGTTGTTATGATTGCATAGACTTATGTTTCTTACCTTCAGAACCAATTCTTTTTGATCCTAATTCCATGCAGACAGAAAGCAAAACCCTCTCTGACATCCAACGAGAACAGACCTACAACATCACTGGCTTATTTGTATTTCCACATTAGATCTCCATCCTGTCAACAGTGAAATCTGGACCTGAATTTAAAATTGAAGCCAAAATAATCCTAAAACATGTATTCAGACATTTTTTTTAAGTATTTATTCAGTGCTCGGATGCTTTTCGTGTTTTGAAACAGTGTACTACATTTGCAGGGTACTTTCTTCCTTTGAAAATTTTTAAAGATTAAGTCTTTCAAATGCAGTCATTTACCCTCCAATGAACAATATTTCAAATAATCATACAAACCTATGACTATGGAAGCAATAATGAATTTTTAAGCTGCAAAAGGAAAGATGGTTCAGATGTACAATTATTCACAAAAAGTGTTTCAAAGAGATACTGGAAATATAAAAATGCCATGTCAGAATTTTATGAGGATGAGAAATAAGATCTCTCAGCTACATTTTCAAGGGACTAGAGAGAATGGTATCGGGTGGAAATCTTAGGACAGAATACTTAATGATCACATAACAATGACTTGAGAACAACTTACTGTTATTAATTCATTCACCATATATATCTATAGTTCAAAAGTAAGAATCAGGCTCAGTGTTATATTTGTGGATATGCAAGTAAAAGCATTGGCCCAAAAGACTTCAGTCCAAGAAGCTGACTGATGAATGACACTATTTTCTTTCATTATTCTTTTAAAGTGTAAAATTTTGGACTGAGAAATTATATTTTCCTTTTCTACATTACATCATGTGTTATGTGGTATGTTTTGGCACATAAGTAGAAAAACAACAAAAGTCCAGACTTAGCAATTCTCAAATGAAAAAGATTCTCTTGAAACTGTAAGTGAAAGCCTTTCCTGTCTGTTCTAAGATGTCTGCTTTCATTTGTTAACCATTCCCTGTGAGAATGAGGAAAGGAATCATTGCTGTTTTCTTTGCAGATTCAGCAACAGTACATGCAAAGCTGAGTACATATTGTATTTATGTAGTTCTTAAAGTCAGCCATAGTAGGGACTCTGATTTTTGCTGTTTCGATTGGTTTTCATTTTTTATGAGAAACTTGGTCAGTGCTTCTTCTGCTTCATTCCTGAATCACAGCTCATTGAAGTATACAGTTGCATATTTTCATCATATGATACACATTGATAGATAGATAGACAGTCAGACAGACAGATAGATGGATAGATAGATAAACAGATAATACTGCAGTCAGAAGTGTGATTGCAGCAATGGGAAGTTAGATCAAAACTAGCTCAGGCTCTAAACACAGGTTAAATGGGCTAATCCCAAACCTTACTACGTAAGGCACTATACAGTCTGTAGGGACTATGTAGTCCCTATAGGTCACCACAGCTGCCATATGGACTTTGAACGAAGTTGGCTTGAAAACCTGTCCAAAATACAAATGTACCATAGCTCACCTGGCCAAAGTGCTACATGGCCTTTGGTTTGTTCCCTAATGCAGCAATGTGGAAACAGAGCAAGAGGTCCTGCACTGAAGCCATTGCTGCTGTTCTGTCTTTGCACTGTTGTAGCTGAAAGGAGAACTTTTATTTTTAAGAATATATACTGCAATGCATCTGGTGTAGCTTGCCTGTTTACCTCACTCTCTCCTTTCCTCAAATAAATATTTGCATATAAATTGCTTTGAAGAATATATTAGCAACTAAGGATGGTGGAAAAAGAAATCTGAATGAATTGTAAATCCACCTGAGGTTTTTTCAGGCTTGGAAATTTATATATAAAATGGAATGTCTCCACAAAACACAGCTCCTTTAAGCTGCCTGCACTCCTGCATTTCAAGATGATATCACTGTTGGAGAGATAAAATACCATTGAAAGCAGCATAATTAGTAAATCAGGGAGAAGTTCTTCTCATGCTGACTTGGAAGTTCCCTATTTATAAATGTAGTAGTTATTGAAGGGTAAAGCAGATTGCTGCCAAATTGACTTAGTTTAAAAAACTTCAGATTGAAAAAGCAGCAAGCAACAAAAATGTTGAGGAAAAAATTAAATTAGGTTCAGAAAGAATCTAAGGAGGAATCTAAACTGAGAAAGAACAGTCTGAGGGAAAGAAGACCCTTTTGAGGCAAATAGTACAGAGGCAAAAGCAGAGTTGTGCATGGGCATATATAATGACACTGTTTTTTCAAACAACTGTTTCCAAACCTTATCCGCTTTTCATGTAAATGAGGGTAAATCAGAACTGCTAAAAGAGTTCTTAGAAGAGATGTGTAGAGACAGAGATAAACAATTCCAGATCATCTTCTACAGTTTCTGTTCAGGCAGTTAGTGAAGAAAGCAATAGAAGAGACACACGGATAGCAGCAACTAAAAAATGTATGATTTACAAAAACAGAAGGGAAAGAGAGGAGAAGGATGTGGTATATAAAGTCTTGATTTTTATTTCATAGTACTATATAACAAGATTGATTTTTTTTAATGATAAACATACATACATATACAACATATATAACATTTATTTATAATATATATTTATTATTTATTTATCTCATATATATGTCTCTCTATAAAGAAGTAAAGAAATAAATAAACACTTACTAAGTCTCTTCGTTGTTTTTTTGCCTTTTTGAGATGCATTTGAAAATCCATAGTTGAGTACTGGTCCACTGAATGACTTGAAACATTTTCTTTAAATGAAATCCAAGCATCTACAATATTTATGCATGTCCAAACACTTTAACTTCAAATAGAGAAAAAGCATTGCCACTGTGAAAATCTGGATGAAAGGTGGGAACAGTGAGTATGTTCTATTAAATTAGAAGAAAACAAAGATGTGTTACCCTGATAATTACACTTCTGTTAGCCCAGTATTAATCCTGAGGTCAATAGCTGATTTGGACTTGACTGCTAAAGAACTAAAGGAAAATAGAATACTTAAGGGTACCTAACATATGTAAAATGGATCGTGTTAAATTAGATTTATCTACCATTTTCTTCTGCTTGTTTTTGAAAGATACTAAAGATTATTTGGAAAAGGTAATAGTGTTTACATGCTGTAGTGGAAACTCTGTGGGACATTTGGTTTGGGAACACAAAACAATTTGCTTAAATGGTGTATATTTAGAGTGGTACCTATCATACATCAAAATTATTTTTTTAGCAATAAATTGTTAGGCAAGAAAATCTCTGTCAGAGGGTTCCAGAGACTGATTATATTTGCCTGAGAATTTATACAAATAATCTGGAAAAATCTCAGTATAAGTATCAATACAAAGAAACATGCCTTGGAAGTGTTAGGTCATTCATGAGGGAGCTGCTTTCCAACACATGATTTCCGTCACAGGAATGTAAAGGGAAAATCTTACTGAGAAATGCTTCCAACTATGCAATAGAATCATAGAATCAGTAGGAAAAAAACCTCATCCCTAACTATATCTTCACACTCTGGTCAGTATGTTGGTGTCATGAAAGAAAGGATGTTTAAATTCTTTTTGATTGGAGACTTCTGTTATGGAATTTCATTTGTAGTAGCCTGATTATCACAGAAATAAGCAGACATGCTATCAAATGTGCTATTGTTTTATTACAGCATTAAACAGACAAGGTCCAGATTTCTGAGATCATAAATTGCATGGTTGACATGGTAAGCAGACTTGTAAATTTATGAAAAAAATTGGAAAATAAAAATAAAAAAAATGTTAAGCAGATCTGACAAAAAGAAAATAATCAGAAGGCAGCACTGAATATATTGAGATCAGATGGCTGTGAAGAGCAATCAATCAAAAACTATCAAAATTCCCTTTTCAGGTCATGGATTTTGGTTACACTCTCTTCTTTTGTCAAGCAGTCCATTTCAGCAGATATGAAAGTGTTGGTTCTGCTGTTTCATTTTGAGTCATTTTTCCTATTTTGACAGGACAATCAAAGTCAAATTAAAAGATCTAGCTGCCCTTTTAACAATCTCTTCAAGTGGTGATGGCTTGAGTAATCTACTCCATTATTAAATTTTCCATGAACTATACCTGAATTTCAGTAGATCACTTTTTTTGTTGAGTTCTGACCTTATGTTTTTTAACCAGACATCACTCCCAATAGAATCTTCTGTTTATAATTGTAAATCTTTTGTGTCGACTAATTTAGTGAGTAGCCTTTCTCTTGCCTCTTCTCTTAATTGTTGAAATGGTGGAGAGCATTTTGTATGAAAACATTTTGTATTCTTCTGTCTAGCTTCTTCCTCTGCCCTTTTTAAACCAGTTGTTTTGTATAGGCTTGGCTAGCCCCAATTAATAAAATACATTTCTGTATCCTGTGCAAGAATAACCCTCTGGCCCTTAATGTTACTCTAGTTGTACCTTGTTTGATAGGAAAGAAGAGACTTTCTGCACTGGTGTGCTGCATGATCAACTACATAATAAAAATGCAGCAAATGAATATGAAAGCTGAGTTCAAGGAAGGAAATGAAAAATGACAAGAGGGGCACTGTTATGTAAAATCCTCTTAGCTTTTGAAATGTCAGTTTTAGTTGTCACGATGAAGCTGTGTATAAAGGAGGTAGTAACCAAAAAACCTCTAACGAGGGCATATGAGGACAAGAATCACAAACTGGGAGTGGGTTTCTGCAGTGTGTTGATGCCAAGGTCCAATATTAGTGGGCAGTTGCACTACCGGGAGATGTTATCCTTCAGATAAGATATTAAAATGATGTCCCATCTGCTTATTTCTAACATCACTTTGAGATGATAAAGACCTCATGATACAGGCTGGAGGGAAGTGGTGGTGGTAGGGAGGATAGGGAATAGGGAATAACTCTGCTTCCAGCTGGCAAAATCATCCTTTGTTAAATATTATCACCACAAATTAATTGGCAATGTTACAAACATTCATGACTATACAGCATGCAAGATATTATGCAGGGCTGACTGGTGACTATTCTGGTCTGTCTAAAATTATTCACTAACACTGTTTAATTGTGAAGATACCCATAAAAGTGAAAAAAACTGTACGTACTGAAATACTTGCAGAAGCAACTTTCTTTGAGTACACTTCTGCTTTTTTTAACACAAAATTCTACATAAAATCAGGTGGAGTTTAAAAAGAGTGAAAAGTTTTAAAGACAGGGTGTGTATTTAAATGCCTAATGATTGATTTATGTGAATAATACCAGACAGAAATTTTAAGCATCTGCTTTTTAAATCCATCTCAGTAAAAAGAGGATAACTTAACATTTAAGCTATATCTTGCAAGTATAAGCTGCAGTAACTGCAACAGAAATAAAATTAATCACAATCCCAAAAGATTCTTTCCATGGGCTACCCAGGACTCGATTATGCTGCATGCAAAACTCCTGAAACTATACCTGCTATCTGTAGACACAGTCCAGTGGGTGGGTAGTGAGATAGAATGGCAGAACTCCACATACTGTTAATATTTAGACACAAGCTCTGAGTTACCAAGTGTACACAAATGTTGTGATTATACTGCCTGGAGAGGCACATGTTCCCTCTCAACTCCCGGGCTGGAGAAGAGAGAACATGTAGTAGATACTATGAGAGAATCAATCAGAACACCAAAATCAGAGCACTGGTATGAGAGGATATGGAAGTACACAGGGAGGCTGTGATAAGCAAAGGGAGGGAGACAGAAAGCAAGAACCAGTTGCCATATGTTGGAAGCCGGAAAGCAGCTAGAAGTTGCAGCAGGGTACTTTCTACATAAATAATTGCTAATTCATGATTGTCTTCTGTTGGAACTCAAGACAAGAGTTGCAAGTTAGTAGTAATACTCTTTTTGATTCAATTAGCAGCATCCCTTTTAGCTTATTGCTTCTAAGAAACTAGAAAGCTAAAGAAAAGGTGTATTAAACATGTCCAGAGAAGAAAAGATCAGTTGTTTAACTGTAGGCTTTTATAAATTTTGAGGGTTAAAGCCAGGCTTTTAATATTTCTTTTTGTATGTTTGAGAGGAATCTTAGCAATGTTGCTATTATATCTGTGCACTACCTTTCTACAGTATAAGTATACATTTATGCATTGTACAGTGTGGAAAAAAAATAAAAAGAAAAGTTTAATTACATGAAGGTCTATATATTTGTTAAAAATCATTATTTAAAATTGGTGTCTATTGTAATTTCAGATTATTAAGTGGATTTATATATATGATGCACAATCCATAGCTATATTAGTTTTAAAGGATATTCCTTGGAAATCACCAAAATAGTCACATAGGATGGGTCCTTAAACCTAAAAATGTGCTTATTACTGTCATGAGTTTGTATGTTGACTGAACTACAACTTTATAAACCCTATCTTTCTTCAATACTCTATATTATTTTCCTCCATGCTGTGAAAGATACATGGGTCAGTTATTGATATGTAATTCATACAAGTTATTAGAAAAGCGTCATTTAATTGCAGACCGTAAATGTAATATCAGCTTGTAGGTCCATGAAACAGATTATTTGAGTGGCAAAAATTTTTTAAACAAGAAAAGCCTCAAAAAATATAAATTAAAACAAAGAAAAAAACCAAAATCTACTACCTTCTTTAGATCTGAAGTGACCAGTGAAGACTTCAGTTTTAATCTCAGTAACATAGAAGTTCTAAAAGATTATTCTAAGAACTGACGGGCATTGTAGGTAGGCATTTGAAGCAAAAGTTGATCTTCCACACAAACCTAGTGAAACTAAATCAATATTTGAGAAAATGTTTCAAATAAATGAAAGTGTTGATTCTACCTTTAAATCGATTCTGAAATATTCAGAGTGAGAATTACCAGCATGCACCTAAGAAATACAATTGAACACTTAAAGAACAACAATTTTTCTGCACATGCACTAGCAGATTCTATATTCAAAGTGTCACCATGAGCCATGAAATATAAATAACTACTGATATGTGATTCTATCCAAACACTGGGATCATGAAAGAAAAGACTTATAGAATCACAGAATACACTGAGCTGGAAGGGACTCATGAGGGTTATCAAGTTCAACTCCTGACTCCACACAGGCAACCTAAAATTTAAACCATATATCTAAGAGTGTTGTCCAAATGCTTCTTGAACAGTGACATGATGACTCCCCTGGGGAGCTTGTTCCAGTGGTTGACCATGCTCTCAGTAAAGAATTTTTTCTTAGTACCCGGTTCTAACTTCTCCTGATACAGTTTTAAGACATTCCCATGTGTCCTGTCACCAAACACAAGAGAGAAGAGAACAGCAGCTCCCTATCTCTTCCCCCTCATGTTGTACTGTAGATGACGAGGTGACGCCTCAGTCTTCTCTAAGCTGAAAAAAACCTACTATCTTCAGCTGCTCCTCATAAGTCATGCCATTTATTCCTTTCATCGTTGTTGTTGCTCTCCTTAGGACAGAGCAATAATATAAAGATTGTGTTTTCTGAATTGAGAAAGTCGGGTTTTATGCATATGCTTTTTGCATGATGTTTGCAGTGTACCATATCACCCTGCCATATGAGGAGAGGCTGAGAACTGGATTTGTTCAGCCTTGAGAAAAGAAGGCTTAGGGCAGACCTTACCGTCATGTTCCGGTATTTGAAGGGTGGCTACTAAGAAGATGGAGACTCCCTTCTTACAAGGAGTCACATGGAAAAGATGAAGAGTAATGGATACAAGTTACTCCTGGGGAAATTTCGATTGTACAAGGAAGGTTTTTCACAGTGAGAACAGTCACTCATTGGAATAATCTCCCCAGGGAAGCAGTGGGTTCCCCAACACTGGAACATTTTTAAGATTTGGCTGGACAGGGTGCTGGGTCATCTTGTCTAAATCACGCTTTTGCCAAGAACGTTGGACCTGATGATCCCTGAGGTCCTTTCCAACCTAGTATTCTATGAGTTTATGGTTCTACGATATCAATTCCTGAATCATTCAGCTATGCTCCTTTCCATGATGAGTGGACAGGAGTAGGCACAGTTAATCCTACCTATCTGAAGCCCTGGATCGTGATTGATCTTTTTTTCACTAGAATTTCTTTTTTTCTTCAGTGATTAAAAAGGGAGTCTTCAGTGACTAGAAAAGGTATGAATGTTTATGCTATAGACATGTAAATGCAGGTAAGGAGAATCACAAATTTATGCTCTGAGTATTAAATTTAGTCTATTATTTAGTCTCCGTAAGAAAATAAATACCATTACCAACACTGCTAAGAACATGAGTCCAAACTAATAATGAACCTATCAGCTCAACACTGTTGGAAATACACGATGAGCATCACCAATAGGAGAGGGAAAGCCTTTATTCCTTTGCTACCAGGAAACAGCTTAGTCCTATTAATTACTACACCAGAGTATTTTTGCAATCCTTCAGA
>JAOXNO010000001.1:197342730-197364629 GCA_028565335.1 Limnodromus scolopaceus | reverse complement strand
GGGGGGTTGGAACTCGATGATCTTTAAGGTCCCTTCCAACCCTAATGATTCTATGATTCTATGATTCTATGAAAATATTCTTTAACTGTTCACTATTAGTAAGAATGACTACACTGTCAGCTGCCAAGAAAGGGTTCCACTGAAGAAACAGATAAGAAGGAAAAGCTGTACCAAAATATGACCTTTTTTTTTTCTGGAGAAAAAACAGCACAGATTTCCCAAGCAAAGGAATTTTCACCTTTAATTTCTAATGTGCAAGCCAGGATTGTGCTGCTCTACTATTAAAATCCACTCTGTTAAAAACCTGTCTGCAGGAACTGCACATTTGTAATTAAAAGGAGATTAAGGTAATTTACTACACTCTTGTCTGCTGCCCACTAATTTTCTTTTCAAAGGAATACCAGTGCACTTCAGGGATCCAAGTGCACTAACCATTTGGATGAAGTGAGGCCCGGGTAAATAATACAAGTGGACGTTATCACACCTTTTTATACTAATCTAGTAATTGGATTGATCAGGTTCTACTTAACACTGACAAAGAAGTTAATGCTTTCTGAGATTACAGTTTCTCTGAGTTACCTTTTTAATCAAAAAGAGGATCCAGATTGCCAGTGCCTTAATATTTTCAACAAATACTTTTCATTTATTAGCAAAAAAGCCTGGGATTCATCTGACCATGTATAAGTTTGTATCTGAGCTGAGCACTAAGCTCCTTGTACAACAAAAAATAATAAGTATTTTAGCAGGCAGTTCACCACACACACAGCATAGTAATACAAATCATGCCCTAATATTTTCTTTTTACCTTTTTTTTTTCTTTTTATGAATAGTAAAATAGTATGGCTAGCTCAAATAGAGACATCTATACTGTGATCATCTAGATCAACATTTGTAAGACTGAAGATAGCTCTGTGTTGGCATTTAAGGTGCCCTAGGGTACCTGAGACATCTACACAAGGGACACAAATATGATACAAGGTCTATGGGAGATTCGTTTTATTCTCTAGTGGTGGACGGAAGCTGTAGTGGGAAGTACCCTCGACTGTGTAAAAGCCCCAACCAACTACAGTTACACAGCCAGCTCACACCTTTAAATAGGATGTATCCCATCTAACTGATTGAGTCTATCATATTCTGAGTAATTTTCTACTCTTCTTTCTTCAGTATTTCATAGCTCCTGTTACTTGTTAAAACACACAGCTGAAAAACACCAATTCAATAATAGTAGTATGTAAACAGTACACATTATGTGATACAGCATAGTAAGAGGACTGTCATTTCACTTTGCAAGAATTTAATTTTCTCATTGGGATAAACTTTTGAACCTTGAAGTTTATTCACTGTTTGCATTTGTTCAAAACAGTGCAACATTACTATTGTCTCTTCCTTATGAATGTTTTATATAATTTTGTGTGACACTAACACAAACTGTGGGATAAATATTTTGCCTTTCCATTGGGATGTATCAGCTACTTAACAACTGAAACAATAGGAAGTAATCTACATTCCACAGTCCATGCTTATTGTTCAGCCTATTGAATAAATGAAAGCATCTCTTAAAACCTGTTAAAAAATTAATCACCTTTAGGATGCACAAGACAATACTAGCTTCAGTAATGCATGCATTCCGTTGGCATAGAGTTACTGCATATAATGTTTAAAGACAGCTGTTTCTCCAAAAGCCAGAGATAGTAGGACAGATGGATAGGCAGAGGGATGGCAAATTCCTCAGAGGGCTTTATCAACTGCTTGCCATTTTCAAAAGGTAGAAAATAGTAATTTACAGTGTAGCACAGATTACAATTACAGTCAGTGTAACTGGCTTGACTAGGTAAGCTGATCAAGTTTTTTAATACTGGCATTAATACACTAGCCCTCCTCTTCTGCTGAAGGAACTCATTTCAACATGTATGTTTTGTAACATCTGAAAAATGTTATTTCAAGGGCACCATCCTCCACCTCTACAATAAAAAACAATCAAGCAATCATTAAAAGCAACCCGCATGACAGTACAAGACAATGGAAATAACACAAAGTCCATGTTATATCTTTTCATATCACTTCTATTGCTGCCCACATGGCAAATTTTTTACAATTTATCAGTTGCTGTTTGTGCCACTATATGAAGTGGAAGAATGAATGGGCCAGGCTTTTTGTGTTAAGTGTTCTCTCACCAAATACTGGGGTTTCAATATAAAATTATAGTTTATGAGCAAGAAAACAACCAAATGTGATACTCCATAAAATTACAGAGTAGTTAGTTGTGACATAAATTTATTATTATGTACCTATGTACAGAATAAGTACTGCTCTATTCACTGTCTCCCTATTAAAGCGTCTCTGTGGGTTGTCCCTCTTACTTAAACCTTGATTCATGAAGTCACCCTAGCTACTGCATAGAGGTAAATAAAGCTGTGCGCAGGGGATATAAGCTGCAAAGCACATACAGGAATCCAAACAATAGAGTGTAAATGCACATAACCACGTGGCTGAGCTAACACAGTGTTCCAGCACTCCAGGCACTCACAATGTTTAAAATGACTGTGGCTTGCTCTAAAAAGCTCTTTCAGACTAAATATAGAACATGCATGTAATGCCAATTCAGACTCAAAAGCCTGCCATCATTCAGGCCTGCTCCAACTTTCCCTCAATGTTTACACCTAAGAACACTTATCCAAGAAAGATTTTTTTTTCCTTAAGTCACAGAGGCAGGGGAATGCACAGATAAAAAACCTCTACAATATTTTAGAAATCATTCAATTTTGTAATTTCTTTAAGAATTGTGAGAGTTAAGAAACAATTGTGTGTCAGGCTTTGATTCAGAGTTTCAGTCTACTAGGCCATGTTCATTCTGGGTGCATTCGTTGCAGGATTTTCAGGATATCTCTGTAAAAAAAAAGGATCCAGAAATATGTTTTAAAATAAAATCTGATAATTTCCTTGCATTTAGATGATTTCAGAGACTGGGGACTTAAAAAAACTACGACAGGACTCCTTCTTTTGCAAGTTATCAGCATTGAGGTAGGAAAATTTGACCTTGGGAGAAAGAAGAAACATATGCACATTTTGCAATCAAGGTGCAAGAACAAAGTGTAGATGAAAAAACTTTCTGCAATGCTAAAAATAATTAATATTTTAAAGCTGTTTCTTACTTTTGAAGGATGTGAGAAGGAACTTGGGGTTGTCCAAGCACTGGCAGTTGATAGTATCGCACAGTAGAACTAAAAGATCACAAATACCCTTTAAGACACACAGCAGTTAATGTAGCTTGGAAAAGAGGACACAGAGAAAAAGAAACACTAAGAAAAAGGAAAGAAGAACAACAGATGGCATAGCCGAAGTAGAGCCAGCAGCATAAACTGCAAGGGAAACAAACAAATCCCAAAGGCTGCGAGTAATAAATTTGCACAGTGGGGAACACACTGTTCTGGAGAAACTTCAGTCAGAAAACAAACTGTGCATCAATCCAGAGCTTTCTGTTTAGTGCTAGTTGTCCTAGTTGATTTTCAACAAGCTTTAGAAATTTTTTTCTGCTACAAGTCTGTTTTGAGATTTGCAAGCAATTTAGTATGATGGAGGCAATATGTTGATTCAGAGTCAGCTGAGAATAGCTCTGCTTGACAGCAAATGTCTGCCTACTGCCAAGCTGTGAGCCAATGACCTGGTACCAGGTAAGGTCATATATGATCAGTCCTTTTTGAAAAAGGAGTTATAAAGCTTGATCGTAACTTTACGATCAGATGATACCGTTGTGAAACCTGCTTTACAACAATGCGAGAAAAGATACAGAGCATGAATCTTGCTATACTGATATATTTTATTCATCTTGGTAAGGCCATGCCTTCCTTTCATGTAGTTTAAACTTAAGTTCCAAAAAAATACTATAGTGATGTAAAACTTATGGTGACAGGGGCTAATATGCTAATAACAGGATTAGGAAAGGTGCCCCAGAAGATAAAACAACATCATCACTGGGGCTCGTTCTTTGTTTTGAAGAACAGCAAGTTGCAGTAAATTAGAGGCTGCTAGGTAAATATGGTCCTTATGTGTAACATGGGCAAAAATATGGCGTTATCTGCTGCTTGACACCTCACTTCTGAGGGTCAAAAAAATATGCCTAGACAATATATATAGCTCAGCTAGAAAACAAACTTAAAATATTCAAAATCCTGCGTTAATCTGACTGCATTGAGCAGAGTCATATAAACAAAGACAAAAACATACAAAAAGGAAGAAAAGACAGACTAAATGGGCAGACCATTAAATGACAGCACATAGACTTAGGCATCAGAAACAAAAAATTGGTATCAGAACTAAATTTGAATGCACAAATTAGAGTGGAATTCAGATGTTTTCTTCCAAGAAAAGAATTTACAGAAGAGCAAGCTTCACTACATTGTCTTCCAGTGAGGAGAATATGGTGAATATCCAGTACACCTGCACAAGAACGGCAGGTGGGGCACATGACCCGAAAGAGACCAGGCATTTCTGAAACAGCTTCTGAAGGTCAAGCAAGATTCCCTAAGCAATCTCAATTTGCACTAGATGCATATGTTAAAACAATTGATTTGAACCCAGATGTCTACTTCACGAGAAGCTGAGACCCTACCTCCAGCCTTTGTAGTGTTATATCAACTTTAATCCAGCTGATGGTTGCAATTTAGACTGCTTCACATATAGACATCTACATGTACACATTTAGATGTCTTAACATGGAGCTGAAGCCCACCCTGTTGGAGGTACTTATCTCATCTGAGAGAGGTGAGAGTAATAGTATGGTTCAGATATTTAACACGGCCATCTAGAGTCACTGAGACACCACAGAGTACTTGAGCCATTTGTAAGGTGCCGACATATGACAAAGTAAAGGAGATTTGCACCGTTCTGGACTGAGAGCTGGAGGCCAGGTGAATACCTTTGGACAACCCACTTGGCACTAGATACCTATTTAGATGATTAAATTAACCATTGACACCTGTATTTCACCTTATCTCATACATTGCCCTCAAAAATGGATAGTGAAGGGCCTGACACTTCTCAAGTGAAATTTATTCTTCTGAAACATTACTGTGAGATATGAATGCTTATACCTCTCTACTGACTATAAAGGAAATTAGGATGATATAAGGTAGTAAACATTGAAAAAAAGATTACTTGAATTGCAAGATTTTAGTCCAGGCTACAAGGGCAGCCTTTCGGCAGCTTAAGAAGAAATGAGGTATATAGGGTCCCACTTCTGTATTGTTAAAATCAATAAGTTTTTTACATTTACTTTAATAGGTACTAAATTGAAGTCTTATTTTAAATCAATAGGAAAAGTTTCACCAAAATGGCATACAGTAAGACTGTTTTATAAATGCAAACATATGCATATTATGAATATAATAACAAAGATGTTAAGGTTATGCACTTTTTAAATCTTTGCAGAACAGGACTGAATAGCAACAGCATGAGGTAACATCTGAAATTGCAGAATCTCTGACATTAGGTGACAGTTTTAAAAGCTCACTGAGTGGTAGAAAGGGCCCTTGTACCTGCAAATAGCCACTGTACTACCATTATCTAGAGAGTAAAAAACCATGAGCACAGTTGAAAATTACACACCATTTAATTTAGCTCCAATTTTTTAAAAAGTGTGGAAAACTATTTTTAGTGTTCAAGAGGATTTGTAGAAATTCTACACAGCAAAACACAAAAGGAACATAAACAACCATCACAGCTTTGCAGAAAGACTGCCCTTGGTGAATAAAGAAATGGAACATTCACAGTTCAGTCCATCCAGGGGCAGAGAACTGAGACACAGTAAGAGCCATCTAGGTAGCTTCTGTCAGTGTTTGTATCAGATAGCATTGTGCTGCATATGGAACCACTCCATGATATAGGATATCTTATCTCAGAGAATATCAATCAACAACCAAAATATCCCAAAAATAACAGATCCATGGAGTTTCAATATAAAAATGTGCTGTTAAAAATATGGGATTTTTACACTTAGCAGTTCAGCATTATGGCTACATTTCCTGGTGCCATCTCCAGTCTGCTCAGGAATTCATATGGGGGGTTCAGCATTACATTTTTAAATCTTTCTATATGCTGGACTTCTCTAATGTGCAACCTTAATCTTAGTTTAATTGCACTCCATATTGCTCTTCAAATCATTGTCAAAAACCTGAATAAAACTAAAGTCTATTTCCCTTTGAGTACTACGCTATGTTATTTTAATACTGCCTTTTTTTTTTTTTTTTGCAATGCTACAGATAACCTAGAAGAAGCTTTCAAAAGTTTACCTTCAATTTAAAATTGAAGAACACATTCAAACATTAGATGATTATATTGGGTAACCTCCTGACAGTAAATATGGATTGATAATGAATGCTGGAGCAATGAAGTGCACCAAACTGGAATAACTCTCTTAATGGCAGGAGTCTGTTTTTCAGTGTAATTCACAGACCTAAAGCAGAATGGTGTTTAAATATATCGCTGTTGTGGAAAAGCAATATTTATAAAAAATACTTTTAAAAGCCTTTCTGGTAATCTGGTTTAATAAGATTATTGCCAGGTTTTATATCTTGTAAATGATGATCAATAGAAACAGGCTGATCTCCCCTCTATGTGCACTAAACTTTTACAAAGGTAAGTAAGTCAAGCTGTATATAATGGCATTTTTCTATCTACCAATTCGAGAAAAAAAAAAGAAAATAGATGAACACTATTTTTAATGGGACAATTCTATATAATATGGTTAAAGTCAAACTTTGGCCAACATAATGAAGTTCTATTTGTAATTATTATTATGCTTCTGATATTCAAAATAATTTAAAGAAATGTAGTATAGTAGTTATAACTTTCCAGTATTAATAATAGTACTATTTTGCATTTTGGAAGGATCCCTGGCATGTGTAAGAGGTACACAAAGGAAGTTAAAATATTTTATATGTGGGTTATATCTTCAAAGTATTATATACATACCATTCACAAGTACCATATGCATACCATCCCAAAGCCACATGAAAGAGGGAAAGTCTGCTATCTTCAGTAGGCATTGATCAATTAAAATGCACAACTCTCATCTTGTCTGTGACTATGAAAAAATACCAAATGCTTGTGCCACTGGGTAGCTTCAAATGTTTGTTCTCTGTCAAGAAATCTGCTGACTTCACTGTCCTTAAAGAATTCTTACCACAACTAAAATGTGTTGGCTCTGAATTAATACATTTAAAAGTGAGTTTGTTTCTGTTCCAAGATCAACAAATCAAAACTCAAAAATGTATATAAAACAGTCTTTTAGTATAGATTTCATGTGATATTTAGAGATGGTCCACAGTTCTCCAACAATTTTTTTTTTGTTTGAAATTAAGATTTTGACTAAATTGAAATATATTCTTGAAAATGCTCCTTTTCCTTGAAAATTTTAGGAAAACTAAGTTTCCAAAAATGTAAGATGGGATTTGTCTCAGCTTTAGAAGTTTATAGCATAGATATGTTCACCAAAGCTAATTACCTTTGGCTCCCTTTTTAATAAATTTTAGACAACTACTATAGAAAGAGATGAACTGCACTAGAGAAATATCTGTTTTTCTCCATTATTCAATTAAAGACAACATATGGCTGGCTCAGATGCAGAATTACTCTACTTATGTATGCATTTGATAAAATTAATCCCATTCAGAACTTCTAAAAACATCTCAAAACAAACAAAAAAAGTACTCCTGGAACATTTTATAACTCTAGGGCACTGTTCTCCCATGCTTCTCTGTCCGATGTTCCCTTATTAGACTCCCACCTCATCTGATCAGTGTGGCTGTTCAGCCTCCAGACGCGCTGCTTCGCCTTTCCAAAAGGGAGAATACAACTCACAATGGACAGTAGAGAGTGATTTTCAAGCCTGGTCAACAGAGGGAAAAAGAAAAGGAAGCATCTATTCTTCAAAAACTCCAAGGCCCTAGAATGGCATTTGAGAATCTAGATATTAAACTTTTTCTCCAATAACTCTATATTTTTCCCTTGGGAGGAACATATTTTCTGACTCGGTTTAACTGCACATCTTTTTGTTCAGAATTGCTCACTGGTCTTTCCACTTTCTTAGTATGATTTTTTATTTCTGTATAATTCCACTGCACAGTAGTGAGGAATGAAAATAAAATAAAATAAAAAACCCTTCCTTCCTTGCATGCTTAAAATTGGAGCTATCCCTATTTAAAATGCCAGTTCTTAGAAACATTGATGCTTCTGTTGAGTTGCTTTTGAACACATAGAACAATTTGACAAAGGAAAGTGAGATCCCAAAAGAAGAGCTGCAGGTAGAGACCCTCCCTCAGTTACCAGAAGCACAGGTAATTGTCTCTGAGAGAAATATACTGAAACTTTTATGGAAGTGTCAGAAATTACTTTTTCTTCAGTCACTGTCATGCAGTCAAAAAAGCAAGTCTGTATAAGACACTATGAGGAGAAATAAACCCTATGATCCCTTGGGATATTGTGACTATTCACCGCTCATAGTACTTGCTCAAAATGCAGATACATATGTGTAAGGGAATGAGAAACAGAGGGACAAACTTTTAAAACAAATATGCCTAGCGTTTACACCTCAGTTTTGAAGTCAAAATCTGAAGAAAACTGCACAGCTTATTTACAAACAAAAAACATCACCACAACCTGGTCCTTCACTGAACAGGCTGACAGCGTAAACACCATATTACCAGCAACATAATTAATTGTCAGAACCTACTTCACATGCATCTTTCTGCCATGAGACTCTTGTGTGCAAACAGCAGAGGAAAATATCTCTCTAGTCCGCCAAAACTACCTGTGCAGTAATACTAATTTCAGAGGATGGTCCTACTAAGCACAAAAGATGGTGTAAAGTACTGTAGACATTTCTGATACATTTTCTTTGATGCACTTTTTTTTTTTTTTCACAAATATATGTTTGAATGTGCTTCAGAGTACTGGCACTATGCATTTGTCATGGTTATTTTTAACGTCACTCATTTCATGATCTGAAATCTCAAACAGTTCATATGAAAATTTTCTCTGGCGTTATGGAAACGTGCCAAGTAAATGAGCACTCTTTTGATTTACTACTTGCACACAGAATTCTGTATCTCCCATAATATCCTGCCAATCCGCTTTTGGCAGTGGAAAATCTGGTGCTTGATATTAAAAAACAGGAACACTAGTACAGCTTAAGAATGATTATTTTAAGGTGGTATATGATTCAGGTCTTATAGCAGTCTATAAAAATTTTACCAAGGATTCCAAAAGGTCTGAAGGAAGCTGAAGTAATGGAGCTGCAACCTATTTACACTTACAACCCCTGATAGTGGATTTAGAATAATACCATTTCAGTCTTGCCTTGTTCAGTTTTGTGTATGGTCAATTAGAATTAATTTGTGTCATTAAAAAAAAAAGACACTAAAAAAAAAAGGCTCCATCAGTCAGCTGTTGGATTTCAAAGGAGGGGAAACACTGAAAAGATGACAAGGTTCATTGTTACACTTATTCAGACTGTACTTGTCTTGTCTTACCAGCCTGTAAATTCTGATCTTACAAAAGCATGAGACTGAGTTTGCAATAAGATTTCC
Organism: Limnodromus scolopaceus; assembly: GCA_028565335.1. Taxonomy (NCBI): domain Eukaryota; kingdom Metazoa; phylum Chordata; class Aves; order Charadriiformes; family Scolopacidae; genus Limnodromus; species Limnodromus scolopaceus. The sequence goes on along the minus strand of JAOXNO010000001.1, from coordinate 197,355,045 downwards.
TCTTCTTCTTAATTAAACTTTGTGCCAAGATGGTCCCTCAGCAAAGAACTATTGGATAAATCAGAATTAACTATTATGAGCAAGCTCACATAACTATAGTCTGTGCATGATTTTTAACATTACTATTGTTTTCCATTCAGAACTACAACACTTTAAATAGTGAAAGCCAAAATATTCCACCATATTGAAAATGCAGCTTCATAGAAATGTAAGTAAGAAAAAGAAAACAAAACAAAACATAAAGAGCAACTGAGACTTTTACCTAGATATGCTGCAAACGCAGTCCCAAATTCACCCCACCCATCATTTTAAAATCCCACCATTCCACCCACATTTTAAAAGAAACACCTAAATGAAGAGTGTAGTCCGTTTGGTAAGTCTCAGCTGTGAAATAGGCAGAGACTTCTTTCAACCTTTCTCAGTGGATGCCTTGTAGATGTTGCCCACAGGAAGATGTTGGGGGGGTGTTGTTCTCTTGTCACCCAAAAGGCCAACAATCCAAAAGGCCTGGGATTAACCGTACCAACTCACTGGAGTGCTAATTGGGGCATGTCTCCATTAATCATGTATGTGTTTGGGTGGGAATGCATGAAAATCTTTTGCTGGCACACCCTATCCATCATTTGTTCCACTTACTAAATTGAGCTTATTGTCATGTTGTTTGATACTCTGTTCCCTCCGTGATATAATGAAACATAATGTTAACCTAAAAATAACTTAGACTTTTTTCACGGAATATTTACCATTATGCTCAGTTGCCCAGTAATCTCTAATGAATGGTGTAGTTTAGACAAGATTTTAAAGATTTGATAAATAACAAACAGTCCATGCCCAGGACTGTTTCATTTTCCATGCTAAATTAAGAAGGCTTTTTTTTCCTCTTCTTTTAAGAGAGATCAGTAAGGGCTTATCCACTATAAAAGCTCAAATGTGTAGACATTCTGATCTTTTTGTCTCATGTAGATACCTTAAGATATCTAAAGACTGTGTTCTTCCTAGATTCAGATATTCAAATACTGCTATAATTACAGAAGTGGCTTTGAGTGTGGCTCATAATCAATGCCTGGACATAAAGGGTTGGCTTTTTACTCTCAAGATCTTCTCTTCCAGTTAGCCTTAGCACATGCCATCTTAAATATTCTGAAAACTAAAAGTATTGCTCATGGAAATGGATTATATTTCTTTCCTACCTCAAAGGTAATAAGGATGATAAAAGTAAGAATGAGAGGATGCCAAATTTAAATTTTATATCTTTCCCATGGAGGGACTGTAAAAATTAGGAAGAACTTAAGTGTCATAAAATTAAAATAATTTGAGTGGACATTTCAGAAAAAAGAGTACAAAAAAAGAATATCTGTGATGGTTTTCTGTTCATTTGAGACAGAATGGTGAATAGAGCAGCTGAAAAGGAATGGCACCCTGGCTTCCCAGCCCCTACAAAAATGACTGTATGGCTACGACTGTGGTTCAGTATTATCTTTTTTTGTATAAAAAGAGCTAAAAATACTCCTCTACACTTTTCTAGCTGATCTGTGCAGATTAGAAAAACAGAATACAAAGGCTAAATTTTGCTACAAATTTACACGAATATCTGTGAGTCTTTATACTTCTGTAAATACTCTGTATCTTCAGAAAGAATTTATGTGAAAAAGTAGATTAGTTAACCCATGTTAATAGGTGACAGAGGGAGACAAATGTAAAAGGAATACAGGGCAAAACTTGTAAATTGTATCCCAAAGCTAACAACCACAGTAAAAAACAAGTCCTGGAAGAATCTGGTCTCCTGCCTTCCAGTGGCAGAAGCACATTCTCTAGGCTCAGCTTCCTTGAAAACTGTATTTGTAGTGATGAAAGATACATAGATTTCTTCTGCCACCTTGGATTTGATTTATGAAAGCCAGAAATTAAATTAACATTTTAGTGCCTCAGTTTACTATTCTGTGACAGTACAACATGTTCTCTTTATAATGAGACTGTATCACACATGCCAATGCAGTTATTTTTCTCAAAAAACCTCATATGTTTGAATAGTTACCAATGTATTTGACCTGCACAGGCAATGAAGGTAAGAAATCCTTCATGGCGATTTGCAAAAGTATATGAAGAAGAGCACATTTATTTGAATTTGTTAGATTATAGCTCACCTTCTTTTTCCCCTAGATTCAAATTAATCTTGATAGCAATAATTAATTTTCAGCTTCAAGGTTTAATAATATATTAAGCTCAAATTCTCACCGGCTAATTAGATTTCATATTTTAGAGACCTGCAAAGTCAGCTTCAAGATGTGTTGTTTCTGTTTCTTAAAGCACTGATACTCTGAGCCTGTTCTTTTCTTCCTGCTTGATGGTAGGCTAATTATTGTTTTATAAATGTACCGTATGTTCATTCAGATGGAAGATTCATTTGGATAAAACAAGACTTTTTTTTTTCTCCCAAAGGTTTTATAAACTTTTCATTCTGCATCAATAAGGAAATGAGTCTCTGGCTTGGGGGAGGCTAGGGAAATCTTCACCTATAGCTATTACCAATGTTACTGGAGCATGGCCAGATAATACTGTATTATTATGCTTAAATAGATCAGTAAAAAACTCAAAATGTGTGATGTGGAGTCCAAATATATTTTCCCACTTGAGGCATATCTCCATGGGCCTGATTCTGGGCAGGATCAGATTCGCATTTGTATTCTTCTTAGAACAGTTGAAAAAGTCTAAGACATGGTATCTGATCATACCTGATCACAATCCAGATCCATGGAAATACAGATCTGCATATACCCCAGCTCCTCAGCTGCCATAAACACTTTAGCAGTGCCACTGTACTCCCAGCATGGTCTTTCCACAGTGGCATCACAGTGTCCTTGACTAGCTGGGGGGAGTAGTGTGGTAACTCAAAAGCAAATGTAGCTCTGTGTTTTGAAATAGGAAACAAGCCATCATGGTATTGTACAACAAATTCAGAGTGGCTTCAGTGGGAGTACTGCACAGCAAAGGCAAGCACAGCAGCCAAGCCCTGCAGTGCTAGTAAATTCCTCACAGAAAGAACTGAAATGCAGCAAAGCTGAGAAGTGGCTTTACTGCTGCTCAGAGCTGTAGTGGGGAGGATTTTGTCACTCTCCTCCTCAGGGACCACTGTCCAGAGAAGCTGGAGCCTTTGTAAGTGGTGTTTCCATAGAGGAACACAGAGTGCAGAGGGATACCAGGTAATGCCACTGTGCACGTGAGTCAGGTAAATGCTAATTTGTTGCTGACTCACCGTGATAAATAGTTGCTTCAACAGTAAACAAGCTTCAGAAAATTGTATCTCTTTCATCATTAAAGCTTATAGACAAAAGAAGAAGCAACTTAACCCATAATTTGGCATTGGCTTATTATTAGTAGTCTTCTCGCCATCAGTTTCCAGCTGAAGTAGCCACTGTGCCAGTCTTTGAGCTGTTGTTTATCTTTTATAACATTAAATGCCATGCTGTCTTAAATTTTTCCTTTTAAGAGTGTAATTAGAGACTAAACATTCACAGTTGGAAATGTTTCCTTATCCAACAGTTTTTCCATCATTATTTGTTTCCTATGTATCCGACCCCAGTTGCAAAGTCTTGCTTTGAGTTTGGGCAAATCAGCTACAGTCTTGCAAAGGTAATTGCTGCTGCATCAGATTCTTTGGTCCTAAAGGTATTTTTTTTCAGCTATGATAATAATGGTGTTAAAATGTTTGTCATGCTTCCAGTACTATGTGCTGTACTCTAAGGACTACTTAGGCTTCATGAAAGTTGTCTTTTCTGTTTATTATTGAAATAGGATTATATTGACATAATCTTAGGTATTGGTTTTAATTTATTCCACAGAGTAACACATAAGGAAAAAAATACAGAGCTAAAAAAAAAAAAAAAACCAACAAAAAACCTCCATTACATTATTTACTGGTTAAACAGCACTTTTTCTTTAATGATTAAAAATTCACTGTGTGCGTTACCACTATCTAGTTATTAAAGAGTCTTTTTATTGCAGTAAGGCTTGAAGCCATGACAAATTCTTAACAAGACTGTGTAATCTAAGCCTATATCAACAAATAACTAAGAGCTGGAGAAAACAAGGGGAAATGCGTTGTTGTCAGTCTGATAGGAGATGGTAACAGCCAATCTTAATCCCATAGAATTTAGGTACTTAATTTAAGCATACAGTCTTCTTGTGCTTTGTAGATCAAAAGCAAAGAGAAATAGTACCTATTCAAGGCAATTCAAAATTTTAGTGACTAGGACAGCTTTCTGCATATCACTACTCTTAACTGACCGTGCAATGAGGTACATGGACCATGTTCTGTTAGATGCTGAAGGTTAGGTTTGGTGAATGAGGTTTAATGGCCCAAACTGTCATTGGGGAGGGGATGGTGGGAAGGTGATATGAGAACTGGAGAAGTCCTCTAGAGCTTATCGTCTTCCTGCTGTTTCAGGTAACTGCATGAAATGATTTCTTTCATAAATAGATTGCACTCCATCTAAACACTAGTTAATATTCTCTGTGCCTACTTACAGCTGTTGGAAAGCTATTCTGGACCTTACTTCTGACTGGAAACCCTGTTCTGATTTTGAGCTTAAATTCATTCAGAGATGTTTAAAAAAGTTTGTTCTTGTGCCAACATTGTCCTTTAGCTTAAATAGTTTGGAGGTTTTTTTCCCTTCTTTGCCATTTATGTCCCTCATATATTAATAGCAAGCAATAATATCCCTCTTGACCTCTGTTTTGCTAGAAAAAATAAGACAGATCCTTCTGGGGCCTGCCCACATCACAAATTGCAAGACAGTACAGATCTCTGGACTTCCATCAAACGAACTAGCTTTGGGACTGGAAGACACATAGTACAGAACAATGCCCGTGATGATTGTTCTGCTTCTTCCAGATATGACTCAAATGCTACTGGAAGCCACATACATTGTGTCATTTAGAAATGCCAGCTCATGTTATTACAGCACTCTAGCACAGTGCTTCAAATAGACTCATTTTAATTTTGTCATAAAATAGGGTCCCACTTGACATCTTTGTAGATCATCTCATGCTTGTTCTGCTGTGAATGTTTCTGTGTTGAACAAATACAATGAAAAGTTTTATATGTCATTTGGGCACCATACATGATTAAATATTTGATTTCATGTTCATATGCAATATTGATTTAGCACTGTAAGTACACCTAATGTTAAAAATATTTTTCTCATGGGAAAATAAGAAATAAAAAATAAAATTGAAGAGCATTATCAGTTCTCAACTTTATGTTTTTCAGTATCTGTACTAAGAAAAATGTCTTCTAGCAACACTATTTCTTGTTATTCGTATCACAACAGTAGTTCATTCAAAATTTATGTTTTTTTCTGTCTCAGCTGGTAGAAAAGGTTTAGACTGATTTTTCTACCATTTCAAAATGACAAGAAAATTACTCCAACTTCACTACATTTAGAAACATATATCTTGTTAGATATTGTAGAATAACTTCTCTACTACAATGTGTGGAAGCAACGGCTTGTGTGTAACATTGTGTGAAGAACCAACTCCCGCTCCTATCTCCCCTGCCCAAACCAGTGATTTTCTCCAAGATGTAAAAAACTCCAAAAATCTTAACAATAAAAAGATGCTAGCAGTAAAATCCTCATAAAGTAACAAAGACTTAAAGATAGCAAAATGACACTTTTGCAGCAGCAAGCACTGGAGACAATCTCGATCATAATGATTAAAACGTCTGATGTGAAAAAAGTGACCTCTTCCACTAGTCTCCAGAGGAAGATGATTCTCTGTAGTAAAATAAATTAACTCAAGCAGATTTGAATTTGAAAAAGAGTGCATAGTGCACAGTGGCATTCAAACATAAATGGCTTTCAAACTACAGAGACAGTACATTGTCAGCTCTAAACCCTAAGTAGGAAAAGAAAAACTACAAGATGTGTGGCTGAGTTACTAAGCAAAAATATGCTACAGCAGTAAGAGACTGTTTCTCTCTCTGTTAATAAGGATAGGTGGGTATTGAGCTACTATGTGAAAGAATGCTTCCAGGGTTTTGTTTTGTCCACAGTATCATTGATCCAAGACAACACAAGATCTTCATTGTACTGGTGATACCAAAACTGCAGCTCCAAAGCGTATTCTCTCCAAAAGTGCAAAGCAGTCACTCAACCCATCCCCTCAACACTAAAGCCTTTTAAAAGTTCTGAAGCAGGATGCTCAGAAATGGAGTCATTCAGAGATGTATTTGAAAGTGTAAGTTCAAACTCTTTGGGTGAGTATCTTTAATATTTTTGTACAGGCGTTCACAAAATTGGGACTGGGTTTGAAACGGTGATGGTAGGTTGCCTACCCCCAAGACACATGCAAAAGAACAACTTAGAATCATTGAATGCTTAGAGTTGGAAGGGACCTTAAAGTTCATCAAGTTCCAACCCCCCTGCCATGGGAAGGGACACCTCCCACTAGACCAGGTTGCTCAAAGCCTGTCCAGCCTGGTCTTGAACACTTCCAGGTATGAGTCACCCACAACTTCTCTGGGTAACCTCTTCCAGTATCTCACCACCCTCACTGTAAAGAATTTCCTTCTAGTATCTAATCTTAATCTCCCCTCTTTCAATTTAAAACCATTACCCCTCACCCTATCACTGCACTCCTTGATAAAGAGTCCCTCCCCATCTCTCCTATAGGCCCCCTTCAGGTGCTGGAAGGCCGATATAAGGTCTTTAGCATCTTTAGCACTTGCCAAGTTTGTGCACCATAGCACAACTGGAGCAAGTGCCAGGACCTCAGCTGTTTTTTTTTCCCTCCTACTCCGGGGCCTTGGCAGCACACTGTTAACAGCTTTGCTATCACTGAATTCAGCTAGGTAGGCAGTTTTTTCTCTGTTGACACAAACAAGCACCAACACATAGGATAGACACAGGAAATGTTTATGCATCACAGAATAGGCATGTAAATTTTTCTACTATCAATGGTCTATAACTGAAAAAAAGGTGGAAAACAACCCTATAGTTGAGAAGTTGAATAACAACCTAAAACCTTACAGTGATTGCATTTGTGAATAGCTCTGTAATGCTGCTAAAGAGAAAATTTGGAAAGCCTAAATTAAAATCCAAATGATTCTTACTATGGGCTGTCCATAGCCAACTGCGGCTTTAAAAGATTAAAGAAGTGGCTTCTTGCAAAAAAACCCCTCCTCCTTACTCTATAACTTCAATGGTTCATTGTGAGGTAGCAATTCTGTAATGAAGAGCAATAGTTCAGACCAGACAAGCGGTGATTATTTGTTACACTGCTACCTACGCGTGGCTACCAGTGGCTGTGCACAGAGCTATTTGGCATGAGCAAGAGATCATCAGATAGGCTATTATAAAACACTGGAATGCGTCCTGGAGATAAAAATGTGACCCTTTAAAATTTGGACTTCTTGCTGCTTGTCTATTGATTTACTTCTGGTTAAATTAAAGTAATGTTTAAACACTATATTGGTGTTCTAGGATTTTGCTAGTTTTTATCCCAAGAACATTAAACTTAAATATCAGGAAACAAGTGCTTGAGCATGTGGCAATACTAATTGGTACTATTATGTTTTGTTCTTGTATTTTCCTTATCTAAAGTACTTGCAAAAGTAATAGGTGTGCATTCAGCCAGTTAAATTCAATAATATAATTTCTTTTGAAAAACAATTTAACTTTTAAAGAGAACATCTTGTTAATAGCCTTCACCAATACTATTTTGTGAGTGTCGTTAAGTTGGCTAGTGACAATGTGTGTTTTTGGCATATAGAAACATCTTTATATTATCATTACTCCATGTCTATGTTTCCTACTTTAATTTTATTCTGCCATAAGAGCAAATTGACAATGCATTAATTTAAGTACCCAATTTAAACCAGCTGAAAATGAATGTATTCAAACTAGTAAAAGCAAAGACAATAGTAGGCTAAAAGCTTATGGAAACTGAAATACTATCAATCAATCTGAACAATTTTTGTGGTACTGCAGCTTTTTCTAAATATTCTGATTGAAACAATTGATTTATATCATTTTTGTTCAAGTAGGTATTTCCTGCTTTGCCCATCACTAAAGAGATAAGTAGATTTTTAAGGACTCAGTATAGAAGTGAATGGTTTCCTCTTTTCATTTTTGAATAGTATATGTATAATAGTATATGTGATTCCAATAGCACCGAAATAAAGTAATAAAAACAGAAGATGAAAAAATTTGAAAATACTATGTTTTAGTCGTAATTGTGTACATATTTGTCTTGGGAATAATTAGCTAATAAAAACATTTTACTTAGATTTTAGGAGCATTCAAGGCAGAACCACTGCAAAGTGTTTTGCCACAAAAATGGTTTTCTATAGAAGAAAATAATGCATTTTTTCAATTTTAGTTTTTCCCTTCTCTTCAACTACTTTCCATGAAAAATAAATGTAAGTATTACATTATAATGGTGTTGCTATATTTAGGAATTAACATTCTGAGAATTAAAACCACTTTTTTATTAAAAACAATAAACCAATGACCAGTAATACTAAAATCCTCCTGATGTCTTCAGACTTTCAAGTAAAGGAAGAAAATAGAACTTCTTAACAGCAAAAAAATTACATTATTGTTCAAATTTAGTTCTTGCCATTTAGACAGTAAGTCTAACATCAACTCTTACTGAAAAGTAGAATAACCTCTCTCCCTTTCTGAAAAGTTTCCATCTGCTTTATTGTTTCATGATGGTACTCCTTTCCCAAGACATCTCACCAAATATTTCCAAAAGAAGAACACACTGTACACTGAGAACAAATTCTTCATGTACCATCTCTGCTATTTACATGAATAAAGGGAAAATATAGATTGCATAAATGTTAATGTTCCTGAGAATAAACTATACCAAGTTATGTAGACTATTTCCAAGATAGTACAATGAATGTTCTTTTATTTTACAAAATTTAAATTTTAAAATCATATGCAAGTGGAAAAAAATCCTGATGGAGAAATAAGCTTTGGCATCTTTGGCTCTGTGCGATGGGTCATTCATGAATTAAATTGCACAGATTTATTTTGCTAATGATTACTTTTCATGAGGATAACAGAATCGTAACAGGAGACGGCAATGGAATACAATCATTCGGCTTTATCTATGACCACAAGCAGTAGTAATTTAAATTTGCAAATTGTGAATGGCTATTAGCAGCTTTTGTTCAGTAACTACAAAAATATTTAAAAATTAACTGATAACATAAATTAAAATAGCTAGACTCTGGGAAGTTTGCCTTTCCTGTTTGCCTTTCCTTTTTGCCCTAGGAGAGGGAAATGAGGTTTTCATTTATTTTTTTTAAACTTTCTATTACAGAATTCTAATATAGTGACTATTTTCTGAAGTACTTCAAAGCTTCAGGTCTGTAACTATTTTTTGGAGAGTCTAAGAAGACAGCCCTTCTCAGATGTGTCCTTTTATTTATTTTGAAGATGCAGGTGACAGGTAAAGCAGCAGAGCATGTGCAAAGCAATGTATATCATCCTGGCTTTACATCCTTTCATAATACTTCTGGAGCAAAGATTGCATAAGCCATCTTCACACTTACTAATAACAGCCTCTCTACTAACTCCTGGTACACACTTCCTACCACCCCCACACAAAAAAAACCCTCACACTACTCGGTCCAAAGTGCTGAATTAGATGAAACAAAGATGCCCTTTCATAGGGACTCATGGCCCAAAGTCTCTGCTTCTCAACTGGTGTTTCTTTTTGGACTGCTTTGTCTTCTTAATTAAAGTAAGAAGGATAAATAGTAATGGTAACAAAAATGTGCCCTAACATTTACTTTCAATGTGATGATAGCAACACACAGATGCAGTAGCACAGTCATAAGTTAATACCACATGCCTCAGCTTGCAGTCCAAGAGATTGTGAGAGGCCATATTTTAGTATGTGTTTTTTATGGTATTCTTCTAACCGCTTAGATTGTGGGTTTTTTTTTCCTGAAATACACTGTAGCCCATCACTTCCCCATTATCATTCCCACTTTTTTCTTTTAGAAGACAGAAATGAGGGCAGGGAAGAACTAGGAGAGAAATGATCTACACATAAATCTCATCCTAACATGCGGCCAAGATGGAAATCACATTTGGGAGTTGAGGAGTACTGCAGGACATAGGTTTTCCATGTAGCCAGAGAAATCTTAAAAGAAGGCAGCATTCAAGAAATAGGAAAGTAAGGTTTCCTTGATTTTAAATTATTAATCCTTTTCATCTGCCTTCCATAATCACTTGTTTAATTCTTCTCTCAGAATTGTGACTTGCCAGTTCAGAACACAAGGTTATAGAGATGCTTATAAAGGAGGAAAGAATAGTATAATACAACAGTCTTACCTCATCCACTTGTAGTAATATCATAACAAGAAGGAATCTCTGCCTGTTTGTTTGGAAGCATGTGTTGATTGCATAGCTTGGTATGGTTTCATCCTGAGAGTATCAATAAAGTTATTTATCAGGGTATAGAATTATTAAAGAAGGGACAGGAGGAGACTGTTCCACAGAGATGAAAATGAAAACACAAATAAAAGCAATGCACAGATAGACAGACAATGGAAGCTGAAACTGGGAAAGGGCTGTGGTCATGTGGAGACTTGATCAATACTGATGAATTCAGGAAGTTTGATAAGCATTGTAGGGTGCTTCAAGTGACAACCCTTACAGAAAAGTCAGGAAGAATTCAGAAAGTGCTAAATACACGGGCAGGGGGGCAGGAGGCCAAAGCATATGAGAAATATCCAGAGCTCTCTGTTGGCACAACAAAAGTAAGCAGATGTGGAAAACAGCATACAACCAAGGGCGGGAAAACAGCCACAAGCCTGCTGCCTAGTTTATTTATGCCAGACTCCTGAAAACCCAGGGTTTCAGAGGCTGCTGCTAATGAGGCAGGAGCTGGGTCTAGGCAGCTGTCACTATGGCAGGCAAGGGAGTGGGGCAGAAACAGCAAGAGCAGTACGATGATGTTCCAGTATTGTCATTTCAGCTTACTATCTTAGCCAACCTCTCTCTCATGGTTAGGATGAAAAATCATTTTTTCCCTATATTTCTTAGGAAGTTTGGAGTCCCCTGTGGCGCTCTCATCCTCAAAACATGGTGAAAAACTGACGTTTGCCTTATGTCACTTCAGGCTGTGGTAAAGTGATAAAATTAATGTTTACAAAAACAAACAAACAAAAAACTAGAAGAGCAGTCGGTCATATTTTCAGAAATGACCACCAAAGATCAATACCACAGATTTTAGATTTCTATGTTCAAACTGTGGTCTCTGGCCTCTCTGGTTTTTTTTTTTTGTTTGTTGGTTTTTGGTTTTTTTTTCCCCTAAGACTTAGGGAAGGTCAAGATTTCTAAAAATGGGTTCCAGGTTGTTTCAAGGTGGATATCCAACATGAAATTACAGTTCTGGAAAGGTCAGCTCAAACTACTACTGTGTTTATGATGAGACCTCCTCCATCGTAACTATTTTGTAATGAGTTATATTTAAAAGTTTTGGGGAAAAAAATTAAACAGCTCCGAAAAAAGAGAAAGCATCTTATATCTGGACCAAGAACTATATTTATTCAAATAATTAATGTCTTAATTGTCTAATCAAAATAAAAAAAAATTGCCATTCCTAGTCCATTTATGACAGTAACATTTAGAGACAAAACCCCCCAGCAACTACTTCTATTTCCTATTAAAATGCAGTTAAAAATGACATGCATAAATTTTTGAGTATCAGCCCCTTTCTCTTGTCCTCATCCTTCATGTCTGTTGTTATGAAAGCTTGTTAAAATCCCTAGTCCTGCACTAGGAGTAGTAAGATGTTGAAGATGAGGGGTTCCTTCTCTTTGGGTGTTGTTGGTGCTTTTTAAAAGGTTTTCAAATGATCTAAGGCTAAGGCTTCTTTCCCTATTGGTCCACACATTTAGTTACCAATAAACGCTTTGTTTGCCAGATCGTTACCATAGCTTGCATAAGTTTTAGGGCAAAACTTTGCAATTGCAAAAAGCTACATTAATACTAAAGCAAGCCACGTGTTGATATCCTCGCAGTTAGACAATTTGTTGTTTCAGATAAAATGGTCTAGCATAAACTCAAGACTAGACAAGTCCAGACAGGGATCAGCAATTTCTGAGAGTTGTATTGTTAAATGAATACAAAACCTGTGGCTTCTCACTAGCATGACAACCACACATTTCCCAGGCTTAAGGGCTACAGGGGATTAATTTATTTAATATATGTTTTTCAGCCTTGAGAAGAGAAGGCTCCGGGGAGACCTTATAACAGCCTATCAATATCTGAAGGGAGCCTACAGAAGAGC
>JAOXNO010000001.1:197326896-197337635 GCA_028565335.1 Limnodromus scolopaceus | reverse complement strand
CCACCTACCAAATCAGCACATTTTCTTATCCTCATACCTCCATTCTCCTGTGTCTGATCAAAGATCACAATATTACAAATGCTGTTGAAATTCAATGTTATGTAGCATATACATATTGTTTTAAGAGAGCTTTGTTGATGTATGTTAACTTGTGAACTGATTCATCTTTTCTCTCTCAGCAGGTCAATCTTCCTCTTTTTCTAAAAACAAAGATTTGGAAATAAAAGTCACAATTACAAATGCATTTTACCACCCAAAACATAATTATTGTGGCTTTATGGAATGGGTGATTATGTTATCAGATCACCTTCCTGATATAGCAAGATAGACTGGATATAAGGAGGATTTTTTTGCCACATGAGGACAGTCAGGCAGTGGCACAAGTAGCCCAGAGAGGCTGTTCAGTCTCCATCCTTGGAAACTTTCAGACACTGACTGGATGAAAATCTGAGTAACCTGGTGTGATCACCCAGGTGATTTCCTGCTGTAAGCAGGAAATTGGACTTGAGACCTCCTGAGGTCCCTTCCAACAGGAATTACCCTGTGATCCTAAAAATTACTATTCAGTCAAGCCCTTGATTATCTACTCTGTTTCATTGTCTCTCTCATGTCCATGGCCCTTGAATTTCATTTGGTTTAATTATAACATGAAAGAAAGGCCAGACTATGCCTTTCTACATAAAAAGCCAGGGATGTTTCCAGAAATGTTAGATGTATCCACTTTACAGGCCTGTGATACATATCAGTCTCTGCCCTGAAGAATGCAGGACTTTCTACATTTGTCTGTGAAGGGTCAGACTAATCTCTTTAACCTATGACACATATCCTGTCAGTGTCTAGTAAAATTTAGTAAAATAAGAATTTATGTATGTATTTTGAAGCGAAATGCCTCCCTAATATTTGAATGTTCTCCAGATTTAATTTTTGTTTATCCCTCTGACTGATTAATAATTTTGACTTTAATACTGAAGGTGGTAGGTTTCTGACAAGTGAGACACTTGGGATTGTTCACTGAGTAACAGTTATGTAAAGTTGACTGTGTTATTAAGCAAAATGTCTAAAGTCACAGTGCTATCTCAATCCATGACAATATTTTCACAATATGCTATTATTTGGTCAGAGCAAGAGAAGCAGAATCGAGCTTTATCCAACACTCTGGACAAATGCCTTTCCAGTTGACACAGATGTGCCAGTGGAAGCAATCATTTCCAGTTCTTCATTATTTCCAGGAGAACAGCAAGTGTCTTTCATTGCTTCAGGCAAAAATCAGCCAGGTTTCCCTAAACAGCACATAATGGTGGCTCCAGCTTGTCTTACTGTTCTTGCCCGAAGCATATTACAAGGTATACATATGAACTAAGCTCCTGACAGATCAGTGGTGGCAATAATTTCCAACAAGACATCGGGGTGAGCAACTAGCATAGTGACTGGCCTGGCTTTGTCCAAAAGAAACCATCCTTTCCCTTAGATTCTAAGTTACTATGTTAACAGTTTCTTTAACTAGAAATGTGAAAAGTTGTTTTGTGTGTCATAGAATCGTAGAATCATAGTCTGTTTGTTTGTTTGTTTTCTTCTCCATAATCTTCTCTCAGCTATGTAGTAGGATTTGCTTGTTCTTCCATAATTTGTTTTATTACTTCAATGCTGTAGGGAAAGACATTTTGATTTTGAACCTTCTTCTGGAATTATTCCACATTGTAAAAAGTGAAAAAAGAAAAAAACCTCCTAAGAGTAACAGAAAATCCTCTTTTATATGCCTCGCTCACCTCACTTAACTCCTAAGCCTCAAGTGTGTTACTATCAAGAAAAGTATTTTTTAAAGTTGTAAATTGACTTCTGATGTTATCACTTGGCTAAATTCCCATGCTGATATCACTGTATGAAAATCAATTCATCTGTGTCATCTTGGATTCCTTTGTAATTTACTTTCTAAGATTAGATATTGCTTCCAAAATGTCTAATCCCAAGATTGTTTTAATGATTCTTTGCTTATCTATTTGTAGCATGGGCAAATTTTGTCAAACGGTTTGCTATCTCTCCAATCAAAAACACGTTGGTTTTTTTTGGGTTTTTTTTGGTTTTTTTTTTCCTTTTAAAAGAGCATGTGAAGGCAAATAGCAAAGGTCCCTGACAGATATACTCAAAAGAGCATTGGAGAAGGAATTCAGAAGATGTCTTGAAGCCTGTATGTTAGTCCGTTGTTTTGTGAAATACTCAATACCAGTTTATACCTGAAGGAACTCTAGTCACTCTTCTAGACAAAGTAGCATGAAAGGATTTGAGGTACTGGGGTGTGGTATAAGAGACTCAAAAGATTGGTTCAGTACAGAGAAATCCCAAACTGAGAGAGGGGTAAGTGAACCTCTAAGCACAGTGCTTATGTCTGTCTGTAACTGCTAAACTCACTTGGACCTGTAAAACACGGGTCTATTTTAAGTGCAGATTAAGTAACACTAGTGTAGGAGCTGGAACAGTATTCCTTGCTGCACATGGGTATTAAGTATCATTACTAGCAGGAAGAATTGCATGCGCAGTCAGATCCTCAGGCAAAAATGTTACACAGATTGAGACTACCAAATGGACTCATAGGATTTTTTTTTAGCTATTTTAAAAATAAAAAAGTGACTACTTGCAAATTCCTGTTGAGTGTTGCAAGTTTTAGCTGGAATGAAAATGAAAAGAATGAAAAGCTGAAAGAGTAAAATGTCCATTTTCAACATAGTGATGAATTCTTTTTAAATTGTTCAAATCAAAAATTTTGATTGAACCAGAAAGAAATGTCTCTTTTTCTTGTTACCGTTACAACACAAAAAAAAAATTAAGTTTGGCTTGTCCCAAATATTTTCTTTTTAGTATTTTGGTTAGCCAGGGAATTGGCAAAATAAGTAACCGCACAGCTGTCATGTGGGTTCTCTCTCTCATGGCTTACTTCAACTCCTGGAGTTTCTTCTGCTTCACCTGGTAAAGTAGAGGGTAGGGCACAAAGTAGAGGTACACTGTGTGCTTCCCTGTCCACACTATTTGGGACTGAGTTCATCATGAGATGAAAACTTCACAATAATATGTCCAGGAAAGGTGACCCAGAGAAAAGCAAACTTGAATCAGAGACATAATTATTATCTAAAATTGAAATGTAAGCACGTTTCTAAAAGGCCTTGTCAGCTGAGATAAAACCTATAGCTTTGATTCAGAAGAAGATAAGACAGCAATACAGGGAGCTACAGCACAGTGGAACAATATGATCTGAGCACTGACAAAGGAAAATTATTTTAGTGACAGTTCCTGGATGAAGTTGAGGGGTGCAATAACAGAAACAGAAGGTTATAAAGTAAGTGGCTGCAGTAGTCAAGGTAACAAAATTTGACATGCCCAGCAATTTACTTGTCATACTGAAGTATTGTATTTACCTATAAAAGAGAAGAAAGAAAAAAAGGGGAAAAAAAGGGGAAAAAAAAAGAAGGGGAAGGGGAAGGGAAAAGGGGAAAAAGGGAAAGGGAAAGAAAAGGAAAAGAGGAAAAGGAAAAAAGGAAAAGGAAAGATGGGGGGAGGGGGAGAAAATCATAACCCAATCAGGTGTGGGAACCTTCAGCCTGTATGTGTCAGTTTAATTACTGATAAAATCTTCAGAGCTGGAACAATCATGGTCAGTCTTATTAAAAGCTTTTTATTCAGTGCTTGGTGAACTATTTCTAAAAGCCTGAATACTATGAGAATTAATGATTCTTGAAAGACCTGGTTTGAATCTCATTTGATAGACAGAAAATCTATTCTGACTAGGAACTTGCATCCAGATAATCTTCTGTCAGAGCTGTTAGAGGATTGCCTCAAATTCTCTCCTAGAAACACTTCTGTGTATTCCTCAGCATTCTCCAGGCAGCTAACCAGAAGAATAGATGGAATTACCTTCATAATTGGTGGTGAATCCTTTTAATATCTTTTTCTTAAAAATAAAGAAAAAAATACCCCTCCCCTATAAGAAAACTGTAAGTCAAATACAACAGCTAATTCAGCTATATGAGACATTGAATGTGCTTTCCCTAACAGCAAACCTGCAGTGGATGTCTCCCTCACTAGTACTATTTGTTAACTGTAGTACACAACTTTTCAACATTCCCAAAAGAATGAACTTTGAACTAAGGCTATGGCTACCTTAGAAATATATATGAAACTGAGGGTTTGGGTGAGCCCAGAAAATGCTTGAGATACTGAGGGTGTAGTATTACTGTTTATAGTTGTCCTGAGCTCACTGACTGTCTAAAGAAGGTGTGCAAGGGTTTATGGTTCAGGCCTCTCCACTAATTTTCTACAGAGTCATTTCAGAATAGTTTTATTCACGAAAAGAAAAAAAGAAATGTAAAAAATTAAAGCATATGTTACTGATGTAAACATTAAACATGGTTTCTGCAGTGTTGACCAGTAAAAGGCTTACAGAGGCTGGGATGAAGGAATCCCAAACCCCCTTTGAACAACACACCATCTCTTGTATGATTTTTGGAGTCAGATCTACCTTCAAGAAGATTGATTTTTCAGGAAATGTTTTACTTTTTCTTGAATATGCACTAATGGTACTTACTGATATTGCATTTCCTTTTTGGAGAAGAGTCAACATCCTGCTGCTACCTCAGCTTGTAGAAAGCTTTTCAGACTTTATCAGGTTGTTTCAGAGAAGTATTTTTTCTTTCTCCACTCATCACATGTTGGTCCAATACTCAATGTAATTCACAACCTCCTCGGGTACGTACCTACCACATTGGTGCCAAGAGAGTTCTTGAGCCATTGAGTTCTTGTGCTACCCCAAGGTGCTACCTGTGCTATAGAAAAAAAGAGACGTGTGCCTTCATGCCTGATGTTTATCACACGTCCTAAACTCATTGCAACTCTGCAGTTTCTTCCCTGTCTTCTCCTTCCTTTACCTATCGTGTTTTTATTACTTTCACCTTTTATTGAGCTGACATAATAATACTATTGTAATATTCCCTATTATTCCTATTATTGTATTTTAACAATGTGTTCCTAGCATAGTATTTCTACAAAAAAATAAGGTCTGCTCTGCCACGAACATCAGTTCTGTTGGTTGAACATGAGTCAGCGGTGTGCCCAGGTGGCCAAGAGGGCCAACAACATCCTGGCGTGTATCAGGAACAGCGTGGTGAGTAGGACTTGGGAGGTGATCCTCCCCCTATACTCAGCCCTAGTGAGGCCCCACCTCGAGTACTGTGTCCAGTTTTAGGTCCCTTACCCCACAAAAAAGACATTGAGGTGCTGGAGCGGGTCCAGAGAAAGGCAATGGAGCTGGTGAGAGGTCTAGAGAATGTGTTATGAAGAGAGGCTGAGGGAGCTGGGGTTGTTCAGTCTGGGGAAGAGGAGACTGAGGGGAGACCTTGTCACTCTCTACAACTACCTGAAAGGAGGTTGTAGAGAGGTAGGGGTTGGTCTCTTCTCCCAAGTCACAGGCGATAGGACAAGAACAAATGGCCTCAAATTGTGCCAGGGGAGGTTCAGGTTGGATATTAGGAAAAATGTTTACCCTGAAAGGGTTATTAAGCATTGGAATGGGCTGCCCAGGAAAGTGGTTGAGGCACCACCCCTGACGGTATTTAAAAGACTCGTAAACATAGTGCTTAGTGACATGGTTTAGTGATGTTTTTTATCAGAGTTAGGTTGATGGTCGGAATAAATGATCTTAAAGCTCCTTTCCAACCTAGGAAATTCTGTGATTCTGTGATTCTATACAGAAAATCCAACAAGGTACAACACGGGTCCAGGAAAAAACACCAGTGCACCTAGTGTGAATATACCAAAAGTTTCTCAGGAAGAATAACCGAGTGGCAACAGCAGGAGGTTGCTAAACCACATGCTTGCTGTTGAATATAAAAGGATAGAAAGAGGTAGAAAATTGTGCAGGCTATTCAAGATGGTGAAAATTATGTCCTTGAGGACCAGAGACAACAACTGCATTTGTGGAATGGTACTGCAGCTTTTATGGAGTTTGGAGACAGAGGTGGTGCCCTCCTGTCTCATTCGGGGTCTTCTCTGCATCTTCCAAAGAGGCACATCCAAACACAATTCCTTGGTCCACCCTGTTCACAGTGGGCATCAGTAACCTCAGGAGATCATACTCTATTTTCTAGTTTTGGTAAATATATCACTTTGTTATGAACAATTTTTGGGTGTATGGGCCAGGTTATTGAGGCCTCTGATTGAATGTTGCTGAAACCCAGAACAAAGATGGGTTAAGCAGTATACATTATAGTGTGGACAGAAATGGAACAGACAGGAAAATAAATAAAGCTTTCAGATGTGAGTCCTTGTGTGTCAATATTGTCAGGGACCATGATATGAAATCCTCTTCTGCATGAAATGTTTGAAAGGACAGGATGAGACTTCTCAGGAAGGTCACAGGAGCATGATTTACTTTGTAAAATAACTTTCCTCCAGAAAGCTTTGAACTGGACACATAGCAGATATGACTGGTCCAATGAAATAGACTAAATCTAGTCTGATCTACATGCCTTTAAATGTATATAATGGGACCTTTCCATCAACCGCATGACCTACTGATCCGTTCCTACTACATTACTGGCTTATGCAGACATTCTGTGTTGTCATATTCTCTACGGCAGGAATTACTACGGAGTAATTCTACTAAGAAATTTGTGGGTTATTGTTATTTCTATTTAATTATTATTTCCATTTAATTATTATTTCCATTTTCCTGTAAAGATATATATGCAGAATGATTGGTTTTACTTTTGACAAAAGTACTTTTACTTTTACACCATTCCTTTATGTGTTCATTCTTCTGTTGTAACTCTCATGCAAGCAGACAAGATGGGGAGTGTAAAAGTGATAGAAAATCCCTCTGAACAAGAACTGTTCATACCAATACGCAGATTTTGTCTTGCCAACTCACTGTCCCAGTATTCACACAGTAGGTACTTTGGCATCCTCCTTTTTTTTATATATTTTTCCTCCTTTCTTACTTTTCCCTGCTTTTTCTAATACTTTTCTCCTTTCATCATTTCTAAAGCTAATAATATTCATACTGTTGTAGGAAAATTGTGATTCCTTTAAAATAACAATAGAAATAATAAAAATGTTATTCTCAAGAAATTTTGTATTAAGTATGGAAATATTCTCTGCCTGGGTAACGTAATTGTAACCTCCAAAATCAGTATTCAGGGGAGAACTTCAATGTCACAAATGTAATGTTAAAAATGTTTAGTGAATGCAATATGATTGAAATCAATGGGAACTCAGAGAAAATGCCTACCGTTAGAAGAATAGAATAAGAAACTACATGCTTTCTTTACATTAATGCTTTTATTTGATAAAATTCTATAGGTTAGAATCCTTTGTAACGCTACAGAAAATTCATAAGTATTAATAAAGTTCCTGGAAATTTGCCACTATTTCATTAAAAGAAAAATCCACATGAATTAAGAATATTTTTGACCTGAACACATACAGACCATGATGTTCTACTATAAGATGCAGAGATATACCAGTTTTAACTAACATGTCCAGAAAAACAACTTAAAACAATTTTAGCACAAAAGGAGTAGTTATTAGAAACTTGGCCTCATCCAACCTGATATATGAAGTTCTAATGCAGAGGTCAGGAAGCTGTGCATGTACTGCACCAAAAATGAAGCAGGGCAAAACAGAAACCTTGCAGTCCTATGCCACAGATGAGGGCCCTTGCAAGGGTTTTACACATCACCGTATGAAGGAAAATATGAATGAACGTTTCAGCCATGTCACAAATTTTAAGATGGCAAAACTATTCTTGGTGTGCAATGGATGTTTGCTTAAAAGGTCTCCTACCTGCTGTAAGAGATTTCAGTCAGTGGCCATACCCTCAGTGAATCAACATGTGACTTCTAGATCTGGAGTTCTTTATTTGAATTTGCTCAGGAAATAATTTTCTAGTGATTACATGAAGGACAGTGACAGTTGTTCCTGAGAGATAATGTATTCAGATACAATTTCAAAGGACCATGTTGAAATTCTTTACTTCAGGCCAGGCAAAAAGTAATTTAGATGGGCAAATAACAGAGAATTTAAAGAAATGGAATAGCTCTAAAGGAAAAAAAAAAAATCATTAATATATGCATTACCTAACAGCAACTGAGATACTAACAGTCTTAATTTGGAATGAAAGGTGAATTTTATAACTTTTCCTCAAAGTTTAGCACTAATTTATTACTCATCAAGCACTTCAGAAATACCACAAAGTCAGCTTGCAAAGGTGATTCAATTTCATGAGATGCTGGGCCAGACCTATTATGCAGTGTCATCAGCATATAGATGTCATCTGGTATCCAGACTGTAACTGCTTCTGCTATCACCGCTGTAAAATGTATATGTGTGGAGGAGGAGGGAGAAAGACAACAGGCCCAAACCAAGTCCCAGAGAAGTTACTTTTAGATGCCTTCCGATTTTCCATGTGCGTGGTATATCAGTTGAAGTTCATTTGATATTGTAATTGACAATCTACTTCTTAGCAATTCTTCCAACCACTGAACATCCATTAACAGTTGGCGTAGAACAAGTAGGGTCTAAAATACCTTTTCGGAAAATCTGCAAGAATCATTCCAACATTCATGCAGAACTGATAAGAGATGGATTCTGAAAAACTTGAATGAAGTCTAATCAAGTCTTTTATAAATACTTGAGTCTTGACTTTTCCTCACTCACCTGGCTCATGTTTAGCTTGAATAATACTAGGCTTAAAGACTTGTAATTTCACCCAAGGTCACAACCTGTGATGCTGGGCTCTGTGAGCCAACGTAAGTTAAAAAGTCACCAGCAGTGAACAGAATAGGTGATGTAACTCAGGTGCAGAACTATTGGAGAAAGGTGTTCAGAGACTGAGGGCTGTAAAGCAGCTGGCTCTTAAGGATACACATCTGAAGAGGAAGAAAATAAAATATACCAGATGGCAGTGGAGGCTCCACAGGAAGAGAGACAGAAAATGAATTTTGATGAGATGAGAGCTTATCATTACTCAGTTCTGTCTGTGACTGAAATAGAAACGTTTGTTTTCAGACAAGATTCAAGACGCATAACTTAGCTTTTATGCAATCTGTAACTCTTCATATGAAACATTAGTCACTGCAGACCCACATTTATTTCCACTATAGCTGATACATATTAGGCTCTGCAAATTAAGGCCTATGACTCTATTTAAAAGGAATACGAAAGTATATGTGCATCTCCTTCATCTTTATCTTGGTGACAGCTCTCCAAAACAGCATCACAGATTGGGACTCAGTTTCCTCAAATCTCATCTTCTGCAGGGCATGGTCTAGCTCGGTGTTGAATCACAAAGCATACTGCAATCCTCTGCAACGCACACCTCTAAAGAAGAAGGAAGGAAGTAGCTTTGAGCTTCAAGTTTAGCAAAAAGATCTTTACAAATCTGGATGGATATAAGCATAAACAGAAAACAAGTTGAGAGAAAACCAATTAATAGAAGCAGAGGGTAAAAATCCCATGGCTGGTACCTACTTTTTTTGATAAGTATGGTGACACAGTATTACTGTGTAATTTTAGGCTATATTTTGTAAAAAATAATATTTGGGAAGTGTATTTTTATGAAGACATCACAGAAGTACTCAGGGTTTGGTACTTCATGTGTATGTCGTTTTGGTAATAGTTGAACACATAAGGATGAAATTCTGCCTCACTCCAACCACTAGCAAAGCTCGTATTTCACTGCAGAGAAACTAAATTTCAAGTAGGATGTAAAATACTTCCTTAATTATCCATAATTTTACTTGGTAATCGAGCCACATGTTTCTAAATCAATCTAACATGTTTTCAATTAACACCTTTTCAGTTATGTAAAAACACTGTCAGCTGTATAATCAGCAGTTTTGTTCTTTACTTTTGCAATGAAAGCAGACCTTCTAAAAGTAAGTGTTATGTTTTTCAGCCAGTAAGAGATACAGAGACTTCAATTTATTGACAGCAATTAACTTTTTAAATTAAGAAATGACAGTAACTTAGAGGTAATCCAACATTTTTTGTTCATTTTAACTCTTAATCTCCTAGAATGTGTAGACTTGTAGCAAAATGTCAAAAACATGCTGGGTAAATATAACCAAAACTCTAAGGCAATGGGATCAATTCAGTGTTTTTCTGGTTTATAATACATCAGATAAATCCATGTTGAATGCTTTTGGGTCAAAACATTTAAAACAGTGACAGCAAATTTTGTTGCTATTATTGTTCTAATTCTTTTTTAAAGACAGCCTGGTTCACTAAATGACATTGTAAAAGAGCCACATCCATATGGTTGGTTTTTTAAAGACGATTTATAAAGAACAATATACTCAGCAGTGCAAGCTGCTTTATAGGTTTCAGAAATGTTTTAATTTTAAGAAATGTTATATAACACAGTGATAGTTCCAAATGTGGCAGATAAGCAAATGAATTAAGGTTTGGATCTCCATATTTTATGCATGTAGTTCAACTTTTGAAATATCAACTACCAGTCCTAATCTTATTAACCCTTTCAGGGTGTAAAATGCACAGGTTTTGAAATTTTTGCTTTGTGATTTTAAACATTCCCTCTTTATTACAGAGTAAACCAATCTAAGTATTCTAATCAGATAAATAAATGTCACAAATATCAATGAGAAAGACTAAATTTGGTTTATGAGACATCCCCAGACCATCCTTGGAGTCAGGTTGCCCCTGCTAAAAATATATCACTGTGAGGCTGGACTGCA
>JAOXNO010000001.1:197302197-197326796 GCA_028565335.1 Limnodromus scolopaceus | reverse complement strand
TTTATGAGACATCCCCAGACCATCCTTGGAGTCAGGTTGCCCCTGCTAAAAATATATCACTGTGAGGCTGGACTGCACTCGTGTGGCTGCAGAACTGGTGTTGGCAATGGGGGTTTGGATTCTGTGACCATGGAATACTTTTTGCAGATCAGCATCTGCTTGGGAGAGGTGGGATCTAACTCTCTAAGCAGGGTAAAGCTATTTTTCCCAATAAGATGTCTGACCTCATTAAGAAGGCTTTGAAGTAAGAATAATGGGGGAGGGAGAGAGTAACCAGCAGTCCTGTGAGAGGCTGACCGACAGGATCATAGAATCATAGAACAGCCCAGGCTGAAAGGGACCTCAAAAGATCATGTGGTGCAACCTTCATGGAAAAGGGAGCCTAAACAAGATTATACAGCACCCTGTCCAATTGTGTCTTGAATACCTCAAGTGATGGGGACTCTATTACATCCCTGGGAAGGTTGTTCCAGTGAATTATTGTTCTCACTGTAAAATAATTTATTATATCAAGATGAACAAAGGGCACAGGGTGATGCGATGGGATCACCGAGCAAAAGGCATGGGGTGATATGACAGCAAGGGATCACAGAACCAACAAAATGGAGCTTAAGTGAGGTCACCTCCAGCGCTTGCACATCAGCAAGGAAGTGCTTACAAGGAATCATTATGGATAAATTCCTCAAACTCTCTCCAGCAACTCAACACGCTGGGGTGCTTCTCTAGAGTGCCTGTACACCAACATACTCAGTATGGGGAATAAACATGATACGTTAGAGATTTGTGTGCAGTTGCAGGGCTGTGATCTTTTTGGGGTCATGGAGGTATGGTGGGATGGCTCCCATGGCTGGTATGTTGTAATGGAGGGATATAAGCTCATTAGGAAGCACAGGAAAGGAAGATGTGGAGGGGCAGTTGTCTTTTATGTGGCAGAGCAGATGGAGTTCATGGAGCTCTGTCTGGGGATGGATGAGGAGCCAACAGTTTATGGGTGAGGATTAAAGAGAAGACAGGTAAGGTTAACATTATAGTAGGTGTCTGCTATAGGCCACCTGTCCAGGAAGAACAAGTAGATCAGGCACTTTACATACAGATGGGAGCAGCCTCACATTCACAGGTGTTCATCCTCATGAGGGACTTCAACCACCCTGATATCTGCTGGAGGGACAACACATAAACAGTCTAGGAGGTTCCTGAAGCCCATTAATGACAACTTCATCCTCCAAGCGATAGAGGAGCCAAAAAGGAGAAATGTTCTGCTGCACCTCATACATACCGACAAGGAAGTGCTTGTTGGGAATCTGAAAGTCAAAGGCAGCCTTGGCTGCAGTGACCATGAGATGATAGTATTTAGAATCATGAAGGCAGGGAGGAGGGTGAAAAGCAAGCTCACAACCCTGAACTTTAGGAGAGTAGACTTTGGCTTCTTCAAAGATCTACTTGGAAGAGTCCCATGGGATATGGTCCTGGATATAAGAGGAACCCAAGAAAGCTGATTAATATTCAAGGATCACCTCCTCCAGGCTCAAGGGAATTCCATCTTAATCAGCATGAAGTCAGGGAAAAATGTCTGGAGGCCTGCATGGATGAACAACGATCTCCTGGCCAAAATAAAAGACAAAAAGGAAGCATACAGAGGGTGGAAGGAAGAACAGGTAACCTGGGAGGAATACAGAAACATTGAGCATCCAGGGATGAAGTTAAGAAAGCTAAATCCCAAATAGGTTTCAGTCTGGCCAGGGATGCCAAAGAAAACAAGAAGGAATTCTATAGGCACGTAGGCAACAAAAGGAAGACTAGGGAAAATGTAGGCCCGTTACTCAATGAGACCAGGGATCTGGTTATACAGGACATGCAAAAGGCTGAAATACTGGATGCTTTCTTTGTCTCAGTCTTTCCCAGATCCCAGAGATCAGGGGAAGTGCTGAAGCAAAGAAAATGTACCCTTGGTGAAAGAGGATCAGGTCAGGGAATACTTAAACAAACTGGGCTTAATTAAGTCCATTGGGCGCTGATGAGTAATAGAATGGTTTGCACTGGAAGGGACCTTTTAAAAAATAGTAAGGACAATAAATAATCAGGATTAGTCAGAATGGATTCACAAAGACGAAGTTGTGCTTGGCCACCTTAATAAACTTCTGTGATGAAATGACTGGCCTGGTACATGAGGGGAGAGCAACGGATATTTTCTACTCAGACTTCAGGAAGGCCTTTGAGACAGTTCCTATAAGATCGTCACAGACAAGCTGTTATGTATGGGTTTTACGTTGTACGAGCAGACACTGAGGTGTATTGAAAACTGGCTGAATGACCGGGCCCAGAGAGTGATGATCAGCAGCACGAAGTGTGGTTGGATGCTAGTACTTATCTATGTAGCCCAGGGGTCCATACTGAGATCAGTCCTGTTCAAAATATTCAGTAATTATCTGGATGATGGGGAAGCAACAGGCTGGGGACCACCCAGCTGGGAAGCATGTTGGCAAAAAAGGACCTGGGGGTATAGATGGACACCAAGTTGAACATGAGCCAGCAATGTGTCTTTGTCACAAAAAAAGATAATGGTATCCTGTGCTGAATTAGGCAAACTATAACCTGCAGCTTGAGGGAGGCGTTCCTTCCCCTCAGTACTGATGACGCCACGCCTGGAGTACTGTTTACAGTTCTGAGTAACCCAGGTCAAGAGAGACAGGAACATACTGGAGAGAGTCCTACAAAAGGTCACAAAGATGACAAAGGGACTTTCCTCCTATGCAGACAGGCTGAGAGAGATGGGATTGTTGAGACAAAAGAAGGCTTAGAGGATTTCTCATCAATGTGTTTAAATACCCAAAGGGATAGCGGAAAGAAGATGGAGCCAGGCTTGTTTTGGTGGTTCCCAGTGCCAGGACCAGAGGCAATGGGTACAAACTGAAACACAGGAGGTTCCCCCTGAATGTCAGAAAACACTTTTTTATTGTGAGGATGACCGAGCACTGGCACAGGTGTCCCAGGGAGGTTGTAGAGTCTCCCAGTCTCCCACCTCAGAGATATTCAAAAGCCATCTGGACGTGGGCAACCAGCTCTAGGCAGCCCTGCTGTGGTAGAAGGTTGGACTAGATGACCTGCAGAGATGCCTCCCAACCTCAACCATTCTGTGACTCCATGAGTGTGTGTATAGCTCTGATGACTCTCACTATGGAAAAATGGGGGATGAGCAAATTTTTAATCCCACACGAAGTCATTTCAGCCATTTTTCTGCAAGAAATCTCCACATTTCAATTCAGTTTTCTATTCCTTTGAATCTAGAATGCTATTTCATTTCAGTTTGCAGTAAAAAATGGCCCTTTCTTTTTTTTTTGCCTTATCTTAAAAATGCTAAATTTTGTGACTCTGAGCCAGGTTAGACTGTCTGAGTATCCTCAAAATGGAAACTATCAGCTTCATACATCTGTGCTCACCAGGTATTTTTTTCCCAATAGGTCTCAGAGCTTCCTTAATGATTAGCAAACTTTCTTCCTAGTTTTAGGCCCTTTCCATCACAGGTAGCAAGCTATGAAATTGTCTACTGGCACAAGTGAGTGTGGGGATTCCAGATGTTAGAAAGAGCACCTGCTGTTTCAGGACTTAAAAAATCTGTCTGAAATAATGTAAATTATCTGAAACATGTTTCCCCAATGTTTTCCCTCATGTTTCCACTCTCTACATTTTAGTTCATATTTGCAATGAAAAAAGAAAGCAAAGTTTTTCGGGAGTGAACGTTCTTAATTTGATCTCCTCAGTTTACCTGTGAATCCAACTGAAAGAAAACTAAAAATATATTATTTCAAGAACATCCTATGAGCAGAAATCACTAAAATTTATTTTCTATAAAGGACTTTTAACACATTCTTACAGTCAGAATCCTGGAGCTGAATTATTATTAAAGGTTAAATCCTTCTGGAAGCCATATCAAGCCAGAAATAAGCTATCTTTGTATCCATTAGCACATTTTTCTAAGGCAACAGGTTTTATGTGATCACACTATCTGTATCTCTGAGTCTTCCTCTAATAGCGCTGAAATGATGAACCAGCTTTCAAGTACATAGAAAGTAACAGATGATGTCTTAAAGAGACAAAATTTCTTCAGGTTTCATGAATATCATTAGTAAGAAATTCTCATTTATTCAATCATTACTACCTGATAAAGGGAGAAAAGGAGTTCTAACTTATCCCCTCACCTGCTCCAAGAGGTAGGAGCCACCTGACCAATCTAAGGGTGCACTTACATGAGCCTTTAAATCAGTCAGATCATGCTGCCTCTGACCCAGAAAAATAAAAAGAAGATTTGAGAAAGCAACAAGTGTTTTGACTATGGAGACATAGAAGGGAGCTGAGAATAGGAGGGTGGGGGTGGACATAGAGCTAGAAAAAATTAGTCACAGGATGCTGGAAACAATTGTGTGTACAGTTAGGTGCCAGTAATTCTAGTTTCCTTAGGAGAAAATCAACTGTGGTTTTTTCTATGTTTTTAATTTGTAATTGTCATTAAAAAAAAATCACCATTTCTTTGTTTCTCTCTATGCTTTTTTTAATTTGCTTTTATGATTGTAGTGACAAATATGTCAACTAGTTGCAAAGGATTTTCTGTGATTATTTTAATAAAGATATAAGGTTTTGAGAAAAAAAAAAAACAAGCACCACGGCAATTCAGAAGTCTGTTTCTTTGTTCCTGTGTAGGAGATGAAAAGGGAGGGAAAGAGAGAAAAAGAATACATCTGATGCTTTTAAACTATGCTTTGCAGATGTATCTCTAAATCACTTAATCTTATTAAGTGCCTTGTTATCCTCATTTTTCCCCCATAAAAAGTCAGTGTTATGGCATCCCTGGTGCAAACCAGCTCCAAATCAAAGACTGACTGCTGAGCTGTGAATGCTGGGCTTTCATGAACAAAGCAGGGTTGTGTTTTCTTTCCTTCTAAAGGGAAAAGGGATGGATAACATTCATTTTAACTTCCTTTTACTGTTGGTTACCTCTGAGTTTACACTGTGCATGGTACTCACATGCTAAGGCTTCTGAGAGAAAACTGATAGACCTCAGCTGTGTAGTGGAAAACATTCTTATTTAATCTTGCAACATTGGAGGGGAGAGAATCTCAGTTAATTTAAGCTGGCAGAGATCTGTTTTGAAAAAAAGCAACATTTATTCCATAGGATGAAATCAATTGCTAGAAGGCTCTTCTCTACAGGGGATTAACATTGCCTACAAAAACTTGTATCATTTCCTTCAGCAAGAAGAGAGTTAGACCAATGTTGAGCCCACCATTTTTATGTATTTCTTCATTTGGCCTTTAAAATGTCATATTACAGCTGATGTGTTCTCAGAACAAAATCTGTGTGCAGTGTCTGCTCTTCCTATCTGTCCCAGGATTTTCTGTTTATCAGTGAGGTGTATGAGGTCTTCCCCGCAGAAAGAGCAAAGTCCCTAATAAGTGACAGGGTCTTGTGGAAGGAAGTGCATCAGTCATTGCTTTAGCCATGACTATTATAGCTATTCTGTGCATTAGTGTGGTTCCTGTCCATCAAGTAAAATGGGTTGGCACGTCTGCCATGCAGAGGAATATCACTGCTGAATCTGAATAGAGGAATGGGTTGGTATTTCAAGATAGTCATTTCAGAAAAGACAATTAGTGGGAAAAGGGAATAATGGGAGAATATATGATTGCCATTCTGAGCCACAAAATGCTGAAAGCTGCAAAAACACTCCCCTCCTCCCTTCCTGAGTTGGAGAATCAGAAAGGAGAACTGTGAAAGAATTTATCCTGTGAGCAAATAATCTACCACCATTTTCATCAAAATCTTGATCTAAATATACACAATTTCTATTTATTTTAAAATGCTAAGCCTTTATCCAACAGCTGTTCTCCAGACCAGTCTCTTTCTCAGTGGTTTTACTGGATGGGAAGAGGCAGTAGTACTTTTTTCCAAACTCTACTTGTGTATTAGACATCACTGTCTGTTTCTTACATAGAGAAATGGGGCAATTCACATCTCAAAGCTTTTTATTACTGTATTTAATAAGGATCAAGTTGCAATGTTTTTCTTCCTTGTGATAAAAACAATATCTGAAATTTTGTAGCAGGAGATCGTAATCTAGTCCCAGTTCAGATTTTGTTTTATTTGTATTTACGGTAACTACGAAGGCTATAGTAACCGAAGAGCTTTCCAGTCTACCACCTGCTGTGTTTCTTTATCTTTTTCAATTAATTTCCTGTCCATAAATACAGTGGGGGGAAATAAAAATAATCTAGTGTTCCCATCAGTTCTTTAAAGTAAATTCTAACACTTTGACATATACACTTATGAGTGTTGTGCCCTTATATCTCTCACAAAACGTAATGTTCTGTCAACTATTTTAGATACATTTCATGGGTGATAACACAGTCTAACCCAGTGATTAGGCTTATAAATATTATTATTATTAAAACAATATCCAAAACTCTAAAGATACTTTGCTACTGTACCTGTGCCCTATTCCAGCTACATTGAAACTTCTTATCTGTCCAATTAGAAGAAAGAATAAGATTTGGCAGTGCATACTGAGTATGGCACATATCAGAAACTTACAGGATCCGTGTGTGGGCTTAGAAACTATTTAGTGTCCCAGGTTATTAAAATCTTAACACCTTTAGAGGCCTTTCATCTCAGCTTTTAGATCCTTCTTGTGAATTTGTATGCATGACTGGCTTCAATCCTCTGGGTCCTATGTATTCATTTGAAAAATCTTGACTTCAAAGTACTTTTTATGAATCCATCACAAGAAGAGGTGCTGTATCTGGCACCGTGCCACAGACAGTAGTACATCTTGCCACTAGCTTTGGTGTTCTTGTGAGTATACTACTAGTACTGTACAGACAAGCAGTTTTCACAGTTAACCATGGTTTGCTTAATTCCGGCATCTTAGGGTTTGGTCTGATTTGGATCAAACTTTCCAAGGAACAAAATACATACCTACATTGCTAAACACATCTATGACACACAATGGTCTTTGATCTTTAGCCAACAGAGGCAGTGGTTCACATACCACATAGAACCAGATGCTTTCAGGGCAGATGGGCCACAGCCATGTAACACATGGCCATGGATCTCTGTCATATGCAGTGCCCCCCACAATTTTAGTATTTTTTTCCTGTGTCTGTCTCTGAAATAATGAGAAATCTATGTTTAGTCCCACTAGGGAGAGGTTTTTATAGCATGTGACTCAGGATGTACATTGCTTCCTCCAAGGCATGGCACATGAAGCTGTGTTAATTGTTAAGAATCAGTGCTCACCAGATAACGTTGGAGGATGCTACACAGCAGATAAAAACCTAATCAACCACAGCCTTCATGCAGTCTCTCCATTGAAAACAATCTCTATAGAAAGCTTTTTTTTTAATAATAGATGGATTTTGCATCATGGGAAACTGATTGATAGTGCTCCAAAAGAAAGGTAGAACACTGATTTTCAGTCAGGTCTATTTGTCAGACCAACACGTGCTCTTGACTGGATTTTTGGATATTCACTCCAAATGCACTGAATTCATACAAATTGGAATTGAGAGTATTCTACTTTGGTCATTGCAAATATTCTATTTGCTCATAAAACCTCTTTAGTGGACCTTTTCAGATTTTCAGGATTTCATATTATTCTGTGATTCTGTGATGTCTGACAGCTGTGGAAAAGAAGCACGATATAAATGTTAGGAATTATAATAACTATTCCCATGAAAGATGGAAAGAAGTCTGTAGAATTTGTCTCTTCAGAAAAACAGGTTTTTGCTGTTACTTTGGTAATGACATGACATGACACAGGATGAAGTAGTGGAGGGATGTGAGGGCAAGCCAACGTGAATACATTTACCAGACAAATATCTTCCACTATATCTTTAATCTACTTAACAGTGTTATCAATAAGTGAAGAACATTGATTGGGTAAATCAATACAATTCTTGTTTAACAATCCAGATTTCTACTCTGGTTATGCCCAGATGCTGCTGATATTAACATGCTGCTGACACTTGTTTTTCTTATAGAATTTGCATATTATAAATTAAAAGAAAGGAAAATAGTAGTGTATATGAATATTTTTTGTTCATGACTCATTCAGATACAGAAAAATATCTTGTCTCAGTCTTTCTCTTAACCATTCTTTACATGGTGTCCTTAATTGTATAGATTAAAATGTTTCTTAGACTCCAGAATAAGGCCTTGGCTCTTCTAGAGGATATCTTCTATTTCTATTCAGTTGCAGTTTAGGAACACAAATGCCAAATACAAACAATAACTTTTTCACCCCATAAACAGTGGCAGGTGTTCATCTGTATATGTGTGGAAATTATTAAGATAACTGCTAACTGAATAATGCTATTGTCAGCCTTATGCTGTGCAATATTTCAGATATTTTGCATATAAAATGCAAACATATTTTTAAATATTGTTCTAACGTCTTTCTGCCAGCTTTATGACTTTTCTGGAGGGTCTTCTCCTTTTTTATTACTTTCCTTTCCCCCCACCCCCCACCTTGAATAGGGGATTTTACAGTCTGGGATTCTTTTCTGTTCACACACTAATGAGACAATATATTTTCAAACCTAAACTAATTTTATTTCCTGCCTTCTACTTTTATTGTCTGCAACAGGGTGGGGTTTTTTTCATGTGTTTTCTGTCCCCAGCATTGTTTGAAGCTGAGTGTAATATCAGATGAGGCTCTCTTTAACGCATCATTTTATTGCACATCCTAGACTGTTGAAGTGAGTAAGAGTTTTGACATTGACTTCTTTAGTGAGGCCAAGATTCCACCTTAGTTTATTAATGAAAATGTTAAAATAGGACTGATCAAACAAAGGAACATAACAATGCATCAAGTTTTGTTGAGTTATTCATAATTATTTACAGCCCTGTAGTTAGATCCTGTCAATATGAGAGAGTAATTTTCCAAGTTGATTTTAATTAATCTTGAGAGTAAGATCATTTGAAAGCTTTGTAATAACATCAAAAAGCAATCAGACTTGCCTGGCAAGATTTAGTGCTTATAAACTTATAGTGAAGCATCTTGAACATCCTCAGTCCTACAGGTGGCAGGGACAGGCACTTTTCCCTTATTCATGGTCAACAAAACAAGGCTGTTTTACCAGGTATATTATGCACCTCTTCTGAAGGAGTAAAAGTCTTGCTGTGCTGTGTGAACTCAGGAAGGAAGTGTTGAACAGAAGTCTTAAAAGGGCTGCCAGCAGACTACTAAGGCCTTTCTTTGTGCCTCAAAAGAGGAGCAAATAAGATGGTAATGGGACATGTTAAATCTAAACCACACACTGCATCTCTGCACAGAATCGCTCTAAAAGTGACATATCCCTGCCACATGATAGATTGGAAAATTCAGTGAACATTCAAAAATTATTAGCAAGGTTAAAAAAAGCAGTGACTAATACAGATTTTTTAAAAAGCAATGAAGCAGACATTTGTAATAAGTGTTTTGGAAAAAAAAGTAGAAACAGCATGGAACACTTGTTTAAGAAACTTCACTATGTTAGTTAAAGACAATGCAATTGCAAGTGCTCATGGATTAATTTGGTTTCCTACGTTGAAGCAGAATAGCCTAACCAAGAAGATGTAGACACAAGGTTTTTTTTCAGCTGTGCTTCCGAAGCAACTAAATCCCATTATTTCAGTTAGAGCTAAGAATCCAAAAGCCTTTGAGGATCAGGGCTATAACACATTAAAAGGATTTATCTCCTATGCTGAAAACAGTCATGAACAAAACTCAGTGGGAAGAAAAAAAATTAATGAAATCTATGAGTGATTAGGAAATGTTTAAGAATGATTTATCATGTTTTTTCTAATTGCCTACAATTCCCAATTCTTCAGTCACCTAAAGGACTTTTATTAAAAAATCTGGGTCAAGAGGGGAAGTGAAAGTAGCAGTTAAACAAAGTCTCCCCCTCTAACATTTGCAATGGAAATGAGTTAATTCATTTAAATAAATATATATATAAAAAAGAAGTTAGAGAACACAGGCAATATAAAAGTAAAGAATGTTCATCCGTGAAAAATCTCTGGTTAACGGGGAATAGGAAAACAAAACACAGATACATAAAGAATGAAGGACAAATAAAAGGAAGATGCAGGCCCTATAAAATTATAAACTTTTTATTCATGATACAGTATGTTATTAATCAGAAGACATAAATAACTGTGCTCCCAGGAATACTAACATATCATTAGAGGGACTAGAAAGGCAGCACATATCTATGCACAAACATAGTTGCAGATGACATAATACCAGCAGGAGTGGCTGATACGACAGAGAGTCATGCTGCCGTCCAGAGGCATTTCGATAGGCTGGAGAAATGGGCTGATAGGGACCTCATGAAGTTCAACAAGGAGAAGTACAAAGTCCTCCAGCTGGGGAGGAACAACCCCAGGGACCGACATATACTGAGGACCTCCCAGGTTGAGGAAGGTGATCCTTCCCCTCAGTACTGGTGAGGTCACACCTGGAGTGCTGTGTGCAGTTGATATATTGATACAATCAATTTCTGTAACAATTATTTTGACTTAGTCCCAGAAAATACAGATTATAACTTCTTAAAATGTAAAGCCAGTGTAATGCATAATAACTGAACTAAAACTTATTATCTGGTGTATTTCTAAAAGTAAATAGAAGAAACATGTAATGGTGCTATTTTTATTGACTATCCTGTAAGCCTTGGACTGACACCACTTAATATGCCTATAAAACTTGGAGATAATACAGTTCTGACAGAAGTTTTTTTCTCAGTAGGGTATTGATAAATATGAAAGTAATAGGGATAAATCTGTAAGAGTGGCTTGACGTAACATAAAATGGTTTGGGTTAGAAGGGACCTTTAAAGATCATGTAGTCCAATCCCCCCTACCATGTGAAAGGACATCTTTCACTAGATCAGGTTGCTCAAATATAAATATACTTTCTTTCAGTTTAAAATCATTGTCCCCTAAAATCATTGTCACTACAGGTCTTAGCAAAAAACCTCTTTCCATCGTTCTTGCACTTCCAGAGATAGTGACACATACCCTTAGAAGCTATTTTTGTTGACCTTCGCTAGTTTGGAACAGGTTTCCCAGGGAGGTTGTGGAGTCTTCATCTTGGAGACATATAGAACCTAACAGGGCACTGTCGTACTATGACATGCTCTATCTGGCACTGCTTGAGCAGCAGAGTTGAATTAGGTCTTTGGAGGTGCTTTCCCACATCAGCTGCTCTATAATTCTATGGTTCTGTAATATAAATTCATAGTGACTTCCATAGATTATGAAAGTACATGCTGTACTTCTTGAACAAACAGAGCTGTTACTAATCTTAACTTTGACGTAAAAATTATTCTTCATTTTTGTGACTTATGTCATGCAGATAATGCATATGTCCATCCATCTCTAGGCTGGATCATTGACTAAGGCACTTATTTGGCATTAAATACTATTACTGATTGCAAACAGATCATTAATGTCATCTGATTAATAATATCTCCTTTGAGATCTTAAAATAATAATAACTGAGACTACTAAATACTGAGGATAGGATTCTTAAGAAGATGTGGAGATGTCTGCACCTGGTCACCCTGAACTTGCTTTACAGCTAACATAAAACAAAACAAAACAAAAAAACAAACAAACAAACAAACAAATTTTGTATATTAACCTCCTAATTTTTTTTAGAAGTTTACTTTAGGACAAGATGAATTACTGATTAGAAATGCCTCAAGAGATTCCAGGATGTGAACAACACACATTAAAACACATTATTATGAACGGTACCAAGTGGAAACAGTCCTCTGCTTTATACTCCATGAACCTGAGACTCAGGGAGAACACGAGAAATTGAGGTGCTGAGCTACAAAGCTGTTTATGTAACACTTTCATGATCATCATGAGTACACAGAGTTAGCCAAATAACCTTAAATCTTGAACCAATATGTAACCAGGATTTTAAACAACTGAGCTATGTCAAGTTCTTTGAATTATTGGTGAAAAGCTATAGAGAGTATCATCTTGCTCTATGTCTGATACATATATATAATCTAGCGATTATTTATTATTGTGTGTATTTGCATAAAAAAGGTTCCACTGGTAATAATTAATCCTTCATTTTTGTAGACAGTAAACATATGTAGCCTTTTCTCCTTTTGATTTCCCAGAGTACCCTTTCCCATTTGCCTGAGTTATAAGAATTCTGTAAAAGAAAGCCTAGTTCTCAGAGTTTTGGCTTCTGGTTGCTTTCTTCTTTATGGGTGATTATTTCTTTCCTTCATTAGATTCTCTCAATAAAGGAATGGTGTCCCTCACTACTCTACTCCTGACTCCAGTCTTGGGTTTGCATTAGACCACTTCTCCAGAATGGTTTCTTCTACCAGCCCTGTGGGAGTAACAGAGGTGGCTATGTAGACTGGACCACAGATGGTTAAGCAGTAACACAGCAGCTGTGAGTAGCTGCTGAACTGGCCACCAGTAAGTCTTTGTCTTTCCAAGGCAGAGAAGGAGAAGTATCTCCTACTGTTCAAGATTAGGTGAGGGGGGTGGAAAAGCAATCAGGTGAAGTTGTTTGATACAACACTCACTTTAAAAGACTTTCTGAAGTTATATTTCTGACCATAACTCCCATGGGTTTTATCTCTGCTTCTACTATATTTTGCATGTTCGACTTTTTCATCTGATTGACAATTTGCAAAGGACAGAAAGCATGACAGTTTCCAAGCCTAGAATTCAGAATCAGAGTTTAATTACCTAGTCTGCTATAAATTTACCATGAGCAATTAACTTAGAGATAGAATCACTGAAGAATTTGGATATTGTAACACCTAACTTAAAGGGTCCTGAGCTCCTGGGATGGAATTCTGAGTTAGGTGATTAGACTCCCTATGCTCCCTTGCCCCTTGTAGAATCAAGGGGAGGATTCATTTCTCCTGTGCCAACTGCAATATTTTGTAGGAAGCATTAAAGATTCATAGGGCCAAAAGTAAGAAGAGCAAGCCTGTTTTGATATGCGTGTCAAGAGGAAGGAGGAAGGGAAGAAAACAGCAAAAATACAGAACTGGATTCCAACATCTCCTTCCAAAACTCTTTACATATTTCATCTAATCTGTGTAATGAAATAATTAATTCCTACTGGACTGTAAGTTCACCACGTGGCTGTAGCTATGGTTAAAGACGATGGAGGATCAATTAATTTCATAAGTATTAGCAAAGACTATAAAAATCACTCCTGAAATCAAGTATAGAGAAAAAAAATTAAAAACAAATCAAAACCTCATGTTAAAAAACTTCAAATCCAAGCAACAGAATTTGAGATGATCTTTCTTCTTAAGTATCACTAAAAATATGCAAAATTTTGTGGAAGGTTGAGGTATTTGAAAGCTCCATCTCTACATGGTCACATTGTCACAGTTTTGTCACCAAATTAATGAGTAATAATGCACTCCCAGAGTGGCTGGTCTGCACCAGGGCTGCACACCCTGGCTCTCCTGCAATTTCCTTTCAGGATTCGTGATCTTCTTCAACAAAGCACCATCAGCAAAAGCAGGAAGCCTCTCTCCCCTGAGCTTTTGACACTACATCAGCCTGGTATCCAAAATGCGAGAAAGAAGCATTGCTGAACTAGGACTGAGGCAGGAAATACAGCCTGAGCTATGGGTGAAAGGATGGTAAGAAGGCAGCTGCTCTGGGCAAAAACGTTCACAAAAGCATTATGTGAAAGATTTCCTCAAGTGCTACTTATGTTGTCAGCTGCTGGTGTTAATGAATAGCACAGTAATAAACAGAAAAAGCTTGATGGCCAGGAGGAGGTTGTCTTCCGTAAACTCAGATCAATAAGATGTAAGTCAAATACAAGTTGTATATCCAGAAGACATACATCTGAGTCAAATGAAATACAGCCTGTGAACACAGAAGATTCTAACAGAATTTTCAGCTGAAGGACAGGCACCAAATCCCTGGAAACTTTACACAGATTTCTTGGAAGAATTTGACCTTACATGAATAGAATTTGTCTTTGTAAGAGAACCTGCTCTAAGGAAATACTTCATTCCACTTAGTATTTCAATATAATGTTTTATGCCTTGTGACAACTGCAAAATCATATCCACTGTATACAGGCCACGTATTTAAATCAAAGGTGTTAAAGTTAACACTGCATCATTTAATGAAAAGCGTTAAACAAAAAGGTTAACTAATCCTGAGTAGGTCATGGAGTTAATAACCTAAGAATACTCACTGAATTAACTTTCCAAATTTATCATGTCATCCCTTGAGTAAAATTTCAAAGTAAAGATAATGAGGCTGTGGGGAAGAATAAAAAAAGTGGGGTATTAGAAGATAGCAAATTGTGAGTGCTTCATGCACTCATAGAATTAAAATATAAAGGGAATATACTATAACACATACTGACTTCCAGACAGCTCTTTATTAAGACCAGCAACTCGAGCTAGACTAACTGTGGCAACGTTTTGGTAGCTGGGAGGCTACAAAAGTTGGCTTCTATGAGAAGCTACTAGAAACTTCCCCCATGTGCATTAGAGCCAATGCCAGCTGGCTCCAAGATGGACCCACCAGTGGCCAAGACTAAGCCCATTTGTGAAAGTGGTAGCTCCTCTGGGATAACACAGTTAAGAAAGGGAAAGAAGTTGCTGTGCAGCTGAAGAGAGGAGTGAGAATATGTGCAGAGATTTACCTGCAGAAAATGGTAAGAGCATACAAAAGGAGAATCACGGCAGCTCACCAGCAAAGTGTTAACTTGTTACTTTACAGTAACTTGCCTGTGAACCTTTAAATTAATGTATGCTTTGAATACAGACAGAGATCTTCAGGTACTGAACTGTAAAGTGGGAAAGTGTGAAGACCAGAATAATAGAAACACACGTCAAGGAGCCAGGGCCACAAAGAAATGTCATACATATAGCAAAGATATTCAGGTTCAAGAAGGTGCAGACAAATATTGCAATTTGGACTAGATGTGAAAAATAGACAGGTGTCAGGGACAGAGACACATCCTCAGTGACAAAGGGGAAAGATGGTTACAACTGGACTGATATTTTCGTCAATGTTTTGTTTATCTGTCTTATTAACTTTATATCATGCAAGTGGTTTTGTATATTTATTTAAAATCAACTTTTAACCTTTTTATTTTCTTTTCTTCTGAAAAAAAAGTCATCTGAAACAAACTTGTCCACAGCAGAATTGTATTCCCTGAACTATCATGTATAAAAATATTTTTTCTCTGAGAAAACACTCCAGGAATAAAATCATAGCACGAAGAACAGACAGATAACTTATTTACCTCATTTTCAGATTTGTTTGCTATTAGTAAATAGCTTGCAGTCCTAGAAGTGCTTTCATTATGCTCATTTTTCTTATTTATCTATTTGTCATGGAAACAAATTTTTCTATTGATTTTTTTAAAAAATCTAAGATTATTTGAATACTTCTTAAGTCTTATTTAATATGAGGAGAACATTTCTTCTGACCTTACATGCTTTAATTGAAGTTCCTAACTGCTACTATCTACATACTGTCACTACACTGCCATTTCAACATGTATCTGATTTCTGCTTTTTTTACTATGTACTAAAATCTGCAGTCTCTGTTCAGACTGTTTCATTCGGAATGTTGAAAGGTGATAATCTAAGGTAGAATTATGCTTAGCAGTAAAAAAGCAGCAAAAAAGCAGCAGCTCAGGTAAATTTGTGAACTATACTTTTTAGTCTTTTGGTCCTGTTCTGATTGGGAGATGGACATAAATCTATCTGTTTATACCAAATGTTCAGCTGCTAGGCTGAATAATGTTGATGCTGGAGATATTAAGCAAAGTTTGTCATACTGCTGATTTACGCTAAAAATGGCTCAGCTGATTTTTACTCTAACTTTCCAGTCATTTTATACTTAATTAAAAGAGGTGGTAACCCGCGAGCAACAAATGGAGTGGAAACAGTCATAATCATAGGAATTTAAGTCAAATCAGTCCTCAGGAGAGTATCTCTGCCCCAAATATCTAGGCCATTCCCCTAAAATATTTTTCTAACCTGCTCTGAAGTTTTAAATACTAAAGGCTACAATCTCTGCTCCATTTGTCCCCTATTACAATCCCTATTATAACTTAAGGAAAGTTCTCCCTTAAGTCAAGTATTAATTTCTTTTAATATATGACTTCACATTGTACTCACACCAGAAAGAATAGAAATGAAGAATAACTCATTCCTTTCCTCTTTGCAGCTGTTTTTATGGATTTAAAGACTGCAACGATGTCTTTCTTCATTGTCTTCTGTCTAGATTAAATGGCCCTAAATTTTTAAACCTTACTATGTCTTCTAAACCCCTTAATATCCTTGTTAAGCTCCGTATTTTCTCTAACTGCTCTGTATCTGTCTTGAGGGAACCTAAAAAGTAATTCATTTCATGGGGGATTTGCATGATATTTGGCAAACATCTAGGAAAATAGTACCCTGCTATTATTTAATTGAAACTATTATAATAGAAGAAATTATGCATTATAGGAGAAAGATCAAATGCTGGTTAAACAGGCACTACAGACTAGGATACAGACTACCAATAAAGAAATAGTTATTGGAAGGTTATAAAGCACACTAGAAAATTGACATAGACAACTGAAATCTGTGACACAAAATGCTGTATCAGTGGCACAAAGTACAGTTGGAGGCAAGTCAGAAGTGGTGAACCTCGGAGATAATACTGTAGTCAATACTCTTTAACGTCTTCCTTAATAATGTGTATGATTGGATGGAGTGCACCCTCGGCAGGTTTTATAGATGATACAAAACCAGGAGGCCTGATCTATAGACGAGATGGGTGGAGAGGCTGGAGAAATGGGCAGAGAGGAATCTCATGAAGTTCAGCGAGGGGAAATGCAAAGTCCTGCCCCTGGGGAGGAATAAATCATAGAAACATAGAGTAGTTCAGGTTGGAAGGGATCTTTAAATGTCATATAGTCTAACCTTCAAGCAACAGGACAGTCTGGGATTTACCAGTTGGAAAACAGGTTGGCAGAGAAGGACCTTGAAGTCCTGGTGGATAGCAAGCTGAACAGAAGCCGGCAATGTCCTCTTGCCACAAAAAAACCCAACAACTTTCTGGACTGCATTAGGCAGAGCATTGTCATCAGGTCTAGGGAGGAGATCTGTCCTGTCTGCTCAGCCCTGGTGAGACAATTCTAGAGTGCTGTATCTGGGGCTGGGCTGCCCAGTACAGGAGAAATATGGGCATGCTGGAGCAAGCCTAACGTGGTTATAAAGAGACTGGAGACTATCATGTTTTCACAGATAAGAGAGCTAAGAGAGTTAAGAATGTTCAGCCTTGAGAAAAGAAGTTTCAGGGAGGATTTCATCCATGTGTATAAATGTCTGATGGGGGGTGTAAAGAAGACACTTTCAGCAGCTGCCACTCATAGGACAAGAGTCAATGGGTGCACATTTTAAAGAAAAGAAATTTCACCTGAACACAAGAAAACAGTTTTTTTCATGTGAGGGTGGTCAAACACTGGCACAGGTTGCCCAAGGAGGTTGTGAAGTTTCCATTCATGAAATATTTAAAACTTGACTGCTCCTGGTTAACCTGCTGTAGGTGACCCTGGTGTAAACAATCTCAAGAGGTCCATTCCAATATAATGATTCCATGATTCTGTGAAATAGGACAAAAGAATCAGTGAACTGAACATATTCTTCTCACAGAAGTCTTATAAATGGAAAGGAGTCAGGTGAAAGAAACATGAGAAGCATTAGAAGAAACAATAGCAATGGGGAAGGGTAAGAGGAGTAAATGAGCCCAAGGGCAAAACTGTTGCCCAACAGAAGCTCCTTGGGGTTTTGGATTTGGCTTGAGACACTTTATTTTATAGATCGTTTACTCCTAAAAGCCAAAATGCCCCAAATTAACAACCATCAACATCAGCAATACCGCAAATAGAAGTAACAAGAGAGATAAGTATAAACTTGATAAATTTTTGCTGCTTACAGCACTGTGTCCCTTTCACCTTCCAGATTATATCAGTAAGAAAAAATTAAATGTCTCTAAATACTTTTTCATGTCTTATCATTTTTTTAAACCAGAGGTGTTTCTTTCTATCCAGGATACAAAATGAGGCTGGTAAGACACACAAAGGTGCATATTTTTTTTTCAGGAAGTAAGAAAAAAAATAGTATAAATGACAGTGAAACACAGAATAAGATCTTTGATTTGAGTTAAATTTCTGCAGGAACACACAATTCCCAATGTATATCATATCAAGCCTTATGTTGGTGATTGTCCTCACTTTATTCTATCCAACAAATAGAGTGTTAACAAAGAAGAAAAAATCATTGGACCTCCATGACCGCATGGAAAGCTGATGAGCTTCTATGAAGTAAATGTGCCATGGGAGAGGATAGAAATGGAAAATAAACCCCTTAAATGAAAAACAAAGAAGAAAAAAAAAGAAAAAAGAAAAAGGAGTGAAGAAAGGGGAAAATGCTGGAGAAAGCATTCACACTCACGCAATCTCCATGAAGGTGAAAAGAAGTGTTGAGTGAACTGCCTGAATTTCTGATGAAAAAAAATGCAGGCATATTAGCCCTTTTCTTGCAAAGTGGTGAAAAAACACAGGTGATGTGTCCTAATATGCAATGAGTCCTATTTTCCCCTTGCTTTGATCATTCCCTATACTGTTCAGTTTCTTGCCTTTCTGTAAAACATTCTTCATGTAAACCTTTGTAGTACCTTCTTTGGAATGGTGAAGGTGAAGAATGATCTTCTATAGAGTCAGTCACAGACTTACTCAGAAAATACATTACTTTCCAATTTATCATCTTAAAATTGAAGATATTGACATGGATATTATTTAGAAGACATAATTTATGAAATACAAATAAAAAGAAGCCTTTTCTACATCCATAAAAGAACTAGTGCAATTACATTTACAAAATAAAAATGATGATAAGGAAATTAGAATCTATTGCATCTCAGGTTGGAATTAAATGATTTAGAAGTTTTATCATAGTAAAAGCCTCTAAAAGGAAAATATGTCATTTTAAAAATTCCTCTAAGTTGATACTATCTCAGAATAAAACTCTCATCTCTTTTCATGATGTTCATAGGAAAACATTGTATTCACTCATCATGACAATTGCTTCCTGAACTGCTAGCCTGAGAACAGATTGACCATGGGAAGCAAACTGCAGGTTTGTCCTTAGGAGTGCCTCTTTCAGCACAAATTTGGGATATATGCTTGGAGCAGTGTTGGAGCTAGAAGTAAGTCCCACTGACTATTCTGTTTTGGTAAATATAACACAGGTTTTTAGCCTGAAAATGCATGAAAATCAACTGAGGTGAGTGAAATCTTCACTGAAGCCAGCAGAATTGTAGAAATAATGAGCATGCTTTATGTCTAGAGCTGAAAATATGCCACTCTAATGCAGTGCTCTTTGACATTTCCCCATGATTATTTGCCTTTTATCTCACAGAAAAATGAAGAGTTTTAACATGAGTCTTCGTTAACAGTAATGTTTTATGACATAGCCATGTTTGTCTCCTGCCATATTTAATCTCACAATAATGCTTTGAAACTGTTGTGGTCTTGTGAGACACTGAACACAGAGCCTTCACTCAGCTTGTTCTGCTACTTTTAATGAAAAAAATATTCAACAAGATCTTTTTTTTGTTTTGGTTTGGTTTTTTAGCAGCAAAGGTATTAAAAGGTATGTGTCTTTTTTTTTTCAGGCACAGTCTTCCTTAAGTTAAGCAAACTGATCTGACACCAACAACTCTGTCATTTGAGTCTACTTAAGACATAATATTTGAGTTCCAGATTTTGCGTAGAGAAGCTAGGGATTTCCAAATGGTCATGAAAATTGCTTTCCACACATCTTCATGTACAGGTGGTAATTATATACTGGTATAGAACAATTTATTGTGTAACCCTTAAAAATCCAAATGCATCCAGATCATTTGCTGACACATGTAATGATTTAAAATTCTGTACTGCACAGCTAAGGGTTAATGCTGAAATATTATGAGGAAGTAAGCTGTTACCAATATCAAAACTGAGACTTCTACATGTTTCCCATCTCAAACACTAATTCTGTTAGGAAATGTTAAACAGGACACTTCCACTTTCGCAAGAAAGTCCCCTGAAATAAGTACATCAATAATGCAAATACATAGGCACCAGCACTAACATTACATTCCAAGAAGTACAATTCTTTAGACATAGAACTTTCTAGTCCATAAGTATTAATTTTACTCGATAGATTTATTTTTCCTATCCTGGCATAATTTCCCTCTTGGTTTTTAAGTTAAACTCCTTAAATTGCCATTTTTATAATGCATGTTGTTTGGCCTCTAGGAACCTATACAGTCAAAACAATCAAATTCAGTGTTAAGCTCCAAATAATCAATGTGAACTGGTGTAAATGTCATGGTGCTGTGCATTGAGAGACATATTTGAGTAAGTCTTGGCATGGCAGTTTAAAATGTTACTTTCCTTAGTTGTCCTCCTTTTACCTCTACCAAATACAGCCATTGTCCTGAAGTGGAGCCACAACAAGAGGAATATGTCTGCACTAATTAGTGATTAAATGTATTTCCTTCTGCTACAATTAATATAACGGAGCTATCTTTGCCTGCAGAAAATTCACTAGAATAAATCTGTTAGAGCATTAGCCATTTAGTCAAACATCTATTGTTTCCACAGAGAAATCCCATTTCAGCCTTGTGCCAGCCTCACTAGTCATAAGGTTACCAAAGACAAGCTCTGTCTTGCTCAGGATCTGCCAGAGACCAGGAGGAAAGGTGTTAGCTCTACTTAAGGATCATCTGCTGAGAATGTCAGACAAGTGAGGCTAGAAACTGCTATCTAAATTCTCCCTTAAATGTTGGGAGTAAGAGTCTAGGAGATAAAGCACTTTTCACAAATTAATGAAGAAAATAATTGCTAACAAATATTTAATTTGATATTTGGAAACAAAAAACATCTATTGAAATTCTTGCAGTGGAGGTGTATATGTGCCATAA
This sequence comes from Limnodromus scolopaceus, assembly GCA_028565335.1. Lineage (NCBI taxonomy): Eukaryota > Metazoa > Chordata > Aves > Charadriiformes > Scolopacidae > Limnodromus > Limnodromus scolopaceus. Next base: position 197,305,772 of record JAOXNO010000001.1, on the reverse strand, counting down.
TAACCAAAGCTGCATGCCAGAGTAGCATACAAAGGACTCCCTGCAGTTTAGCTTTTGTCCCTCTAGCCATTCAGTCTGTAGATTTCTGAAACAAAGATAATGTGGCAGGGTGCATGGAGAACAAATGCTTGCAGCTGCCACATAAGCACAGACGGAAAAAAGGATTACCAAGCCTAGAAATTTTTTTAGTTTTATTTTTGTATTTAGCAATTTGGATATTTGTATTATTCATTGAGGATAGTTACCTGTTATTTTTCTTAAAGAACTAACCAGATCAAATGAAACTCTAAAGAAGAGGTAGAGTACAGTCCACATAGTGAGCCCAAGAAGACATTAGAAAGGTAATTTCCTAGAGCCTACAGGACATTACAGACAAAGATGAAAAAAAAGGCGCAGGATACAGGAGGGAACCTGAGGTTCATGCAGGGAGACCTAGAAGCTGCCTGAAGATGAGACAGCAGACTTCCAGACCACAAAAGGTAGAGACAGCACTTCCTGAGGACCAGAGGTAACTGAGATATTTCTGATACTCTCAGTGATCTTGGTCAATTACAGAAAAAGGCTGGAAGTGAGAACTTGCATTCAACTACATGGTGGCAAAAGGTGAATTTTCCTTCAGTTATTTTCAAGTATTTGTGGTTTATGCTCAAGTAAAATCTGGTTTGGTATTTTTTTTAGATGGGTGCATTTAAAACCCATTTTGTCTTCTTGGGGAATAAAAAAAAGGTCTAGAAACTTCTGTGTTTTGTTTTGTTTTTATCAGAGTTAGGTTGATGGTTGGACTAGATGATCTTAAAGGTCTCTCCCAACCTAGACAATTATATGATTCTGTGATTCTATATGGCTGACTTCAGAATAGGTCTGCTAAAGGTCTGGATTAATCATCACTACTGCAACACTCATCTCCACAGGAGGAGAGACTAGAACCTGTCTCGAACACACCTATATTTTCCAAATAGCTTCTTGTTCCATATTTTGAAATTTTTGGAAAAAAACTCACAAGCTTGACAGTTGAAAATTCTCAAGAAAATATCATAAAACAATATATTCCCAAAGAATGAGTGAAATTTGAGGGAAATTTTACATTTCTGTTTATACAATTGTTAAAAAAATCACAAAGAACAATAAACATTTTTACTTACAGGGGATACCAGCAAGTATTCTAAGATTGGTTAACAATGATTATTTCATTTTACATATGAATCAAAATGGGTTTTCCTCCTTTTTCTGCCTGTTTCTGAGAATCTATATCCAGAAAGCCACTGACTGTCACGCACCTATTTATGTCAGAGATTCTTATAGAAGACAGATATCCTAATTCCATCTGCTTTGCTGAAATGTTGGCGACCAACTATAAAATCCACCAAACTTTGACATACGACTGTATATAACAATTTTTATAGTTACAATTTTGACAAGAGTCTTTTTATTTTCATTTAGGCATTCCACCATGGATTGAAATTAATGATGTGAACATTAAGTCTTTGAAATGAATGTGTCTGGAAGCAGATGTATTACTGATGAATACAAATAAAACTATTTTTCATAGGACTTCCCATCTGGAGAAGACAATTACTGCATGCTCAATATTATATCATCATCTACCATAGGTAGAATTTGCAACAAGGTAGAGACTATTAGCTTTTAACATTTTTTTGAGTTTGAGTGCATTATGATTTAAGAATCAGTTATGTCCCAGTCCTGAAAATTGCTGCACTTATATTACATCTACAGGGAGTTACATTGAAATCTAAGAACACCATAAAAATCACTCTCCAAATTAAGAGTCTTTAATTTCCATCTCTGGAGTTGTGAAATTCAAATGACAATTCAGAATGTAAAGAAGATACTTTTTCGAAACACCTCAATAGTTTATCTTGTTCATGTCACTAAGCTGCAGCAGACTTAACTGAAGTATTCTACAGACAGAGCAGACCAAACTACCATACTAGAGAGAATTGTACAGAGGTACCTTACTGTTGCTAAGTTTCACAACCACTGGAAACCAATCCAGGTATACAATTCTACATTATCGGGATTGATAGCTTCCTCTTGATTTATTAATTTTTATTATAAAATAACCTTTGGTTTTAGTTGGGTTTATTGAGATGTTTTGGTTTTTTTTAATTTATTGACAAGAACATATCATGGATATGCAGATAAAGATTTCTTATTTCTGAACTAATGTCTTGTAGAGATATCACATTGACAGCAAACTATTGAAGATGGAAGTTTGCACATTGCTGAATTAGGTTTTCTACTCCAGTTCAGCGACCTGGATACTCAGGTGGTGTAAATTCATGTAGTTTTAGTAAAACTAATGGTCAAATATCTATTTGAAACACATGAGGATGCTACTTGAGTTTTGTATCCTTCTTCCCTTGAAACCCACCCATACGTTTCCTCCACCCACCTCAAGTATGGATCCATGTGTTTCCAAGCTCCAAGGGACCACTCTGATATAACCCCATTGCTTTGCCTTGGTTGCTAAGAAAGTGCCTAAGTCATGAGACAAAGTCATGTGATGAAGTCTGTAGAAAGATATAAAATTACAGACAGAAAAAGAATTGTTGAGACAAGTATTGCTAGTAGCTCTGGATTCAAGATGGGAAACATCAGCATGAAAAGGTTTAAAATCCTCAAAGAAAAAAAATCATGGAGTCTAATGAGGAATAGTCAGACCATCACATTGAGTTGTTGCTTCAGTGTTGATGGAGGCTGGGAAAGATAGCTGAGAATTCAGTACAGGAAGCTATGGAGGTGAACTGCTCTTTCCACAAGGTGCTTGTTGGTCAGCCAAAGCATTCAGGGGGTAAGCATGTGGAGCCTAACAGCTCATTAAATCTGAATTATCTTCTCTGTTGGCCAATAAGTAATTGCTATATACATTTAAACTGAGTATCCTACTGGCAGATTCTCCTTACACAAAGCTAAAGATTTCCAAATGATTTCACTTAAAAGAAGAACAGAAAAAGACTTTACCACTTTTGGAAAACTATTTCGTTCTGGGTAATTCTGGACTCAAGCTGGTTTGTTCTTTTCCCTTTCTTCTTTGCTCTCCCCCTTCCTGTCTCCCTCCCGTCCTCTCTTCCTCCTTCCCTTTCTTTCCTATTGTTTCTCCTTCTTCTTGTCTCTCTTTCTCTGCTGAAACACTGGGAAATCAATATGGTGTAATTCTGCTGTTAGTGGTTATTTCTGTGGAGTTACAGAGAAGTTATTGTAGGACAAAATATTTGTGATTTTCACACATTTTATGGTCCTTTCTACTTTGTTGTACCAAGCAAAGGCTCTGTAGCATTTCCCATTTTTTCTCTGGTGTTGAGGTTAATAATGTGGGATGTCTCAGTCAAAAGAAAATTAGTTTCTAGTCCCTTAGCAATTAAGTGTTTTGTATTTGTAGTACATTTAGACTTCATGCCTTCAACTTTAGCATCCAGTCTGAAGCCAAAGTCACTCTGATGAGTATCATAGAATCATAGAATGGTTTGGGTTGGAAGGCACCTTTAAGATCATCGAGTTCCAACCCCCCTGCCATGGGCAGGGACACTTCCCACTAGACCAGGTTGCTCAAAGCC
>JAOXNO010000001.1:197256479-197268492 GCA_028565335.1 Limnodromus scolopaceus | reverse complement strand
TGTGATATTTGCCTTCCTCTAGTCCTCAGGCACTTCTCCTGTTCTCCAAGATATCTCAAAAATGATAGAGAGTGGCTCAGCGATAACATCTGCCAGTTCTCTCAGCACTCATGGGTGCATCCCATCAGGGCCCATGACTTATGGATGTCTAGTTTGGCCAAGTGGTCTCTAACCCAGTCCTCCCTCAAAGCAATTGCTACCTCAAACAGATTGTGTGCATTCATACTATGTCCGCTTTGACATGAAAAATATCCAGTTCCTCACACCATGTATGTGAACACTGTATCCATCTCATGCACATCAGAGGGATGGGATTCAGGCCCAGGTTCAGAAATGTAAATTAAAATGTGTCTGCGTGCTGAGTGTCTTAATTCCCAGTATAGGCAGTGGAGATCTAGGGATCTCTTAATTTGTCTAGTATCAGCTGAGATGACTGCATGTATATCAAATTACCTAATGGGACTGGCAGATATGACCCAGAACATATGGGACCTGCAACCTTTATGGCTGAAAGATGGAGGTCAGCATGGAGAATCCAGAATGTCACTAGATGCCATATTTAAGCAACTGAATCTAGTCCCTACCATCATCGGAGACAAGAGAGGTATTCAGTGGCCTGGGGACTGATTCATTCTTAAAAATTCATGACTGCCAAAACTGGCACTCCAGAGTGTCTGAAATACCTGGAGCAGGCTGGCAGATTTGACATAAAGAGATGACAGATGCAGCAAATAGAATCCATGGGAAACACCAGTCCTCCTTCAGTAGCATTCAGAAGCTAGGTACGACACTCAAAGAATCTCAGATTCTGGCAGACTGATGTACCTACGCATAAGCATCTAAATCTAGAACCCTACTATTTATTCATTCAAAATTTTGTAATATTAGAAAAAGAACACACGTGAAGTTTTATCCAAGACACTGTCAGGGGAGACCTGAAGCATACCAAGTGTGATTACATGGCTCTCAGGGATGTGGTAAAGGGCTTGGGGGCCCAGGTATTTTTTTTCTCAGTCATGCTGGTGAGGGGAAAGGGCTTGAGTTGGAATAGATGGATCCTGAGGGCCAACACTGGTGGTGCATCTGGTTTAAAAGCAAGGATTTGGTTCTTACCACCACAGGATCTCTTTGAGGACTGAGGACTGTTAAGTGGTGACAAGATCTACTTGATCAAGCGGGGCAAAAACCTCTTTGCAAACAGGGGGAGCAAACTGGTGAAGACAGCTCTAAACTAGGAGCAGTGGAGGAGGGAGATTATGATCCACAATCAAGTGAGGAAGTGGCGACCTGAGCTGGACAGCAATTTGTTGGGTGAGAACAAGAGAGAACTTTTAATCAATGAAACAAGGCAGAAGGAAACCAATCTCAAATTTATGCACAGATATGGAAATGCCAAAAGGACAGCATGATGGCGCTGGCTCTCATAGTCTTTTTCTAGGAAATTTACATGACTGAGTACCTCTCAGAAGTGTCTGTGTGCTAATGCACAGAGCATGGGGACAATCAAGAAGAATTAGATATTTGCATTCATGGAATGACACATGGAACTCTACCAAAACCAAAATTTATGGGTTAAGACTAACATGTAACATGGCAACATCACAGCAGGTTTCTGCTATAGCTCACATGATCAGGAAGAATTAAATTACATCTTCTTCAGACAACTGGAAGAAATCCCATGTTCACAGGGACTGGGCTACATGATCTCCAGAGGTCCTTTCTAAACTCTGCATTTCTGTGGTTCTGTGATTCTATGAAGGCAAGAATTTATTGTGAATCCAGCACAAGTCTTTACAGTCTAATAAAAATGTAACAACTAGATATCATTAGTCCAATTACAGTGATACTAACAGTCCTATTAAAAATTGTTTTGATACTTATGAGAGAAATTCCATGGACTGCAGAAAGACGAAGGAAATATCATGTACCTCTAAGCTCCTTTTCACTTACCAAGGAAAATGGAAGGAACAAAAAAAGCCATATACTGCATTTTTAAATTTGGCAGGAGCAAGAGAAATACAGAAGTGAACCAGAACACGAGGCGCGGGTCTTGTGCTGAAGCCATTCCCTTGCTTCAGAGCTACTGGCATTTAGCTATTTTGTTACTATGTACATTTAAGAATCAGTATTTTCCCAAGATATAAGAACATTTCCAATAATTTTTATTTTAGAATATTTCACCTCCCACGTACAGCTACTCCTACCCTATTAGTTAAAAGTTTGCAATATGTTATCCTCTCTGTGCAGCAAAATACTAGTACATCAAAATGTGTAGGTTGCTTCAGCTTCCCTTGATGTTAACTTCAATTTTTCCTTTAAGTTACCTTACAAAGAGGCAATCATGAAGCAGTGTTTAATTTTAGTTTTAATTCAAGCTTCCAAAAATCCCGAGATCTTAAAAACTTCATAAAAATTTAGGATATAATTTCAGACATTAATTTTATCAAAAGCTATTATCAATCATTTATTTCCTCCAAAAACGTTGCAACTACACCTCAAGTTAATCAAATACCTCATACCTCTTGTTTTGTTTTTTAAGTTGAGGGAGTTTCTGGTTTTTGGTTTGGTTTAATTTTTTTACCAGTTAGATTCTGCTCTGCCCTTGCTTTGGCACAAGCTAAAAGTACAAGGGCTGTGGTAACTGACCTTTACACAAAGATTTTTTGTCCTACAAATATTTCAGTGTCTTTGGGTTTTCTCTTTTGGCAGAGATGACGAATTCTTCTTCAGAGGGAAAATTAGGCCTTTGGACTCATGTGATGGGAATTGTTAAGACATGTCACAGTACAGATTAAGTCTTCTGTCTGATAAAAGTCAATCTAAAGGTCTTGCCTGCTCAGTTCACTTTTGCATGATGTTTTCCCTCCTTTTATACTGCCAGGAGGTATGTATTATGCTACTCAATTAAGATCTTAATCAAAGAGGTCATTTATAGGGCTCATGTAATATTATAAATTACATCCCATAAATGTTTTGTGATGTTTTTTATTTAACTGAATTCCTTTAAGAATCAAAGATTTCAAATAGAAGTGTGAGGAAGGAAGGAAAATTTTGAGTACACTTTCTAAGTTTTATTTGTACAATAATTCTCAGAAAAGCCAGCTGGGATAATGAAGATACAAATATAAATGCAGATACACAGGTTTTCTTTAAAAAAAAAAGCAATCCAACTATAATCTATTCGCCTTTGCATCCTCCATTCTGGTTTTCAAAATCTTTTCTCCTTTTATAAAATGAAAGATACACTAATTTGTTTCTTTTAAAACTTTCATTACTGTTGGTTGAACAAAGCATAGCAGTTGCATAGACTCTGAAGAACCATAATAGGAACATGTGGAGCAAACAAGCATTGGATGAAAAAGCACTAGTTTATATGAGAGTTTAATTATCTCCAGGATCTACAAAAATGTGCCATTTTAGCCACGGGTACCATGGAAGTCAATCATTTTATAAACTAATAATAACTGCAGCTAATGAAGAGCAGCCATAACTATACAGAACAATCAGACAATTATTTTCTCTGCTGTAGCTAAACTAATGGCAACATGGAAAGTATTTTCAGTTCTCTTTAGGAAAATCAAATCCATGGAAGCAAAGGGGAACATCAAGCATCATTGAAACAGAAAGATAAAACACTGTGGAGGGCAATTCTTTTAGAAATCTTATTAAGTTTCTTTGTCAAAAACTGATAAGCTTGTCAGTGATCCTACACATCCTTTATTCCTGTGGTCTTTTCACTTAGAAAAAAATACATTATTATCCAAACCATGGCAGAGTTTTGCTTAAAGAAATTCATTTTTCTTACAATTAAAATAACCCAAACATTAAACCACTGCATTTTACATGACAGATCGTCCTACAATTAACGGATTAAAACTGAAAATTATATGCAAATGAAAGCTTCATTTACTTGGTCAGACTGGCAGACATTACCTCAGTTCTTAAGGAATTGCATGGGTAGTGCTGCATTATATAGGACTGACAACATACTGACTTTACTACCTCTGAGTGCTAGGTGGTACACCCTTATACAATTAAAGAACTCATGATTTGCACTACCTAGGGGCAACATGTTTTAAACAGAGCACTATAACACATATTCCCTTGTTTCCCTATTCCTCCAAGTGACTATAAATATTTTAACACATATAAATACTAGTTTCCTTTCCATTTGAGTATAGCGTGGGACAGCGTGAGGCCAAAGGCCACCTGAAGAATCACTCTTGTCATCTCTCTATGTTCTCTCCAGAAGAATCACTAAAAATCTGACCAATGCAAAGTCATTCCTCTTGTTATTGGTGGGGTGAAACAGACCTTATTGTTTTGAAGACAGTATTTGCAATCTTGTTGTCCTCTCAGTCTTAAATAACTATAATTGTACTAAATCACAGAAGTTTAAAGCTTCTTTTCAAGAGACTTCTCCAGTATCTCTTTTTCAGCTCATTTCTTATTCAGCCTACTGCTGCTCATTATCATGAATTCCTTTGGTATTCATTGTAATAGCACTAATTATAATGGAATTGTTTGGTATTCATTACAATAGTATTGATCATAAAGAATTCATTTGACGTTTATAAGGACGTCACATGTATTTTCTCATCATACAATTGTAATTTAGCATCTGTAAACTATTACTTAATAGAAACATAAAGTGAAACTTCAGCTACATTTTAGAATAATAAAATATGGGCCTACTACTACTGAAGAAGAAGAGATGGAGGACTCAGTCCAGGGTTTTTTGAAGGGAATTTGTTGGGCAATCAGCCTTACTAAGAAATCAAAACCAAGTTTGATGTGTGTTTTCAATTCTGTTATGAGTTTTTATTATAAAACTCAAACAGATTTTCATTATTCCATGGTAATCAATACTCTTTGTGCTGCAAATAGAGATATATCTTCAGATTTATACATTTAATCTATGCATTTCAAAGAGGAGCTAGCTTTATGCTATTCACTGAGAATTCAAAATCAGGCATTGAAATAAGCCCTTCTGGACGTTTTCAGTTGCACTGGCAAGGTTTTGGTAGTAGGGGGTGTTGCAGGGGTGGCTTCTGTGAGAAGCTGTGGAAGCTTCCCCTATGTCAAATAGAGCCAAATGCCAGCCACTTCCAAGATGGACCCACCTCTGGCCAAGGCTGAGCCCACCAGCAATGGGATAACATAGTTAAGAAAGGGGAAAAAACCCTGTTGTGCAACAGCAGTCAGAGAAGAGGAGTGAGAATATGAGAGAAACAATTATGCAGACACCAAGGTCATTGAAGAAGACAGGGGAGGAGGTGCTCCAGGTGCCAGAGCAGAGATTCCCCTGCAGCCCATGGTGAAGACCATGGTAAGGCAGGCTGTCCCTCTGCAGCCCATGGAGGTCCATGGTGGAGCAGATATCCAGCTGCAAACCATGGAGGATCCCACACTGGTGCAGGTGGATGCCTAAATGAGGCCGTGACCCCATGGAGAGCCTGTTCTACAGCAGACTCCCGGCAGGACATGTGACCCTGGGGAGAGAGAGTAGCACATGTTGGAGTAGGTTTGCTGGCAGAACTTGTGACCCCTTGGGGGACCCACACTGGAGCAGTCTGTTCCTGAAGGACTGCAGCCTGTGGAAGGGATCTAGGCTGGAGCAGAGCAAGAGCGTGATGAATCCTCCTTCTGAGGAGGAAGGAGAGGCAGAAACAACATATGATGAATTGACCACAACCCCCGTTCCCTGTCCCCCTGCACTGCTTGGTGGCAGGAGACAGAGAAATTGGGAGTGAAGCTGACTATGGGGAGAAGAGAGCGGTGAAGGGAAGGTGTTTTAAGATTTGGATTTATTTCTCATTTTCTGACTCTGATTTTGATTAGCAATAAATTGAATTATTTTTTTCCCCAAGTGGAGTCTTCTTTGCCCATCATAGTAATTCTGAATGATTTCTCCTTTTCCTTATCTTGACCAACTAGCCTTTCATTATCTTTTTCTCTCCCCTGTCCAGCTGAGGAGGGGAGTGATAGATCAGCTTTGGTGGAACCCTGATGTTCAGCCAGGATTAACACACCGCACCAATTAAGGGCTAACTGCATATACGGAGAGAGAGTATTCACAGATTTACCTTATTTAACTAATATGCAATAGTATCAGTGTATATCTTTTGCTTTCACCAGGCTTAAAATCTCATCACTGAAACTACTGGAATAACATCTCATCAGTTTTGTTTTCCATAGTGGTTAAGTGGTGCACGTCAGCATAGTTATAATAATATCTATAGCAAAAATAATGTGAACAGAAAAAAAAGCAATACAAGAACTATATATAGTAATAGGTATAGTAATATAGTATAATATATTAACATTGGAAATTGGACTTAAACATAAAAAAACCTTTTTGATTGTGAGAGTAGTCAAAGACTGTAACAGGTTGCCCAGAGATGTGAAGTCTCCATCCCTAGTGATATTCAAAACCTCACTTGGCATGGCCGTGAGAAGACAGCCTGACCTGACGCAGTTTTGGGATGACAGGTTGGACTAGAGATTAAAAGGGTCCCTTCCAACCATAATGATTTTTTTTTTTTTAATTTGTAGGGTATTGGCACCTTCTCCTTCATTAAATAAATTTATTTGAACATGAAAATCAAAAGAAATAAGCTATCTTCCAAACCAAGGAGTTAAATCAATTATTTGGGGCATGCCACAAAGTAGTTTTATATACAGTTCTTATCTTTCCCTCATATGCAAGTCCCATTGCAAGGCTAGAATCAAGCTGCATGTTCCTCCCAATTTATTTACAGAAGGCAATATTTTGAAGAGCATATTTACAAACAGGTTTGAAGGCCTGTTCTGGAGTACTTGATTGATCCTGGAGTGCTTTATAGGTTCTCTTATAGGACTGGAGAGGGAATAACATAGTAGCAAGGTGCTCACCTGAGCACTCTCTAACCGTTTCTTTATTGCAGCTCAATGACAAACTTAATACCAGAATTTCAGTTCTTTTTCAGTGCCTCTGTTTTCTGTTCCTAATACATGCTCTTTTCTTTTTCATGCTCTCAGTTACTTATTTTCCCCAGTGTTAGTGAGAAAGTGAAATAATCAACTTATATGAAAGCAATGCAATCAGCTATATAATGCTAAAAACAGCACAGGGAAAACAGGGTGTAATTAAAACACAGAATTGCCCTTGCTCTGGCAAATGAGTAAGAGCTTTGTTGTGGAAAGAACAAAGATAAAGGTATTCCTAAGAATGAAAGCAAAAGATGGTTCTGCATATTCCATTGGAGAAATTTCTCATCCATAAGTAAACATTATCCTTCCAGTGATGGCATGCTGACAGAGTTGCCTGGTTTTTTTTGAGCAGTCCCTAGGAATGGAAGTTAGATGTGTGAAAACACAAAAATATTGACCACCTGTCAAATTTTGTGCACTAAAATCTCAAGGTGTTATTTCCTTTTGGAAGGCTTTTGGTTAGCCTGTGAAAAGTCAGCACCCTGCATTGAAATGGTGGTGTGTTTTTCATGGATGTGATTCTTGTGATTTCCTCTGAAACTCAAATTTGACATTTAAATTACAAAATCTGAAGTTAGACGTCCAAATATACTCAGATATTCTGATCTAATAAATGATGAGCTGGTATGGAGTTCCCTCTTGGACAATGTGGAGGGAAAGCTCCAGCTTCAACCAAGTATTACTTTATATGTTACCATGCCATGGAGTAAAGCCTGACTGTAAGTATTGCTCAGGTGTGTGAGACTCTATCCACATTTTCCCAACTCTACCTCTACCTCTAGCAGTACTAGAAAAACAAACTAAGCACAGATAATTGCTATAAAATCAGATAATAGTTAGATTTGGAAAGGACCTTAGAGATCATCTAGTTCTAACCCTCCTGCCATAGGCAGGAACACATTCCACCAGAACAGTTTTCTCAAAGCCCCATCCTGCCTGGCCTTGAACACTTCTAGGGATGGGGCATCCACAACTTCTCTGGGCAACTGGTTCCAGTCTCTCATCACCCTCAGAGCAAAGAATGTATGAAGGAAATTTTTCCAAATGCTTAGGCTGTATTTACCCTGCTACTTGTTTAGGTGTATGCTGGGAAAGACAGAAGCACAAGTGAACTCTAAATAACTTACAACACACTTAGGGCAGGAGACAAAACTGTGTTAGTAAACTTGGTGAAAACAGCCTTAATTATGGAGAAAGGCAAAATGATTGGCTTGGGCAATGTGGCTGGTGAGACCACTGTCAACTTTTGCCACCCATCTAAGTCAGAAAACAATAAATAGTGGAAATAATAGCACCTCCATGGGAATAAATCCATAGGCATCTAACACCATGATGAAGGCTGAACCCAAGGTGGAATCACTAGATGTGTACACCTTCCAAGACTCAGGCACATTGACCAGTTGAAATAAAGTTTCTTGTACTTCTGAGTCTGTGATGCTGATCACAGCTGGACCAAAGGGTCAGGGAAGCTCCATTGGTGTGAGCGTATTCTGTACAAAGTGAATGAGTATGTTAGAAGTATAGAAGCCTTGAAACAGAAAGTTATCCACTTGCTATGCTCATTGTCTTCAGTAAAAAAAAATCTAAAATTTATGCCAATCAGTGAAGTGCTTCTTTTATTGCCACTACCTCAACCTACATTCCTCCATAATACAGACCATAAAGAAATAAACAGATGTCCTTATGAAAATTTAGGGATAGAGAGTCTTAGTTTCTCAACTAACTCCTTTGTTAAAGTACAAAGATAAAACCAGACAAATACTTATATTAGAACATGAAGTATTTAATAGTAAAATGAGCACCTGGATTTGCAACAGAAAACAGAACTAAAGCCTACCATGTAACAAGATCACGGGTGAAATCTACACTTCATCTTTAAATTTCACTAAGGTAGCAAAAAGCTGTATTGGGTACCGACTAAAAAATATGACATGTTCAGAGATGTGTATTGTATTTCAGTAACACACTCTGAAGTTTCCAAAGAAGGGGATTGCTTTCATGAAGTCTACACTTAAAAAGAAGGTCACTTGGATTAGGTCACTTTGCTTCATTTGATGGGTTTTATTTGTTTTCAGGACCTCAGTCTCATATTTCATAGCTTTTTTCACCCTTGTCGTGGGGTCTGGCATGCCTTCTAAACCAGCAAGCTTTCTAAACACTAAACAAGAGAGTGCAAAGAAAAAAGAAAAAAAGAAAAAGTAAGAAAAGAAAGAAACAAAATATAAAATTAAGAGAGAGGGCAATGCTTATACCACCAAAATGATAAGCCTTTTATCTCTGTAAGAATAACTACAATTTTTGCTTACTGTCTTTTCCTCAGTCTGAAGCTTCTTCTCCTGTTGCAGTTTGATTCCATTCATTTTTACTCCAGGGAAATAAAAGCACTGCATCACAAAACATGTGTACCTACATGATGCAATTTTAGGGTTTCCCAATTATCTGCCGTGACTAAAAGCAGTTGCTATCATCCTTAAAATCTCTTTCTCTGAACTGGCTTGACACATTCAAACATTTGGAGAGAAGAAACAAAATCCTAAGACTTTTTTGCCTTACTGTTCCCTGTAGGCAATCAGGAAACCATACAGTATTGTTGGCAGGCCACTTCTTAGCATAATAAGGTCAGTTGCATACAGTTTTAAGTATTCAAACCACCAAAAACAAAGTATAGACATTTCTGTAATTTGAGTTTGGATTAGTCCAGTCAAACTCAACTCTTCAGTCATTTTCTATTGGAAGAAAAATGCTTCAACTATGGGTTGATTTCAGCTTTCTGGGATCTCTAACAAAAAACTGTATGAGAAAACAGCTGTTTGTATCTGTCACATTGCTAAAGTTCTTAGAAACTAAGAGATCTAATTATTAACTTTTCTTTCAATTATTCCTAGAAAACCTAGTTGATTTAAAGTGTCAATACTTTAAATTAATGTTTTCAACTATTTGCGTTGTGATTTTGCCAGGTTTGTCATTTTTATCCAACATCACAACATAGCTCAAACTGACATGCTCACTTCTTGAATTTTCCTCATTATAAAAAGTTACTTTTCCTTTATAACCCTGTTTTGGTACAAGAGCTTAGCTAGTGATCATTTCCAAGAAAATCTTTCTCAGGTGGTTCATTGACTTCAGATATATTGTGGCAGTATCTAGCATCCAAGGCTTCCCAGTCTCCTTGTTTTGCAAGGTCACATCTTAGTGTGATATAAGAAATTCTAGTGCTGCATAATTTTGGAACATACTTTTTTCTTTCTTTGTAGCACTTAAGAATTAGAGTTGCAAAGAGTACCTAAGGAATATAGTCCTCATTAGTAACTTCAGGCACTATGTGCTTGATTCAGTCTTCTAAACACAAAAGCTTTAAGTTTCAGTAAAAAGTATAGGTTCCGAATTAATTCAGATGCTCAAACCTGTGCAGCTTAGTGCTTTTTCAGTTGCATTCAGACATCTTCTTTACTTTATGCAGCCAGTTCAAAAGGTTGCAAGTCTCCAGTAGGTCGTATCTTTTGGGCCCTTGCAGACATCTCTGCTATAATCAGGTAATTCAAATGGCAGTGTTTAAATTTAAGCAGCTGAATATTACTCTGGGAGTCAGTTCCTAATTCAAACTGAGAGTTTACAGATCTAATGCAAATTTTGTAACCTACTTATGTTCTGGTTTGACAACCTCCTAAATAAATACGATTTATTTTTTTGCTATCTTAGAGGATATATGAAAATTTAAAAATACACAACTGACTGTAAGGCTTCAGTGGTTAAAGCTGTGTAAACACTTAGGAAGGATCCTTTTGATGTCACAGACCAGATCAATGAAAAAGTACATCTGTGTCTTCACTAAAACTTACATCAGGCAAAGTTTTGCCCTCAGATGAGAATGTCTTCAAAGCTGGCATTGCAAACCCAAATGTGTTTATAGCAGAATATGACAAAGATAAAGAAGAGACAATCATGCTTACATTTCATTTAATACTGCATGGAAATAATACTGTCCACTAGTCTTTGGAATTTCAGTGACTTCACGCAATAGTTAATATGTAAGATATCATGGTCAGGTATTATATTTGTGAGTTTTCATGTCCATGCTTAACCTCTGTGTAATATGCAGAGGGACATCAGGAGAGAAACTAAGCTGATTCATTCCTGACAAAGGGAATATATTATTAAGAATAGCACTTGCTAACATTAAAAGAAGTAGAAAAGGCACTGAGGGAATTCAAGAAGGCAGCCAATAATCACATTTCCTATTGAAGGAAAAGGTGTAATCTGGGTGGCAAGAAAATATAAGAAGCATTCTCAAAGAAAATGACATAGTTCCAGGACTAGCAATATCTTCAGCTTCTGTCTGTGCCTTTGTCAGTATCCTTCCAGGTAACATATCAGGCAACTGCACGTCTTTGAATGGTATCTCGTGTTCCATCCTGCTTGTACAAAGTTTTTTATATTTACAGCATCACTCTAAAAATGAAGTTTCTTCAGCCATTTAAGTTGTGTTTGGAACTCCTGGAAACTGTGAAGATTATGAAAAGCAGTATCTATGATAATTTTTTAATTTTTTTGTCTAAACTGTATTTATTTCACTACTGTAATGTAGCAACTGGAAAGAAAT
Source organism: Limnodromus scolopaceus (assembly GCA_028565335.1). Lineage (NCBI taxonomy): Eukaryota > Metazoa > Chordata > Aves > Charadriiformes > Scolopacidae > Limnodromus > Limnodromus scolopaceus. The sequence goes on along the minus strand of JAOXNO010000001.1, from coordinate 197,256,920 downwards.
ACTGAAATAAAACAATATCTGAAAAATTGGTATGATTTATGCAGTTATATGTATTTGAGCAATACATCTTAGATTCCTTTAAAATTAATTAAGTAGGCACTTTCTGGATATGATCTGTTTTCTTTCAGTGTCTATAGTTAGATGAGATGAATCTCACACAATCTCTCCTGAAGCTTAGCACTGCCATGAGGTCCCTGATGAGACCCCTAGTCTCCTGGAAAAACAGCAACACTCCACCCTTTGCAGTTAATAGCTTACATTATCTTTGTCCTGTTTTACCTGATTTTTTCTTTACCTGTTTTACTTGATTTTATCAGCTTTTCTGCCTTTTCACAAAAAAAAAAAAAAAGAAAAAAAAAAGCAGTGTTTATATGATATAATATGGTGTAAAAGACAGCACATTATAAAATTAGCCAAAGCATATACCTTTTCATGCCGTTG
>JAOXNO010000001.1:197218344-197246599 GCA_028565335.1 Limnodromus scolopaceus | reverse complement strand
AAAACCGTATCAAGCTCCCAGGATGACAGTCACATCACCGGCAGGCACTGGGGAAGTCCCAGACTGGACTCAGCGACAGGTGAGAACTGGATACGAGCTCTTGAGTCAGGAACACATGGATCGGAATCAAAGGCAGATGAACAGACAGGGTCCTCTTCAGACTGCCCTCTAAGGGGCAAATAATAAAAATTAGCTGACCTTGGTTATTATAGCAGTAAGTATAGGCAAGGGCCTCTCTGCATGCCATTCCTTGGCATGTAGCACAGACATTGGTCTTATCATTCTGAGAATGAGCAGTTTTCTCCACAATATGCCATTAATTTCAGAGACTTAGAAGAGGCCTAAGATGTAAAATCACAGAACACAAAATTGATTCAGTTTCACTTCAAACCAGGACGCTCTTCAACTTTTAAGTGACAAAACCCAGAAGAGATGGCATTTTCCAGTAGAATTTCGTTTTTTCAAAGCTTCCTGTGAGTCTAAGTTCAAATTCGAACACACTCAAACAAAGAGGAATTTCTGTGCTTAATCTTGATGTTTAGTCTGTGTTTCTCCAACACAGAAAATAGTCACATGGCATAAAAGCCTCTGCAGCCTACACTCTGCCATGGATTCTGTTCTTATCAAAATGGATGGCCTTGAGCCTTGGGAAGACCTTTACACTCATGAAGGGTGAGTGTGATCATTTATGTAAGAAAAGAAAAACTGTGCTATTACCATTTGGTACTATCATAAGCAAGAGTGATTACGATGTCACAGAAAGCTGCGATTTGTGATGTGGTGAGACAATTTTGTTCAAGTTGAACTACAGCTACTTACAAATTGTGGAATCTCTAGTGGAATTAAATTCCATTTTGAAATTCTTTCTGTACCTTTTGCTTATCTTAACTAAATTACCTATATACTGGCCCTGTGCCATTTTGAATTTGGATAGCACCTACCACAGGACTGGTCTAATAGACACTCAAGACAATCCCTATGAATGATTTGTGCAAGAATACATACAGATGATTAAATATGCAAAATATGGACATTAAGATTATGTCCTCTTGTATGTTGCTGATGAAATAAATTACTGTTTGTTCTGTTCTTAAAGCCTTTGAGGCAGAACTCTTAAGGCATTGATAAAAAGTCAGGAAAAGAAAGACACTAACAGAAACAACCCCCACAACAAACATATTTCTCTTTGAGTTCTTAAATATAGTCCATTTTCATCTGTAACAGGAGTAGGGAAGCAACTGATCTTAACACAGATCTTGAGGACACTGCAGTAATATTTTAAGGACTGTTTTCAGGGACAGATGCCAGAAAAGAATCAAGCTGTAGAACTTCCCATCAAGGGAAGAATTAAGCGAATAACTTCTAGGAAAAAAAGTTCTATAATTGACAAGTAAACAAATAATGGCATGTTGACTGTAAAAGTAAATAAAGAGCCATAGTATTCTTTTTGTATGGAATATTGGAATTATTGTTTCAATTTAAATGTGAATGCAACTTGTACAATCTAAGTGCTTTGATTCCCCAAGCTGAAGGCACTCTACAAGTTAAAAAGCACAAGGGCATCTGAATCAAATGTGTTTCTTTGGTCTTCTATTTTACATCTGAAGAAAATACACATCTCTTGACCCTGCGTATGTAGACCTGAGAAAGTTCCCTGAGAACATATTTCTTTGAAGGCACAATTATGTGTTTTCAACTGCAGAGAATAATGATTCCCATTTTAAATTATGCACGTCTAAATTACAAGGTGCATAAAGAGGTCAGATCCTGTCCCTCAAGGTAAGGTAATTAACGGTGTTCTGTACTTGTGGTACAGCCTAAGAAGTATGTTATGCCTCTGTATTGTGATTCTACACTTGAATATTTGCAAGGCAGTTTCCATATTGGCTCAGATGGCTTTTTCCAATGTGGAATACGTTTGAAACAAGTGTGACTTGTATGATATCAGAATGGTACAATTTCTCCGAGTATTTCTAGTTCAAGATATGCTTTTTTTTCTGGTGCTAAAGTTTGACATGTCTCACAAACATCAGAATTTTCACCCTTTGCTGTCTTTATCTTCCATCATCAGGAAAGGGGGTTTTTTTGGTTGTTTTGTTTTGGTTTTTTTTTTACTGTGAGGGTAGCTGAGCACTGGAACAGGTTACTCAAAGAAGTTGTGGAGTGTGCATACTTGAAGATACTCAAAAGCTGTCTGGATGCAGTCCTGGTCCACCTGCGGTAAGTTACTCTACTTGAGCATAAGGGTTGGACTAAAGGACCTCCACAGGTCATTTCCAACCTCAAATATTCAGTGATACTGTGATTCTGTGATTCTCCACTATTACTGCGTTCTGCTTCTATTTATAGTAAGGCTACTGGGAATATGGAGGGCATGTCCACCTGCTCTGTTGTGGTGTCCTCCATGGACTGCAGGTGGGTATCTGCTCTGATATGGCCCTCCATGGGCTGCAGGAGGACAGCCTCATCACCATAGTTTTCTCCACAGGCTGCAGGAGAATCTCTGCTCTGCCACCTGGAGCACCTCCTCCCCTCCTTCACTGACCCTTGGATCTGCAATGCTGTTTCTTACACTTTTTCTTGCTCCTTTCTCAGCTGATGCCCAGCAATTTTTACCCTTTCTTAACTACATTATCACAGAGGTGCCGCCAGCTTTGCTAATGGGCTCCACTTTGGCCAGCAGTGGCTCTGTTTTGGAGCTCTCTGAAAACAGCTGCATCCAGCACAGAGCAGTCTCTGGTCTCTTCTCATACAAGCCAGTCCTGCAGCCCCCCTTGACTACCAAAACCTTGCTAGGTAAACCCAATACAAGGCGATTGTTTTAAATTTACAGATATTCTGCACTATAAAAGCAGGGAGCTTAGCTACCTGAACAGCACAAACAGCTTCCTGTTTTCTGACCTGTTTCTGAATACATTTAAGCATTTATAATGATGTTTTTCCCTTCTGATTTCAGCTACTGCTATTAGAAATGTATGCTCAGTATCCATGCTTTCGGTGAGACAGATTTTACTCTTTTACTTTTTAACATCCAGTTTATGTGCTAAGTTAAAAGTATTTTATACTGGATGACATTTGACCTGCAACTGGCTCCCTTCTGCCTTATTGCCTGGGGTAGTACAAAACTCATGATTTTCTGAAAAGCCTACCTGTTTCTTCAGTTTTCCTTTCACTGGAATTCTACTAAATTATTATTTACCTTCAAGTTCTATGTGGTTTTGTTGTGATTTGTTCCTAAACAATTTGAATGAATGCAGGTTTTTTTTTCAGTTGATCCAGGTATTGTTTAAGTTTCTGTCTTGAAAAAATTTGTGCACAATCCAAATATTTGGTACGGGAACGATGATACAAAAAGTGAGATTTTTCATATACGAAGATTTACCTTCTGTCCAATACAACCATTTAAAAAAAAAATCTGTATAATATTACACTGGGAAGGTGATAGAGCAAATAATTTTGTAAATAATTTCCACACATTGTAAGGACAAGAAGGTGATTAGGAATAGTTGGCATGGATTTATAAAGCAGAAATTATATTCAACCAACCTGACAGCCTTCTATGATGAAATGACCAGCTCAGTGGAGAGCAATGTCTTTAGTTAGTCTTCCATAACATATGATGAAATGCAGACCAGAGAAATGGACAGTAATTCGTTTAACAGTAAAAGATTGACAGAAGGTTGGCCATCTAGGTACTGAAAACTGGGTGAACTGTTGGCTCAGAGGGCTGTGATCAGAGACACAAAGTCCAGCTGGAGACCAGTCACTAATGGTTTGTCCCAGGGGCTGACCTTGTGGCCAATACTGTTTAACTTCTTCATTGATGACCTCGATGATGTGGCAGAGTGCACCCTCAGCACCTTTGCAGATGATACAAAACTCTGAGGAGTGGCTGATGTACCAGAGCAGTGTGCAGACGTTTACAGGAACCTCCACAGGCTAGAGAAATGGGCAGAACGGGAATCTCATTAAATTCAACAAAGGGAAATTCATCTGAGAAAGAACAATTCCAAACACCAGGACAGGCTGGGGTCAACCAGTTGGAAAGCAGCTTAGCAGGGAAGGACTCGGGAGTCAGGGCTGCCAGCAAACTGACCATGAGCCAGCAATATGCTGTTGCAGCAAAGGCAGCCAACAGCCTCCAGGCTGCATTAGGCAGAGTGTTGCCAGCAGGTCAAGGGAGGTGAACTTCCTCTGTGTTGTGTGTAAATACTTAGCATTGTGTGTAAATACTCGATGGCAGTAGGGAGTAAAGAAGACAGAATCAGACACATCTCAGTGGTGCACAGTGACAGGATCAGAGGCAATGGGCACAAACTGAAACACAGGACATCATTGTATTTGAAATAAGGAAAAGCTTTTTTTTTTTTTTTTCCTGATTGAGTAATGCAGCAGCTTTCCCAGATGGGCTATGGTGTCTCCATCCTTGGAGACAATGTAAACCTGATAGGACACAGCCCCAAGCTGTTTTCTGTAGGTGATCCTGCTTGAACAGGGTGGTTGGAAGCACCAAAAGTGGCTGCCAAACTCAGACATTCTATGATTCTGCACACCAATATTTGTAGTTGTCTGATGTTTGGGGTATTGAAAATGTTATGATTGGTAGGCATTTCCTGTTCACTTACAAAAGTCTTTGATAGTTAGACTGTTTCCTTTATGCTATTGTAAACCGGTTCACCTTACAAGCCTGTGCTTTGCTCAAATGACTCATTTATGTACCAGTACATCCCGGTGGAGCCAAGCCAACTTTTTGTTCAGAGAGAGGCTCTTGCTTATAGTTGTTGCTGTGGCAACCAGGAGCAGCTGAGTTGGTTGTTCAGGCTGTGGAGGGGTTGCACCCGTGGGGAGGAGTGGACAGGTCAGGTAACCCAAACTGACCAATAGGGTCATTGTATCTGCCAGGCTCAGGACAAAAGCTGAGGGAACAAAGGGGTCAGGTTGGCTGTTCTTAAATGGCTGCTTCTTCAGTGGCTCTCTTTCTTTGATGACTGATGCCTGTGCCTGAGGAAGACCCTGTCAGTTTGTCTACCTTCGTCTACCCCATTAGTGTGTTCCGAAATACAGTTCCCATTCCTTACTGAGTCCAGTCTGGAACTTTCCCAGTGCCTGCTGGTGATACCTCCCTGTGAGCTTGATACTGTTATGTACATATTTTTATATATTGCATCTATTTCATTATTTCATTTTTATTTTATTATTAATGTTTCACTAAAGAAGTTTAGTTTTTTCTACACTCATAAGTGTCTTTATCTCTCTTCTTTCTCTCCTTGTTGTTTCTCTCCTATTTTGTTATAACTTGCTTGATTCTTTTGTTAGCAAAAATGCACAAAGACCATAACTTTTCACTTAATTTCATTGTAAACCTTTATAATCTGGAGGCTGTTGCTGTACTAACCACTCATAAGCAAATAAGGTGAAAGACAAAAAGAGAAATGGCAATTATTGGTGCCAAGGACAAGCTTCTTGGGAAAAAACTCTGCTTTGGAGCTCTGATTTTGGTTCATTCTCTCACTAAACTCTGCACTTAGCAAACTAACAGATTGAGCAACAGGTCACAGCTGAGGTCACTGTGTCTTCTGCAAAGATTCAACAATTTTATTCATATTCTTCCTAGCTCCTTGATAGTAGTAATTTCTCCCAACTACTTCAGGCCTAGTATCTTCAGCCTAATGCTGCAGATGTTTTTGATTCTTACTCATCTTTGAAGTATAGCTACTTGTTCAACTTATTTGCGCAGAAGCAGCAAATTAGTAATGCTCCACTACAGTAGTTTATTGGAGTTTAATGTACTAGTTCCTCAACGTTGGCTTAGTAAAACTATTTCAGATAATGTTGAGCAATAGCTTTACTTTTGCAAGTATCAGTCACTTTGTGTCTGTTATACTGTTCTGTGTGTAATTTCAATAGAAGTGATTTACTGAAGTTCTATAATGCTCTATTTAAAATCTACTGAAGTGACATTAATTTTCTTTTTTTAACTATGAAAACCAAAATGCTGAAGTTGAGAGCAGTAGCACTTGTGTTTATTCATACAAACTGATAGAGTTTGCGCCAATTGGTCCTGCACTATAGCTCACATGGGATGTTATGATGCCTGTTGGCTAGAGGACTGTGAATCAAAATCAAACAAATAGATTTGAACTGCTGAATACTCACATAGCATTTTGGCTTGTCCTGCTTTTTATTTCCAACCAATTCAATTAGAGAGGTATAACTTTATCCTTGAATTGGGCTGAAACTGATCCATAACAAACACTGGTACTTTACATCTTGACTACAATCATTAACTGATTTTCCTCAAATTCAATTCTCCATGTCCCTTCCTTTGTAAACATGACAAGTTTTTGCGGTCATGCTTGCTGTCAGTGCTGCTTGTTAGGAGATATATCATAGGTTGGATTAATCTCATGTAACATTAGAAATCTACCACAGAAACATTCTTATCTGTGATTTTCCCTCAAGGCTCCCTTTATAATCAATGGAAAAATAGCAGCATTTTTCAGAGTATTATTCATCTGATCTATTTTAGATGTCTACTTTAGGATGAGATGAATTATGACCTAGAAGGGCTTATTTCTCAGCACTGACCAAAATAGATAGGGAGATATTAATGAGATCAAATTAATCCTTCCAATGGGCTTGATTTAATTTAATTTCTTCTTTACTTGAGTTTATTTAATTGCCACTACATGAAGCTAGGACAGCACAGATCAAAACATTTTTTAGGTAAATAGGGAAGATGGTCATACATACACACTGGTCATTCAACCGCATGCACAGTCTGTATACAAGCCTGAAATTCCATCTGAGTGCTCAGAATGTATCGAAATCCCAGTTTTCATAGTTTTGGTGTGTTAAGCAAATGGTTAACATCTTGAATTTTAGGATAGTGGATTGTACCAGTTTTAAGAAACGCTAGGAGTTTGATTTTCTAATCACGGAGTTCAGACTAAGAAGGGGAAATCTTTTCTCTCATAATTCAGGACGATAATATGAGCAGTGGATATTATTGCACTGCCTGCTTCAGAGCAAGTTATCAGTAAAGAGAACATGGAGTTTTACTCAAAGATGAGAAAAAGACTGAGAATAACCTATCAGAGAAACGCTGTGGAGGATTTCCAAAAATATCTTCATTAATTAAAATACTTTCAAGACTAATAAAATGTTTCACATTTTTTTCTTCTTCTGTGTCTTAGAAAAATGTACAGCTTCTTTTTAGTTTCACACAGTCTTTTCCTCATAATGTGTTTTTTCCTGTTAATGATGTGTTTGGGTACAAGAGAACACACACTTCCCTCTCTACAAAATACAAAGAATTTAAAAATCAAACTCTTATTTTTTGTGCTTAATACGACTAGAATTTATTTTGCTTTCTTTTTCTGTACTTCTCTTTGATAGCCTAGCTGGCTGCCGGAAATATTCTAGTTACCTCCAGCCTAGTAATACAATGTCTTACAATTCAAGTATCTTAAGAGTTCCTGGTATTTATGAAAATTAGGTGTGTTTGTTTATCTGTTTTCATCTTTGTGCACATGCACACACACATACTCACACACAGCAGAAATACCCTAAATAGGCCTCTAGGAGTGAATGTTTTTTTGTTTATTTGTTTTTTATGGAAGCGGAACTCAATAGGTAACACAATAAAAAAATAATTTTAAGTCCAATAAATATTCTTTGAAATCAAATAGAAAAGTGTGAGATGTGTTAGGAAATAAATTATTGTTATTCAGGCACTTTATGAGGATTAAGAGACACATATTCAGTCCCTTTCCAGAGGGAATGTTAAACAGCATTTTTACAAGAGTCTTGACAGTTACAGTTGTGATAGGCTGTTAAAGGTGATTCTTTTCCATTGCTGTAGACAGTGATCCACCTTACCTCCTAAAACATGCTTAAATATTGAAATATTGATGAAAATTTTGAAAAGTTGTTGAAATTAATGTAACTGCATAAAATCTTAAAGTGGGGAATACAATTTAGAAAAAAAAATATTCTAAATGTCTTCTGGGTAGGAAGGAGACCATTCATGTAATGGAGAAAAAGAGGAAAATACTATTCCAAGTAACCCACCTAAAGATTATCCCAATTCTAGTGGTTAGAGCAGTCATCTGGGAAATTAAATGTTTGTGATCCATTCTCCTACTTATGAATATTTTCCCAAGATATTTGTGTTGAATCTGTGAAAAATTTGGGATAACCAGAAACATGCTTTTCAGTAAATGAGGTATTTGTTTCTGACAGGTTCAACAACTGGGGAGCTGGTTTACGGCTGTGCTATCACCACAGTTTATTTTAATCTGAGGTGTTATTTTTGCCAATATTAATTAAGAGGTTTTAAATTTCCCTGACCCTTAAATAAACAAATTTACTGAACTTTGGCACCTACCTTAAAAAAACTCCCAGTGTCCTCTATGTGACTGTTTTAATGATCCAGCAAAACACAATAACATTTGCATAATTCTTCAGATTGCTGTGACTAGTCCTATGAATACAAGTTTTCTAGATTGGTCGGTAACTTGAGGTCAAATTGAATATAGAATATTCTATATCTACAATAAAAGCAACTGAACTGGTTTTCATTGTTAGCACTACACACTGCACACTTTGGCTTTTGCCAAAAAAATCAATCCACATTTTTCATAGTTCAAAAAAAAAAATCATGATAGAGTAGTTTTTCATTTTTGCTTACCAAATGTCCTGGTTTGACGTAGATGCTCTCCCTTCTTGGAAGGAGAGGGTGAGGACAACATCTGTCATTTATTTCAGTGTCCAGTCCAGCCCAGCCCAAATCATGACACCAAATAATGGCAGCTCTTATTATTTTCTTTTTAAGAAAGATAGAGTGCTAGGATAAGCATGTCAAAAGATGGCTTTTGAAAACAGACTGTCTGTGACTTGCCTCACTAAAAATTATAAAATGAAATTTTACTTTATTGTGAAAAGCAGTTTCCCTTCTTAGTCTATATTGTACAGTAGAAAATCTTTCTAAACTACATTAAATTTTTTCTCTGTAATTAAATCTCACTTCTCATCCACCCATTAAGAATACATTACACCTTTTTCTAATTGTTTTACATAATAACTTTAGCCTGCATTTATTGTTCTTTTTCTTCTTTTTATAAGTCTATTTTCTTCATATTTGTTTGACTTTTTTCCTCAGGAATGAAGTTGTTTCAGGTTTAATGCATGCAAAAAATTGCCTTTTACCTTGAGTTCAATTCTTTGGTCACTTTTGGTTCACCCTACATGGCTGTATTATTCTTAACAATAAGATTGTATCCAAAAATGTGTGAAATTTGGATTATATTATTTTAGTACTCCTTCTCTCATCACTCTTGTATTATTTTGAATTATATATTCTATGTAGAAAAAAAAAAACAAACAAAAAACAGATGGTATAAGATGTAATTTCCTTATCAAGTTCTAGATGAGTTTCAGCCTAAGAAGGGTGTTCCACAGAAAGGAGGATAGAGGAGCACAGAGAGAATCCAGATCATATGGTGCTTTTTGAGAGACGTTCAAGTAGTGTTTCCTCAGAGGTGCAGAGTGTGTAGTATGAAGTCTTCACAAACTCTGGAGCTATGCATGCAAGATGAGACCAGGACTTGTAAAGAGAAAAATGCTGAAGTTTAATAACTTCTCCAACCCTTTGGTTTACAGAAATCTACTGTCACAGCATGGCTGCCACATGACTGCTGAAGGAAAAAAAAAAGATCTCACAAGACATCTCAAGTAATGAAAAAACATTATCTTTTACTAAGTTGCTGCACCTTTAAATGAAAAATTTGGTTTGTGTCACAAGGAGGGGTAAAAAACACTCAATTTCTTCTGATTTAAACAAGAAGTATAAAAATTCAAGTATGAAGAACAAAAGTATTTTTTCTATTAAAACATATCTAAAGCAAAACTTTAGTTAAATATGTAAACCTTTTTTCTGTAATACTCAAAAAACTAATGCTCTCCTGGGACTGTAATGTTTTGTGTAATGTACATGTTTTTTATGTCATGTCATCGATGTCATTACAATATTTTCAACAGGAAAAAAGAGACTACAAAGAAATCATTTTCCTAAAAGGCTGCAGCTAGTGTCTCATGGGATAAAAACAGAAAAGTGTAGAAATGGAAGTGAGATGTTTATTGGCTTCCCCTCTTCTCAATCATGAGTCTGGAAGCAGAAAGGATGATAACATATTTTGATGATTCAAATTTTGAACAGCTATGATTTCTTTTACATCCTGAGATTCTCAGTTAAATTAGGAAAATGGGTTATAGAAAAGTCTTCTTTGTCTTCTCCCTTCCTGGAACTAGACGGACTGCCTCCATCTTCATCTGAAGAATCCACACACTATCCTTCATGTAGATTTAAACATTCTTAAAAATCAGCTGAAGTTTTGTTACTTTTCCATTTTTATTCCAGGCATTTTGTTCTGAAAACTCTCCAAAAACACACACAGGATCACAAAAGGGAACCCACAGAGCAATAGATTTTTCTAAAATACCATTTTCATGGCCTAAAGAAATGATGATTTTGAAACCAAGACTACATAATTGAGAAATAATCTTTATTTTAATATTTTGTCAGATTCTAACTGGAAATTATTTTTGATGTACTTGTTCAAACGTATCTACTTAACGTTGATTGAAGGGAGTTTGAGAATGCTAAGGCTATTTCTTTTCAGAACTCTGTAACCATGTACCAAACAACACAGGAATGTAAATACAAGGTAAATTAAAGACTAATTTCCTGACTTTTTAAGCTAACAAAAAAACTGCTTCAGCAAGACACAACTAGAGCTACATTCATAAAATAGACAGCAAGGAGGAAACATTCAAAGTTTTTTTTCTGACAAAGGCTTGGAAAACAAGTAAATGTAGTGATTTAACTGAGTCACACAGTCATTCTGGCTGCACACAGCTCCAGAAGAAAATATGGCAAAATTTAGAGGACAAATCAAGTTTTAAATAGGTTGAGAATGCCTCAAATATGTATATCAAATTTCATTGTCTTTGTTTTGGTGCTCCATTGACAAAGCTCACAGTGACTGGTGACTGCTGCTAATGCAGTTAGATGTCTACTAGTGTATGAGAAAAGTGACTCTAGACAGGTACATAGTATCCTCATTAAGCTGAAAATACAAAACACAGCGAGAGGGAGAAGGGATTTTTGCTAACTCTAACCAACCCATTCCTAATTTAATTAGTTGTGATATTACATGAATATTCTGTGATTCTGTATTATGTTTCTGAAGTAGTTAGCCTATGCGCACTGTTCCAAGAGAAAAAACTGAGAGGCATCTAATATGAAGGCTATGCATTTACTGATCTCAGAATAAGATGCAGGTGGTTTTATCAGCTTCCTGGAAGCAACATTCATCAAAGGGAATTCAGAATAAAGATTTCATTGCTGGTTCAGCCTATAGGTAGCACACTACCTGGTGTTTGGGGAGAAAAGGGAAGAAGAAGGGAGCACTGCTGTTTGCTTATCCTTTTCATATTTTTCTCTAGGACATGTGATATGTGTTATTGGCCAGTTATGAAAAGCAGCTATTGGGCTAAGTGGACCTTTAATCTGACCTGTTACAGCCATTCTTATATTCTTATGTCTTCAAAAGTCTATAGTAAAGAGAAGAAACCAGGAGCCAGGAAGGTGCTAATTAATATTTATAGTAGAACTAAATTAATCAAAGAACTTGAAAAAAGGGATAGGAAGAAGTAATACAAGCCTCAGAAGTACCGTGGTACACCTCTGGAGGACTTCGCAATGTCCCATTGCAAAGAAACAACACAAAGACAAGGGAGGGATATTCTAGTATAGCAAAGATCATAGCTTTTATTCAGTCTCTTATGCAGAAGAAGGAGAAAAAAGAAGAAAGCATTCACTGAAAATAAATAAATAAATAAATAAATAAATAAAAATAAGAGTTCATTTTAAGTTAGGACTGAAACACCTACTAAGAAAATACAAATGGCTGCGGTTTGGGACTTAAGATTAAAAAGGCATTTCATTATTTTTTTTTTTTTGTAACTTACTCCCAATACTAAAAAAGTGGGTTTTGGTAAAAACTGGATTTGCTTTTAAATAAAAATACATTCAAATATTGTGTAACAGTAAAACTGACTCTTGTATGATGATCTAGCAATTCAGCATTTATCTTCTACTAGAGTGGCCATTAAATCAAACATACCAAGGTGCTCTAAGCTCCTGTATCAGCCTAGAGTTAGTAACATGAGGTCCTGAAAGGGAAAAAAAAATAACAATTGCTTTACTCGTACAAGTGATAGCTACAGAACTTTTTCAGAATTAACCAAATGAGCTTTGGAGGACAAGCCAGAGCGCAGCATTCATGACAGAAAATGGTTAAGAGAGGGTGAAAAGGGAAAACAAAACACAAGAGGTGCTGATGGCCATAAATATCACAACTAATTAAGGTTTTTTTTTTCTTTTTTTCACTTCACTTCTGCAAGTTAAACTTCAAAATTTAGTTTAAAGACTTATTTACATCTTTTTAGCATTGAACAGTATGATTTCATTGTTCCTAATTTTTCTTTGCATTATAAATGTAAGTTTAATAAAGTTCTGTGCTTCTTAAGCACTTGTTGACATTTTGCCATCCACTTAATTGTAAGGAAATGTGAAGAGACAGCTATACCAGAAGGTTTTATTAAAATGTTGAAAAAGCACAAATTATCTACACAAGCCAATTAAATGGCACTGCATATCCCCAAAGTAGAAAGTATACAGAATTACATGTAGGTTGATATTTTATTTAGCAAATAAATCAACCCTTACACAACACACTCCATAAAACTAATCGGGCACAATACACTCCATATGGATTAGCAGTCCCTTCATGCCAGGTGTATTAAAAAACATGTGGAGCACTACTGTAATTCTCTATAAGCTATCACTGAAAGATACTTCTTCACAATCCAATAAAAGTATGTGCACTAGTAATCAGTCATTTATTGAAACTACTATATGTGTACTGTATTTAAGCACTTCCTACTTCCCAGACCTCCCTTGACGATATATTAATGTGGTTTGGGGGAATACTTTCCAGCTATATGAGTTGGTAAAGAAGTTCACAAGTGTGCAAGACTCACTCTGGTGGATCATATACTTCACCTTTATACAGTACTAAAAAACACAGACATGTGTATTCTCTTTATGTATTAAGTTGACCAAAAATACATTTTCTAGTATATGAGATTTAATTTTTTATTCAGTTTTTGCCCGTGAAGTCTTCATTTTATCTCCAGAAATCCTGCTTACCAATGTCAACTTCCCCAAATGGCTTTACGGTCCTCAGAAGCACAGGCTTTAGAGAGAGTCATCAGGAGTTCAGGCTGAGTTCTGGTCTGTGGTGGGCTTGGGGAAAGTTCTTGAAACACAGGATGTTTTGAATTATGTATGTTGGACATAAAAAGCTGGAATTTTCTCACTGAACTGTTGCATTCAAATATTTTGTCCTGTCTTATTATAATGAAAGTTATTTTGGATGCAACTCCATCCTTTCTTTAGCTGTCCAAATAAGCACTCCACCATTACTCTGCAGCTGGCGATAGGATAAAAGAGTTGTCCATATAGTTGGAAGCCATATCACATAAAAAGAGAAAGAATTTCTCCATATAAGGTAGAAAACCTACAGTACCATGTTTGAAAGGAGTAAGGACCAACTGGAACATGTTCATGCTAGATCTTCTCAGAGCATTGTGATGATGTCTATTATCAGCGTTTTTCACATTATCATCCAAAAAAGGGGTTTAGTACCCCTTCAAACCAAAAAGAATTTATAAATAAACTACTTCTTCAGCAACAGGATGGTGTGTGACACCAAAGGCTCTAGGTCAGCTTCAAAATCTCATTCTCTGCAAGACAAAATTTTCAGGACCCTGAGGGCACCAACAGCCTTGTCTGTCCTCCCCTGGGCCTCCCCCTACTCTGCCCATGGCCCAGGACCCCACTTCAGTCCAGTCTCTGTCCCAGCCACACTGTGGGATGTTGGTGTCCAGCTCCCCACAGCCCTGCCCTGCCCACCAAGTTGGGTGCATGCACAGGCAGTCGGTGCATTCCTGGCCCAGCCTCAGCCCACCTTTGTCCCCAGGAAGGTATTAATGCCCAGGGCTGTGGCTGCCCCTGGTATCCCCTGGCTGCCTGGCTCCCTGGCTAAGGCACTGGGACACATCCTGGCTGCCAGGCCCTGCCAGCCCTAAGGGAGCCACTGGCACTCCCTTTTCCCTGACAACAATATTATTCCTGGCATATTCTTCATGCCCCAAAATGGCAAACAAATAATTGTCAGCAGAGCATGACAGTCTTCCAGCACTGCCAGGCAGATAGTTGATTTTCCCGTGTCAAGAGATTTAGCACGTACTTGTGACAATGAGAGGTGGGCCAGTTTCCAGGGAAGAAGCGTAACCCCTTCCCACACGAGTGCTGGCTTCCTCGCTCACCTTGGAGGCACTGGGGTCAGGAAAGAAAGCACATATGGACGTGTCAGCTCATGCAAAAGTTCCAGACAACTGCTTATCATTTCAATTCTGGGAAAAAATATGATTCCATGCTAATTATTTTGTTTCAGAAATTCTGGATATTTCATCAGATATGTCTTTTTAATGTACATCTTGGCATGCAGTGCCCCTAGACATTTCAGCAATGACTAGAAGGCTTGCTTTCACAAAGGTTCACTCATCTTTTTCTGCACTATTAACAGCAATGCTGCAGTGAAATAGTTGTCAACCAGTGGACTTGACCACTCAGCAGCTCTGACCACTGCTATGAAGACATAAAAATGAACCACAACATGGGCCAACCAAGGCTCCTGCTCTGGCAGGACCTGAATATTGAATCAGAGACCCTCTTCTAAGAGATCTTTGTTCTGTGTGACATTAAGGACGCCAGTTTGCCTCCCTATATCCTAGCACTAGGGCTTGAATACCAATAAGGTCATTTCAGGCACAGGCAAGCAAGGCTGTGAAGGTCTGACAGGTAATATTCCTGCTGTGATTTGATGGGCTGAATTCCGGAGCGTAAGGCTCCCTAATGGTTCAGAAAATTACTCCCCTCTCTACATTTCTCCAGTCAGATTGCTGCCTCTTACAGAACATCCTGTTCCAATGCCTAGGACTTACCAAGCACCCCAGCAGCAGAAAGAGAACAGTTTCAGGATACGACTCCAGGTACTGCCTCTGTATTTTTCGAAAAATCAGGTCTTCCATTCTTTTGCATAGAAAAGCATCTGAAGAGACTAGAGAATCTTCACAGATCCAGAAGCAGATAAAGTCAATGTAACAGTCCATAAAAGACTTATGCACTTGCATTTTTTCATTAGCGTCACCTATGTTTTCATTTCACCTATTTTTCTTTGTAGTAAGCTTGTAGTCTCACCTGTCTGAAGCAGGTGATCCATAATGGTTGTATTCATTTATTTAAGTGTAATGCCAAGAGGATACAGGGCACATAAGGCAGCAGAACATCACTAGGCTGGCAACATTCACAAATCATTCTGTCTACAGTAATAAACTGGCTTTGTTTCTTCCAGCCTTTAAAGATGGTACTTTCTACTAGACAGAAAAAAAAAAAAAAATCAACCCATCAGTTTGTGAATAGCTGCCATTCTTCCATGGAGGGCAGCCGGCAACTACTGGAACATGGAGTTTTACAGCAGGATTTACATGAGCACTTTGGCAATCACAGGAGCACTAGAAAGGAACTGCTAGGATTAAAGCTATGAATACAGAGAAGGCAGATGTGAAGCAGATGAGAAGAAAATAGCATGTAAATGTATGATGGGTCAAGACGTAAGAACATGCTGTCAGGAATGAAAAGGTACTATAGAAGAAGAGAAATAGTTTACCCTCTGCCTAAATTACATGCACTATGGTGAATTAATCATTATGTGAGAGCAATGATGTTTTATGGAACTTATGTGGCTCTGAATTTTGGATTCCATTTTGGCATAGAAATTTGAGATTAATATTTACAAGGTGATTTATATGGATAAGAATGAGTCCCTTTCACTTGGAAAAAAAAAAAGGCAGGTTTTACTGTCTGAAAACATGAACAGGAATCAAAAGAATTCAGAAACATGTTTTTCAGGTTGGATCTAGTTTGGCTGCCTCACATGTAACTCGATAAACAAGCAATCGTCATGCTACTTTAGTCACTGAAAGATGATTAACTTTGCTGAAATGTGTGTGCTTCTAGGTTGACGATGTATTCAACCTGATAGCAAAAGAAGACAGCTTTTGCCCAGCTGCTTAATGATCAAAATACTCAAGTGTCTGAATATGGCCAGTGTAATCTATTTCTAGTAGTTTGCAGTCTGAGTTGAGCACTACAAATTCTGAGATCTCTTAAACTACTCAACCTCCCAGATGAAAAATTTTTATCCTTTTTTCCTCTCTGTGCCATTCTTTCCCCATCTTTAAAAAAGGAACAGCTGTTCTGTCATTATGAAGAGAAGGCTCTGTTTCTATTTCATTACTAACAGAGATTAGTAGTACCTCTTAAGAAGAGAAGTTAAATTCTTCTGTTGAGGCTAAAGGCTCTATATTTTAAATTTCTATGGCTTTTTAGCATGCTTCTGTTTATACTGTTACATAAATGCTTCTTTAAAAAGTACAAACTTCAGTATTATTTTAGCTCACCCAATCATCCTCTTCAGGGTTGAATGAAGGTGTCATTAATGTATGATTTACAAGTCTGCTAATGTTTCATATGACACCTTCCTAGCTTTTATTTGGGGTCTGAAGACTGGAGGAAAATTAGGGTTTGTTTTACTAATAAAAATAGAAAAAAAAATAATCATAGCTATTCCTCTCAGTTATATATTTCTATACTTTACCTTCTCAAGTTAAAAGTTTTAGAGATCTGTTAATCTTTTTTCCTAGAGGACTAAATAAAAACAATAGAGGAATTAGAGAAAAATAGCATATAATTAATATAAATATATAATATAACATATATTATATATAACATAAATATATAAATTAAGTATTAAAAAGATGAGTTGTATTGAATGCAACAATGAGCCAAATGGCAACACAGAGATAAGTAAGATTCCAAAAAGTATGTCCTAGCAAATATGAAACCAAGAACTAAGAGAGGGAAATCAAGACTGTGATTGTAACTACAGAAGTGGATGAATAGTAGCCACTTAGCCCACTGATCTGTCACTTGTTTTTCACCGTGACCTGGAGGTGGCTCTTACCAAACGCACTATCCCCACCTGAACTGAATTGTAATTTCTGTCTGACATTTGCAGGATTGCAGAGTATTTGAAAGTCAATTGCAAATGTAACTTCTACAGTTTGGTCTTGATTAAAGTATGTTAGCTTATAAACGGCATCATGTACAAGGTGACACCTGCTTGGAGAAACACTGAAGATGTTGGATACCTTTTCTACCACATACATCTCAGTTTCAAGTCCCGTACTGGTTTTTTCTCTATCAACAATTTTGCTGCAATAACACCATCAATTTAATTAGAGATTTCCAAAATTGCAACAGCGTGTTTAATAGTGTGCAATGTAATCAGAAGTGAGATGGAAGTTCATCACTAAATTAATGATATTTACTGAAAATTCATGAATTACCCAAAGTAATGAGGTACTCCAAAGATATTTTTTAAATCACCTCCAAATCTGTCAGACTTTGTTAAATTGCTGCCTGCCCAGTTATGAGACATCTATAGTACAAATGTATTGAATGGATTGCAGCATGATTTTCACATGTCCATCAGCCATGATGGCAGGGGGGTTGGAACTAGATGGTCTTTAACATCCCTTCCAACCCAAACCATTCTATGATTCTATTACAAGAATGCAAGAAAAGAACCTGAAGAATCCAATAATCCAAGAGAAACTGTTGAGGAAGCAAACAAAATATGAATGTAGGATGGGTCATAATAAGAGAACACGCTGGCATAATAAGGTGCTGGGGGGGGGGGAGAAAAAACCCCACTGTTTATTATTTATATAAATTACACGGACACATGGATAGATTAATTATAGGGAAGAGAGCAAGATCAAAGGTTTGTTTAAAATATACTAGAGATGAGTTGTCACATACCAAAAGGAGATAAGGCTTGAAATTTGAAAGCAAAAGATAACTAAGAAAGGGAAAAGCAATTAACATTGTAATATTTTTTTAAAAAAATATTTTAGTAGCTGAATTGTGTTAAACAATCATCAGAAGTCTATGGTTTTTGGGACAGCTCTTAAAGAGGGGTGAAGGAGAAAGTATAATAAGCTATCTACCCAAAATTTTCACATCTGACTTTCTCTACTGAAGAATGACATAGTTCCTGACCAGCCTTTGGAGTTACATTGAAAATGCTGTAGCTTACAGAAATCTCTATCTTAAAAGTATAGTATAATGGCCCAGAAAGCCAACTGTATCCTGGGCTGCATCAAAAGAAGCGTGGGCACCAGGTCAAGGGAGATGATTCTGCCCCTTTACTCTGCTCTCGTGAGACTCTCATCTGAAGTACTGCTTACAGCTCTGGAGTCCTCAGCACAGGAAAGACATGGACTGGTTGGAGCAGGTCCAGAGGAGAGCCATGAAGATGATCAGAGTGCTGGAATACCTCTTCTATGAGGAAGGGCTGAGAGAGTTGGAGTTGTTCAGCCTGGAGAAGAGAAGGCTCTGTGGAGACCTTATTGTGGCCTTTCAGTACTTAAAGGGAGCCTACAGGAGAGACGGGGACAAACATTTTAGCAGGGCCTGTTTTGAAAGGGGTGACGGTTTTAAACTAAAAGAGGGGAGATTTAGACTAGATATAAGGAATAAACTTTTTTTCTATGAGGGTGGTAAAACACTGGAACAGGTTGCCCAGAGAGGTGGTAGATGCCCCATCCCTGGAAACATTCAGGGTCAGGTTGGATGGGGCTCTGGGCAACCTGATCTAGTTGAAGAAGTCTCTGCTCATGGCAGGGGTGTTGGACTAGATGACCTTTAAAGATTCCTTCAAACCCAAACTATTTGATGACTCTATGATTCTATAATGGTTCAGGTAAAGTGGTACAGTATTTTATCACATAGTTTTTGACTCTAAGCTCATATGTATAATCGGTTGCATTCAAAGTATGCATAGCATGACCATTTTGGTAATAATAAACCAATTTTATATTACATTTCTATGAATTGTTTTTCTATTATATTTATATTATAAAATACATTTATGATATGAAGAATGTGTGCGCAAGTCAGGTCTAATCACTTTTTTAACTCTTTTAGACCACACAAATCCATACCATTTCCTGTTATCACTAGTTGGTAGTGTTCATACTGACATTCTGAAAAAACTTACCGGTTATTACATTGTGCTTATTTATAAGACAGCTTTTTGGTTGTTTGTTTTTTGTTGGTTTTTTTTTTTTTTTCCCATTGTCAAACTTAGTTCTGGTTGAAATACAGGACCTAGAAGAAAGGAGGAACAATTAAAATCTCTTTCTACAACCTCTGCTCTTTTCAAGTAGTGTTAAATAAATATGATATAGTACAAGATTTAAAGCCCAGCAAGAATCCAAAGCCTTCTATAGTACTTACAACATTTCAGTTTAAAGGCAAACTGCTCTGACTCTGCAGGCCACCCTTTTGAAGCTTCTCATCTCAAAGAGAAATTAGCCTTTTGATTGAAAAGGTAATTTTTATTAAAATATTTTTTATTAAACTGAAGTAAAAGCAGGAGTTTACAAACTGTCCCCTTTTAAGTGGACCCATGTCTATGTGTATGCTTATGCTTGAGTAACTGAAAATACAAAACAAAAGCAATTTTTATAAAAGTCTACCATTGTCTTTGAAGCATATAAACAAAAATCCTATTACCCATATAGTGAAGGTGTCCTGTAGGTTTTTTTCTATTTGGGTAAAGGTTTTTCTTGGAGGGAGAAGAGGGGGAGGATGTTTTAGTTTGGGGGGTTTTTTTAACTGTTTTAGGACTTTAAATGGAAGCTCATACTAATGGTATCTACCAAGGATGCTCCTGCAGGATAAAAGGCTGTGTATTCTTATAAAATAATAGTTTGTACAAAGAGATCTGGTTTTACATAGCACTTTCAAAGAAAGCCTTTAACACATAGTTATTAAGCCTGACAATACCCTAGTGAATAAAGCAAGTATTTATTCATTTTTAAAATTAAAAAAACACAAAACAAAACAAAACAAACAAAAAATCCAACCCAAACCAAAGCAACAAAAAAACAACAACAAAAAAACCCCAAACAATCGACAACAGAGGAGGAAGGTTTCCCAAAATCATAACTGACAAGGAAGCTGAAGATATA
The DNA here is from genome assembly GCA_028565335.1 of Limnodromus scolopaceus. Classification (NCBI taxonomy): domain Eukaryota; kingdom Metazoa; phylum Chordata; class Aves; order Charadriiformes; family Scolopacidae; genus Limnodromus; species Limnodromus scolopaceus. The sequence continues at coordinate 197,226,307 of JAOXNO010000001.1, read as the reverse complement.
ATCTGGGAATTTTGATTACCTCTCCGACCACTGGATACACCGTGTCAGGCATTTTAAAGGAAATTTTCTCTGTGGTAGTTTTTCAAACATATTGTTACAGTTACGATTCAGAATTTGCCACTGGTTTCAAAGAACAAGCTTAACAGGCAACTGAGAGCTAAGTATCTCTTAGTTACTTTAAATTAACTACATTCTGGAGAAAAGATGAACATGCAGCTTCTACATCAAGTTACAGTTCCTTAAACACAGGCTTTTCTGGACTGGGATCAAAATTAGAGATGATTATGTGTTTCAGAGGGTAATTTCAACACTTGGCAAAACCAAGTAAACAGTACCTGATTTAATGGAAATTTCTCAGCCTTAATCAATTTGTAACAATCAGAGAATGACTAAGGTTGTCAGGCATTTCTGGAGATCATCTAGTCCCACCAGCCTGCTCAAGCAGGGCCACCCACAGAAGGGTACTCGGGTCATATCCAATCAGGTTTTAAATTGCTCCACGAATGAAGACTCCACAGCCTCTCCGGGAAACCTATTCCAGTGTATGACCAACTATACAAGAAAAAAACTTGAAAGACACTTTTGCATTAAACCTACAATTTCTCAGTGGAGTAAGAACCAGGAGAAACATAAAATAACTCAGAAGATGGTATAGAATCAAGAATTCTATACAACAATAACGTGATTCCTTTAATGAGGTAAACAGTACAGTAAATGCAATTGTACTTTAAATGTAGGAGAACCTCTTGTCCAATTTCTAAAGCCATGGCATAGGGCATTTATATAAATCTATGTAAGTTAAGCAGGTCTTACTTACTTATTCTGTTTTAATTGAGAAAACCTCTTGGAAATAATTATGGGAAGAAATAAATTGAAGAACAAAGAGAAAATAAATTAAGGAGCAGAATCATAGATGATTGAAAATACAATAATATAAAGTAGATTAAACCTTGAAAAGACTGTGAATAGGGAGTAATATGAATAGAAACAAAATCAGGGTTCAATGCATCATCTTTACTATATGCCTACTGAATCTCAGGTTTTTATCTCAATTTTGTATGTAAAAGAGAACATAGGGAATTACTGCAAAAAAATCACCCATTTTAAGAGCAGCTGCAGATGTCTTGTCACTTGCATTATTTATTAATGCCCAAAAATGTGTTTTGTTTTTTATTCCAGTGATTCTTTTCCCCACATACTTCAGAAGCCAGTAAAATAAATACAGTCTTTTCTTCTCCGTGGGAGTGACATCACTAGCTGTGAAAGATTTCCTAAGACTAGAAAAATTGTAAGAAAAATCTGTCTCCACAATCTTTTTAACTCCTAGGTAGAACACAGTTGAAACTGTTCCAAGAGGGCCATAAGCATTTGTATTATGATACAAAATGGAGAACTGGAACATTGTCAGTCGGGAAAATGAGAACACTATTATGCACATGAGTAAGTGTTTAAGGAGAGACAATTACTTGCAAAGTCACTAATTAGAGCTCTAAGTCTTATTTCAGTCCTAGTTTAGGCAATCCTTGGAGTATAATATATATATATTGGATCAAAATGCCCTTTCTACAATCAAATGACTATGAGAACAATTATTTTATGAATACTCTCCTCGTCATTCCTAATATGTCTTTTCCTTTATGTCCCTTGTACCAGTATTTATGGAGAAGGAGGTTATGGGATAAGTATTTCTCCCTTCTCTGGATATTTTCCCCTGTTGGAGAGTCTGAAACTGAGGAGTTCAAGACTAATTCTACTTTCTTAGAATAGAATACAGAGCCAGAAAGAGATATCTTCTGAGCTTTTGACCATTGTAAAATATGCTATGCATTATGAGTGGCAACAAGGGACTGGACTTTAAAATTTCCAGATGTTCACTCCAGTCTTATGTCCTTATATGACCACTATGCAATTAGTATAATCACGGTTCCTAATTTAGTACTTCCCAAGCGAATCTTTTAATGATAAAACTGACTTCCTGAATTTCTCTGGGTATAGAGCCTCAAGGCCCAATCAATCTTATTTTGATACATAAGGTAATAAACCTATAACGACTTAGCAGAGCTTTGTCTGTGCATGTGTCAGGTTTATGATATGTTCAATTCACTGTTTGACTACTAAACTGATGGGTATTAACTTACTGATACTGATTACCTAATATATATTAGTTTAATTTATAATCTAACTGTAGTATAGGATTTTTTAATACATATCTGTACAGCTCCTAGTACAGTGAATAAAGACTGTGATGAAAATCACAATTTTAATACTACTAATAATGATACTGATACATTTAATGGACTGTCAAATGGGGAAGAGCCTCTTATTTCTGTGAGATGTTATTATCACATTATGCCTACACCTGAAAAAGTCTTAATGGTATGTTAATCCTGCAGATCTGTTTCACTATTAAACACAGTTCTAAAAATCCTAACTACACTTCTAAATAATGGGCTTCATAAAACGTAACTTCATTTCTATAAACAGAGATCATCCTTGGTTCATTAAAGACAGACAACTGACAGACAGTATACAGAGTGTTAGAGTACTCCACTCCAGCAGCCCACAAAATAAATCCTTGGCAATTTAATCTCAAGAAAGAGAGGAGGTTTTTCATAAGTTCAAAGGGGATAGTTTTGATCTTATGGGGAATACACCCATAATTTATGAAATAGATGGAAACTTTACTGTGAAGCATAGTGTGAATAAATGACTAGGTCTAAACCATTTGCACTTTTGTACCTCTTGTACCTCTCTGGAATACAAGTCTGCCACCACAAATGGTCATGAAAATAGAGTAGCCACACTCTTAGGCAATGCTTTATCACTGCACCTGCAAGAATGACAAGCAGAAAGAAAAAAGGTTACAGTTACAGTTAAAAGGCAGTAAGCACTTAAATGCTATTAAAACAGTTGAATTTTACTGGTCAATAAGAAAATATCAGGATTATTAGAGTCATCTGTTAAATTGAGCAGGTCTTTAAGTGTTTGGTTTCAAATTTAGTTTTTACTTTTTAGACATTTTTTCCTTTTCCAAAAGGAATTATGCTTTAAAAAAAAAAAAAAAATAGTTCCTTGGTATTTTAGACATGTCAGCAAGCATGTTGTACAAGCTGCTGAGCTGTTGTTATGCAGTTTTCTGAGAGCTCTTATTTTTTAAAACACTAGTTTTGATTTTCCACATTTTCAAACACTGCGATGAATAAATAAAGATTATTAATCAGTCTTACAATGACTTTTTTTTTTTAATACTGAAGCTTGAAATAATACAGAAAAACAATGACAAGCTTTTATGAAAGATAGCAATTCGTCCAAATTCAGTTGTTTATAAACATCCTTATACCTGTGCTAAGAGTTTTAGCTTTTGCGAAAAGATTTCTATAGCAAAAGAAAATACATAGAAATGCCAAAACATTGGAAAGGGGAATGAGAAAATGTAAAATAGTATGCCTTTTGATTGTGACAGATAAAATACTCAATATAAATAATCTGTTTCAAGAACCAACAGTCAGTTAAAATCATTCAGTAGCTAAAATTATTCACTATCATCTAATTCTCAGATACTTCTTGGAAAAGCTCAGGTCTGTGGACTCTGTCTTCTGCAGCCATGTGACATGACTCAGTCCTCATCAGGGATGCATTTGTAGCCCAAGACAGAAATACATAAAGCAGGATAGTGGTGTGGTGTGTTGCAGTATGCAGTATCTTTCAGGTACATTGCTACTGTACTACAATTTGCGGTATAAATTGACAGAAGCAGGAGATAAGCCTTCCTAATTCAACCATGTATGACCATGGTAATAATCAACAGTATTATTATTTTGTAACAACCTAAAAGGAAAATTTTGGGTTTGTTTGGGATCTTTCTGACTCTGTTCACAAATCTGTCACTACTCCAAAACATGAAATACATTCCATAGCAAGGGAATATGTGCCTTATCCTTATAGGTGCATCACTTACAGCTGTTCTTCTGTGTAAGGAAGTATAAAAGTTCCTCTCTTTTCCCTTCAGCAGCTACCATCCAGCCATATAGGACCAGAGAGATCAAGTTGAAGGTCAATAAATTTCAGGTTTTTTCTACCTTTACAGGGATATTTAGTCATGTAAATTATGCTGTATTCTAGTTCTCTTCCTTCTTTCACAAAGTAGCCTAGCAGAATTGAGAGAAGACCATGCTATAAAAGCTGCAGCATTTTAGGTGCATTTTTTTTGCTTTTAAAGCATGTGTCTTCACATGACATAGACGTATTGTGCTAAATACAGACATTAATCCACTTTTGTCAACATACCCTTATTCCAATACACAGGGCTGGAGCTGTAAGTTTACCCTATCATTTGATTCACAACAAACCACCAGGAAGAAGAATGAACATTAACTGGTTCAATTATAGCAGAGGAAGAGTTAAAAAATGTTAGCAGAGATTTGCTTCTTTATCAGGTGAAAAGCATAGTGTAATGACTGTGCCTTTAAATGTCATTTTTATGTCTGAAAGGATAAAAAGACATTAAAACTGTTGGGCTTTCCTATTCTTTATCTGAATTAATTTCTTTGACCACTGGGTTATTGCAGTGATTTGTTGCTCTTGGACTTGAATTGTGTTCTGGTGTTAGCACTGCTGAGAAAATATCTCCTGTAGACTTGTAATGAACAGGCTCAAATTGCCCTGTAATGTGACACTTATCATTATTTCCCCCTTTACCAGCTGAAAGTGGGAATGTTAATACATTTAAAGCAGGCTGAGGAGAACTGCTGGTAACTCAAATGCCTGTAGATCAACCCCTTCCCCCACATTTCCCCACATCAAATATTATTACTGCAGCTGAATAAAATGAAGAACTATTCTTGTTCATATTACATGGATATCTAATGGTATTGAGTTCAAGGCCCACTGTGCAACTCCTGTGAGATTTACAGACTAGGAAAGAAACACATCTCAAGAAACAGTGGCTGAGGCTAGATCGATTCTAGCTGGAAACAAGACATGTATTTTTAATCAAAAGCTATCAGGGAAGATAAACTCCATGTCCTGTAGTCTTCCAAGAAAGCAAAGACTCTTTACAAAAGAGGCTACTGTTTATTCAAATGTCAATTATTAGGCTAAATACAGGAATAATGAATGAAATTTTGTGCATCCAAGCATATTAGACGTGATGAACAGTTTGAGCCTCTGGCCTTAGAATTTCTGAATGAGAATCTCGCTCAGTAGATAGTAGGGTGAGGTTATTATTCCTATTTTACAGATAAGGAAAAAAAACTAAGGAAGCAATGTATTACAGATATTTTGTTTGAGTCTAACAAATCAATTTATTTTTTTTTCCTACATAACAGAACTTCAGTTCACCCTTTAAAAATACATATATACAGCATTTGGGTATATAGAAGTCACCTGCATGCCTCCTTGTACAGCTTTTCATCTCTCTGGTATTTAAGCATGACACCTGATATGTAATGTATAAGAGAATAAGCTGAACTGCCACATCTGTGATTTAACCCTTGTTCTTTGTCTTCCCAGATATCTTGTGATTGGTGCTTACTGTCACATCATTACTGTCTGACTTCTTCCTGTTGCAATAGGATCTCATTCATTTACCCATTTCAGCTACACTGCAGTCAACAGACTCCCTGTGCTCATTCCTTTTTTATAAGAATTAGTGTCAACATTCCTCCTGGAAAAGAAACATAATGCTCATGTAGAATTGTTCCTGCTGTGTTGAAGATATGTTTACAATATTCGCTGGAGGGTTCAGCTTAGGAATTTAACAACCACATGCGTAAGTTCTGGCCTCCATCCCCACAGTCCCTGCCAATATACTAAGTACCATTAGCATTTGCAGACGTACAGCTGTCCACTAGATAAGATGACACCCTCTGGGTATCTATTGCCACTAGGGATATTACAAGCTGGAACCAGCATTTCCGCACAGGCCAGGAAGCTAAAGTCTTTACCAACTCATTCATGCATTTTCCTCCACTGTATTTTTTAAATTAATACAAAGACCCAAAGCGGTCCTATTGTTCCTGCTCCCGTACTCTGTGCTGCTTCTCTGAATGATTTAGTGTATGGCTATGACTACTCCCTGCAGGCGTAAAACTGATCTACATTGACCCTAATTGGCTTAGAAAGTTTGCCAGGATAACAGCATAATATCAACTAGCTATTTGCTTACCCTGTGTTATTATATTAGACTGTAGCATGGAGCAAAAATTAACAAAGTTGAAGATTTTATTGTTCAGATACTATAAAAGAAGCTTAAAGAAAGAGAGCGGCAATACTTTTTCTAATTTAAGACAATGCCCCAGATGGATCCTGATTGACCCAATTAAGTAATGGACCTAATTTGGAAGTGTGATTGCTGTAGGCACTGGCTGTTGTCAGAGGACAGAGACAAGCATCTCTACTGGGGGTTGAGACCACCTTAATTCTGAATTGTCCTGCAGATGTACCTTTCTCACTCCTTATCTTTTAAGTATGCTTATGCTTCCAACTTAAGTACCTCTGTTAGGTACATAAACATAGGTGAGATGAATCTGTGCTTAAGCAGAGGTGGCAAATTGAATGGAAATAATTGTGTAAAGCAAGAATAACAGCAGTATACAACTGTGGTTTCTGTTTTATGTAGAGCTGATCCTGATGTGAATTTTCCAGTGGTCTCCTCACTATGTCCTCACTGAGCTTGATTTAACTATCCATGATACTGGCTTTCTAGGTATTTCAGCAGAACTCAATCTTTGGCTAGACAGATATTTTTGAACAAAATTTGTTGGTTGTTTTTGTTTTGTCAGAGAATGTGCATCTCTTAGAACTGAAAGTGTATATTTTTGTCATATGGGTCAGTTCTTTGGTTTCCCAGACTGGGAAAACACAGATGGGAATAAGTCTCAAATTTTCACTCTTAGGTAGGTTTTCAGGCCTCTGAACTTTATGCAAGATAGAAACGTCTGCATAAGCATTGGTTTTGGTTTAGGAAATTGGACAGGATTTGAACCAAATTCCACATCATGCAACAGAAGCTTGGGTGTTGACAGTGACTAACCCATGCAGAAACTATCTTCCATGAAGAGAATGAAGCAAGCCACAGACTGATAAAGAGGCCAACTAAGGGTCATGCTGTCTGGGGGCAAATAGGAATCCTGTTAATTAGGAATGCAAGAGAGGAAACTCAAATACAAGGGAACAAAACTTCTAGGTGACTGGGAAGACTTAAGCTATGTAAAGGACAAATATCTATCACATAATATTGATTTTATACTGGTTGTTCTACTAACCTGGATTCCCTATGCTATGCTCACACATATTAGACTCATAAATTGAATAATTCTGCTAAGATGGCTTATAGTACGAAGATGCAAGTGTTGTTTATGCTCCTGCCTATAAAAATGCTTTTACTTAATTACAGACTGCTGATACCTAATAACTTTAAGACCATTTGAACACTTTAAGGACCAGTTTCATCTAACTGAAAAAGACTTTGCACCTCTAGAAGTTCAAATGGGGCAAATAACAGCACTTTAAAATGGCTGAAAATTGTTCCCTTGGAAAGCATATTTTCATCAACTAACACTAGTGAAAAGTTTGAGAAGTGACTCATTTGGAGTTACAATACCGAGAGTTACACATTATGGTAAAAGGCCTTATTTTTGACTCAATGCTGGCATAAGATCCAAGATACTTTTCTCTAACATCCCTTCCCTCTTCTACCTTGCTCTGTAGAAGAAAACCCATAACCATAGGGTAGGCCAGAAGAAGCAGGGTCCCTCTGAAAGCCTCTACATAACTATTTTTATAAGTTTCAAAGTCTTCCCTAATTGTGGGGAAAACTTCACCACTTATGTTAGGTGAAAGATGATTCTGGGTGCCTGCACGTGTTAAAGGGTTAAGTAGTTCGTTTTTTTTCTGTCATAGATAAGGCCTAAAACTTTGGAGTAGTTTGTCTTAGTTTGTTTTAGTTTTGAAGCCTTCCAGG
>JAOXNO010000001.1:197198085-197208994 GCA_028565335.1 Limnodromus scolopaceus | reverse complement strand
AAAGACTCTTTCCCATGTTGTATTTAGGAGGCGAAGCAGATTCCTTCTGTTCTATTGAATAATTCAAAAAGGTTAACAACTTAATTTACAGGAAATACACTGAAGGTTGCTGAACCTATATCATGTGTTTTTAAGGTGCTCTTAGTTGAGGTCTCAAGACAAAGCATTACAAAGAAAGTGTATCTGACATGATACAGCAACCCCAAAGTGTTTACTAATCAACAGCTTGTCTTTTTCTGAACAAGACAGAAAAAGTTATTCTGTTAAAAGTAAGTTGTTAGATATAAATTTCAGCTGTATTATCTAGCAGGTAGATAACTCAATGGAAAAGGATTACATGCTTAAACATGCCACAGGAAAACAAAATGTTCAGGTTTTGCCCTGAAATAATTGACTGCAATGATACAAAACACCCACAAGGTGGAGAGAGACAGAGCAAGATTTCATAGATGAGTCCTAATACAAAAGTAAATTTAAAATTATACAGTATTCCCACTGGATTTTTGTTCTGAAGGAGAAGGCATTGGCTTAGTCAACAATTGTGGCATGATGGTTATTGATTTGAATGGATGATTTTGTCTTAAGGCCAACCTCTGTCAAAAACAAATGCATGGGCTGCTTAAAGAAACTGCTAGGAGCTTGCAATGGCAGCTAGAAATATGCTAACAGGCAGATTTAGCTAAAGAAATGATTAATGGAGACTGCAAAGACCTTGTAAGAAAATAACTTTTAGCTTTAGAAATACAACAGTTCTGCAAAGAACAAACAATTGCCTGTCCTTTACTCTTCACTGTATTTGTTTTTCTTACATTCTTCAGCACAGAAAATATGCCAGAGGCCTTTTAAGTAATAGAAAAAGGCCAAAAGGCACAAGTTATACCGCTGACTCAGGACAATCTTGATCTTCCTTCGTACTGGGGGGTTTAAAATTCTGTGTGAAAAATAATCATCATTAAAGTGCAAATAAGTTTTAATGAAATAACACCAAGGGATTTTCTATATTCAGCCCTAATGAAGAAATAAAAATGCCTAGGGAATTGTTGTAAATCCACCAAAGAATATGTTTACTTGTCATATATTTTTATATCATTTTCCAGACTTCTGTTATGACAATTGAGATGTCTGACATACAAACTTAAGTACATTTTTTGTTTTTCAACATACTGTGTATTAGAGAGGTTGCCAAAATATATGTATTGTTTAGTCCATGAATAGCATGAACGGCTAAAATAAATGCAGAATCATATCGTCTCTATTCTAACAAAATAAGTTAATAGATAATTCCACAATCTATATCCATACTCGTTCCTAAAATGTATGATCCTGTATCTTCCATAGACAGCTGCTATTTCATTTACAAACACAATTATTTTGTTATTTTTATTCCTGTAGGATTAGAGGTCATATGATCATGCTATTTCTGTATGTATATCTGAATTCTGAAAGTTCTTATCAATTTTTGAACTTTTTGCCAATTTCAACTGAGTCATTGTTCAAATGTGTTTTGTGCCTATACAGATCATGAAAATGGGTACCCAAATAAGAATGTATGTATGGAAAGGATCTGTAATGAGCACAACATAAGACATTGGAGAATCAATACAGAAAAGCTCTACTATGAATTACCTAGCTTTGGAGAAAGATTCAGGTAGACTCCACACCTTATTATTAGAAATGAGAAAATCTGTTCCTCAGTCCAGGTCTTTCTGCCATGTGTGATTCCTACTGTCAAAAAAAGACATGGGCTCCTACCCTTCAATACTACTGACATTTATAAAGCCATTGCCCCCTCCCCCCCCATTCTCTGATGCCTAATAAGATGTGGATTCCAGTGGCAGCTTTAGATTCGTTCGTTTATAAAGGCAGCCAGCCATTATATATGCAAGGCTTCAGTAGCTGACAACAGTTGTTCAGTATATGAGTCTGCTTTTCATTGCACATCACTTTGTCATGCTACTTCATTAGCAGCTACCACCTAAGAAGAGTTGTTCAAAACTATGGGAAAATCATCCCAGATTTTGCTAAAGGCAGTAAAACAACGTAGAATCATGATACCATAGCAATCAGCTCACTGACCAGCTAAGAATGGAAGGCATTAGAAACAGTATTTTAACATTGGAAAAAATCTTCATATGTCATATAAAGGAACATACAGAACATACTAAACATCATCAAATTTTAACTTAATGTGATCTGTAGAACAGCCATATCTGTCTCCTGCCACTGATTTTGTTATCCTTTCCACTAGGAAGCTCTTTGTCCGCCATTGCTGAAATAATAGATCCCTCCAGTGTTTTTCACGTATATAAAACTCAGATGAATGGTCTTTAAACTAAATCTTTGAAAGGATATAGATCTTAGTTTTCTTTTTTCCTAATCAGGTATCACTTTCAATTAAGATTTAATTAAGATTTCAATAAAATCTTAAATGCTATTTATATGTTGTAATATTTATCAAGAAATTTTTTAAAAAATCAACTCAGACTGGGTTTAGGATAGTCTTGGTCTTGTTCTTGATAGCATTTCTTATTTGATTTTAGTGAGGAGTGCTTTCTATATATCAGTGAACTATATCTGTTAGAAATGCAAAAAGGTCCTGTGACCTTTTCAACTGTTTCTATGTCAAGTAAACTGTCAAATGAACTTCACTCACTCCCCTTAAGACCACTTTGTACAGTTCAGATTTACAAATTAGACAGTCTTTGATATTTAGTTCAGATTTCACTGATTCTAATTGACAGTCCATGAAATATTCGTTGAATGTCTTTCTCTGTCTAATCTCATGCTGGTTGGTATCTGTTTCTATCCAAAGGATATATACAGTCTTTCCTTTAAAAATATAGCAAAAGATGAGTGAGAAGAGGATAATGGGAAGTTCTAGGACAAACTTTCTCAGACATTTCAGTCTTTCCGTCCCTTCTTTTCTCTACTGATTTCCAGGCCATTCCCATCGCTGTTCTGACCATTTTCCTCCCCTCTCCCATGCATGCAAAGAACTGTCTGCAAAATCACCTGACATCTAAACTTTTAAAAGCCTACCTTGCCACAGAAAGTGAGCATAGGCTCCCCCAGGGAAAGAAGATGCTATTGTTACAGATGTTTCCCTACATCGTTCTGTATTAGCTCTATACATCTTTGTATAGGGTAGGACTCAGGGGACAGAACAAGAAGTATGTCACTCCAAAACATGTGGGCAAAACATGGACCAGGTGGAAACACTTCCTCAAAAACTGTTATGCTCTTCACATCGCCAAAGAGATAATACAGAAGGGAGTGAGCAAAAAAGAGAGGAAGGCAAAGACAAAACACTGATGACACTTTTCTGTGTTTTCTCATAGTGCTATGCATAAGTACCTGGGCCCACCACCAAACTAAGTACTCATATTCTCAGAAGAACCTTTGTTATGAAAGGTATATAGAGAAAGATAGAGCTAGTAACTGAAGTAAAATCCCAGTTTTCTTAGTCTATGCAAGTGTACATTTAGCCTTTTCATTGTAGGGCTCATACTCTTCAAAACATCACAGACTTCTGAGAGACTTCCCTATAGGGTGGATTCCTGTTCTTCAGACAAACCGGATGCCTTTTTCTTAAATAAATGCAACTATACTTTAGTCTCTCCACACGTGCTTTTATAGGGGCGTCTTTCAAAGACACTTTGGAAGTGTGAACCTTCAAATAGAAGTCCCTTTTTCTGAGAGTTACAAAGCAGAGATTTACTAGTTAATCTCCAGCTCAATGTGGTGTCTTTCCTAAGTATGTTTATGCCTAACCACTCACATTTAAAAGTATTTACTATATCTTTTTTGTGTATTATATGTGTCAATCTCATGACACCTTTGGTGTAGGATCCATAGAAGTTACAAAACAGCTGCTGGAGCAACAGCAGATCAAAGTAGGTTTCAAATGATTCCAAGAAGCAACACAGATTACTCCACTCTAATCTTTCAATGGCTTCATCTGACCTTCTAGTCCTACGCTCTTGCAAGGCTGTCTGGTGAATTCATTGTCCTTTACCCTGTTTTAAATCACATATGTTCAGTATTTAATGTATGAGTCTGTTGAAACTGAAGCTGTGAAAATTACAACAAAAACAAAGAGGATTTTATTTTATTATTATAATTTTTGTGGTTCAAGAATGCCAAAAGCCTGTGGACTGTGTGCTTGCTTCTCTTTTTATCCTAATGAAAACGTGAAATTACAGCAGTATGAAATGAGGACTATTGGAGATTCTAGCTTTTTTAATTGTTCATAGTTGTAAACACAGCCAGCAATTTAATTTACATTGCAAGCAAGATGTTAGGTACTGGGTTTTTTTGGTATTGGTTTTTATTACCCTGGATGGCCAGAAAATTCAATTTCTAATGGCCTTTCTCATGTGTAGCCTTTACAGAGATTGAAGTCCATAAAGAAGAAAATATAGAACAATTTGGAAATTCAGCTGCATCCAAAAGAAATGGATGATATTTACCGGAGAGTCTAGAAGAAATAAAGTGTGAAGTAGCAGTGAAACTGGCATTTACACAATACAGCCTTAAAAATAAGTGCTCCTGGAGGTGGAAAGGTCTTTCTAAGCTATCTCTTTCCCAGGAAAGAGAGTCAGGTGTGGATGGAGGATCAGAATGTGTGTATTTTAGTGTTGTGCTTTCTAGTTTTCTTGTTTTTTGTAGAGTAAGATGTGTTGAGTGGTAGCCTCTATTTGTGAAACCTGGACTCCAGCTCCTGTTTCAATCCCTATTCTCTTGTTTATCCTCTAAATGTGGAGCAACATCCAAAACAGATAGTAATACACAACTAGGCATTGAAAGAAAAAAAGATAAAGCAAAAGTTCACTGCCTAGCTCATGTATCTGTACTTCTGGAAAATCTGATGATGGGATATGGAAATGGAAGTTAGTGAAGAGGATGTGTTTACTGCTTTGCTCTGCACAGAGCTGGTGTGTGGAAATCTATGAAAAATAAGTAACTGAAGTCCCACTAGTATTTTGCAAAAGGTGGAAAAGTTTTAGGGTAAGTACATGACCATAATAGCAGAAACACACAGAAAGGTCATTCCACACTCACACTTCATGGCTCGTGGAGGTTTATGAGAGGCATGTTTCTGGAGGTGCCCTTGGAAATGCTGGAGTATCCCAGAGCGCAGCAGGCTTGTGTGTTGTAGGCATAATTTATGTGGCCTGTTAAAAAGGCAGGATACTCAGTATCACAAGGGAAATGAATACATTTGGGAGTTGCTATTGACCTTTTCCCTTTTTCATACTGACAAGTACCTCTTAATATTGAATAAATGAAGTTCTTCATGTAGTTATACTAGATTTTGAAAGCTTTCAATACACTCTCCTACCTCTTGTGAAGCAGCCATAGTCCTAATTAGCATTATTGTTGGTACAACTTGTCAACAACGATGCCAGAGACAGAGAGCTTGTTCTTACAGAAGGCTGGTGCAGCAAGGTGTTTATATACATGCTTAATTTTAACCGCTATAATTTTAACCCTACCTATGAGTCAAGAGCTGTATAAGGAGAAGCTTTGCTGGATCAGAGAAAGATATACGCACCCTGCTTGGCCATGTACATCTGCAAGAAAATTTAAACAATCAAATCCATGTGTGTGATATTTTATTTTTTTAATTACTATTAGAAAATAGGGTGGTTTCAGACCTTAAGATCCATCCTTTTTTGAGTTTAATAGTACTTAGTTTATTTTCTTACCATTGATTATTCATATTCCTAAAAGCACCTTGTTAATACCAGCACAGGCTTGCAGGATTTGTGGAATAAAGGGAATTTTTTTCTTGCCTCCATGCACTGCACTGCTTTATGACATTATATGGTTGCCACTAAACTCCTTAGACATTCCTGTGTCTACCATTGCAACATAAACCAAGTCCAGAATTTAGATTTCTGATATTTTATTTATTATTTTGATTTCCCTGTTAAAGGTAAAATTCCAAAATGCAAAATGTTCATATTCTATGGACCAAGATTCTCTTAGTGTTCAATTCAACAGGAATGTGTAAGCCCAGGTATCCTCTGAATATTACCACACTAAAAACTTTAAAAATATTTAAATATTAAGAAGTCTAATATTAAAGACAGTCTAAGACTTGCAAGCTCATCTAAACTATAGGAATCCCTAGAATTTTTGGAAAACATGGCTAAAATTACAGCCACAATTTTAACACCATTAAATCTAAACTGCACATCTCATGCCAGGTATTTCTAATTCATAACACTAAAATCTATTTTAAATCTAATTCAGACTTTCCTGGTTCATCCATTCTAACATAACCTCTAGAAAGTAAAGCAACAATAAGCATTGGAGGATTAATATTGAAAGCCTATTAAGAGAGCTGGCTCCCACTTAAAAAACAATTTAGTGTTTCATAACTGGAATTGGAGTTAGTAATATTTGCCATTGGGAATGAGCTTATGCTTCTACAAATCTAATTTCAACATACAAAATATGCACCTCTTTTTATCTCAAATGCAAATAAGATACACAATTTAAGCACTGAATGTAATGAAAAAGATGTTTTGAAGTCTTAATTATAATTATATTCCAGAGCTTCAAATAAAGCTTTACGTGTGCAGCTTTGTGCAAAACTTTGCTCGGAGACTGATTCAGATTTGTTTCTGGTCATCAACATTGCTGTTCTGCATGAGGGAGGACTTTTTTGTTTTGTTTTGCTTCAATGTGAAACTCACCCAGGATGTACATTTGGCATTTGGTGTGGTGTAGCGTATGAAGGCACGGACCCCGGTCCGTGATGCAACCAGAATCGCTTATTATAACAAACAGGCAGCTTATATAGTACTAATGCATCTGCTTTCCCAACCGACACGCCCCTGCAACCCCCAACTGCCAGGCGGGCGGAATTCCCCTCCATCAGTCGGGCTGTTAGGCATTGCTTATGGGTCGTTAGGACTTGATCATGGGCCTTCACCTGCCAGTGTTCCTGCTTCTTCTATTCCTTCTTCTGGACTCTGCTTCTTCCACAACCCTGTTCACCCACAGTGTGGAGTCAAAAGCCACTTGAAACTAAAGCTTTTCCTGGTTTATACTCTACACAATCCTCAAGCTTCTAAGCTTAGCCTTCTTTCAGATGAGACATTTTTGGAAACAAAGGATAGTTAGTAATACAAATGCCTAGTTAGATACAGAAATTAATAATAAAACCACCAGTCCACCATTTCTTAAAACATTTCTGTTTTCTGTAACTCCATGAACTCACACATACTATTCGTAACATGTTAAGGCTTTTTAGTAGAGTCCAAATCAATGAGGCTAAAGTTTTTTTCAGGTGCAAAAGTGAGCCCTAGATATATGTTAGGAAAGCCAGCAGGTACTAACTTTTCCTAGTAATTCTGTCCAAAACATTGTCTACAAACAAATTCCGACAGATAAAATCCTGTTATTTTGGGGGCGTGGGGGGTGTTTCGGATTTTGTTTTACATTTCTATCCATGTTGACTCTTCTCTGTTTCTATTTAATTTTAATCTAATTCTGCAGAACCATGCACTGGGACTCATTTCTCTCTCTGCAAACGTTGGCCATTAGGCTTTCAATGAGAGTTTCACTCATTCTTTATTGTTGCTCCCCTACATGCTATGTACTATACTGGGTTCAAGGCAAAGGAAAATTAGTGCTTGTACTATTTATGCTTGTACAGGGACAGATTGTCCTCTGGTGTAGCTCTATGGCTACTGACAGAAAGATGCCAATTTAGCCTGCTGAGGATGTGACTTCCTGCAGTCAGCAAGGCGGTAAGTGTACGCAGGATGACTTTCAGGAAGAATTGTAACCATTCATCATTTAAGAATGTCTTTGTGAGATTAAAGCAGGAAGAATATATCATTTTAACTGTTATGTTTTTTCAGTCTCTAATATCTGTACTTCTTGAGATTGTCCCTCTGTATACATATCCATGCATACATATCCAAATATAAACAAATATCATGTCTGCAATGATTTAAAAATACTGACATGAATGACAACCCCAGAGGGAAAATAACAAAGAGACCGAAGAAGTCTGTATCCTGAATCCCCACATAATCTTATTAGAGTAAAATAGAAAACAGTAAGGGAGAATTCTCTCTGGGGAATAACAGCAGAGTATGGAATGGGTAGGTTATACAGTAATTTTTTCACTTCTTTAATATGCTATGTTGTCTTACCATCTACATACTATTTTTCTTATTATTTGTTTCCTCAAGTAAGTGATTATTTAAAGAATTTATTTAAAAATAACAAATGTTGCAGACTATTATAAAACCCTAACACAAAGCAACTCATCCTTTTATGTTACCTTTTACATATGTAAGAAGAAGACATCCTTAGAAAACCATTTTTTTCTTAATTGTGTTTTCAGTTGTTCTTTTTTAATGCAAATATTATAAACAGTAGAAGGAGATAGGCCAAAGCAATTAACCAGAGGAGTGTCTGATGGCAAAAGAAAGATCAATCACTATAAAACAAAGGTAAGAAGGAAAAAGAGCTTGATAAAGAGAGGCCAGCTCTTCATCCTTTTCTTTTGGTCTCGATATGAAACAGAAAAAAGAAAGAATTTCACTTGAAAGTTTAAATAAATCATTAAGCAACCAAAGGGTAAAGTGACAGAAAGTCTAAAAGTAAATTATAGTAATTATAAAATGTTAAACAGTTTAACTTTTTTCCCTGGGGTTGGGGGAAGAAAAAGAAAAAAGTTCCAACTCTTTGAGGGTTATATGCAAAGTCCCATGCTCAGATTTAGTCACAGGACCATGTGCAAAAGTGTGTAATCATTTTAAACAAGTTTGGTTTAATCCTCAGTAGGCATGTGTACCTTTCACAAAAGGCACACAATAGCTGGCATCCCTTGGCAATTCCTGCTCTGCTGAGAAAGGGAACAGATTGAATGCAGATGAAGATCAAACCAGTCTCACATCCCTAGAAGTGGTAGGTGAAGGTTAGAAAATGTAGACAGAGCAGTGCAGGAGAGCAACAAAGCTGTTGTACGTGCTGCCAGGCAAAGGTTTTATATGCTCAGTGTGAGACTTATTGGTATTTACTTCACAAGCAGAGTTGTGAATTGCAAAACAAAGCATACCCCAGAGGCGCTGCAGAGGAAAACTTTCAAACTTGAATATGCCTGGAAAAGAAAAAGAAGAATGATTCAATGGGGAAAGCACTAAGCTTGATATATCTGATCCCAGTTCTGTGCTCAGTCCCAGACTTTCTGGTTCATCAGATCAAATATAAGGATTAGATTCTTGAGATAAGAATATTTAAGTACCAAAAGATATGGAATCCACATATCGAACTTCCATATCTGTATTCCTCTTACTAGATGTGCATATCTTTGCCTAAATTCTTAGAACAACTTCTGCATGTCTTTGTCTCAGCAGATTTTCAAAACTGTTGCCCAGTTGGCCTTCATGTGTATAAACATGGATAATAATCATGGCCACGCTGTGCTGTTTTCCTCCCCTACCTCCCCCTGATCCAAAATAACACCACAGGACAGGATACGTTACCTTCATTGTCTCCCTGGAGGTCTGAAGTCCAGTTTCATGCTACTTGCCTTCCTGAAGGGATGTTCTTCCAATTTTGAGCTAAATGTCTTAGCTATCAGCCTTTTTGTTACACTAGTGAGAAATTAACATTTATTATGCAGGAAATTCCAGGAGCTTAATTGCTTGGTTTAGAAAGGAGATGGAGGGAAGATGTGAGATTCTGGAGACAGATGAACTTGGGGTTAGTCCTCCTCTTTGCCTGCTGAATCTTTTCCACTTACCACACATCTCCCTAGAACCAGATGAAAATTCACAATGATCATTGAACCTATTCACCTCTAGAAGTATCACACAGACCTCAGTATGCTTACAATTCAGTTCTACCACATTTCCATTCTCAAGGCCTTTGGACCTTATGTCTCCTCTATATTTTTTCTCTGCTGTACCCACTAAAAAATTATCAAAGTGAAAAAAAAAAAGTGTTTAGGGTTTTTTTCACCAATTTTTTGTGGTCTTTTTTTCCAGTAGGTCTGTTGCTGAGATCTGTGGGAAGAGCCCTATTGCTATTTAACTTTATTATATGAATAACTGGATTAACATCACTTTCTGTCTCTCTCAGTTCCTGGAATTGCTGTGTCCATCATCACAAGTGTTTGTGATCTCATTCAATAATTATTGCTCTGGTGAATTTTCGGAAACTTCAAAGCAAGTTACATCCTGAAATGACTGTGATAAAGGAACACTTCAGGCCAGTTTTTACACGTGGCTTTCCTGGTAATTGCTGAGTTGCACTGGCAGTGACTTTCTGTAACAACTGGATGTGCCCTAAATTTCAAAATTAGGGCTATCCTGTTGTAGAAATATACTCCAGACTAATTAATGTGCACATGCTATGACTCCAACATTGTAAATTGTACACATTAAACTGATACACTGGCACACTGGAAGTCTTTTTTTAAAGCAAATACCTGAACTCTGTATATGCACATAATATTTATAACCTTGTGTTTCAATATAAAGTAATATTATGCATTAAATCTACACCTGCCTTTGCATTGCTTTTGATTTTCCACAGTATTAAGAAGTTTTGATGTTCCATTGTTGTACTTCTGTTTCATTTTTGTACCTTTTTTTCAATCTCAGGATTTTGTTCAGTGTGTCAATCTGTCAGTTCACACATAAAGATGTATTTTGTGAACCTGTAAAATTATGAACTAAGCCTCTGAAGTTTTTGAAATAATTACAGGCACTGTCTCTTTTATCTGTTTTGTATTAGCTCTGTTTTGTTTTTTATTTGACAGTATTTTTATTTTTCAGTATTAGGACACAGAATCACAGAAGCACAGAATGATACGGGGTTGGAAGGGACCTCTGGAGATCATCTAGTCCAACCCCCCTGCCAAAGCAGGTCCACCTAG
>JAOXNO010000001.1:197175834-197186340 GCA_028565335.1 Limnodromus scolopaceus | reverse complement strand
TCCTGTGCAACCTGCTCTAGGTAGACCTGCTCCGGTGGGGGGGTTGGACTAGATGATCTCCAGAGGTCCCTTCCAACGCCATATGATTCTATGATTCTATGATTTCCAGGTAGGTGACTCTATTAATAGAATTAATGTTGCTTTGGTAGCAATGTTCTGATTGCCTTCTTACAGGTTTCTTTTTCTGCTTCTTTTTCTGGTTCTAGGAATCTCAGGACTGTATCTGAGGTAAAGCTGAGACTGAGCACAGAGAAACTACAACTATTTCTAACTTGAAGCCAGTACCAATGTTGGGACTGAGTTTGTAGTTTCCAGTTGTGAATTCCGATTGACTTTGGTCAGTTACTTCAGCAAGTGCAGCTGATACTACCCTCATCTTGTAAACGCTAGTCTATATGCTTAATGTGGCACATGAAAATTAATTTTTATGCCACCTTTGGCCTATTCAGATCTGTGAGAGTAAACACATGACTAGCACTTGCAGGAGAAAAATGTATGAACTATAAAGCTCTGAAAGTTAATCAACATTCAGATCTGTTTGGAAAAATGAAAAAAAATGATTGCTATAAAACCACATTCTGCCAAAGCCCTCATTAGGGTTTAAGCAGTTTTTACAGTTTTCTAGGATTTCTCAGCATCCTGAATAAGGTATCCTGAGTATCTGAATTACTGACAGAATATGAACTGCACGTCCCCAAAGGTCATCCTGCCTATTGCTGTGTTTTGTGGTTTGTTTTTTTTTTTAAATCCTTCTCAATTTGGTCTGTATTTTTTGAGCAAATCCTGTGAAATACCAGTGTAGACCTGTTTTTGAAGTACAATCCATAGTACCGAGTCATGAATGCACCGTGCTTTGCACAGGTAGGTCCATAAAAACACACTTTGAACAAGTTAATCATTCAGGTCAAAACAAAACAAAATATTCAATTTTTTCAAATACTTTTTTGTTTCATGTAAAAATAGAAGAAAAAAATGAAACAAAGGTAATATTTCTTTGAAAATTTGTGACATTTCTACCTTATGTTTTTATCTTTTTTTCCCCCTGATTTAAACATCCTTCAGACACATATTTGTAATTTTATTGGCTTTTTTGTTGCCAAATCAGAGGTTTTCACTGGATTTTCTCTTCAACTTCAAAACTCCTGTTTTCTTTTTACCAGGATGGAAAATTTTTCCTTGACCAACTTGAGATTCTCCTTCTGCTTCTCTTCCCACCTGCCTTAATGCCTTTCTATACTCTAAAACTTTATTAGAAATACTTTATGATTAATATTATAAATAAAATACAAGAATATTTACCCCTATAGTACTTTTGTCTTCCCAGTATTTTTTTCAAAAAATATCCACTTTTACTTTTTAAAGACAGTGAGGGCTAGACTCCCAGATGAAGTAGGTTTTGTATCCTGATGAAACAAGGGTTACAGCAGCCACCTCAGCTCAGGTGTTATTCTGGCCTCTCCCATTGAAATCCCAGGTCCCAGCCCCCATCCACACCCTCTTCTCCCTTTCTGCTGAATTACAGAGCTTCAGCTCTAGCTACCTCTCTGCAGAACTCTGACCCAAAGAGAACATTAGCCAACTGCAACAGAACAAGACACATATAAGGATTCCACAGAAGAGCTAATTTCTTATCAAAACTGTGTAATAAACCTACAGTATCAACACAGTTGATGGTGCTGAAGTTTTAATAAATTGCTGAAACAGTCCCGTTCCTTTCTGCAAGCTGGGTAGCACCTGGAAAAAATGTTTCATAAGTGGAACAATACTTGATTTAGCTCTATGCAGGTGTTACCCAGAAATCTCCAAGACAGCAGAACTTTGAATTTGTCAATGAATTGAGACATTTCTAGAGACTTTTCAGACAGTGGACTCTGGAAAGGTTACGATTTGAGATCTTGTTATCACACAAATGGGTTTGTATTGTACTCTCAAAGGCTTTTTTTTTTTTCCTTTAAAAAATGTTGATCATCTCTTCCTATCAAGAGTTTGACAGTTTAACGGAAGCCTTGGAAGAAAGTCAGAGGATAATTTAATCATTTTCTTTAAAAGACTATGCAGAAAATTTGTTACTTTATTTATATTTTAAACACTGAATAAGCTTTTTTTCTGTCTTGAAAGGCTTTGAGAACTTCCAAGGCTGAAATATTGCAAGGAGAAAATGCAGCTAATAGTAAGCCTCAAAACTTCCACAAAAAACATCCACAAAATTATATCCCGTTGAGCAGTTAAGATCAACTCAGTCATTCCTAAAATAAATAGAATTAAAAAAAACCAAAAAAAAAAACAGAGTAAAACTTCTGTAGAATTTCTGATAATGAATTCACAGAAGGTCTTTGTGAACTTTTTCAATATTGCCTAATAGAAAAAAAAAATTGGTAAATTCTCAAAAATGTTGGCATGTAAACCACTTTAGCTGGCAGAAACTCTAAGAGCAAGGTATATAAAAAAATCTATATTAGAACTAGATATGATATGTTTTTCCTTATATCTGATATCACTATGGACATCAGATATTCGGTCACTGTGCTGAAGGGTAATGTGCAAGGCAGGGGGAAGATATAGAACTGCAGACGAGTGAATGCAGACAAGAAGGAGAACAAACACTACCCTATGATCCAAGCATTGCCTGTAACATGGGAGACACATGTAGCCAGCCTGATTCAGAACAGAGAAGGACTCAATCATGGGGTTTCCACATTCTAACTTAATAGCTCAAGCACCTACATGCCTGTAAAGGTAAGGCAAGCTTGTCTTTTTCAAATGGTCTCTCCATGTTCTAAGTTTCCAAGTCTGAAAATATTACAAAAGGATGGTGGTTGGGTTTGAGAGTAGCGGTGGGTTTGTTTGTTTTTTTTAATTTCATTTTTCAAACCTTGAGCAAAGCCAGTTCTCTGCCAAGAACAGGAATAAAGGAAGTCCTGAAAGCCCCAAGCACCCACTGGGAAAAAGGAAGTTATATAAGTGTAAGGAAAAAATTAAGCTTATCTATTCAGCTTCATTCCTAAGGTAATCACCATGGGTAGAAATCACAGATACAGACAAGCTATGTCGGGTACTGACATCTGTCTGAAAGAATATAGTAATAGCACTAATTTAGGTGGCTTCCCTTAGACACAACTTGTTTATGCTGGTTTGAAAATGTAGATTTTGTTCTGGCTCTAACACAGCTGCAGGGGGTAGGAAACAACAGAGAGCTACAGAGAGCGGGAGTGGGCTGAAGAGTGAAATAGGGTGGAGCCAGAGCCAAGTGTGTCGTAGTGATTGTTAAATAAATGAAACCCAAATAGCTTAGTAAACTTTCACCCCAGCAATTAAAGTCACTGTTTGAAAATGGGAGGAGTAGGAGGTAGAATGGGAGGAAGGCAGGCAAGACAAGAGGAAGGAAAGGAGAAAGTATACTCTTTTTCTGTCTTTCCTGAGACCGTTGTGGAGTGTTCTCTGCAGCCAACACTGCAGGGACATGGCAATTACTACATCAGATCAAGGAATACTTAGTTGTGTTAGAAAGGGACTAATTCTAAATTCCTTGTAGAAAGGGAGTAGGGGATTAGATTATGTCTCCAAAACTCTCATTTTATGTCTACATATCTCTGCGGCAATGCTATTTTCATCACCTAAAGCCAACATCCTCCCAGAACAATAAAGAGGTTAAAAACTAAGATGGTAATATAAATTGGATTTTTATGCTCTCCCATCATGAATGCTGAGATTATAACATGCATTTGAGTCACATTATCAGGCTTTTTCTTTTTTAAAAGAATGCTGATAATTTTAAGTAAGCATACAACTACAGAAACTGTGCCTAGAAAAAGAAATCACATTGTAATATGACTACTGATGCCATTGAATTTACAGAATACCTCAGTCATACTGCAAAAGGGACATATGTGTCTCTTTGACACCCATACCTGTGGATGCAAGTGAAGTGGGTAACAATATCTGTGTCTCATCATTCTTTTCAAACTCACTATGATTTTCTGACATCCCATGGAGAGTGTTGTCTTGGACACAGGCTCAGGCCTGGTACAGTATTACTTTATTCAGGCAGCATGTGAAAAATCTGTCTAAAACTCCATTGAGATTTTTAAGTATATACGTTTCTCAGAAAATATTCTTATTTCTTTTAAAGAGAAGACATAAGCGTTGTCAGGTACCTGAAAAGCAGGATTTCAGAATGCCAAAATCAGGAAGGTAGTCTGAAAATCTGTTAATAAAAGCCCATTACATTAATACAATGCCTGATGTCTTTAGAACAAAGGTGCTATGTCAGCATAAAGTATCATTAATGGCATTTTATATTCTTTAGCTTCTGTGATGGAGCTATTCCTTTCAGAGCAGAGGGTCCTTTATACAATTATCACCTGGGAGACATTCACCACAGATGTCCTTTGGATACACAGCATGTGTTCAGAACAGCCATGCCTGTATTCATAAGCATATACCCTTAAGACCACACATTTCACGTTCCACTGACGTGTGAAATAATGCCGCAGTCGCTGCAGGTGACATCATGGCCTTGACAGGAAGTCATAGGGAAAGGATGTTTCTATCTGATAATGACGTTTAGCTGCAGGAAAAAAATGTCATGACAAAGGTGCAGGGCTATTTTCCAAATGTCTTCTAAGGCAAGCTTCCACATAAAGTTGGGAAAGAGAGCAAAATTCCAGATTCTGAACATTTTAAATAGTTGTTTTTTGATTGCTCAGTTCAGCTTTACTCAAGAGCTTCCTTATGTCCATTGTCAGTCTGGGGGAGAAGCTTGGGGAGAAAGGAAGGAAATCTTGATCATTGTCCCCAGGCACTTAATAGTTTAAATATGGTTGTCTCATCAGAAATTGTGAGGGGTTTTTCCTATCTTTTTGTGTGCCATGGTTTCATTCTCTCAGATAAATTAAAATGCCATGACTGTCTGGAATTCTCTCAATTTTCTGATTTGGATTATTACATCAAGATTCTCTTTCCCTGTTCTCCTATTCATAATGCGTCTAGTTCTGCCTCCACCCTGTATCTTTGACTTTATTCCCAATTTATTAAATGTTAGAATCCCAAATTCTCTGCTAACTGGAGAATGGAAGAGGGCTGCGATTAATTAGTACCTGATTTTTAACTCAGATTAAAAAAATAAATCAAATGTTGCATATTATGTTTGGCTGGTTGAAAACCAAATAGGTTCACTGAGAATAGTCCTAGACTAATATTTTGTACAAATTTTCTTGATTTTCGTGCTAATGTTGAAATCTGTGAGATTGAAACCAGCCAAAAAAGTCCACCCCCCAAAAAAAAACCAAACACAACCCCAAACCAAAACCAAATCAAGGCAAAAAGGGCTGCATTATAAATCATGAAGATTTTTCTTTGTTTTAAATCTGAGAGAGAAAACTAAATGAAACAAAATGTACCTTTAGTGCTTTAAGCTTTTCTAACAAAAGAGGCCATGCTGCTGATCTAGACCATAAATCTTTCTGAAAATGGCTTAGATTGCAGGTGAAACAATTTTATAACAACTCATATTTTGAGGGCAAATGTAAGTGACCTATGGAGTCTTAGTCAGCACTAAGCCATTCGCCACAGCAAGGACAAGCCAGCACCTGCAGTCCTCTGCTCCTGTAAAATTCCTCCAGAACTGTCAGCGCTCCCTTTGGCCACTTCCTAAACTGACCTGCAGGTGTTGGCTGGAGTGTCTTCTCATCCCCAAAACACAAAGATACAAGATATGATCAGCACCTGTCTGACCTACATGCCTGAATTTTCCTGTCTATGAAAATCACATTACGGGAGGAAGAGAGAAGAGGGCAATTATTGACACAGCAGACCAAGGCAGAAAGCTCAGAAGCACTCCTGGAGCTCCAGTTTATGTATTTTTTCTCTACTCCTGGAAAGAACCATCAAAAATTTATAACTGGTGCCATAAATACAGGCAGTGAATGCACACAAAAAAAGAAGCTTTCCCTCCTGAATCATCTTTCTCATCCTTGGTCCAAAGGTTAATACTAAATTGCAGTATTAAGTCTTTAATTTAGCTGAATTCATATAAGGGAAAAAAAATAAAGAACAAGCAAAATAAACAAGCAAACTGTCGTGGTTTCCTCTGGGATAGAGCTGAGTTTCTTATTAGAAGCTGGTATAGTGCTATGTTTTGGATTTGGGATGAGAATGGTGTTGACAGCACACTGGTGGTTTTAGTTATTGCTAAGCAATCGAGGCCACTAGCGAGTAGACTTGGAGGGCACAGAAGCTGGGAGGCAACACAGCAGGGACAGCTGACCCCAATTGACCAAAGGGATATTCCATACCATGTGATGTCATGCTTGGTATATAAAGCTGAGCGAACAAGAAGGAAGGGGTGGGAATGTTTGGAGTGACAGTGCTTGTCTTCCCAAGTCACCGTTATGATTGATGGAACCCTGCTTTACTGGAGATGGCTGAACACCTGCCTGCCCATGGGAAGCAGTGAATGAATTCCTTGTTTTGCTTTGCTTGTGTGTGTGGCTTTTGCTTTACCTATAAAACTGTCTTTATCTCATCCCACAAGTTTTCTCATTTTCACTCTTCTGATTCTCTTCTCCATCCTACCATGGCAGAAGAGAGCAAGTTGCTGACTTGGCTTAAACTGTGACACAAACAAAACCAATTTTACTGTGAGGGCAGTTAAACAATAGAACAGGTTCCCAGAGATGTTGTGAAGCCCTCGTCCTTGGGCATTTTCAAAACCCAACTGGACATGGACCTGGGTAGTCTGCACTAGATGACCCTGCTTTGAGCAGGGAATTGGACGAGATGATCTTTAGAGATGTCTTCCAGCCTCAACCCACGATTTTGTGGTTCTGTAAATATTCTGCCTTCATCTACTGATCAGAATGTAAACCACCTTTGTCAGATCCTAAAAGATTCAAAGATATGTATGCAGAACAATTTCTGGGTATGCATCCTTTAGCTGAGACAGATACTTCAGGTACTCAGTATCCTGTAGGATTGGGCCTTCTGATCTTCATTTTGCAGTTGTGCTTCTTAAAATAAATGCGGAAGATAGACTCATTTTCTCCTCTACTTTCTTTGCTGATAATAACTTCTTAAGAAGAAGCCCTTCTGACAAACCTGAATGGAAAATATACATGTTGTGCCCAAGGGTGTATCATCAGAAATCCAAATATGTATTTTTGTAATATAACAGGATAATTTGAGAACACATAATGATTTTCCTTGGCCAAGTGGGGGGAAAAAAGCAAAATGTTCTGACAGACTATTGACTAAAGGATTCCTGTTTTGAGCCAGCTTTGGTACCCATGACTGTCTTTGTCTTGCACTGAAAGTAGCGGTCAAATAAAAGAACACAGTTGAGTGAGAAACTGAAGTGTTAGGTGTCTCAAGTTAATAACTGGACCACTAACAACTAACTCCACCTACCTGATTAAGGTTAATACAGTGGTCTTTGTGCTCTATGCATTTGTTCATTTTTTGGATTTTTGTACTCTTTTATTCCTTTACTCCTTAAGAGGCTGAGCAATCCTTCTCCCAAAGAATATTCTCCTGAAGAATATTGCTGATATTTCACCAAAAATTTAATAAAGTCAAACTGAAGCAAACAGAATGTGCCAAATGTACACACGGTTGTACAGCCTGTTCCTGAAGAAGAATGATACCAACATGTGAGAGTCTAGCTCATTTTTATAATGCACATTCCAAATTTTCTCATATGGACATGCAACTGTTGGAAAGACATTGGGCACACATCCAAGTACCTATAGATCTGTCATGCATTCTGTCTCTCCAGTTGTTTTCCTCATATCATTTTAAAGCAACACTTGCTTTCACTACATTTCAGATAATTCAGTGTAAGTTTTGTCTCTTCCATAATTCTTTTTTATTTGGAACAGAGGATGAGTTGTTGTTACCCATTCAGTTTTCCAGTTAATTTCCTTAAAGCTGCATTGAGTGCCTCGATTTGAGAAGACGTAGAACGATCCCAGTCATAACTTCGTTTTAGATCCCTAATAGGTAAAATAGAGATGCCAGTGATCTTGAACCCCTCTCATGCCTTTGATCATTGAGAAAATGGTAAGACCTGTTGCTCCTTACCCCTATAATGCTGGACACCTTACTGCTACATGAATGAAACTTAAAGTAATATTGTGTCCTTTAGAAAGCCAGAGCTCTTTCCTGAAAGTGCTACAGAAATGTTTTGCAATTGAAACCAGGGGAAAAATGAGGAAAACTATTCAAATTTAGGTTTCTCTGAACTTTTTATTTGTAAACACTGGGATGAACTCTTTGGCAACAACCTCAGGTGGTGAAATCAGCAGTCTTTCAGATAAAACATGTTAAACAGTTCTGTAATGATTTAAGGGCTTTAGGTAAGTAGGAATCAGTCCTAGCTGAGACCTGGAACTGGAGCTTGTCCAGAGACCTAATTTAAGCTGTTTTCATGTGTTGAACCTGAAAAAACATGTTTTCATTTTTATTCTTAAAGAATGGAAGGGAAACAGAAGGGAGAGAGGACAAGACTCATTCCAGAAGCTTCCCCCTACTATGCCATCCTATTAACTGAAAACAAAAAATGGATGGCTAAATTACTTCTGCCCTTTCCAATCCAGTAACAGATACTTTCCTTTCAGGGTTTCAGAAGAGATGAGGACACCCAAGAGATACCATTTTCATAGGTTTAAATTTAGAAGTCTAAGTCTGATATTATAAGTACCTTGCAGTGTTGATAGATCTGCTTTCTTGTGTATATCTGCTTTGCAAGAAGCTCTTTTCACTTCAGAAAAGATTAGTGGATGGTATCCATAATCTATCTGTAAAATTACTGGAGAAAGATGGAATCGTCCAGGGAATTTTGTAATTTTGTGGAATTTCTCACTCTCTATCCTCTATGTAGAGAACCTAAGGAGATATAAGACCTAACTGAACACCCAAATTTGGAAAATTTGTTGGAATAGATCCCTCTCTACACATGTATATACTCTGTAAGTAATGAAAGACAAACTAAAATAAGTACACCAGTAAAGACTGTACAGGGTGGAGTCCTGAAGGAAAGAAGACAATCTTTAGCAAGAGCAGGCCTTTGCCAACAACAAAACAGTCTATCACACCCACAGCAATGTATACTTCCTATGAGAGAATGAGTGGCACCAAAATATCATGGGTAATGATGGGCAAAACTACCCATGTGGTAGTTACCCAGTAAACTGGGTGTTTTCAAGGGTCTCTGTCTTTCTGGAGACTGTGACTTTACCAAACATACAGAAGTAGAAAAATAAAGAAAAAACATTCACAATAATTTCAAAGGGATAAGTAAATCCCCATGATGGCTTTCTTTGACAATTGATACCTTGTGTGGTTTTGCAGAGATCTGTCAGTACATGTTGCCTCATGTCTGTATTAGATTGCTATGAGACTTAATCGTCACATCCCCTACCTAAAGCCTTAATCCCGTATTTGTGATTGCACAATTATTTAACATGGTAACAAATCATATTATTACAGTGTATTATGATTCTAGGTGAGAAATAAGTGGCAAGATATAGGATTTTTAAAGGAAGAAAACACAGTCTTTAAAGATAAGGGGCAAGGGAGAATACACATGTACCAGAGCAGACAGAGTGTATCCATAATTGTCAGCTTTCTTCCACAAGTGTCACTGATCCATTTCCCTTGTATGGTTCTCTGGAATGTACCTGTTTGTCTTGTTCTTAATCCCTCAAAAAGCTAATTCCGACTGATCTTTCAGTTTTGCCTTTTTTCCACTGATCTGCAAGTGGGGGCAGCTTGTTCTGAGGGAAAGAATCAGCTCATGCAGAACTGTTTGTTGGATGTTGTTTGTACAAGATTCCTCTTTATTTTGTGAACACTTTTACTGCTGAAAGCACTAATAAACAGGGATGAAATATGGTCTCTGCTAAAGTCAGTGGTAAAACTCATATTGACTTCTGTGAAGCCATGCTTTCCTGTCTTTAGATTACAGTCTTTCATCCATGCAGCAAGTTTAGTCTGAGTAATGACTCCGTGAGCTTCAAACCTTATCTTTCCATATGTCATAATCCAACCTACTGATGTGATAGAGGAGTGAGCAATGTCTTCTCAGACCTTTTTGGCTGGGTGACCAGAAGAGCCAGAAGTCGTCCATTAATGAACAGTGACGGTGCTGTGGTGGGCAATTGACTGAAGCACTCGTGTTCCATTTGCCTAGGCCAGCACAGAGTTTGAGAGTGAAAAAATCTTATACAGAGGTCCCCTTACTCATATTTGCTTACTCAGGTGGTCCCACAAAAGACTCTGACACGATTACTGTCTCATAATCTGGCCTTTTTGATACGTGTCTTTTCAATTGTGTTGTGACTCAAATTTGCAGACGACAACAAGCTGGGTGGGAGTGTTGATCTGCTGGAGGGTAGAGAGGCTTTGCAGAGGGATCTGGACAGGCTGAATGGACGGGCTGAGACCAACAGAATGAGGTTCAATAAGGCCAAGTGCCGGGTCCTGCACTTGGGTCACAACAACCCCAGGCAG
>JAOXNO010000001.1:197121705-197159044 GCA_028565335.1 Limnodromus scolopaceus | reverse complement strand
AAGGGGCACAAACTGCATTTGAAATGATTCACCGGCGGCTGGAAGAGAATAGATGCGTTCGGGCGCTCAATTAGCGCACGGGGCGCGTAACTGAGCGCTGCGCCCAAACTCTGCAATCCTCTGCTCCCCACAGGCTCAGCACCATAAGGGACTGCTATATTTGAGGCTGTCAGGAGGATGGGAGAGAGAGCCTGAGAGTCAGGGCGGGAGAGAGACGGTGCCACAGCAGCGGTAAGTGTCTGCCGTTCCCCCAGCCCAGGCACTGCTTTCCCTGGTCAGACTTCGGAGTGTGTGCAGATTATTTGTTGTAATATCCATCGCGGCATCTCTCTGAGCAGTCTGCTGTGAAGCCAGCGATGGTGAGAGATCCCGTTTTCGGGCTCCTGCTCCGGGTTTATCTGTTTTGCTTTTGTTTTGAATCTTACGTTGAAATTGTTGTCATAATTGAGCAGAAAAGTTGAAGCAGAAATTACTGTGTTCTACTGTATGCTTTCTGTCATTTAACTAGCTACCAAACTACTGCAGTGAATGACTTGTGAAGAGAGATGTGGGGCTTTCAGAACAAATACATACTCCAGAGAAAGAATGCCTATTTTAATGTGCTATTTTTTTGTTTGTTTGTTTGGGAGAGCTACCGTGCTAATGCTTGAGGGTGAAAAAGAAAATAACCTAGTGTATTGAGTTTATAGTGATGCACTAAAAGTTGTGTTGTTATGAAGTTCAGAATAGTACTTGGCTTTGGGATAAACAATTACCTCCTGAATTAGAAAAGTATGGTGCCTGGGCTGTTCTCCCTTGCTGACAGACAGAGGAGAGGGAATTACCTAAAGATGCACTGATTTTTCCTCTCTGATATGAGGACAGTGGATAAGACTGTGGAATGTCTATGAGCCGTCAAGAAGACGAACGGAGAGTTACATCTGTAACACTGAGCATGAAACAGTGTTTTTAAGATTTTTATCTTAGAGAAAAAAATCTGCATCTATTACTGTATCTGTACTTCCTCAGATGTTTAGTTTCATTCCTGTTGAGCACAGAACTTCATAAGACAGAAGTTGCACAAGGTGGTGTGATGTGACCGCTTAGGACTAAAGTTTTGTATTTGTTGCAATATTTCAGAAATGTAACGTTTTTTGCAAAGTTTGATTATTGTTTTAATTTTAAAAGTAATATTTTCTTTGAATGACACATTTTCAGTAATGTTTTTTAATGAAGGACCAAATGCCAAATTTTTCTAAGGAGTTACAGCATTCCTCTTGTCTTCAGTGAGCTTGGATCAGACCCTAAAGTTTGAAACTACAAATAAATTACATGCTCGCTGTTAGCCAAAAGCTAAGGGGGATTCCTGATAATTAAAATTTGGATGACATTTTCCAATTAATAAAAGTGCAATTAATTATTGCTGAGTTATATTAGAACTCCTTCAGAGGTACTTTATGGCAATCAATATTAACACAAAATCAGTTCATCGTGATTAATATTATTACAGTGGATATCAAAAGAATTAGCAATAATTGGGCCATTACTTTAAAGTGCTATAAAAATATCTAGTAGAATTTTTAAAAATAGATTTTCATAAATTGCCTTTAATTACTTTAGAATTTCTCTGCAAAGTTTCAAGTAAAAAAATAAACCCAACAAACAAAAACTCAAAATCTTTTCAATATCTACCTTGTTGGGAGGGAAGACACTTGTTTACCAGCGTGAGGTGTACAAAAAGGAAGACAGAAAACTGAGATGTGAACTATAGTAACTGAGGAATAATTAATGTACCAATATTTCATGTGGCCCTTTGTGGCAATATACTTTTAGCTATGTAAATGATTAAGAGATGTGGTTAAGAAGACAAAGTCCTGGAAGACAACAAATATATGAAGGAAAAAAGGTGAAGTGTTAAGCATTCTTGAAGGTGATCCCAGCTAAATAAACAAGTGGACTATTCAACATGCAGTTCTTCTGTTTCATACACTTACAAAGCAAATGCCCATACAAAAAGTCAGAGCTAGCAGAGTGTGACATAAGCATGTGAAGATAGCTATAGATGGTCTGGAGACTAAGAGTGTAGATCTTAGGTTTGTTGGTCAATATAAAGCTGAAGGTCATACATTGAATTCTGGGTTAAAACGTCAGGGGAAGGGATCTTAATTTCATTTTATAACCAGGGCAGATGTACTAAGAATTAAAACAGAAAATACAAAAACTCTGGAGTGACTGAATTACAGTCGAGAATTTGGAAGAATGCAGCTTTGAAAACAGATCTTGAGGAATGATATCCTTGCAGCTAAGATAAAAGTTATGATTGAAAACTCTGCTGTTAGAAAATAATAAAGGGCAATTTTAAGAAATGCATAACTTAGAGGACTGTCAGCACAGATTCAATACAGGAAGGTCATGACTGGCAAATTTGCTTGAGTCCCCTGAATAAATTGCTGACATGGTAAACTATTGGGGAATCAGTGATATGATTTATAGGGGTTTCAGAAAATGTCCGGTTCTGTGCTCCACAAAATATTGATTTGGAAAGTAAATTTTGGAAGGAGTGCTGGAATGAATTCAAACCTGACTTAGAGACAGGGACCAGAGGGTGTCAGTAAAGGTAAAGCGCTCTGGATGAAAAGAGGAGGTTAAAAGTATGATACTTTAAGTGACAGTCTGAGATCCAGTTTTCTTTCTTGCTTGTTATAAAGCTGACTTGTTAAAATAAAAATAAATCCAATTTCCTAGCAATACAGAAAAATCTGTTCCACTGAACAGATTCAGCACACTGAAAGTTTTCTGATTAGGTTAACGATAGGAATATTTATTATAAGTAATTAATGCAAGTCTTTACTAAAGGTATCAGAAACTAAACGTTAAGGATATACATGACAAGGGTCTGTCATTGAGCCATTTGAGGGGATTGGTTCAGTGGTATTGAAAAAAATTATTATTCTGAATGATTTTGTCTTTCTGCATGTAGCCTGCAACGCAGATTTTAGTTCCTCTGAATTCACTGCGTAGTTTGCCACTGTTGGTCTGCTCCCTCCATATGCCCCTGCGAACCGCTTCTGCGTTGCACTTTCTCTCAGTTTCAGAACCACCTCAATCATTTGAACAATTTCTCAAGCTCTAAAATACTAAACTGAAATCCGTCACACTTTATAGTGCATTCCTAATTCCAGAGAATCAGTGTCAAATAGACATTCGCTTGCTAATATTATACTGGTAGGTGTTTCACAGAATTTATTTTCTTCTTTCTGTGCATAGCTTCCTTTATGCTTTTTCAGGTTCTGTTACACCCTGTATTTCCAACTTCTTAGCACTTCACAAGGGAAAAATACTCTCCCTGGAAGTGATGGAGTCCATACAGAGTTTTATCATCTAAGCAATTCTGATCAATACACTACATTATGGGCCAGTGCCTTTTAAAAAATCAAGAAATTTTTAAAAATTGGTAAGATAAATACATTCCAATCTTACTTAAATTTAAGGTTTCAAAGCCTCATAATGTGTGTATATGTATATGTATCTGATTTTGTAGACACATATATCATATATCAGAGTAAAGATTCTGTGTCTTTACAAGCTCGAAGGAACAGTAACGTTTTCTGGTTAGTGGAAGAAAATGTAACCTGTTTGTTTTTATAATGAATTTCTTGGTTGATTTATGAAAATATCCCAAAGTGTATGAATAAGAAAATGTGATCTTTGCTTATATGCTGCTTTCTAAAAGGAAGTTCAGGATGATTTCTCAGTGTGCTTCATAAAGACCACAAATCAAGTTTTAAGTGTTGCAAGTGCATGTATAACAAGGGAATATGATGTCAGATTCTGTATGCTGTGAATGTAACAAAACATTAGAATTACCATCCGTGAGGTTTGTGATCATACATGCCCGTACTTACTCTGTGTAGGCATCCACTCAGACTATCTCCTAAGCTTACAGAGCCATGAGGTTATGTCAGAATGACAGAGTAATTCATGCTGTCATGTAGTAGTTACCAACACCATAGTTCACCTCTTTACATCTCCTTTGGGACCAAACTTACATGTCAGTCTCGGGAAAAATTGATAACTCTTCTCCATTCCCATACCTAGAAATAGAAAATGCATCAAACTCTTTCCATCCATCAGAAACCTCTTTTGGGAGTTTCCTTTTTCAGTATGCTCTTAAAGGTTTTATTGTAAATGGTGTTAAAACAGGATATCTTTGGAGAACCTTCTGCTGGAACTAAAAGCAGGCAAACATTGAAGGTAGTTCATCACAGTTACTGTGAGGGGTAAAGGATGACAACTTTCCATTCAACATACAGGGAGTGTGGCTTCAGTCTCCTTGTGAGTGAGAAATGCTCAGTTTTCAATAGCCAGAAGTTTAAGATTTACTATATATCCAGTGGGACTCCTAGCCCCATCATTTTGATCAAGACTAAATGCATGACTTTGTAACTGATGTAGACATAGCATCAGCTCAGTCTTCTTGGTGTCTTCCCTTACCAAATAGCATCACTTTGCAAGAATTCATGAACCTCATTTTATTTTTATTGGTTTTATAGTCTTCATTAAGTATGTGAGGAACATTACCCTGTGGCTGTAACATCTCTGCTATAGGTTGTAACAAACCTGCTATAGCTATGCATTCAACCAAGAGTAGTAGCTACACAAGTAGATGGGCAGGTAAAAGAAAAAGACTTTGTGGTCATAGTATCCGAAGAAGCTAATCAAGCAGCTTAACCTCCCCATGGTATTCTTCTGAGTAGACATTCAGACACTAAACTTTAAAAGTCGTAGTTCCTGCTTAGCCATAAAAAGACACAGCCGGAAGATGTGTTTGTTGCAATAATCTCCCCCAAAATGTGCTCTCAAAGCTAAGTAGTAATTGGCAAAGAGCTTGACAGAAATTTACTTTTGGAAAAAGTGATTATTTATTACCTGTTTAAGTACACATGCATTATCTTTTCTGAAAGATGACCAGTTATTATCCCCATTATCTTACTTCACAGACTTTCATATGCTGTCTGCTCTCAGTTATTTGCAGGTCTCCAAATAGACCAAAACCGCATGAAAATGAGTCAACAAAATCACGGCATGTATTTTACCTCTTTTTCTGAGGTGGTTCTCACAGAGAACACTTTACAAAAGTTAAGTATTATAGTCACTCAAAAAATTATTCTGAACATGCTGGAACGCTGTCATGTGCATATTACTGTGATGTAATCAGGATTATTCATTTATCTTTACATTTATTCCTGTGATGGCTTGGATGGGGGACAGGATGGACAGATTCTGAAAGGGATAGAATAGAAAATACTGAAAATTTCATGAGCTGTCTTGTTCCTGTATAAGAATGTCAGTATGTCTAGCATGCAAAAACGTGGTTGTATTCCAAATAAGCATTTGAAGTTCTGGATGTAGAGACAAATTAAAATTCTATTCCATTTGTTTTTCTATGCTTACTATTTATTTTTCTACAAGCATTCAGTGCCTGGAATATTATCCTTATAAAGCCCACTTTCTGGACCAAATTAATGATATTAAAGATTTTATCTAAAGTTGCACAAACACTTTCAAACCTTAAAAAAAGGTCAAATTTAGTTCTGTACCTACTATTTACGCTACTTTGATGCACATTTCATTGATTGCAAATACAAACTATAGATTTTTCTATCATGGCATAACATGTAAGTACATCTGGGGAGACCTTATTTCAGTTTTTCAGTACTTAAAGGGGGCTTATAAGAAATATGGGGACAAATTTTTAACAGGGCCTGTTGCAAGGTGTAATAGTTTTAAACTGAAAGAGGGGACATCAGACTAGGTATAAGGAAGGAATTTTTTACAGTGAGGGTGGTGAAACACTGGCACTCGTTGCCCAGAGAGGTAGTAGATGCCCCATCCCTGGAAACATTCAAGGTCAGGTTGAATGGGGTTTTGAGCAAATTGAAGATGTCCCTGCTTATTGCAGGGGGATTGGACTAGATGACCTGTAAAGGTCCCTTTCAAACCAAACTGTTCTATGATTCTATCATCTTTGTACATATATTTACAAAAATGCAGATGCCACTTTAAAATAAAGTTGCTTCAACTATCTAATTCACATCACAAGTCTATACAAAATAGTATTTGGACTAGAACTCTGATTGCCGTAGAAGATTTTTTGGTTTATTAGAAAGTCCTCTGACTCTAGTATAAATCTTATTATTATCATCAACATAGCAATGAGGCACTACAGTCATAAATCAAGTTTTCATTCTATTAGGAGCTGTAAACACAAAATGGTCCTTGAATCAAAGAATGTATGACTTAACTGAAGAGCTCTTCCCTTTTTTCTGTTATTTCTGAGCTTTGAGAAGTTTACATCTAAGGGACGACATCTGTGTTTCACAGCCATGCTAATATCTCATGTACAGATTTCTTCAAGATCACCTCCTACACCAGAAAAAAACCCACGACCTGCAATACTATGACATGTGTAATGGGCACACCTACATGCTGTAAAACATCTTGCAATTTTGTTTGGAGACTGTACCAGAAGCCCACAATTATTTCTCAAATGTGTACTTTTTAGATCTCTTTTCTATATTAATTCATTCTTCAGCTTTACAAAATCTCATGCAGATCAAATCTTATTAAAAACAAGTATATGGACTTTCACACGAGATTCTTTGAGAAGATAAGTTCTCCTTTTTAAAACTTTTTGGTTTTGTCAATCCAAAAATCATGAGTTAAAGAAACCAAATAATTTACTGACTCCTGTGCCGTGGCTTTAGTCTTTGGTTTTTGACTTCCGCACATCTGAGGTGATACAAGTTCTTGATTTCTCAGTCTCATGCTATGGAAGATGCTCAAAGTGTTCTTACTCCACTGTAACATCTGCAGTATCATGTATTATTGCTTACATAAAACTTAGCTCAGGGAACCTGGGAATAAAGCCATGATTTCTCTGATGCCATAACATCTCTTTGATGTGTATGTGCAGAGCTTCTCAGCTCAAAACCAGTTGTGTAGTATTTCCTCTGCCTGGACATTGCAGATGCAGGTTGGACATTGAAATAGCTTTTGGCTGAGAAAGACAGACGTTACGTGATTTTGAGAAGAGGCATAATTGAAAATGTAGAGCAGATCAGATAACAAGGGAGGATAATTTATTAAGAGGACCATCGGCACACAAAGAGATAATTTAGAAAACATGATGTATAGCTGAAACGTCTGCAGTCTTGTTTTCCCCCTTGTATATCACAACTGACTGATTGCTAACACCTAAGTATTTATTTACCTTATCAATCACTTTGTGCCAGAGTCATTCACTGATGGGCATAATCCTCTGTTTGTGACTTCACAAGGCATCTCTGGAGGAAATTTGAATGTCATCAGCAACGAATTGAGACATTACTGAAGGCATCAGGTAGGAGGAGGATGTTTGCACAAGGGGCATATTAATCAACAACAGAAAATATGCAGCATCAAAGGAACATAATTCAGTTGAATTTGGATTAAATTCTTGAATATTTTCTGCAACGTAAAAGCAAGACAGTTAGACTGGTTGATCAAGCCCTGCAAAAAGCAAAATCCTTTTTTAGAAAATAAATAAGAAAGGTTGAGCAAGTTGAGAAGCATTAAGCATGTGGGAGTACTAAAGATTATACCCTTAAAAGGTAATTTACCACCAGAAGTTACTTGCTTAAAATTTCTGTTAGTTCCCTAAGTTTTCAGTAAATATCCATAAGTTACTATCAAGATTTCTTCCCTGTCAAGCATTGCAAAATAGTTCTTTTTAAAGAGCATGGCTTCAGTTGTAAAGGCAATTAATAAAGGAATATAAAGGAATTTGCTAAGGATTTCTTTCAAAGCTTACAAAAATATCTTGACATTATAAACAAAGTGTGCATGAATACATAGGATTATAGGATCTGTAAACAAGAATCAAGTATGAGAGAAAAAGGGATATATCATAGGTTTTGGTTATTTTGCTTCAAATGAAAATGATTACATGACTTCCTATTTGATATTCTGTATCAAATAAAAGCTGGCATATAAGACAGTATGATCAGTGAACACTTTTAATATTTACTAAAAATACTGTCTGTTTCAACAACTGCGTGTTAGTTTCGTGTATTATCTAAGATTTCAGAAAAGATAGCAGGCTGTTTTGTGGGGACTGGTTTAAAGTCAAACGCATGTGGGTTATGAGAAACCTCTCCAAAAAACGTAATGGACACACCTTTTGCAACTTACAGGAGTGTAACTAAGCAGCTTAGGGGATCCAAGTATTTCTCTAAAAACTACCTGTAGGTGGTATAATAAGATCTGGAATACTTTGTCAGTGGAAGAAACAGACTGTAAACAGCTATATGCAAGGCACTGCTTTTGGACTTTTTGTTATTTCTGGGTTTTTTAGAGTATTGTGATGAGGTAACAGAGAAAAGCAAACAGAAGGGTTTATTTTTTATTTGGCCTGGTCTTGTTCTTTGAAGTGGCTGAGAAAAACTCCATCCATTAACTAAATTAAACCAAACAAAATTAACTTTCAGGATCAAGCACACTGGACATAGAATTATTTTACTTCTTTATGCCATATGACATATTTTAACACACCTCAGAGACATAGGAAGAAATCCTTTTTCCTTGTTTTAGAAAATGACCAAACAGTTCAGTCAATAGAAAATTTGGCATACTATGGACAGGAAGTCCTATGACAGGAAATTTCTGCTGCTTTCTATTAATTTTTATTTTGAATTTATTAGTTAGTAGTGTATAAAAATAGGATTGGATTTTGTGACTTCAGCTACAATTTTTTTCTCTCGAATGCAGTCTATTTTTTTGCCATTTTCCTTTGATTTCCTCATCACCTGAGATTTTCCCACATGTTGGCTGGCATGAAATTAGTTTTCTTAATTTGTATGCTTGATTTGCCTTTTCTGTAATTTGGGTTTTATTGCCAGTCAGACAAAGAAGAAGGAGATGAGGGAAGTACTGAGAACACAACCCTTCATCACTCCCATTGCCACGTATAAAGGCAGCAAATAAATGTATTTTGTTAATGCAGTAAAGTCAGAGTCCTTGTGGCTTGAGATACATTAAAGAGACTCTTTAGCACTCCAAGGACTGCCAAATTAGATGATGCTGAGGGAAAAGAAAGAAAAAAGAAATAAGAAAAAAGCACTTTCACATAAAATTCACGCTGCATTTAACAAGCTTAAGAGAAAAACACTTATCCAGAGCTGAAAGCACAGGTCACTACAGCTTGAGTTTAAGAGCCAGGCTTTCCGCTGAGAGGCTGTAAACACAGGTTGGGTGGTATGGAAATGGTGGGGACCGTGCAGTGATGAATCCCCTTTTCTCTGTTCAATTCTAAGTGAGGACAGGAAGGAGAGAGACCACATAAATTATTCCTCTTCTGTGTCATGGCCCTGCACCTGCAAATGGGCAGTCCATCTGTGGGGAATACGGAGGGTCACCCAACACACACACAGGGCACTGATCTGGGTTATTGAGGTTTTTTGGTATACTGGGTAGAGGCTGTTACCTGAACACCACTGAGAATCAGAGGTATTGTACGTACCATCCTGTCAACTTATATTTATCTTTAAAATACCTTAGTGATCCTTGTGACAGGTTCTGGGTATAGAGTAGCTCTTTTACATACATATTTCCTCTCACCTAGAGCATACATTTAGAGAGTGTGTCCTTAAATATAATCAAAGGGGGCAGTTGAAGTCCATTGGCCAGTAGCAACTGCTGATTGCCATTTTCTTTAACAGTTCATCCTGTTTCTTCTGGTTCTTCCAGTTCTCCTTCCTCATTGCTGCAACATGGACATATCCTCACATTTTCCCTTGTTGCAATTTTGATCGGGCTTTTGTGGCTAATCCTCACTCAGAAGGACTGAATCCAGAGCCAAATTCTGTGCTGGCATAAGCAAGAGCAGCAACACCAAATTGCATGGAGCCCTGCCTGCTCATATTAGGGTGGCTCCCCTACCTTGAATTTACCTGCAGCCTTCAGCCCCTACTACTCTATGAAGCATGTTTCACCACTGACAGAGATTGAGGAATTCTAAACTGGATTTTAAATCGGCGACCAAATGTATTCTGGCTTTGCTAGCGACAAGCAGAGCTGAACAAAAATTACGCATTTTTGTTCTGTAAGTGTCCATCTGCAGCAATGATGACTTTCTGCCTAAATATTTTATTCTTCTGTGAATGTGCAAAAATGTGGATTTTTTTTTTCCCCCTGCCGGTTCTGCTGACAAGCAGAACTTTTTCATACAGCTCTATAATTAGGCTCCAGAGTCCTGTGGAGACACACAACAGAGTGGTAGGCTTTATATTCCGCAACACTCAAAAGTTGCAGTTCACAGACGCATGTGCTTACATCCATCCCATCTCTTTGCATGCTATGACTAGTCTTTTCCATTCCCTTTGGATCTGTCCCCCTGTGTCTAACAAAAATGAGAGTTTTGAGTGTTTCTAGTCCTAAACTGCAAATCAGCACTCGACCACTGTGTGAAACTTTTTGACAGAACGGAACAGACTTTCAGGTCATCATTGAAAATCCCAGCTCCGGAATCTTGCATTGCTTCAGGTTGTGCAATCAAACTATCGAACTAGGTATCAAAACGTATAACTCTTAGGGTTTTTTGTGCAGTTCTTTTCAGCACAAATATGAATTTTTGTCGTGATTTCCATCATTGTACAGTGTTCCTGATCACAAAACCCAGTGATGAGTATTTATATAATGTACTTATAGCAAATATAAATATAGTTGTAAAGAAATAGACCACTGGTAGAAGTTGCATGTGGATTATCATATATTTCTATTGCATGACCTTTGGGGAAACCTTCCATTTGCCTTTAAGATAATCTTCAAACTAATCTGCTTTGAAGCATGCTATTTTAGAGACCATGAGTCTTTGCTACTTGAGTCCACAGATAGCCTCAAACAAAAGTAAATTAGTAACACTGGTTGTACGTCCTAAAGATGGTTAACATCTGAGGTTTCAGGACTAGTAAGCTTCTGTCCAAACCATTTGGAAATATAGACTGGTATGATTTGTTTAGCTTTGTGTTGGCACAATTTGGGGAAGAAAATGTTCATGTTATCATACGGCTAATGAGAGTTACGGCTTACTCTTTAGCACTGTTACCAGCAGAGAGGAACATTTCCTGTCCTTAGCTCATTTTTAGGGGTTTAATTAATAATGTAGGCAGTTGAGTCTGCCTGCTTGGACTAAAATAATTAGCAGAGAGTAAACAAACACTTCACATTTCACTTTATGAATGGTGTGGTGCCACTTTAAATATTTAATGTTTTGATCTGAGTGACCAATCGATTCTTGCAGGGTGCCAGGTTACAGCTACAGTCTGGGCAAGAAAGCTGAGCGTTGAGCAAAGGTAGGCTCCCGTAACTGCTTCTGATCGGCAAGGGCAGCAGGAGGTGGAAGAAGACCTAAAAATAATGTTAAAAAGGAGGGTAGGAAAACGTAGGAGCTGTGAGAAAAGAAACGGTAAAAAAAAACAACAGGAGGGGGAGCTGATAGAAAGCAGTTTAATGCAGTTCAATGACTAACTTATTAGTGAGATCTCCATATGAGCTCCTATAGGAGACAAGTGTCTCATTCCCATTTAAATATCAGGTGGTGACTTATTTTCATTCCTTTGGATATTCAGGGCAAGAAAAACAAAAAGATATCCCTCTTAGTCAAATTTACTGGCTTTTTCTCATATATATTGATGGTCTGGGGAAGAGAAAACCCAGACCCTGCCCACATAGCAGACAAAGCTTATGTGTTGAGCGTGCTGAAATCCAGCAGTCATTGCAGTTTTGACTTCAGGTAACGCATATGCAATGTTTTGAGCAATTTCCTACACAGCTTCCACTGAACATACACTTAAACAACCTTAACTGCAATTTAGTTAAACTTAGGTGAAGACCTGGACAAGTACCTTTAAGAAGGGAATGATAATTATACCTAATCTTTACTTCATGGCATGAGTACTTTTGGAATTACAGCCATTTTACATATTTATATCCAAAACATTCAAACATCGTACTCCTTAACCTTAAAAATCTCTTCACTTCTCTGGTTTGTCTTGTAAACCTGAATACTTCATTTTTATATTTTTTTTTCTTATTTTCAAAATCTGAAAAATATTGACTGTCTGATAAATGCACCATAAGCTAATTTTTAACAAACTGTTTGATTCAGTCAAATGTAGTTCATGTTCAACAGCATATACTAATCAGAAAATCACGTTCCCATTTCTATTTTTTTTCTGGAGACAACCTGCAAGTGCAACCAGTGCCATGTGAGGATACTATTTTCTGGCTGGTGCACCACTCCGAAAGACATCCACAGGGTTCCCTCACTGTGCCCACTTGGATGAATTAGCTCTATTACTGCATCCCACAATGAGGCTGCAAATCAGAGGAGTTTTCCCCTCCAACTCTTTTATTAATCCTGATCGTGCTTAGGAGAGAGCCTCGCTTGATTTTCATATTTCATACCGAATTTGCAGGGTTGACAGAAAACCCACAGAAATATCTGCTAGCCTGTTGTGCTTGACACAAAAGTCACGGCAAAATGATTAATACAGAAGCCCACCGTGCCATTTGTATGTGGTTGTTTTTCAGGGAAAGATCAAGCTTTGGCTGTATTTTTCAGTAGAGCCTGCTGCCTTCAACATTATAAAGACCGTGCTGCAAGTCCCTGGCCATTTGAGTAGGAGAAGTTTCCTGGAAACGTGCTCTTGAGCGATGGGAGGGAGGCACTGTCTGGGCAGGGATGCAGGCTCTGCCGCATGGTAAATGGGCTCCATCTCATCCTTGTGCTGGGATGGGAGGCTTTTCACCTGTCACTGACATGTACCAGTATGACAGCACTGAAACATTAGAGGTATGTGTCACTGTCGCTTTTTTTTTCTCGTTTGGAAGCAATCAACCAAACACCACAATCTTCTGAGAAAAATAGGGAGTATCTGGAGCTTCAATACTAAGTGATTTGATTTTTTTTTTTTTTATATTTATAATAATCTTTGATGACAAATAATCTTTGGATGATTATTTGTTAATGAAAATCAGAAAATTGAAGTGAAAAAGTAAACAGTTCATTTTTTTCAAATATTTTGGTTTTTTCCTACTGTTTTTCTTCTCTAAATTAAAAATATTCTGTTGATATGTTGAAAATAATGTTCCATTCCCAACTGGGATTTTATTACTGATTGTCACAAAACTGAGAATCTATTTTTAATCCAGTTCATCTGTTAACTACCACTGGTTCTGAGCAACCAGGCACCTCATTTTCACAGTGTGTCCATTCTCCCCTCTGTGAAAACTGGTACAAGTATACAGGAAGGGGTCAGTTACCTTTTCATCTGCTCTTCATGGCTTTTTCTGTGACACAGAAACCTCTAAAACTGGAAGTAAAAAGCAGTTGGAACAGATCACTTTGTTGCCAAGGTAATAAAATCTATGAGCTTTCAGAATAAGCAGATTTCTTGTATGATATTTAATGTTCGTGGCTGACTAAGGAAAAAGGTAACATCTTTTCGTAACAGATAAGGTGCCCATCTTTTAGAATAGCAATTCACAACATTTGGGCAATTTGCAGAGCTTGTACTAGATGAGGTGTGAACCAAGGAGGGGAGAAAATGATCTTTAAGCATCCAAGTACCCAAACCCAATGCATTTGTATCCCAAACACTCATTTCAAATGTATGTATGTATGAGTGCACAGGGAAAGCTGATGTGTTTTTCAGAATTGTGAGCAAAATTGAGAAGACTTTGAACTGTGACTGTCACCTGTGATTTCTGAGAGATATCTTACTGTC
Source organism: Limnodromus scolopaceus (assembly GCA_028565335.1). Taxonomy (NCBI): domain Eukaryota; kingdom Metazoa; phylum Chordata; class Aves; order Charadriiformes; family Scolopacidae; genus Limnodromus; species Limnodromus scolopaceus. The sequence continues at coordinate 197,145,239 of JAOXNO010000001.1, read as the reverse complement.
CTCAGTAAGGGAGGCTGAGCAGTTGGGAAGCAGCCAGTTTGCAAGCACTCAATCTCAATTGGGATTTTGTTTGTGTTATTTGTAACCTCTGCTACCAGTGTATAAAAATCTGACCTGAACTTTTGATTAATATGTTTTTTACTGCACCATTAGGCTTGTCTGGTTTACTAGCAGCATGGGGAAATTCACAAATATAACATTTTTTTCCACTCTCCAAATACAAATAAACTAGTTTGTACAGGCATCCTCAAGGACTCGCGTCCTGAAATACATTTATGGAAGTTAATGTTCAGGGGATATTTCTGGGAAAATTGACGTAAGTCATGTCAGGGCTTATATTGCCAAGGTGCTGAATTTTGGGGAAAAGAATTTATTTTAGCGGACATAAAATTTCTCTCAGACAGAGGAAGAAGATACCATAGAGCTTTGGGCAGAGTCCACTTGTCTTGCCAGGGAAACCTCCATGGTTTGCAGCCTGTCCACTGTGGGGCTGTGGGTGAGTTTTCCCCTTGGAACGGAAGTTTTATGAGAGGAATTCACAGCACAATAAATAGTGATGATCTTTGTTAACTCTCATCTACCTTGTTTGTCAAGATGATGAATCTGTATATGCTCAAGGTTTTAATAGATAATGTGGTTTGCTATTGACTCTAATGGGATATTTTTTTTAAATAACATGAAATTTTGCTGTTCAGCGTCATTTTATTTTCTTTTGCTCATTTTTTGTGTAAAAAATGTGTTGCCATTTGGTCACACACACGCTGTTTTGCTACAGAAGCTGTTCATCAAAGTGATGACATTTCATTTTAGGACATATTTGGAAAACAGATATTGTTGTTGTGGTGGTGCTTTGACTTGGGAAATGCCGTATATAGACTGTAAAATCTCTGCAGTCACAGAAGCGGCAGAAGTTTGCCTAAGCTCGAATTCCCAGACACTTTACAGTGAAAATTAGCCACTTTCCCTCGACCTTCTCTTACACTGAAAGGAGGCCTGTGTAATGCAGGCAAAGTTAAAACAAATTAAAGGGAGCACTTCCTCACACAGCGTGAAGTCAGCCTGAGGAGTATACTCACATAGTTCATAGATTTGATTTTTAAAAGGGCTGGAAAATTTTATGACCAATAATAACATTTTTAGTTATGCATGCTAAGTTAGGTATAATTGGATTTCCTGCTTCACAGCATCAGCTACAGGGCCAGTGCATCACTGCCAGCGCCAGGGAGGGATTTATGTACACACAGAGGCACGTGTTCGCACCCATGCACATCCCTCCTGCACGCAGCAGTGAATTGTTGGCGATGTGTGCTAGGGAATATTTTGAGTCATTGTGCATACGCCACTGGCTCTGAATAGTTAAGGCCAACATCTACATGTCAACAAGAACCATGCAGGGTAACTGTAGTAATTACGATGTGTGTGGAGCATGTGAAAACTGTGGGCACTTTGTCCATTTTGCAAAAGTCAGCAAGCCTGGGCCCAGCTGCAGGAGGAAGAGAATGTGTCGAAACATCAGCTCTCAATATTCGAAGGGCTTCTGGGAATATGAAAAGCTTTGCAAACCTCAGTCAGTACCAGAGTGCCAGGTGTTGGCCACAGACACAGTCACTAAAACGTGATTGCTAGTTTAGTCAAAGCATCCTTTACCTTCCCAACATGGTCATTTCGGAAATCATCAGGAATGAAAAATAGGAGACCATAGCATCGTTCCTGCTTTTTAAGTATTTCCTTTTAGTGAAAGTATAGGTGAAAATTAAAAATTGATTAGAAAATTCAGAGGATAATTACTGCAGAGAAAGTCCAGGCTATGAGTATGATGAAGTGGCACACTGGGCCTCTTTTCATTTTATTATTTTTCCTAGCATGCTATATATTATCAACAGTGGAATGTGAGTCTGTGGAAGAATGGACTAATTAATAAGTTTATTAAAGGTGTCATATATCACTATCAGCACTTTCAACTACCTGAATAGGATCTACAAACCTTTTCTACCTCGTAGACTCACTGTGCGGAGTAGGAGGAGAGTTGGGGACCAGCAAAAAGCCAGTTAAAATCTGTGTGTTCAGCATGTAGATGCCTAGAGTATGCTAAAGGCAAACAATGATGACAGGTACAAGCCCGATATCCCACTGGGAGCACCAGAATTTGACCCAGTCATTCACAATGGATATCACTGAACCACTTCTTAAGAGTTAGGTTTTTAAAATAAAAGCATAGCACAGCATAACACTCATTCTGTTAAAATGCAAGAGGGTGTGTTTCCTGACTGGAATATCTCCAAGGTTAGAGCTATTCCCCAAGCCTGAGTCGTGGGTTCAGTTTCGTGAGGAGTTGGGGAGGATGCAAATGCACAGGTATATTGGCGTAGCGTGGTTAGTGCTCCCTGGTTGCACAGAAGGGAAATAGATCCTCGCTGCTGGATGGAGACAGAGCACATGCTAGAGGATACTTCATTCCTGCTAATAATTGAATCACTGAGAAAGAGTCCTCAGTTCTGCTGCCAGGACCACATCTGCTAAATAGAAAATAATGAAACGGCTAGCAGTGGATCCAAGCACTCCATCCTGAACCTTAAGTCTTTACGATCTCACCCTGTTTGATTCAGTTTATCTGCAATTCCTGCTCTGTTCACTTCAGGACTAATAAGGAAAGATGTGAAAAATGGCAATTCTGTCCTCTAACAGATTAGCCTCTTGCAGATCACCTTGTCCCTTGCCAGCCTGCCTAAGCTCTGTTGTAAAGTGTGATTGTCATAACTGGAAAACTACAGCTAGAAGTATCCCCTTTTAGTGACGGCCTGTCTGCCTTACACAGTGGGAATTTGTTCAGAATTACACAATAAACACTAACTACACCAGGAAGTTCAGATTGATAAAGTATACATTATCTTGCTTAAAAATATTAAAGCAAATAGTGAGCTGGATCATGCAGGTGATATTTAAATAGTCTAAAGCATTGCAGACAAGAAGAAGGCAGAAGTGTAATTATAGAAGAGCCAAAGAGAATTTTACAATGATGAAAAGCAATGCTGATAGACAACATCAAGAACTATTTGACTGTACATGATGAAACTATTAAAACTATGTTAAATGGAAAGAAGTAGGTCAGCCTATTATATAGCAAGAGAATACCAAGTGAATCCAGAGAAAAGAGGAAAGAAGGAGAAAAAAAAAAGAGAGAAAAAAAGATCTGTATAATTTTCTCTGGGCAAGTTTCTGACTATACACATTGGGAGTATTGGGGGGTCAAGGGAAAAGCTCTCCCATGTTCTGGGAAAGAATAAGGCAAGATTGGTCACTGTGTAGATATTTTTCCTCAAAGAGTACAAATCACCTCAAAGAGCATACGGAGAAGAAAAATATAGCCAGAGCTCCATGCCGCCTGAATACTAGCTTTTGAATCTGGCCGGCCAAGATGATGAGGTAATTGTGGCCCCCTTTACTGGGATGTGGTGATTTAGCTGTTCCCAAGTTGCCAACTCTGGGTAGCTATAAAAAGACTAACAGTAACTAAATAAAATAATTAGTAGAGGTGAAAGGGAAATCTTCCTCCATTTCTCCACAAATCTGAAATAGCAAAACTACATTCTTACCCTTGTGCATTTTTACCCTTTTCTATATAAAAGGCAGCACTTTGAATAGTCACCAGTGAAATAAAACTAAAAATTCATATTAGTCTGGCTTGGGTTTTAACTAAATTTTTAAGATACAATTTTGAAGGAAAAAAAAAATCTAGAAGATAAACTTCCAAATTTTATTTTTTTAGGATATAAATTAATCAAATTAAAAATTTTCCTGCAAAAAACTCCTTTTTTTTCCCCAATATTTGCTACCAACAAGTATTTTTTCAATCACTTTTCCTTATGATTTCTCATAGAAATTGTGAAGAAGTGGGTGATGGGAGATGGCTGAAAAGGAAGTGTGTTTAACAAAAAAGCCCAGCGCTTTATGTAGCCCTAAAAATTTAATCATATTTACTGTATGGAAAAGAATGCCTGTAGGATAATCTAGAGAAAATTACATGAGTGGTTGGTCTTTTCCAATATGTATAGAAGATTAAGAGATGTTAAGTGTTCTTTTTGTAGGATTCAGCATCTGAAAGCATGTTGAGGAGGAACATCACCATACTCAAAAGTCCAAACAGCTTGGAAGATATGTTAGGAGAATCACTGTGAGAAGACAAAAAGATTAGATGACTTCTTTTTACAACAGAAGTACAAGGAAAGTGTATATAGTATTTAAGACTACACAGTGCTTAATTCTGTTGAATTCTGGTTTTCTGTGTAATCCAGGACTCTCTATTCTCTATTCATTGTAGAAAATTTGGCTTCCAAATTCAGGGCTGAGTTTTCACTAGTTATTACTGAGTGCTGAAGATAAAGCAAAGCACCTGGAACCATACAGAAAACTGATGCAGATTCAAACAAGCCCATAAGCTTTCATTTTATTTTCATTTCTGGAAATAGATTATTTAAATAGGAAGGATGAGAGTGAAGAAAGCACAACATGGAGAAGGCAACAGAGTAGTCTAATTACATTATGCTTCTTCACTTATAGATATATTCTAGTTCATTCCATCCAATCTTCTCATTTATGAACACTATCAACAGGGAAATGGGTTGTGTGTCTTTATACTGGATGTCATCATAGAAATATTGTTTTCTGTGTGCTGCTGCTCCAAAAGATGACAGCCAATGTGTTACTGAAAGGTTCTGCAGCCCATCGCAAGGGAAGGAGGAACTGTGTTGGTTTTGGAGGCTTTCCCGAATGTTTGTTTTCCTCCCTTCCTTGCTTTGTTGTTGTAGCATTCTAAAACAAAGGTCATTCCAAGTAAAAAATATAAGTTTGTTCTTTGTGTGTGGAAAGCACAATTAAATTACTGATGCTTTAAAAGATTGGGTTTAGATCCTGTTAAGCAGATTTTTATTTGTATTGATGAATTCATTTGACATCTGTTTACTACCTAAAATATTGCTGGTATCATCTAATGACCAGACATTCTGGCTCCATTCACCAGAAGTGTCATTCAATAGCTGCTCTTTAGCACTAAATGTTGCATTACGCAGAATGATGCAGTATTATGAATTTAATATATTTTAATTAATTTTCTAATGTCAAGATTGAGCATTATGAAGCAGGTGTTCTAGTAAGAGTTAAACATAGTGCATTCTCTACAAAGCCATTGGACTGAAACAGTTAGAGATGTGGGTGTCTGAAAGCTTTAAAATTCATGTAGCGATATTATCCCCTGCCCAGTCATTTCTATCAAATACAAATGCATGCAAATCTTCCTTTCCACACACACAAGAGTGTTTCAAAAGAAAATGAGCCTTCCTTAGGTTTTTCTATTTAATTTGCAAACGCTCTACTTTAGCACTCTCTCTGCCATTGCTGGATGCTAAAAAAAAGTACTGTAAGTCAATGGAAACACTGTCAGAAGTTAAACTGGTAGAAACCCCATGTCTTGCTGGATGCTACCTTATTTTTAAGAGGTGCTGGGTGCATTTAGTATGCACCGATTCCACAGTAACTGAATTGTACTGTAAATAAAACAATTCTAGTTTTGTATTGAGGAGAAAGATGCTCAACAGGAGTAATAGCAATAAATGACTTCTTAAAGATGAGGTATGCTCACTGAGTAATGGTGCTTAATTTGGATTCTCTAGTCTGTCTTTGCAGCAGTGTGAGAATATTCCTCTTGGACTTTTGCTGACAAATAACTGACATTATCTTTCATGGAAGAAGGAGGGAAAATTATAACAGCCCTATCCTTGAATCAAGGTTAAAGGCTGCCTTCTGTAATCTGCATGTGCATAGTGAAACATTGAGGCGGGGGGAAAAGGAGGAATTTGGACAGGGAAGGAAAGTGGATGGTGATACTCTTTAATAAAGATGCTGTCAGAGAGCTGCGGGAAAAGGCAAGAGGCCTGAGGAGTGACAGAAGGCTTCTTTGCATTTGCTCTTGTGTTTGGTACGTGGTTTCTGGTATGCATACTTGGTATGCCTTTAGCAAAGAAAATGAGAATTCCAGAAGATGTAAGGATATTTGATGAGGATCTATAGCCAGGTTCCCAATACCAAATTCAGATACCAATTATAAGTGGACTGGCTTTCAGAAAGGCTAAGTTACCGACGGCTCTCTTTGTCTTCCTTCTGGCAGATTGACGTCTTTCCGCTTTATTTTTTAAATAGCTGATACAGCATAAAACAATACATTTCTGAAAATCTTAATTTATTACATATTTATTACAGTCTTTAACATAACCTACAGCATGAGAGGGGATGCTGTGTCCCAGCATGTGTCCTTCATCTAAATTTTATTTCTAAAAGTACGGACAAGAAGATACTGCAGGAAAGCTAATGGTCAGTTACGCTGGGAAGGATCTGGGAAATACTTAAACAAATCTAGGCAATTACTATGTCGGTTTTGATATTTCACCACAAAACCTATAATAATTTGCAAAGGAATGCAGTCCATGCTAGATGTCTTATGTTCATCTACTTTTTTTCTGTTGGTGCTTCCCTTTAACACTTTATATACACATGGTCTTCTCCAGCATCTGTATGTGCTTCGTAGCCATCCCTGTCAGCTCGCTTGTTTGATCCCGCCTTCAGGAAGACCTCATACATTAGGTTAATTATTAAACAGCTAGTCAAGAGTGGAATTTATACTTGTAGAGCAGATCTGTGGGAAGCGATTGCACAGGTCTCTTCAGACTCTTTATTCTGATTTGTAAGGAGATTTTGCTGGCAAAAAAAAAAATATATATATTGCATGCTTTGCTCTAAGATGACAATAATTAAACACTTCTCAGTAGTTATGTGGCCATTCCTTGTATCCTTAAACAGAAGATTTTTTCTTAATTGCAAATGGATTTGTTAATTTTCCAGTGTTACGGTGGAAATGCTGTAGCAGGGGAAGAAGAAACACGCTATGCAGACTGAGAGATGGAGTTTGGAGAGCCTTAGCCTCACTGCCTGTGAAACAGATAGGATAATTATCCATCTTTAAAATCCCCAGTGACTCCTGCTAGAAGAAAGTCATAGTCATGTTTGCATTACTGAGCCTGAGCTGGTGATGTTCAAATGCAGGTAGAGTCACATTGCCTGATGCAAAGCCTGGTGAGAAGCACACTAAGCTGTACACTGTGGGCTTGATCCACAGCTCACTACCCTCAGTGGAAACACTCCCAATGACTTCATTAGGCTTTAATTCAAGACATTAATGCTGAATGTTAGCATGTGGTGCATTGTGAACATTGGCACTAATGCTGCTGTCTATTCATGAATTCATGTCGAGTGTTGCTTTGTTTGTCGAGGCAGTGCAGTGTTTTGTGTACAGATCTATTTTCTCAAAAGCTGCAGAGAAGTGTTTGATGAAAGAAGAGAATGCTCTTGTTAAAGCTGGTAAGCCTTTTTCAATATGTTGTGCACTATATTTGTTTTGAAATTTTATTACATGGACTTCTGTGTTGACTCTAAAGGGTTGAATTCACTATTTGAAAAATGACCCATTCAAAATAAAATATATATGTGTTTTTCTTTTTTTTTTCCTGTCCTATTGTATTTGATTTTGTATTTTACATTTTCAAGCGAATACTTCAACACTGTAAATCTTCCTAACTGGAATCTCCCGTGTTCTGAGATGTTTGCAGAGAAGGTACCCCCATAAGGAAACAAAAAGCAAATAAAAGACTTCACATCTTATTAAATGAAGTGAGATTATTTTTTTTTTTACTTTAAAAATATTTTGTTTAGGTTTCATTAATAACTAGCCAGGGATTTTTTACTTAAATATAAATAAAAAAGTTAAGGAAAAGAAAATATCACCTTTCAGTCTTCAAATAGTAGCTCTTGGTTCCCAATTTACTTGTCATATGCAATAGAACTAAATCAGCATTGTATTAAAATTTTAGTTTTAGATTTTAAAAAGGTGTATTTGGGAAAAGGTGTATTTGAGTCTGATATTCGGCCATAACCCTAATTCAGTGTCTGAGATAACATCCTGATTAAGTCTTCCACTAATGTGATTCCTTGATTCAGAATTTCGTATTGGTGTTTCATCTAGCATAGTGCTGGTGACTGGACTTTATTTGTGCAACTTCAGAACATCTCTTATTTCTTCAAAGACTTCAATAAATCACAATTTCAATTGTATTTTCGCTGACTTTGAACTAAAAAATAAGTTCTTGCCTCTTGAAAATATTTTGCATCACAGTAAGGATTTGAGCATTGTTATTATTTTGCTTTGTTGACTAAAGCAGCAAGCATCACATTTCTCAAACAGTAATATGTTACAGCTTTGAATCTTTTATTAGATCAACTTCTTTTATAAAGGAGAGAACATGGACTTGCTCGTACTCGGAAATATCTTTTCCTTTGTTATATAATAATCATCTATTTTCAATACTTCCATAACGTACCAGTGGCTTTTTAATTACTGAAAGTTTTAAGACTGCAGTATAATCTGACTTTCAAAATGTCACTTTCTGTAGAATATTCATTATTTGCCTTTAAGAAGAGGAAAAGAGATGATCACATAACTTACAGCAAAAATGTAAAAATTATCATAGTTAGAAATAGTTAACAAAACTTATCTTATTAGATAAATATTAGATCAATATTTAGCAGTACAGAATGCTGTAAGAGAGAAATAGACGTACACTTAGGAATTAATTAATTTCTTTTTCTTGATAAAATACTGTGAGTTCTGGAGTATAACAATTTAAATTGAGAATAGTAATTAAGAGAAGCAGTTAAGGAACTCCATATGAAAATACATATACACTCTGGAAAAAGCCTCCTAACCCTGTTAAAACTGTCCTTGTTCTTCCATTGCAAACTGCAGCAAGGCCCAACTCTGCTGACTTTGACTAAGGACCTAAATACTGTAAAGACGAACACTGCCAACAATTCTGAGAAAGACTGATGGTTTTGTAATTCACAGCTGTTCACCTACGGGGAACACTTTCCACTTGTGTTGCTCTTTCAGCATTGTAACCATACACACATGGATTAAATGAATACTACTGTTTGTTCAGTGTTGTAGTTTCCCTTTAAAAGCTCTAATATCTCATCCTATGCCCTAGCTGTAGTGTTTACATATTTTTAATCATTGCAAATGATGAAAAACAACAAAGCAGATAACATTTGAGGGAAGTCTTTTCTTTGCCCATATTTAAGTTTTGTCATTTAAAGTAGTATCTGTGTATCTACTAGGTAATTATAGCCATATTCAACTGAGAATCTTTTTCTAGTTCAAATGCTTAGCTTAATGTTTCTCCTCTGAAATGCACTGCAAGCTGGAAAAATCACCAGGTAGATGATAGTTCCATTTCTAGATGAATTTTCTTCCTCTGGTAGGTTATTTGCATTGGCTGTTCTGCTTACAACTAACCTGGTAAGACTCCAAAGACCAAAGGCCAGTTCCTAACTTTTCTGAAGGATAAAGATACTCAAATTTTTTGTATACTAAGAAAAAAAGTGATGCAAAGTATGTTCAAGGATATTTATTGAGTGCTATGTTGGAGACCAGGCAACATCAGTCTGATCTTCCCTTAAATGCTGAAAGCAGTGCTGAACAAATGGTATAAATGAAACTACTATGGGCCGTGATGATCAGGGGGCTTGAGCACCTCTCCTGTGAAGACAGGCTGAGAGAAGATGGGGTTGTTCAGCCTGAAGAAGAGAAGGTTCCAGGGAGACATTATAGCGGCCTTCCAGTTCCTAAAATGGGCCTACAGGAAAGATGGAGAGGGACTCTATCAGGGATTTTAGCAATAGGATGAGGGCTAACCATTTCAAACTGAAAGAGGGTAGATTTAGATGAGGTGTTAGGAAGAAATCCTTTATTGTGAGGGTGGGAACAGGTTGCTCAGAGCAGTTGTGGAAGCCCCATCCCTGGAAGCGTTCAAGACCAGGCTGGATGGGGCTTTGAGCAACCTGGTCTAGTGGGAGGTGGGGGTTGGAATTCAATTCCCATGGCAGGGGGGTTGGAATTCAATGATCTTTAAGGTCCCTGCAAACTCTAAGCATTCTATGATTCTACTAGTGAATGAAATCCACATTATATTAAAAATGAGACTGTACATAAAGCTCCATCTCTCAGTTTCTCCCAATTTACTTTTTTTCTAATCGGTTTCAGATGACAAATACATTCTTTAAAAGTCTTTTAAATGACATGGCAATAAGTGTCTTTTCAAAGACTGGTTTGTGTACTCTAAACATTTCCTTATATCTTAACATATGTATGCTTATTGTAATTGCTTACTTTGTGTCCTGTACATGGAAAGACTGTGAATCTCAGAAATAAAGTACTACGTAATGAATTAGCTTCAGTGATAACTACCCATTTTATTATACAGCAGAGTAAACCATCATTAATTTAAAACATGTAAATTGGAAATCTGAGAACTGTATCACTACCTTTAGTGGGATGTATTCATACAGAACGTGATTGCTACCATAATTCTTGAATATATAGAATTACTATGAAGCAGAACAGTCAGACATTCCCAATAAGAGGCATCAGCTGCTACCTCATTAAAGGGAAAAAGAGGATCTATGGACATGGGAAGAATCTACAAGTCATCCCATTTCTAAATTAAAACCAAAAATAGTTTGCGGATAATGAGAATAAAGCTTTGGAAGCTTATTACTTCCTATGAAAAAATAACACACCCAGCATACATTTGAAATGGTTGAAATATTGTGACAAACCCCCTTAAAACCAGTTGCAGTTGGCTTTGAAAAGTGGGCATGCTTTTAACTGGAGGTATTTTTTAAGAAAAGGAAAAAAAAAACCACAAAAAATGAAACCTGATTCAGTATGTAATACAATGAAACATGCAGTGAAAGTAATTATGCATTTAAAGAGGTATAATTCCATTTCGCAGTTCTTTAGGTTTATTCCAGAGCTTATGCTTTGGTTAGCAATAGCTGTCAGGGGGTGTTCATGGCATTAGATGCTAATTGGCTGAACACAGAGGACTTTCAAGGAGCGCAATTCCAAAATCTCCTTTATTAAACTGGGTCTTCAGAGCAGTTGACCACTGTTGGGGCTATGAGCTGCCCTCTGGAGGCCTCCAGGGTGCTTCTGACACTCAACTGCCTTACATATGAATTTTAGGATTCTGGTTTTTTAAGTCAGGATTGCATAGCGGGGAAGAAGCATCTCTCTTTTAGATACCAGGATACCTAACTTGGGCAGTCTGGATGTGATTACTATACTAGTAAGACAAAACAAAGCAAATGCAGTTATATAGCTTATATGCTGTGCAGAGAAAGTCACTTTTGTTAAGTTTTACTGCAGATTTTGAATATCCTGAAAAAAGAAAATATCATTTGATTAGACATATCTTGCATTAGGCAAGCTCTTTGACCAGTCAGTTTTGTTAATGTAAAGTGATAGCTTGGATTTGCACATTGAAGGCTGTAGCATCATTCTTGGATGAGCTGTGTTGCCTCTCCGGCTTTTGCCCTTACTTCATTCTAATTCCAGACCCTTCAGTATGCAGTGCAGTGCATTCATTTAAATTCAGTATTTGGTAACGGCTAGATTATAACAGAGGTTCAGTGAGGCTCATTATCAGAGGCTGTAGGACGCACACAGTCTCCCCTGCTAACTCCTTACCTTTCCAGTCCCAGATTCTGAGTGGGGGCTGTCCTGAAGATCTGTCCATCCCAGCTCATTATTAAGGCCTGAGCAATTCCTGCCCTAAAGCTCTCTCCTTTCATATTTACTGCCAGGGCCTGAGTGTTTTTTGCCCTCGAGCTCTATTCTTTCAGACTGATCATCAGGGTTTGAATGAATGTTGCCTCTGGGTTGTCTCTTTTCAGCTTCAATTTCAGAGCTGGAGCTCTTGCTGCCCTCAGATTGTCGCCTTTCAGTTTCAGTATTAGGGTTTAAAGAGCCACTGGCTTTAAAAGACTTTCCATTTTAGTATAAGAAAATACAAGAAAGTGTCATGCTTTAGTTAGATGCAGTTGCATTACTCTCATTGATGATGCCTTTCTTTTTACGTATCTCAATATTCACTGAGTTGGTTTGTTAAGGATTTTTTTTATTGTTTCCAATTCTCTCATCCCGTGTTGCAAAGTGGTAAGAATCCTCACTGATTATTTATTTAGGAATTTCTTGAAATCACTTGCAAGCTACTCTTGTATTTGAACATGAAAACTGTAATGGATACAGAGTATGCTTTCCCTTTTGAGAAGAAGTGCAAGTGCTTTCTTTAAACATTTCAGAATGCCACATCAAACTTCATGGGATTTGTCCATCTTTTTATGCAGTGATACCTTCTAGTGCTTACTGGAGTCCTCAGTTCCAAGAGATAAGTCTGCAACTGAACTTTCCATGACAGTATTGCATTTAAAGGTGCCTCTGGATTGCCAAACGTTAATAGTGTATGCAAATGTTTGGGATGTCACCTTTATAATTTATATACACTTCCACACAGCATTCTCATTTCTCTCATGTGTTGCTTTCAGTGTGCTTGACTGGTTTAACCCTAGAGATTTTCCAGAAAAACAGTTTATTTCTTCCACTGGCTCCTTGTCCTTCAAAATTTCATGCATGCTGTACATGCTATAGAGGACAAACTATATTCTGCTCCACTGGTGCAGGAAGAAGCTGAGGTAAGATTATGTGTGACTACTTCACAGAAACACAGAATCACAGAGCAACAGGGAAGGCATCTCTGGAGATCGCCTGGTCCAACTCCCTGCTCAGAGCGGGGTCATCTACAGCAGGTTGCCCAAGCTGTATCCAGTTGAATTTTGAATCTCTCCAAGGATGAAGACTCCATAGACCCTCTGGGGAACCTGTTTCAGTGCTTGATGACCGTCACAGTAAAAAAGGTAGTTTTTTAGGTTTAAATGGAATTTGTTGTATTTCAAATGTTTATCTCAGAGATAAACTAGTGTAAAAGTTAACATGGACAAATACAACCTTTTCAGAAGGAGGATTTTTTGTTTTCCTGCAGAAGTAATTTACTTGTTTGAAGTTCAAAATGTAAAGATACTTGCCTTTGATCCCGTCAACAAAGAAACGCTATTTAGACCCTTGAATGCAGGTACATATCACAGTGACTATTTAATTCGGCCCCTATATGTTGTAACTATCAACCACAGTTACAAGAAGCCCATTGAAACAGTTAAATGAGTTTTGAAGCACACTGAAACTGTTAAATGACTGAGTTAAAATGTTTCTATGGGGCAGTGTTGCCAAGTCAATAAAGATATTAACAGGACCCTAAAATTATTTGTAGAAATAAACACTTAACACTTGTGTAACTTTGTTTCTTCAACCTCAGGTTCAGTAGCTGGAAGGACTGCAAGGGGGGCAGGACAGGAGAATCAGAATGCAGAGCATGGTACAGAGCACTAGTGTTGATTATTTTTCAAAATGGACACGTCTATATTGTGTGTGCCAAACACATAAGGCCTTTTGGACTGTTTCTCTTAAGTTTTTTAGACTCCAGTGGTATCTCCCTACAGGAAACAAACCTTTAAAACAAATCTTTAAACCTAATACTACATTCACATCTACCCTACAATAACAGAAAGGTTGTTTCTTACACGTTTAAGACCACTCCCAACAGCCCCTTGGTGTGTTAATGATTAATTGGAGTCTGTTGCTTTGATTTCCCTTTGTTGCAATCACTTTGTCATACCTCTGTTGAAGTAAGGAGGAGTCAGGCTTTTAACTTCCTTACCTTGTTCTTTAAAAAAATAAATCTACCCTTGAATTTGCAAATTTTTCTGTAGTTACTTTAGAAGGGCCATGGGATGTGGGCATTTAGGAACCTAAGAGTTTTGACAAATCAGCAATTACCAGACAGTAAGTGGTCATTATACATCATGTGTTCCACAGTAGGTTTCCATGGAAATATGATTGGTCAAAATCTCAGCGTCAATGCTCTTTTATTAAGGTAAGCTATGTCACAGTACATCATGTATTCTGCGGGATGCTGTGGGACAAGGAAAGGTACATGGAAAGTAACACTGAGTAACTGAAATGCAGTTATTTATTACTTTACAGTTGTTTACCTTACCTGTAAAAGTCTCTTTTCATTGTTGAAAATGGAATTTAGATCCCTAATCATGTGTGTGCAGAAAGAAATATATCCCAAGGTCTTGTTTAGCCTCATTTTCAATGGTTGGATCTTAAAGGTCCCTTCCAACCTAGATGATTCTGTGATTCTATGATTTTCAACAGAATTGAATGGTGCAAGAGCATTGGAAAAGAACCCAGGCTTGAAGTATTCCTAAGATAAATAAATAAATAAGTTTGTTTGCTGACATATATATAGCCTGTGATGTGATTTTCCTGACTGAGTACACAACAAAATGCAACAGTCATTTTTTCCCAAAATATGTTCTGTGAGAAATTTTGTGCAACAAGGTCATATGAATCACTTCCAAGTTAAAATAAGACTTCTCTTTTGAGCAATCCTTAATCCCTTTTAAAAGAACAGCTAGTGTGCCTTCAGCAGCACATCACTGGTATATGAAAAGATAAATGTGAAAAGATTTTGTTGATTTGTTTCATAAGCTAATTTTACAAAAGATGTTTGAAAAAGGAGTACATCTGCAATGCTAGCAGGGATTTGAAAGTTTTGTTTTGTCCTGTTCAGGATCTGGGATTTGAGAATTCAATGTGTTTGACCCCTATTATTTTTTTTTTCCATACCAGGATATTTTTTAGGCTTATGCATGTCAGACTCGGGTTTGTTTTTCCAGGCCACTTTTTTATTATATTCTTTGAAAGAATCTAGGCGACTGATGCCTTCTGGCTTTGACCTTTCATCGAAACCTCAGACCATTGTGCACATTTGTGGTATTTTCTGTTTCTCAGACAGTTACATCCTAATGATCTATATTCTATCTTTTTAGCCAACTTTTTCAATGCAAACTCCTCTCAAATGACATATTTTACATCTAGTCCATGCTAATAAAACATAATGTTTTGAAATCATGTCTTGGACTCATGATAAAATTTGAGCATCTAATTTGGATTATCAGTGAACCTCTGTTTATCTGTTACAGAAGAGATAACAATGGACCAAGTTACTGTGATGTAGAATACTGCTGTTTACACCCAAAACCAGATTTGGTTTTATAGTGTTAGGACACCAGATTACTTTAAAAATTATTTCAAGTTACTGGCTCAGTATAAATACTTTGTTACAATGCAACTGTCTCATTTTATGGGCAGGTCTTTATTTGATGAAAACCAAAAGCTCTACTGAAGATAGTTAAAATAAATTTTGCTGAAAATTAGTCAGCAAAATTATCCACATCTGTATTTAATGAGTAAGAAAGATCAGCTGGGTAAAGGTGCTACTGAAGAAATTTATAATATAATATATGCAAAATTTGATTAATCAAATAAAAGAAAAACAAATGAAAAACTCTTGCTAAAGTCCCTTACTACAGCTAAATACACTAACATTCATGCATGTGAATGCAGAGAAATTAAATTATTTGTATGGAAGTAACAGATACAGACTTTGACCTTTCAGATTTCATTTATGGTATGTAGTTATTATTCTTTATTTTTATACTAGGAACTGCAACGGTAATACAATCTTTAATATTTTGTTGCTGTTTAGATATGGCACACTTAAGGATACTCCGTGAAGGGGTGGGATTCAATATCGTGGAGTAATAAGATGATAGTATAACTTCAATTGTGTTTTAATGTATTATTGTGCCAATAAGAATTCTGCAAAATAATTGTTTTCTTAGTGCATATACATATAAAGGTGTCAATCAAAGCCAGTTAACAGCAACAATGTACTCTCTTGTAATCTATTATTTGCTGTTACTTTATACTTCTGAAAAATGATCCTTTTGATGCTTTTTATCATTTAGTTTCATTCCTACAATAAAGTTGAACAAATTTGAAAATGCTGCCTTTGTAGACTTCTTTGAATTACACCAGTAAGTTCATCCATTCAGTGATGGATTATAGAGTCTGACAGTCTTTGTTACACATCTCAGGGGGAAATATTTGTAAGTATTGTCTAGCACCAATCCAAACTAAGAGTGAAATTCTTTGATTGGCTGATCAACACAAAACCAGTATAATTAATTGTTCCAATGGGCATAAATAATGAGAGTTAAATTGAAATAGGATGTGATTAGTGCAGAAAAACTGGAGCAAGAGCCATCAGTGTGATGCTGATTCAGGCAGTAAAAAAAGGAAAATGGTCTTAAACCATCTCAATATAATTTTTCTCATGCTACCCCAAAGCCTCAAGTTCTGAGAGATGTGTAACAATTTACTTTTGGATGTTGCCTCTTCCTTTCCATTAATTAGAGAAAAAACCTAAGGAACAAGGTTAGATTGGAAGCTTTTAGATGTGTAAAACTATGCAAGATGATTCCACACACAATCCCCCACAGCAGGGTGGTTCGAATTAGATGATCTTAAGGGTTCCTTCCAACCCAAACCATTCTATGATTCTATAAATCCCATTCAAGCACTGCCCCAGGACAGGCGCGTGACATCTGCATATTCAGTAATTCCTTGAGACAAGGAAAACACCAGTGGCTGCAGTAAGAGTCATGGTATGATAGAATACTGGTCCTCAGGCCTCAGGCCAACGGTATGATAGAATACTGGGCTTTTCTATTTACACACTCGTTTTCTGCTTTGAGTCTTCATGGTGAATATAAAGGGTATGGTCATGGCTACCTTTCTTTCCACCATGGTCTGTTTGAAGGGGCAAGTAGAGTCATTGTTCCCTATACCAAGGCCAAGGAATTGCTTGGTCACCTGCTGATGGTGCATCTATATCAAATCTTATAGTCACAGACCTTCATTAGACTCAAAAGCGATAGGAAGCATCGTGCTTGACCAGTTCAGAGTTCACACAGGGGCAGGAGACAGAAAGTGTCTCTTCCAGAGGTGGGAAGATGGCGGAAATTATTCAGATAAGATATGTGTTAAAATTCTGTTGTGGTGAAGTAAAAATCTGTGTGTCACTACTAGGTAATTGGTGTTCATTGCTTTTAAAGCAAGGTATGATGCAACAGATAAAGCAGAGATGCTCATGCTTATGCTTATGGCATGAATGCGGCTGACCCAGATAACTTTGGTGAATTTGAGCCCAAACAGAGGCATGACTACCCAAAGTAGTACAAATATATAGCTGGATATTCCATCTGTGCCTCATAAAGATTAAACCTTTTCTATTTTCAATTTCTTTTTTCTTTTCCGGAATGCCATATAATTTCACCTCACTTCATTCTCAAATAACTCAGGCTTTATGCTATTGTAAATGATAATAGAACATGACCTATTGTAGTCAGAAACAGGATTGGCAGTTTACTTCTGCACCAGCTCTAGGCAGGAAAAGATATTTTATTTTTCACAGAAGCAATCTTTCATAAGGAATAGGTACTGGAACAAAGCATAGACCCTTCTCTAGCAAAGGGGGTAAGAATAGTAGATTTTGGTTACATCTTGCACAAACACTGAGATCTGGGAGTGAACTTCTGCATAATAAGCCCTATAAAAAAAAATACATTATTTACTCAATGCTTTATAAGAAAACAGCGGCCTTTCTAAGATTTAGCACAACAGAATCCATGTGCATTACATTCACAACAGCTTCCTGTGATGGTAAAGTAATAGAAAACTGAGGGAAAGACAAGTCCTGAATTAAAATGTCATTTAATTTTGGCCCTTTGTTGCATGAGATCAAGGTATAAAGCTCAAGAGACAAACGCATGGGCTCAAAACTGGTTGGTCAACTTTGTTTCAAAGAGGCGTTAATTTCACCCCATAGCACTTCTGTTTTGTCTAACGCTTGTAAGAAAGACATAAAACGTGTATTTTTGTTCTTTTACAAAGATTGAACACATTCATTGCTATGTGAACATCAGTACCATTATATAGTAATATATCTAGAGGAAAAAAAAATCTAATGAAATAAGACATGTACAATGTGGTTGTCTTCATCTAATCTAGTCACCCTAGACCTCCCTTGTATGTATTTCTAGAGCATCATCAATCTCACCTTAAGGTAGATATTGAAACCAAATTAGATGAATTGTGTCCTAAAAGTAACTGTTTTTTTCTCTTCTCTATAGAGGGAGACTGGGGTGACCTGCATAGATATAGATGAATAGGGTTAGATATATGTAGTTACATGAGATGAATATCCACATTACTTGAGTCAAGTGCTTGTTAAAAGATTTTTAGATATGAATACTCATTGATGTAAATTACAATAACTGAATTGACCACAATGAAAAAAAGCTGTTGGTTATACAAATTGAGAAGGAAGGGAAGCTAAGATTTTTCACCAAAAAGACAGAAATTTTCACAGTCCAGAGATGACCATCAGCAAATAAGCTCATAGAAATGGATGACACATCTTTGTCTTATAGTGTTCTTAAACAGAAATTGAAATGATGAGAAAGTGCAAGCATGGATATTAAGATGAAGAATGAGCTGGCATTGAGCTACATTCCTGACTAGACCATTCCCTTTAAGACTTCAGCAGGAGGCAAGAATTTCTGTTGTCTCCTTCCTAATCCACCACTAACTTGAGCTGATTCTCTCATTTCTGTGCTGAATGTACACTGCCGTCCTCAGACAGCAGACTTGCAAAACTCTGCATATTAAATACCCCAGGCATCCTTTTCGCCTTCTTTTTAAAAAGTGTCTAAAACTTCATTCCCCTGCCATGCCTTCATCATCTGCAAAATAGACCATTCTTTTTGTCTTTTAAATCCTTCTGCCGTAGCAGTTTATGTTGTAACGCTTCTGGGAGAAGAGCTTTGCTGTAAATCTCCCTCCACTGTAATTTATCCTTTGAGGTGACGGTCCCTATAAAATTAAAACCTGCATTGAACTAGGAAAAAATAATGGTTATCATCTGAAAATGTTCAGGATTAAAGAAACCATTTGAGTGCCAATCTGAAATGATTAGTCATAGCAAAAGACATGAAGAAAAGTAAAACAGAAGTTAAATTATCAGAATTTCAGTATATTGTATTTTTATTCAACTTCAATAGAAAATATTATAGCTTAATCTTTTAGAATATTCTTTACTAGACATGAGTTTTGAAGCAAAAAAAAAACATTCTGAACCAAGAAAACACTTAATACTGTAAAATCATAAAAATGTGCTTCTTGGACAATTAGGGGTTTTTTTTAATTCATTTTTCAAGGCAATTTATTAACCCCTCATCACAAAGGAGTTTTTTCATAATTATTAAGTATTTTTAAGGAAACAAATAATGAAATTAAATTTTCAATTCCAAAAATAATAAAATAGTTGACCATAGTAGGATCATCTGGGATTTTATATTTCTGTAAAGCGATATTAATGTTAGAATGGCATAATGACCTTTTGATATATCATCCTGCCTATCTAACTATGAAGTCTCACCCAAAAATTCCTTTTCTGCATCTTTCTTCATGCTCTTTTATCTGTGAAAGTGACAGAAACACTACTTTTCTTTTCATATTCTAGTCAAACTTTCCTTATGAAAAACACTTCCATATTCTTCTACACCAAATTTAGCATCATAGGCAACTTACCATTGAAAAATATGATTCTTGATAATGTCATGCTGAAATGCGAACACCCCAAAACTATCTGCTTTGACTAGATATCCCCTCAGGTATTTAAAGTTAACTTCTGACAGTTCTGGGTTATGAATAATTCACATTCTGAACAGCATCTCCAGTAACACATCAATAAACTGAAGAGATTTGTTTTAAGTTTCCCCTAAACTTTCTTGAAAATCCTTCCTTCTTTATGGCAATTGAGCGATCTCTGAAATATGTATATGGATATAGTTATATATTTTTGTTACTTATATTTATGCATATATATCTATAATAAAAATATGAAAGTTTTGGTTATCTTTTCCAGATGGTGCAGTCTTGGAGGAAGGTATTTGTACAACATGCTTGAATTAATGTGTATGTTTAAAAATATGCATTTTTTACAGGCTAGGAAAAGAAATCAAGATTTAACTACCCATCTCCTGTGATACACATTTTCAGTGAATGATCAGAACGTTTTCACTAACTGCTCATACAAGTGGAAGGAAGATATATACTAAATTATGTGGACTATTAAAGTCTTAATAAGTCAGGCAGAGTAACAACAAGAAGAAAAGATTAATATCTGCCGTAAGGAGAATGGATACTGCCAATTATTTTTATTTAACACAAGCAAGCCTGTTAATATTTTATATACCTGCTGTATATAGAACTAAAACATTTCTTTATGCCAAACTTGTCTGGTTTAGATACCACAAGAAATTGAGCAAATGCTCATCTCAGTTTGATGGATGTACCTTGTGACTATTCTTAAAATCCCAGAATTGTGGGAATTCAACCAATTCAGTGCTCCAACAATTGCTGATAGATATTTTGTCATTGCTGTGCCTTATCTCACCATGCTCAATTCTGTTGCTTGCCTCTGAGAAACATGTATTTCAGCAGTAATTGATTCAGCAAGCGGAGAGAAGTATAGAAAGATTTTTACAAGATTTTCATAAGATTTTCATAAGCTCAGAGTGCAGTGTTACATATGCAGAAAATCTGATGGTTTTTCTTCTGGTAGCATCCGAGCTTAACTCACCTTTTCTGTAAGTTGTGCAGCCCTGTCACTCTTCCTGTGTATATGCTGAGAGACACAAAATATGGTCATAGATTTAACTTTTTTGCAAATCACGGCTGAGTGGATTGTATCTGACCTAGGGGTGGAGGATATGTCTACAGCAGCGTTTTCATTCAAATCGAGAGTGCACTTTTGAACTGAATGTTCCTATCATCCCCCCCAACTCAGCTTTGGTTCACACCCCAGAGCAGGCTTGGAGAACACGAACTGGGTTCCTCTTGGATGAACTAAACTTGTGCTCCAGGAGCACACCTAATGCAGTGGAACAGCTGGTAGGCATTCATGAATATGGATTTTCTCCCATATGTAACCTAATTTGTAGGAGGCTTTTAAAATTTCTCTCAAACAGTGACTGGGGATTTGTGATTGTAATGCAGAGGGCAATGCAAAAGTGGTACCATGACGAGTAAGTTACACTGCTGCTACCTACTGGTTCACCTCCCTTTTCTAAGCGAATGTGTTTGTCTTCCCTAAGAAAGAGAAAAGCTCCAAGAGTTGCTTAAAATAAGCATCCTCTTGGCCAGTTATTTTAAGCCACTTGTAATGGTGTTTTCCTTGGGTCCTTATCCTTCCTCATATGCTTATGCTTTTCTCCAGTATGCATGTAATCTCACTTATTAATATCTTAAGAGCATGTCACTTTGTTCAAGAGCAATACAATGTGTCACTTTGTCAAATCCTTTACATTTCTTTACATTTAAAAGAATCACAGACGTCTTTCTGTGAACTCAGTCATATAATGAGTTTTCTGGAAGCCATACCAAGACTGGTGGTGTTTGGAATTTTAATTTAATGGAAAAATGTGACATTTTGATATAAGATAAAGTTCTTCACCAAAATGAAAATCAGATTTTTCCAAATTGTATTTAAAGTATGGAACTTTTGATTTTTTTTTGTTTGTGGTGGGTTTTTTTGTTTGTTTGTTTCAATAAAGTCAAGTATTCTGGCTTAGTATCAGACCACATTCCGGTATTTATGCAATCTGTATAATATTGTATACATACAATCACCAAAAAAATAATGCATTGCTGTAGAGGTTGAAATGTGACAAAACAATAAAAATGAAATGTAACTGTTAGCATACCAAAATTGTTCAGTATTTTAAGAACAAACCAATGAAGCTTCAATGTTTCTTTTTAACTTTTCCCCAGATTAAAATTTTATTGAAATCAGCATTATTCAATTTCATTTTTAACAAAACCACATTTGGAGACAAAACTGTTCCACCAAGAATTTTTCAACTGTCTGTGTTTGAAAGAAAAA
The DNA here is from genome assembly GCA_028565335.1 of Limnodromus scolopaceus. Lineage (NCBI taxonomy): Eukaryota > Metazoa > Chordata > Aves > Charadriiformes > Scolopacidae > Limnodromus > Limnodromus scolopaceus. The sequence continues at coordinate 197,123,322 of JAOXNO010000001.1, read as the reverse complement.
CTAACAGCATTGAGAAAGTTCTTTTCTGATTTATGGCACATATTTGAATTCATTTACTTAAACAATTCTTACATTTATTTCATAACTGTGGAAAACTTACAGGATCTGTTACCTTAGCTGTTTCTTGGTGGTATAGAATACATTAGTAATGACCTTTGTACATTATTATGAAATGACAGTGACATATCCACTGAGTAGCTGAGCATAAAAAAGACACAAAAGAGCAGAGTTTCCTCATCCTTGATAATAAAGGACAAATTTAGACATAATATCATCATTACAGCTACTTGATAGTAACACAGGTACCTTAAAATTGAAAACAAAAATCTGTTCCAAATACACAGATGCAGTGCAACCAGCTGTGTGTTTTAGAAGCTCAGGAAGTCTTTTATCCTCTAATGCAGTTCTTTACTCTTATAAACCTTTGTCTTTTGTGTATTTTGTAATAGTGTTTTCTCTTCATTCTCAGGAGAAAGTTACCTCTTTTTTGTATTTTCCTCTATTCCACAGATCCAATAATTTTTTTTTTTTTTTTTTTTTACAGATGTTGCAAGTAAGAATTGAGTGCTGCCTAGGCAGTTACAGAGCTCCTTGTAATTTACTTTTGTTTCACACTCAGGAGACCTGAGCATGAGTATCAGTAGTTTTTGTCATGTGAAATCAAGAGCTAGGATCTTATTTAGCTTACAGTATCTGTGCTGTGCCTAATGGTATATGTAAACATTTTTAGAGAGACCGACATGGAGACTTTGCTGCAGCTTGCATATTTGTAAGTCACATATTTTGGCTTAGCAAAGTGTATGGAATTATAATAAAAAGTTGCGTGACGTGATGTACTGTGGACGTGATCCATAGCCCACTGAAGCTAACAGGAGACTTGTCGTTGATTTCATTGGAAACTGGAACTGGTCTTATCAGTGCAGGAGAATTGTACAAGTGTTTAGACAACAATGCTGACACGTTTGATGTCAACATGTTTTGCATGTTAATGAAAATAAGCTGTTGGTGCCATGTCTGCAAATATTTTTGTTAGTATCTTTGTATTTGTATATCTTGGCTATTCCTATTGAATGGAAGAAAAAAAATACTATCCTATCAAGAAAATAAGTCCTTCCGCTGTTCATAATGTTCTCGACCACTTTAGTGTAACTTAGGAAGTGTAACACTTTAGAATTAACTGTAAAACAATAAACATCGTAGTGTAAATGAAGGGAATCCTACTTCAATTAATGAAAACATGAGAGACTGCTATGATAAAGAGGATCTCTCAAGTTCCATCTACTTGTTTACTGTGGCATTTGTAACAAAATCGTTGCACAGACCTGAGAACATTGACCTAAAAGAATATTGTTGTTCTCCTTGATAAATGAGAAAAAAATGTCATCAGGAAAAGGTGCTGGGTTTTGAAGGAATTTTAATATTATTATTATTTTGAGGTGGAAGGCACAGTTCTGTAAGGTAATGGGCATTTCTGGAAAGAAAAATAATTAAAAAAAAATATTCAGTGAAATCTGATAGTGGTGATGTGGCAGTTTCTCTGTTTTCTTTTTCTTTTTCTTTTCTTTTCTTTTCTTTTCTTTTCTTTTCTTTTCTTTTCTTTTCTTTTCTTTTCTTTTC
>JAOXNO010000001.1:197045717-197107658 GCA_028565335.1 Limnodromus scolopaceus | reverse complement strand
GGCAGCCCATTCCAATGTCTGATAACCCTTTCAGTGAAAAAATTTTTCCTAATATCCAGCCTGAACCTCCCCTGGCACAACTTGAGGCTATTTCCTCTCGTCCTGTCGCCTGTGACTTCCAGGAGACTCTTGGAATGCATTGAGGATAACTTCTTAATCCAGGTAATAGACAGCCCCAGCAGAGGAGACATACTGGACCTGTTGGTCACCAATGCAAGTGAGCTAATTGGTGACATCAAGGTTGGTGGCAGCCTGGGCTGCAGCGATCGTGTACTGGTGGACTTCACAGTCCTGACAGATGTGTATCAGGCAAAGAGTAAAGTCAGGACCCTGAATTTTAGGAAAGCAGACTTCCAGCTCTTCAAGGAGTTAGTCAATAGGGCACCCTTGGAAACTGCCCTCAGGGACAAGGTAACAGAACAGAGCTGGCAGATCTCTAAAGACCCTTTCCACAGAGCGCAAGAGCTCTTGATCCCCGGGTATGAGAAATAAAGAGGGCAAGAGGCAGATATGGTTGAGTCAAGAGCTACTGGTCAAACTAAAGGGCAAGAAGGAAATGCACAGGCAGTGGAGGCGGGGACAGGTATCTGGGGAAGATATAGGGACACTGCCCAGTTGTGTAGGGATGGGGTGAGGAAAGCCAATGATCGGCTAGATCTTAACATGGCAAGGAATGCAAAGAATAGTAAGAAGAGCTTCTAAAGGTATGTCAGCCAGAAAAGGAATGTCAAAGAAAGCATACACCCTGCAATGAGAAAGACTGGCAATTTAGTAACAACAAATGAGGAGAAGGCTGAGGGACTCAGCAACTTCTTTGTCTCAGCCTTCACTGCCAATTTCTCTCCCCACACCTTTTGAGTGGATGGAGCACAAGGCAGAGACTAGGAGAGCAAAGTCCCTCCTGCTGTAAGACAAGATCAGGTTCATGACCACCAAGAAGGGGGGAAAGGAGGACCCAGGGTACTACCAACCTGTCAGCCTCACCTCTGTGCCTGGGAAGATAATGGAAGAGATCTTCCTTGAAACTATGCTAAGGCATACGGCTCTCATGACACCCAACCTGGAGAACTGTGTCCAGCTCTGGAGGCCTCAGCACAGGTAACACCTGTTGGAGCAGGTCCAGAGGAGGGCCACAAAAATGATCAGAGGGCTGCAACACCTCTCCTACGAGGACAGGCTGTGACAATTGGGGTTGTTCAGCCTGGAGAAGAGAATTCACCAGGGAGACCTTATAGCTGCCTTTCAGTACTTAAAGGGGGCTTGTAAGAAAGATGGGGACAAAATTTTTAGCAGGACCTGTTGCAATAGGACAAGGGGTATTGGTTTTAAACTAAAAGGATAGATTCAGACTAGATATAAGGAAGAGTTTTTTTACAATGAGGGTGGTGAAACACTGGCACAGGTTGCCCAGAGAGGTGGTTGATGTGTCCTCCCTGGAAACATTCAAGGTCAGGTTGGAACAGGGCTCTGAGCACCGTGATCTGGTTGAAGACATCCTTGCTTATTGCAGGGGGATTGGACTAGAGGACCTTTAAAGGTCCCTTTCAACCCAAACTATTCTATGATTCTATGGTTTTAGTCTTATGTTTTAGGGGAAAAATGGCCCTATTTGCACTGCTGCATAACAGCTGGTTCTCTTGGTCATCTTGTATAAGAAAAATATTATGCAATTCCCAAACTGTAACAGATTCATAACAGCAGTCATATTTTTATGCTGAATTAAAAATCTTTAGCTCACATTGTTGCATTCAAGCTTCAATCAAACCACATACTGGGCATGATGCAGGTTCCCCTATCCCTTGTCCGTGCTTCACTGCTAATTTGAAATTTCTAATTGCATTCTTGCTTCCTGTCAGACTGACAGCTACATAACATGTAGGAGGAAAGCTATATGGGAAGGCTAATTATGAACCAAGGCATTCAGGAGGGAGGGAGAAAGGAGGATTATTTTATTTTTTAATCAATATTATATTTTCTCTTGCACCACCCCTGGTAGATTGTGTCTTAATGAGATTCAGTCCTAATCAATGCACATCTAGCCAAATTAAAGGTCAGATCCTCCCTGTCTAGGGCATGTAAATCATGGGAAAGTCTTTGAGATGCCTTCTCTTCCTTTCCCTCTTTTCCATAGAGTAGTGAAGGCCAGAAAGAGCATAAGTTCCTTTACTAGAAGAGAAGAAGGTTTGCTTTTTTCTAAATTTCCTGCAATGCATGTCATTCAAGGGGTAGAAAGAAAGACAGCCACGGTCCCTTTTCTGATTTTGCTACGGTTTGATGACTACCATTTTACTCTTTTCTAAGGAACTATTCCATATGTTTCTGCCTTTAACCACATTCCATGCATTGATCTTCCAACACACTCTCATATGATCTTCACACTGCTCTCATATTTTCATGTATGTTTGCATAACCTCCTGCCCTGTCCCAGGGCATGAAACAGATTTCGTATCATGCCATAGAAGCGGTGTTTTTGTGGGTCACAACTCAGTCTTTGCTGTTTCTCAGACACTTTGAAAACATACACATGCAAAAAGCAGTCACATCAACAGGCCCCAGGAATACCATATGTGGGAGCAGAGTTTACCCAGGTCAAGTTCTATGCCTTGTAGATAGACCATCTGTTCTTGTGATATAATCTTTAAGAGAATAATACACTTATTTTCCATGCAAACTGGATTAATCAAAGTTAGAATCTAATAATACCTTCTTTAAGATCTATATTAATCATGGCTTATTAATATTTCAATTTTTTTCCCTTTTAAAATTCCAGGAATTTTGAGTTTAAAAGCATTAAAAATATAAATTACTAGTATATAGTATATTTATGGATTTGAAGTCTTGATTTGCCTGGTTACTTCTACTGATTTGTCATTGTACACCATAACCTGGTTGTATCAGGTTCATTATACTAGAAACTTGCATAATTGGCCCTGATGGTCATAGTGAGGCTAGAACCAGAGGTGGAGACATGTATTCACAAGTCATGAGACACAAGAGTTTAAGAGCTCTCCCAGGCTAAGAATTTGTGTAGAGAATGTGATCAGAAGCAGGAGAGGTTTATAGCAAAAAACAAATGACAACAGGGAGAAGGTGGCAAAAGCAAAAGAATAGGTGCCAGAAATCACAGCTAAGCAGGCGAGAGACAGAACAAAGGAACAAGCCACAGTACCACACAAAGTATCCCAGAATAATCCATGCAAAGGACTCATATATGCTGCTAAGTGACACTAATCAGTTTCCCTTATCAATATTACACAATTTCTGCTGGCTCTAACAGCATCTTAGTATCTCAGGTCAGCAAGAATTTGAATAAGAACAGGTGGTCCACAGCCCCATAACTGAACATATGCTTAAAAAGGAGAATATTTTCATTACTGACGTATGTTATATAAATTCAATAATCTTTCCCAGTTCCTTTTTGAGTCAGTAGTAATTGATATCAATAAGGATATTTGGGATCCCAAGACAACAAGCTAAACCTAAAACAATATAATTCAGTTTGTTAATCTTGGACCCTCAGAAAGTGACCACTTAACCACTTTATGTCAGAAGAGAATTAATTTAAATGAGCTGCAGAAAAAAAAAAATTCCCTTCAGAATATTAAATGGATAATAATCCTACTGTTATCAGTAAAATGTAAGAACAGTGTAGATGTGGGTTTTATTGAACTTTTACTAATGACAAGCTATTGACTACTGCTAAAGAGAGTCTGTTGGACTTGCTTACTAAAATTTTGGCTGAAGTTAAGATCAAGTTCAGGTCTTGCTCAGGAAATCCTAGAAATTTCATAGCACATTAGTTGTGTATAGTGCACATAGTTCCAAGCATGGGCTTCTATTTTTGTCTCCTGCATTTAACACCTCTATTTGTTCACACTTTACGTAGCTTCATTGCCATCCTCTCATCTCCTGAGAACACTCAGCATCACAGTTTCAGTGGGACTACAGGGACGAAGCAAGCCACAGAAATGAAAGGGTGCTACTCCCCAGGCCAGTTTGCTTGATTCTCAGTTATCCCTGGTTTCACCAGCCAAATAGCCATCTGCCCAGACAGGAGTTAATTTATTGGGATCTAAAAGTAGAAGGTAACCATCATTATTTCAGTGTTCTATTTAGAAACTGCAGCTACAATGATAAGGGAACGTTACTCCAAACTGGGCAGTGTTACAGATCTCTTCTTCTGAGCAGATGGGCTGCAAAACAGCAAACTTTGCATGGACCAGCTGCAGGCTTTCATAACGAATACAAGCTGCTGATAGCAGTCTAGACAGGCACAACAGTTAGAAAACACATTTCCATAATATAATAGCCTGTTGTAGAAATGAAGCTTGCTCCGTGGCATTCCTACTAAAATTTATGTTCTTATTAATAGAGCTAGATTGTTATATACTTACATATACTCCTCTGCCAGCCATTGCTAGTTAACACAAAATAGATGTAAAGTGCTACCAAAGTAACTAGCTAGGAATCAAATATCACAAAGGGATATTTTTTCCTTGTTTGTTTACCCAAAGGAAGCTGCAGTTGTCTCAAAATCAAATTGTAAATGAGGAAAAAAGTCTGAGAAAAAATCAAAATGTCATATGCTGATCAGTTAAACCCAAGAACATTTAATGTTTTTTAACTGGTGCAAAGTATTTAGTTTTGGAACATCAAAAATTTTAAGACTGAATTTTCTTAACAGCGCTTATGAAAATTGTGAGTCACTTGCACTTTTAGGGTGTTTTCAGAATATTTTTTAATTGTTTTCTTTTATCCCATATGGCCAGCAGAAATTCTTTATCTCTCAGCAGCATGTTGTAAATCTCCCTCTGATAGAAATATAACTTCAATACTATTTCATGAGAAATAGAACTCTGGATGTATTAGAGAAGATGAAAAGCAGAGATATCAGAAACATCAGTAGAGACATTTCTCTTAGCAGTGTGACGCTCAAACGCAGCTTAATATTAAAGCTGATTTTAAATGAAACCTAGCAGAAAAACGTATATATTTATTTTGATTCAGAGAATTATGAAATGATTAAAGGTATCTTAATGAAATGCTTTACTTCTTCTGAAGCAAATTTATTCAGAATTATAATTTCTAGAAAAGATAGTTAAAATTTTAAAATTTTACAGGTAGTTGGGATGAAAACTAACCTTGAAGTATTGGAATCGCTTAATTTCACTGCATTATTGCTACATCAGTCTGACTTAGAGGGTCTTTTTTCACCCTCTGCAAATCTCTTATCATGTATAACTTATAACTAAAGGGAGAACTTACAAGGAGTTTGTAGCTCTCTTACAAGTGATTTTGCATTCAGAGGAAAAGTCAACAGAGATAACTCCTGTCCTGAAAATTCTCCAGATCTTCGAGTGCAGAAAATAGATGTCATAGCTGAAAGAATCATGCCATAGGTTAATTGCTGTGTAGTAGTGTGGTTCCTGTTTTTTTCCACTTCTAGACCTATTCAGGTAGTACCTTAAATCCTGGTTTGTATTTTTTTGTGACATTTCAGTTAATTGAGTGAACTATTTAAGAAATTTTTGATTGATAATCAAACTGATTAATAAATTCCAAATGCTCCATATTTCTTGCATGTAGAATCTTCTCTCACAGCTGCTCATGCCTTTGAGTTTGTGCAGTATGATGGCTGTGTCTTGTGGCTCCAAGTCACAAAGAGATTTTGATGCACATGGCATGAGGTCAGGCATTTTGATTAGCAGTCCACACCACTTCACCCTGTGTACTCCGTGCCCTCTCATCTTTAAGACAGTTAACAGAGTAACAGAGTGATTTGGACCAAAATGGATGTGTATTGTGCAGCTTTGCTTTAAGCAAACTTGGTATCCATGTGTACTCAATACAACTGACCTCTAGTCCAAAGAGTATGAAATAAATTAAAAATCCAAGACTTTGAATCAAACCCTTAGCTCCTGGTTTCAAACTTCATAGAATTAGCCATTAATTTTAAGAGATAAGGCTTGAGATGAAAATGCCTGTGTATATATATAGTGGTAATATATTGTTGTAATAATGAACCAGTAGATTTACCTTTTTAGCACAGTTTTCAGTCTGTTTTCAGCCAGTTGTCTTAGGATATTCAGTATTAAAGAACATATAATATATTTTTGTCCATTAAATCAGAAAAGGGAAATAATAAGCAAAAACCATTCCTGAAGTAGTAACATCACTAGAGTCTAGATTTCCTCCAGGTCCTATGATACTGACACTTAGGATATTTATAACTCGGATTATACAAAAATATTCAAACTTTCTCTCCAGATACCTTTTCAAACAAGAAGAGAGAAGACTGCTGAGAAAAATATAGTGTGAAACATTGTTTTAATAATGCCAGATGAGAGGATTATTGTTGGCAATCAAAAAGACTTTGCAATTTTGTAAAAAAAATGATAATTCTATGATTCTATCATTCTATGAATCTATCATTCTATGATTCTATGATAAAGAAATATAACCGAAATCTCCTCAAACTGCATTAAAAAGGAAAAAAACCCAACCCTGTCAGAAAGCAAAAACTCATAAGTAATTGAGTCCTTTGTTCTCCTTTGTTCAGTAAGTGATAGCTCTAAACGATTTTGCTTTTAAGGTTTTTTTCTTGAGTGTCTTCTTTTTGTTTTTGTGCATATAATATTGAACAGAAATGTAACTAACTCCATGCCTAACATACAGAAAAGAAAAAAAGAAACTGTCCTGATTAATAGAAATAAGAAAAGTTCTAGTCTTTTTGGAAGGAAATGAACTGCTATGAAGATCACACAGCTTTAAATGCATACAACATGTTAGTGTCCTATTAACATAATAGGGCATAAGATTACTTGAGCTTTCTTCACCTTTTTTTTTTTTTTTTTTCTTGCAGATATTCTTCTATTCAGGCTAATCTAAAAATTATTCACTGTATGAACTCCACATTATTTTATTGAGTTTCCCCGTAACACAGCAAGCATAGTCATTTGGTACTTCCTAGTTACATAAGCAAGGATGAAGAGTTAGTTAGGATGTAAGCACTTACCATCGTTCCCATTTGTATAAGCAAATCTAATAACTCAGTGTTGTTAAATATGCTTCTGCAATGTTCTTGAGCATCAGTCACAGAAAAAGAAAGAAGGGGAATATTATCATTTTAATTTTTAAGAATGAATATAAATTATGTAATGAGAAGATACCAGATGGTATCACACATTTCCTGCCTCTTCCCTCTCTCTTCTACATCGTTTTTACATACCTAAAAGGAGGCAACTGGCATAAAAAGGAAGTTTCTTATTTGTTTGGAAGCTCGTTGAAGTCAATGGAGAGACTCCACTGTGTCTCAGTAGACCAGCTACTTATGTGCTATGAGACTGATTTCTGACTTGAAGGAGTTTGCATCAATGTACCTGTGAGGAAGGAAAAAAAAAATATTATAAAAGAAAGGAGAATGAAAACCTGAACTGTGAATTTCCTACCCCCAATGTGGGATTTTCAAAGCATGAATTGAACTTTATCATTCTCTCAGTTGGATATAATATCATATAGTATAGTCCTTTTCCCATTTTAGATGAAACAACTTAGAGTGAAAGAAGAGAAGCAGCAGGATTCAGGGGAAATGTGACTTTTTCCTATTCTGGTCTGAGCTCCTATGTTAAAAACACAGGAATAAGCACAGCTGGCTCTCCAGGAAGGGCTTAAATGCCTTTGTTTCAAGGCATTCTGTATTTAAGTATCCCATAGTTGCCTTGCTATTATCAAAGCATGGAAAAATGCCTGGGAGTTATGCGACAAACACAGTTAACCTGCCTGAAATGAATTATTCCTAAAACTTGGTGTAATAATGAATGCTTTTTCAGTTGCTTTGTTTCCTAACAGATGTTGTTGTTTGAATTGTGTGTTTGACTCTACTTACTTTAATTAGGCGTAACTCTCCATCTGAGTCCCCCAGGTCAGTGTTTTATATGGAACATTTTTTCTGTCGTATTGTTGGTTTTCAGCCACTGATGTACCACAGTCAGTTTATTCACATACAATGCTCATTTGCCATAAGCCAGCAATTCAGTTTCATTAACAGACCTTACCCCTGACAAACTAACAGCTGTGGCACTCCTCGTCCTCAAAGCACCTGTGAATGGGTTTCTACATGCCTGGAAATGATTGTATATATTTTTCCTTTTTAGCACCACAAATACAGATTTGGCTGCCTGTGAGAGTAGTAGCACTGGCACATGCATGAATTTGCTTGTTTGAAGGACAAATGCACCATTCTAGGAATACTTTTTCTTGGAAATAGGGTTAAGCTACTATATGTAACTACATATCTTTCCACTCTGAAAGAGTGCCTGAAAAATTACAACTGAATATTTATTCATTGGCTTTAGTACCTTACAAACAAAAAAATACATTGATACGCACTGTTTCCTGATGGATTACATATGAGATTATTACAGAAGTGTTTGCAACAGAATGATAGTAGAGTAAATTAGAGGATATGAGTCAAGCTGTTATGAAAATAAGAAGAGGTGTCTCAACATCCTGATCTTTTGGGTGTCGGCTAAGGACTGCGTGGCTACTTGAAAAGCCAGTGAGTAGAATTGTGGGGAGAAAGGAGGGAGTGAAGAGTACTAGCACAAGAAGATAGTTGTCTCAGAAAATATGAAAGACGACTAAGAAAAGAGTTTCTGGAAGTTACCTAAGAAAGAAGGGATTTGGTATTTTTAACCTGATTTGCATTTAACTGATAAATAAAGGTTTTAGATGAGACAATACAGGTGACTTTAAATGTGTCTTTTGAGGTAGCAAATGATGTTAGTGGGTTTACTATAATTAAAAACGAGTCTTACACCTGGAAAGGATGTGGAGAGCTCAGTAACTGCTGAACTGAAGCTATTTTGGGGTCAGTGGACACTGGTTTGTGATATATCTTAGTTAATAACTTTGTAGTTCTGATGCCTGTCTGATGTTTCATACAGGAAAGAAAAGTCAATATCCTTCACCAGCAATGATGTGAGTCATACTCTTTATTGGAGGAGTCAGTGCGGTGTGGGAGTGGGACCTAAATGAATGTTTATATGTGGAAAAACAATTTTGTTCTTCAAACCTGAAATATGTGCTCTTTCAGAAACCAGTTATAGGTGGCATTTTAAAGTATTTTTGTTTTCTATACAAAGCCCCTATGAAACAACACTTATGTGTCAGAGATCATCAAATGGTACCATTTTATTGCAAGCTTTTTTTTTTTCTTAACCATAAAAGCAAAGGCTTTTTAGATGAAAGCTTTTAAGAGACACTGTGACAGATAATAGAGAACAATCTTTTTCCCTAATGTTCTGTATTTAATGACACTCACTGTACAACTTCCTAGAAAGCTGAGATTTCTGGAGAAAACTGATTAACTTTATTTTTATTAGATCAGCTTCTAAAGTTACAAAGTCGATGTTATAAAGTTCATGCAAATTATATAAACAAAATGAAGTATGCTGACAAAATAATCACCCTCCTACTCATCCTCTACTTATTTGTCCTCCACAAATATCCGAATCCTATATATCAAGCTCTCTGCTACATCTAGGCACAGCTAGAATAACTACTTTTGGAAATAAAAAAATTGAGGATCACTACATGTTACATAAAACCTTGCTAATTTTACCTTTGTTTTACTATTCCCACAGCGGGCTTTTGTACTACAGTTTTACAAGAGAAAAGAAAACTTCTGAAATCTTCACCTATGTAGTGGAGGAGTTGTAATTACTATAGTCTGGGTTACTTTTGGGTTAAGAAGGAAGAGTTTCTTGGGTTACTTTTGGTTAAGAAGGAAGAGTTGTTTGTTTAAAAATTGAATGAAAAGCTGGTTCTTGAAGCATATATACTTCATATATGCTAAGTATGGATGACTGAAATAAGACTCTTGAAAAAAGCGGATCGTGTGCAGAGCTGTTCTAGATCTGGGCCATATAGGGAATGAATTATAGATGAAGCTTAGAAAGACTACGTGTAAAAAATTTCCCCTCCATTGGGAAGCCAACATTAAACATGTGATGAAAAAATGAGAGAATAGGGTTTTGTTCAGCTTAGAGAAGGCTAAGGGGAGGTGATGAAGTTACTGTCTTCAACCTCCTAATGGTGGCTATAAACATGACAGATCTTCTCAGAGACACAGCAAAAGGGCAACAGATAATTGGTCCATGTTGCAAAAAGAGAAATTCTGATTAAATGTAAAGGAAAATACTGTTCATGGTGTGAGTGATTGAGCATTGCAACAGGTTCATTAGAAAAGTTGTAGAACCTCTGTCACTGGAGATGCTTGACATTCAAGTGATTGTAACACTGAGAAACTTGCTGAAAATTTGAGGCTGACCCTTCTCTTAGTGAAAGGGTTGGATCAGATTGGATCCAGAGGTTCCTTTCAACCAAAATTATTGTATCAATCTAAATTATTATGTCTGGGGTATCGGAGACAACTTTCACCACACAGATTGCCAGTCCTCTTACTGCTGGAGAGGATTTACTGTTATTATCTGATTCAGCCAACAAGCCACACCTCACTCTTGCAACCCAATGTGCAGGACTCCAGACTCTTAGGACCCAGGACAATCTTTGCTTAGGCTAGCTTTTTCCATCCAAGGAACCTGCCTGTGAACAAGGAACTAAGGAAACTGCTGTCACAGTCAAATCAGCACTTCCAGCTGTGATTATCTCAATGATCTCAAAGGTCCCTTCCAACCTAGATGTTTCTATGTTTCTATGATTATGGCATCTTTGACCATGGGTCCTGACATTAACCCCCAAGTGTTCTGCTGAAGGTGTCTCATGTGCTGTGTGGCCGTGTGCTTGGGTGCTGGAGATCAGCTGAGGAGAAGCAGTGTCCCACTGTTATTAACTGCACCAGCACCACGCTATGACCCTGCCTCCACTGCCCATGTAAGCAGTGATTGTCCTGTTTCCAGAAGTCACCGAAGACCACTTCTCCTGCTTTTTGCACAGACAGTCCCTCTCCTTCACTTCTTCACTGAATTCATACTCATGCAGCCCCTTTCCTTATCTGATAAATTTTTCTGGTTATTGTCTAAAAAAAATATATTTTTCAAGTCAAGTAATAGATGTAGAATCATAGAATCGTTAGGGTTGGAAGGGACCTTAAAGATCATCGAGTTCCAACCCCACCGCCATGGGCAGGGACACCTCCCACTAGAGCAGGTTGCTCAAAGCCCCATCCAGCCTGGCCTTGAACACTTCCACATGCACAAGAACTCTCTCTTGGCATTTTAGAGTTCACCATAGAGTTAGTCTTAATTGTTCATGAGATTTAATCTGTCCTTGCAAACCTAATTTTCCCTGGCACGTTCTGGAGTTAGCACAAAGAAAAGTGCCTATTCTGACATCCTCCGGAGGAGCTTCTCTGTCTGCTGATTACAGTAAGAGCTTGAGGAGATTATCCAGCCTTGGTTAAACTTAGCCTTTACAAACACTCGCCTCCATTTATATTCATAAATTAAATTATTCACAGACATCCCTTTAAAAAAATGCCAACACACTGAATAACCTCTTGTGACATTGAATTACAGAGACTCTGCTAAGCATAAGGAATTGGACCATAGCTGGTTAGCTCAGAATTTGCTTATGCATGAACTTGAAGTTCTTTGTAAATAATGGGCATGGTCTGGACTGGATTAAAGAAATGTTTAGTTAGAAGATGTCCAGCAACTGGCATCAGGTCTTTGACTGGGACTGTGAAGGTCAAGTTCAATTTTCTGTCCCAGGCTTTCTGTGAAAGAATGGTGAGACACAATGCATAGAGTTAGTTATATGCTGTTCAAGTCTGATGAACCACTTAGGCTCCTAAGACTTATTTTCTTTGATGGGTCAGATACTTAGAAGCTTATGTCTCATTAAATAATTTTTTTAATATAGTTTAGTGTGCTCTATATAATTTTGGGGCTAGAGACATTGCTTCTTAAATATCAAAACAGTAAAATTATCTGATAAGACCCTGAGAAGATTATGCTAGTCCACTTAGTGATAGCATGAGAAATTTCCTGTTTCTGCTGATTAATGAGGACTTACACTGCTAAGGATGGCAGCCTGAATTAGGACAAACATACTAAGAAAAAAAGAAAACTCTCACAGTTTATTAGCAAGAAATATTTGGCTGTTCAGTTCTGTACACAAATATTCACAGTCTTGAAAACTTGTTATAGTTCCTGTAAGGAATGCTGTTTGCAGAGTTAGGTTTGTTTCTGGCCCATTGAGATGGAACTGACCTTAGTTGTGAAGTTAATATAGTGCGATTAATATAACAAGAGAGAAGACAAATACAAGGAAAGGTAGGGAGAATCAGAGGCAATTAACTGGAAAAATAAGGGATAGAGTAGAAAGCAACAGAAAGCTGGGGAGGAAGAAATGCTCAAGTTTTGGAAGTGAGGTATCCCTCTCCATTTCCTAGCCATTGCATTTTCCTATAAAATCATTTGGTCAACAGTGCACACCTAAATTTTTCATGAATTTGTAACTATTTTATGCTGAGAGTATGCAGGGAGAAATTCAAACGCTGCATAATGGCAAATCAGATAAAAACAATCATCTTCCAGTGAGGTTTCTCCTTACTGTTAGAACTGCTGTACACATGTAACTGATGGCAATAAAATGTCAAGAATGAGAGAGAAACTTGAAAGTTACTTGATTCAATAGGGGAAAAAGGTTTTTTAAAAAAGACAATGTTCTGCAGTGTTATAGATCCTAATTATGAACAAACCAGACCTCGACTGAAAGCTAGGACTTTCATCTCCTGTTTGCAGAAGGCATGAGGATACATTTGTTTTGAGAGATAATGAGTTTGACACAGAAAGCTCAGCCTGGCTACCGTTGAGCTTGGCAGCATATGGTCTGAAACTCCACTAATGATGTGAAAGCTTGAACTTCCCACTTTGCGAAAGTCTATATTCCACCCTTGGAAGAGGCTTGCTTATCCACCCATCCATGAACACCATTCAATACTGCTGCATGTTTTATGTCATTAACAGAGAATGGTAGAATCAGTAAATCGAATTTTGAATAAAAGACAGCTACTAGTGTATTGCCAGTGTAGGAGGCATGCAAACATTCAAGTATATATATGTTTTTTGGCCTCACAAATCACTCTTCATTAGCTAGTCTTCCTCATATATGAACTTAAATATTCTTCCTTACATGCCTACTTAAATATCAGAGACAAATGGGATGGAGAATGGACTTAAAAAAAATAATCAACAAGTTCTGAATCTTAATCATTCCAATGGAAGAAATATTGTTATAGTCATCTATAAAAGTTGGGCTTAAAAAAAATCACAATTTTGTTTTGTTTTGTTATTTCAAGGTAGCACTTCAGTAATTATTTTTATATTGCAACAACACTTCATAAGGAAAACCATGGGCTCTTTCTATGCCATGGCTAGGGTAATAAACAATCTTCCAGAGTAACACAACTGATTCAGATGGAAACATACCAAAAAAAGAATTAAAAATTGGCATAGTTTATTTTATAGTCTCTTTCAGTCCTTTGGAGCCTGCACAGTGACTTTTTGTGAGCTACACTGTAATCTCCATGAGAGTCTCCTGGGTTTCCAACATATGGTCGCAGTGTGACTCTGTCAAGTCAGTTTAGCCAAATCAAAAAATTTAAGATTGCCTCATTATCTAGCTAGAAAGGATTTAATAGTGATTGATTTCTGTCATAGAGGAATAATTAACCTTACCACTTACCATATGTAGTTATTCATTAAGAGTATCTCACACCAATTGCCAGAAATTATTAAGCTAAACCTCATGATACTTGTAAAGAAAGAACAGTCATCCCCACTTTGCAGGTGGAGAAGCTGATTACATATGTGCACAAATACCTACACATGCTCACAAATACATTGTCTACATGACTACATAGGTACAGTTGTATATAGAGAGGCCTACATTTTCTTAATTAATAGTTGGTATTAGACCCCTGCCAAAATGTATCGCTTAATTTTCTGAGGCACTTAAAATCTTTTATGTCACAGTCCAATGAATATGGAGATGAAACTTAAAACCAAAACAGGAACAAATCACACCTGAGAAACTTCAGAAATTCAAGTTTGTTTTTGAAAGCATGAGAAGATGTGTAAAAAAAAACACAAGAAAATTTAACAGAACTCTGAATCAAATATTAGACCTCTTTATACGAATATTTTAGTTGTGAGTATGAGTTTCTGTATGTTAGAGATGTAGACTAAGGGACTTCTTGTTTAGACATAGATTTCAACAAGAGTTTGATGCTGCCCATCAGAATTCTGTCACCTTTATCTTGATTTTTATTTATTTTATTTCATTAAAATATGAAATATTTTATTTCATTAAAGGAAATTCTCTGATAGCTAATTTGACATCTGTTTATTCATACAGGTAGAGAGTGACATGTTCTATGGCCAGTAGAAGGCAGAGAAGAGGTGGAGTTCGTAGCTGTGCTGCCCACTAGCATTCCGTGCTCTCCAGGACCTGCTGGAGAGAGGCAGAAAAGCCACATACCAATACAGATAGTCCATGGCTAGCTTAATAATAACGAGCAGTCCTCATCCAGATTGCTAAACCTTTAAAAAGCCTTTGTGTTTGAAAAACATAAGCGCTGTTAGTTAAGCTTAACATGGCAGAGTTGCCACACACTCTCCGCACTAGGAGAATCCTACTCTCCTAGTGTATACAGCTATTACCAGGAGAAAGGCAGTGAATGAAACTTAGCTCTGTCTTCATTGGCTGTATGCTTTAATCAGGTTTTACTGTGTCTTTTTTTTTTTGAGCTGAGCATTTTGGGGGGATACTTTGGTAACTGAAGCAACAGATAAACAAAGAATAACCAGGGAAGCGTGGCTCAGGACAACCACGCAGATGAGATATTTTTCTAGGCATAAAGATGAGGGTTTGATTACCTTTTCAATATTTTTCTTATTTTCAATACTTTTCTTTTCCCATTAAATTTATTTATTCTCTCATCCAGTTATTTGGATTAGATGGGCACAGTATACAAAATATGCCCTATTATGGTGAGGTGTGTGTTGCATCTCTTTATTTACTTCAAAAATGCTTCAGTTATTAAGAGGGATTGATATTTGAAGACAAGGAGCTTGTGAAGAAAATATGGCTTGAGAATATACCCTTTAGGGGACGGTCTATCTGATTTAATGTTTTAATGATGTAATGTGTCAAATAGGCTAGAAACCTTACTGAATCTCAGGGCTTAAGCATTTCTTCAGATTCTGTTTAAAATAGTGCAGTATAGTGTGAAAGCAAAATGCTATGAAGGTTATAGACCATAAAACTGATGATGTAAAGAAATGAAAATGGTCAAATATAGCTATTCTTGCTTTTGCTGAGTAAATAGGAGCTTACTTGTTCTGCTGGGATTATTTGCAGAGCACAGTTTCTTAGTGAATAGGTGTGAGAAACAGCGATATTGTGAGTGAAAAAATGTTCTGAATGTGCCTGTGGAAACCGAATTGTACTTGTCCTGTCTAATCATTTCTTATAGTATACAAAATAAATGTTGAAGAGGATCCTTATTTTATTTGTAGGCATTTTGGCACAAGCCATTGCAATACCTGATGAATTACAGGTACATTATAATCACTGATTTCCTTCTCCATAAGGTAATTATTAGTATCATTAAGAAGCAAGCTGTCTGCTGTGTTTTCAAGGTACTAGAAGTCAGAGTGGTGCCACAGGGACTCCTCCCAGCTAATTGATATTACACTCCCTTGTAAGACCTTGTTTCTTTTAGTCAACCACTCCTACCTCAGCAAAGGGTGGTTATGCGCAGGTGAGGACATCCACCTCCTCCACTGCCCCAGCTGGGTCTGGGTCTGCAGTGATGCACCAAGTGCAACAGCCTGGGCTCTCCAGCAATAAGCATTGGACTACCAACATTAGGTTCAGGAGAAGGACTTCAGCTTATCTGAACCTGGAAAGCAGATTGAGCTCATGTTTGGATTCAGGCTTGACTCACTACTTATTTTATCAATACCTGTTTGTTCCCATCCTAAAACATTAGCTCTTTCTCTGTTTTTGCGATAAAGTCAGTGGTAACCTGGTAATTTCAAAGAGAAAGAGCAAAGCCATCAGAGGAGAGAAATGGTTTCATTAATTGAGTCTGCTACCTCCGAGTCCTTGTGTCAATATGAATTCAGTGTTTTGCCAAGATTTTCTAAGGAGATTAATGATTTTGGCTGCCCAATTTAAGAAGCCTTTAAAGCCTCTTGAACTTTAGGAAGTGGAAGTTATGTTCCATTAAAGTGCTTCAGGCTGGCTAGGTAAAAGCCAAGGCTGTGAGATGCATCCACCCAAATATGCACATATATTCTTGTACATGCTCTTTTCTTTGTCATAGTTGTGCATCTGGCAGAGCATGAGCTTGCTGCTTCCTTTCTTCACTTTGCTAAAACTGACATCAGCAGTGCTAGAAAAATGAATACCCACTCACAGCTTTAGCTTTTTTGATTGAAAATCTTCATTTTTATCCTGTAATAGAAATATTCAAGAACCACTGTCCATGGTTAAATTAATGAACCAATAATCCACCTGCAGGATTTGATTTGGGAAACAAAAATAGCTGCAGTTCACACATAATTTCACATCTCTGGAAATTTCTACCTTTTTTCAGAATTTTCCCTCCATGAACATTTTCCAAGTTGAGAAAAAAAGCTAGAATTCCAGAATTCAACTTTGAGTTTTTCACTTGCTCTGAAAGCTTTATCCTAACTGTAAAGTTTTATGACAACTTTTGTTGGTTTTTTTTTTCCCCAAAAAAGATTTATGAAGAAATTAAGGTTTTTTAATTAAAAGCTGATATAAGAAAATTTGTATTCATAATTGCTTTCCAAAGGACTAAATTAATTTTGTGCTAGATGTTTGTATGTGTAAGTTTTCATGATGTATTCTGATAAAACTGAAAAATAAGTTCTGCACAATAATTTATCCTTATAATTAGATTTTTTATTACACTGTACTAGCTTCAAACAGATCAGTAAGTCTTCAAAATAATTCAAAATTGTAATTTAAGCTATGTATTGAATTGTACAAAATTCTATCACTATTTTGGTTCAAGCATTTTTAATGAAAATAATCTTCGTTTACAATATCTGCTACTTTATTCTCATAAATAAATATAATAGGAAAATTATTCTATTTTGATTCTGTGAACACTTTACATTTAATTCTAGGTTTGTGTTAAGTCCAATTTATTGTGACAGAACTATTTATGTGCTGTTATCTAAGCACATAAATAAGTGCTTGCAGTCAAAGGTCTCTGTAAATCAGTTAGATAAATATATTAATTAGAAGACAGTCCATAAGAGAGCAAAATCAATGGCATATGGAAGCTAATAAAGTATCAGCTTTCAGCTGCATGACTGACTATGCAAGTTGAAATATTTCTCATTCACTACTTGAGCTTTGGAGATGAGCACTGCCTTCCTATTTACATGTGTCCATATAAACTTTAAATGCCTGAATAGCTATAGAACAAAAAGTCTAAAGTGTATGAATCCTGTAAAATCAAAATGCATTTTAAAATAGACTCATATTTTTCCACATACTCTCTCAATTCTAATTATCACTATTTGAATTTGGAGTTGCCATTGTGATAACATCCCAGTCACTGGGTTCAATAGACTGACATAAACCAGAAACATGACTCACTCTGGAAGCCAATATTTAAGCCTAGTTCTGTGAACAATGTGAAGTTTAGGGCAGCTAAATGAAAGTTTCTTCTTATACTATAGTTCTTCTAAGTTTGATTAAGTTCAGTGAGGCTAAAGTACCACGCTTTTGTGTCCCCACTGAGGAAGGGATTGATGGTCCTCTGCCCCCATTGAAGAGAGGATCCAGCTTTCGTCTCTCAGTGGCTTAGACATACCTTGGTTTCTGGTTCTAACACTTTCCTACGGAGTTGGAGAAATTGTGAGATGGCCCCTATGGATGGATGCTTGGGCAGTGTCTGTTTATACCATATTGTTTTAATGTGCTAAAATGGAATTTTAGTTGTTGGTTTTTTATGTATATGTGTATGTATGTATTGTGGACTGACAGACTTGGTGACTTCTGCTGAGAAGTGATTGATTGTAGGATCAATATACAGACATCTGTTTGCAGAGAAATGTGTAAATTGCAAAAATATATTAGATTATTAGAATAATTTTGATTAAATCCTTTCTTCAATGATACCACACTGGGACCATGCCCTAAGTGACTCAGAAACCAAGAAAATGATTGTGGAAGAATTATCCACTAATTTGTAATCGCTTTTCATGCTTTCCAACAGTGCTTTGTAGTATAATTCTCATATGGGCCATTTCAGCATACTCTTAATTTTAAGCATGAGCTCAAATCCAGTTATCAGTGGACTGTTTTGCTGAAGACTGTTAGATTTAAAAATTAAGCATTTGCCTTAGTACTTCATGGATGAATTCTATAATCTCAGGAGATGCAAACCTCCCAAGAATTCAATTAAGCGTCAATTAAACTTTGCTGAAAACTCAAATCTGTGTAAATACGTGGGGATCTGGACGTAAGAAGAAGAGTTGAACAAGACCTACCCAATCTGTTTTCCTCAGTGTTCAGCATATATTTGCTGTCAAAACTGTGAAAACTAGTCTTGCTATTTAGATCCCTGTCCAGTGAGAGTTTTTTTCTTATACCTTACACACCAAATCTAAAAGTTTGGGGTTTTTTGGCCTCAAACTATTATTAAACAGGAACAAACGCTATAAGTGCCCTCTATACAAAAGCTGAAAGTAAGATTCCAAATGTCTATTAAGTGGGTGGGAATATGTAAGGATCTCAAAATGCACCTATTTTCCTCAAAGGCAGAGGGAAATTACCTGAATCCTGATCTCAGCACTGATGCCACATGTAGCTGGGACAAAGCATCTTCCGCACTGTGCTACTGCCAGCATCTAATCTGGATCGGCTGTGTCCTCCTTAGTTCACACCAGTCACAAGTACTACAACTCCACAGGCAACCACAAAGCGGTCTAATCATTCCACATGGATCACTTTTGAATATTTTATGTACTATCACATGCAAAGCGTCTTTGTTCAAGAGCTCTTCTGCTCAACATCTCTGGGCAGGCCTGGGTGAATAGATGAACAGCTCCATAAGGCACTTGTCACAACTAGAGTTTTCTTTGAAATTGTTTTCTTAGGATGAATTTTTTGCAAGAATGAGTAGGCTTCAGTGCAGCTTTTGAGAAGTTTTCTCAGGTACAAGATGGATATCCACAAGAAACCTGAAAGAAAATAGCAAACCATGGGAACATAGTGTCTTTAACTTGGTTCTTCCACCACAAATGAATACTTAGTTGTTACTTAACACATTTAACTATTTCTTGTTTGGAGGCTTAGAAGATGTGAGGGGTTAAACTTGGCCCTGAAGAGGGTTAGTCATGAAGTTTTGATTATTTCTGATTTTCTCTCCCTCTCTATCACTCAAAATCTCTTCCGCACTCAAGCCCCCAGATTAATTTTGAGGAAGCGCCAAAAAAATTTCAATGAAGCAATGAAAATATTTTTGACATGTCATAAAATAGGAAAAATATTTCCTATTCCTTCTTTGCAATTCTGGCTTCAACACTGTTTCCTCTTGTGAGTCCTGCCAAGCTTCCTTGTCTCTGGCTCCCGAAGCATAAAGTAATGATCAAAAATGTGAGGTTTTTTCACAGGGGAGAGGCAATGATAGACAAGATAACTTGAGATTGCGTGGTTGTAGTGTAAGTATAATAAGACTTAGAAAGCAAACATTTATTCAGAGCTCAGTGCATGGTTTGGATGACGTATGGTATGTAAGGTAAAGGTCATACAGTGAGTGATGAGCATAAGAGGATATACAGAAAAAGTGAACAGCTGGTCATTCCCCACGTCCTACCCTTTCCATCTGTTGAATGAAGTAATGCCTTGTGGAAAAAGGGGAAAAAAACCCAACTACAAAAGCATGTTTTTGAATAGATGCAAAAATATACTTTGTTCATTCTAAAAAATTTGCAACATAATAAAAATGGTATTTTCTGTGATGACTATCTTAGTTCTGTAAAGTAGCAATAGAAGTGTTTTCTCTGCCTTTTAAACACTATTCATCTACCCCCATAGTCAAACGTCCCTCTAAGTTAATTCTTTGCCCACTGCAGTCAAAAGGAGAGGTGTATAATTTGTGGGTCCTACATACAGAAGCTCCTTGGTCTCAGCTCTCCCTCTTGCTCTGCCCACATTGTCAGCTCTTGGCAGTCCTAGCACAAGACTTTACTCATAATATGAACTTGCTTTTCAACAGAGTGACTGTGATTATCTTCTACTTTTGTCCCAGGTGCAAAATCTGGCCAAAAATGTAGTGATGCACAAGAAAGGACGAAGTTTAAATAGTTTGCAACTCAGCTGGAGGGAAATGCATCAGCCAAGAGAACCCATTTCTGTAGCCAGATTTCAGTATTCAGTTATTAGGCGTCTTGGAGCTCAACAAAAATATTGCCCAGATCTCTTGTAGCTACAAAGGTTGTATCTTACCTTTCTCTGCAATTACTGTAGCTTTAGCCTTGATCCCCACAGCAATTAACGTATTAGCTCATTTTGACCATTTTTAGCTGGTTGGATTTTAGATTCTTTGAAGCAGTCTCAGCAGACAAAACCCTGATTCACAGGTGGTTACACCTTTATGAGAATGTTATAATTTCACTTTCTGTCTCTGCAGGTTTAGCTCCTTTGTCATTCTTAGCTCTGTGCACATCTGTTTTTTCCACTTTTCTAGCTTTCATGCTCTGCTGAGTTGGTGGCTCTGTCTAGATCATCCTTTTGATCATTTGCCTCACAGAGCCAATAGACATACATTTCCACTGGTGATTCACTCTGTGCATGTCTGATTTCATGCATTTTATGGTTATTTTATTCAGAAGACTGCAGTGATGATTGCCATGTTAATGTTCTCATCTAGATAGTAATACAGCAGGTGACTACTGGCAATTAATCATCAAAACCTTTATTCTTTTTATAACAGAGGAGATTTTTAACACTGTGCAAGAGTCATAACCTGCAAAGCTCACAAGTGTTGGGAGAATCTGACAGAAATAGTTCAGCTTCTACAGAAAATGGTGTCAAATGTTGAAACTCTGATCTTAAGAATTTATAGGATTCAAGTGTGCATGTAAAGTAATTCCTTCCTATCACGAGTCTTATAGATGTAATTCCATTAAAAGATACAGAAAATGTCATGTCATATCCCCAATATAACAGTGGTGTGTTACTTTTGATAACCCTTACTCTTCCTTGCAGATAAATTACAGTCTTTAGCTGTATAAACACACGTTTTCTATTGGAAGAACCGTGTACAAGCAGCCATTTTTTTATCTGTATTTTTAAAGGCCATTAATGCCCATTCAACCAACCTTTCATAGCACTTAATAAGAATATTAATGACACATAGCTGACAGCAATGTCAAGCAGTAAATGTTTGGACATTAGCTAATATTTTCCATTACACACTGTATGATTAACTTGCTATGCCTGTAGTTAGAAGAATGAGCAGAATAATGTCATATTTGCAAATTTATTTTGAAGTTTAAGTAGTACAAAACATCTAAAATTGCATTGTTCTGTGAGTGAAATGATTATGAATGCATATTATAGTCAATAGAGACATCTAGAATAGCCCTTTACTGTGTCTTCCAATTATTGTATTGGTCGATTAACATTGGCAAAGGAGACTGAAAGCCTACAGCACCTAAGGAGCTTCCAGAGAATCCAGTGTTAGAAAATGTGCAGGGTAGCCGCTCGTCATATCTATTTGTTTGTTTTGATAGGTTTACTAAAGAAAAAAAATGTGTTTCTGGAATACTGCAGAAATATTTTCCTGGGTTTAGTGGTGTTGGATATTTTCCTGGAAAAACAATAAAAGGTTTTAGTCTTTAAAAACAAAACAAAACAACCAACCAAATAAAAAAGCATTGTAATTGCTAGAACTTGTTTGTGAGTGTTTTTATAGCACTTTTATGCTACTGTTCAAATAAGTATTGATATATGCTTACAAGCTATTTCTTTTATCATGTGAAATGTTATTTGGAATACACAAGAACACAATACTTTTTTTGACTAAAGTAGATGGGTTTTTAGTATATTTGCATTTCTGTGCTATATTAGAAAAATAAGTAAGTTATCATATGAAATACATAATATTGCCTTTGTCTCACTTCTCCCTGATTTTGCAGGACTGTTTTTGGTTACTCTTAGGATTGGGCAATTTTGGGAACAAAAAGCATTCATGGGAAAATGTCTTGTTCCCTTGCTTAGGGAACACATTTCTCAGTTTGCCTTGGAGAGAACTGTAATCAGAAAGAAACCCCCAGTTTTTAGATTTTTGGACAACCATTGATGGTATGAAGGTTTGATCCTAATGGGTGCTGAGCATCTTGTGGTTCGGATAGGACTGGTAGCCCAGCTTGTAAGACTATTACTTTGTCTTTGTGGATGTGATGGTGGGGTTGTTTGTTTTGCTTTGCTTTGGTCTTAAGGATAATCAACTTCATTTGACATTTCTGTGAGAATATTTCCAAGGAGAAGATCCATGGGGAAACGTGGTAGGAGTATACAAGTACCAAAGATCACAGATAGGCAGCTAGTGAGGTTTTCAAAACTGCCAAAGCATCTAAATATATTGGAAAGTCACACTATGGTGCCTGTCTACATTGTAAACCACTTATAAACTTTTAAAGCTAATCTTTAGCCTCTGTGTGTGAGATTAATCTCACCTAACTTGAAACATCCTTCCTTAATACGGATGTATTTGTCTGAGCTAGGCAGCATGGTGACTTTTTATAGTCAGGGAAGAAAAACAGCCACTTGTGGGACACGATTCATCTCATCATGACTTAGAAATCTAAAACAGTTCAGGTGAACTGAACCCTAAAAATGCCTATTTGTCTCCACTCTTTAAAGAAGGATTCTAGGGTGACAGTCTAAGATATCCCTGGCTATATTACTAACCTGTAAAGTCAGATAGCTAAATATCTGAGCTACCTTTGTGCAAGAGTTTTGGATCAATTTCTTAGAGGCAAAATAGCATAAGCAGGCTATGTCTAAACCTACCGGCAAAATTAAGGTGTGAATGTCTCCCCCACTGTGCCTGGGGTTCTCTGGCTGGAAAATGAGTTGATTCATTCCAGACTGCAATGAGAGCATGGGGCAAGACGTAGGGTATAGATACATATAGGGGCATGGGTTACAATGTGAATTCAAATTAGTGTGCATCATTTATGTCCTTCAGTCCTAATTGGTGAACTAAATATCATGACTTTTTGCCTACTGTCAGGGGTGGTATGGAAATGAGCTAGGGGTTCTGATTCATGTGCTACAGAAAGAAGGGCTTATCCTTAAGGAGTCAGAGTAAGGCCCTAGGAGTCTGTTAGCATTATGTATAATTGTGCCCTGAACATATCAGTGGGGGGGTTTATAATATTTTCACTATATAGATTGGAAAAGTAAGAATTCCAGTTTCTAGTGGTCATTTTTTTCTGACTTCTACATCCAATAACCCTTTTCTGAAACAGAAAAGGTGGCTTTTAATGCATGAGATGCTGAATTCTTTCCCCTGTTCTGCTTTGTAAGGAATGATACTTCATTTGCCAATTACCTTAGGCATCAAGCTGGGATTGTGATGAGTCTTTTCACATTCTTATTTTCTCAAAGACAGTTTTGTAAATAAAATTAGACAGCATCGGTAGCTAACTGATAGAAAGATGATGATCTTCAATGCTTTGTGTAGTGTAGAACAGAAGATTTGTTTGAAACAACAAAATGTGTGGATTTTTTTCTTCTCCAGACAGGGTAGTTATTTTTGTATAGTTGTCAAATCATCTGTTGACCTCTTTGCCAAAAAGACTAGTGATGAGTTTGTCAGTCCCATTAGACATCCTGATCTTGGGTCATTTAGTACCAATGCAGTTATCAGGAAGAATCTGTTACAAGCTCTGACATTGTTCCAAAGTGCTCCTCTGGCTAAAGAAGCAAAAATAGAGATGGTTACCAAAAGAGGGGGTGGGGGTGGAGGGGGGCGTGTAGAGGAGGGGGGCAGTATAAAGCAGAAGACAACAATGCGTATCCAACAGCACAGAAAAATAAGTGAGCTGCAGAAATCTACTCTGTACCAATGCCTTCAGACATCACCTTAAGACAAATTCCAAGCACAAGCATTTGACTCTGCTTCGTTTCTTCCCTAAACACAGGCTGTGTGCTCTCTGTTTGAAAGCATTAAAGGCAAGGTTCAAATTTGCAGAAAAGTAGTCTTGCAATTTAGGGGTGATTAATGGCATAAAAAGAAAAGCTTGTTATTTCTCATCCCTTCAGCCCTTCTGAACTGCTGATATATTTTTACAAATCTTTCCAAAAGCTTTTACTTTCAGCTCACTCCTTACCTACTATCTGTAGAGACCGTGCCATTTCTTGCACCCACATTGCAGAGAACTACTGTGTGTGTTACCATCTCAAAACTCCATAATTAGCTCTAAAACAGAGATTTTGCTAAGCCACCTATCTTACAGTAGTGTTCGATGATCAGAAGCATGGTGGCAAGAGACATTGTCAGCAACACCAGTTCCTATTCTTTGCTAGCATGTCTTATAGTATGAAGCAACT
This sequence comes from Limnodromus scolopaceus, assembly GCA_028565335.1. Lineage (NCBI taxonomy): Eukaryota > Metazoa > Chordata > Aves > Charadriiformes > Scolopacidae > Limnodromus > Limnodromus scolopaceus. Next base: position 197,083,019 of record JAOXNO010000001.1, on the reverse strand, counting down.
AGTTTATGGTATTAAAACAGTCGGAAGACCTCAGTCTATAATAACACATGAACAAACTGTATTATTGTCGTATTTCAAATATGCCTTCTCAGCTGTTTCCTGTATTTAGAGGAATCCTGCTCAAATCTACAGTGATCTGGAGAATCTGGTCAAATACCCTACCTCATCTTTACTCTTATTAGTCTTTCTGGGTCCATTTTTACCTCAATACCCTGATTTTTCCTGACTTTCATGACATTGCTTTCCCAGGTTTTCATTTTTCCTTCTGGAGAGGACATCTTTACGTCTCCCAGGTTATTGATCTTTCCTCTAAAATCTACTCCACTATCTCTGTTTTCCACATACAGCATTTCCATTTCCTTATTGCTAGGTTCTCAATTTTAGGTTTTTTCCTTTGTTTCTTTCTGATCTCATGTTATCCAAACTGTGATAACCTTCTGCTATTTCTTTTTCTCCTGATATCTTTCTATTCACAGCTATTTCAGTTGTCTAGGCTCAAATCAGGTCAAGATTTGATTTCTGGAATCTCAGTCTTACAAACTCTCAAAATTTCATGACAAGTCTTGTGTTATTTAATGTTTTACTTAAAGCTTCAGTTCCTGAAGGCAACTGAGAACAAGAAACTCTAAGCTTTTATCAAAATTACTAAAAGCTTAGCCTTTAGGTTTACACAAAAAACCTGAACACACAAAGGAGCTTATTAAGGACTCAGATACAAAAAGGCAAATAAAAACCCAGGCTATCCCTCTTTTAACATTTTACCCCTATTTCCATTAGCAAGCAAACTGGTCTTACATTTGAGAAAACAGGAGAAATCCTTTCTCAGCAATATTTCCACATCAAAGTTAGAGATATACTTACCTGTGAAAAAAACTAGAAAATAATAAAAGTTCACACTAATATGAGGAATTCTTTGCAACCAATATAATTATAAAAATAAACCACAATAATAAAATGCAATTCTTTTCATATGGATCAGAGAGCATAGTGAATATGAAACAGTTTACTGCAAAATCAAAGTAAGATTATTCTTCTTAAATGAGGATGAGCATCTTCATCACACAGGGTAATTTTACTGAAGTGTGTGAAGCTGCTCAGCAAGACACCTCTAGCTCCATGCAGAAACTTGGGGAAAATACGTTGACAATGCCAGAAAGGAGAGAAGTTAATGGCTTTTCTGATTTTTAAGAAATGTGTAAACTGGAATCCATTTGTGTCTTTATTGATTCTACAGACTTGTGACCACTGCTACATATTTTCTTCTGCCAGTAGATGGTGATATTTATATTAACTATTTAAGTTAAGGGAAAATATATACAATTATTTATTTTGGTATACATTCCTTATATCCCAGATATATTTTAACAACATGAGCTGATTTCAAGTACTGTGGGAGTTTATATTAAGTGTAATGAATTGTACAAACATATAATTACACAGCTGGCTTTGACATCATTGTGAGCTTTATTGCTCACATCATCACAGAGTCATAGAATGATTTGGGTTGGAAGGGACCTTAAGGATCCTCTAGTTCCAACCCCCTCCCATGGGCAGGGACACCTCCCACTAGAGCAGGTTGCTCAAAGCCCCATCCAGCCTGGCCTTGAACACTTCCAGGGATGGGGCATCCACAACTTCTCTGGGCAACCTGTGCCAGTGCCTCACCACCCTCACAGTGAAAATTTTTTTCCTAGTATCTAACCTAAATCTGCTCTCTTTCAGTTTAAAACCATTACCCTCGGTTAGTGAGACATATTTTGAGTTAGTAGCACTTAAATAGTTCATATATTTGTATTGGCTGAATATTCCTCAGGCCTGTGTGTGAAACCAAAAAGAGAAAACAGAATTTTGAGAGGTTCCATTTTCTATTACACAGAAAACTCTACCACGCTTAGGGTAGAGTTGCAGTCACAGTCAGTTGCAAATGGAAGCTAACCCCTCATGTGTTCGATGGAATCAGTCAAGTTTCTTTTCCAGCAACTATGCCTGTCTGTTTAGTGCTAATGAAAATCTATAAGCATTCTTAAAAGAATTGCAGTTAGAGTTCAAGGATGATTTAGAGTATATTAATGTATGTTTTAAATTAAATTGCCCTTGGTCAACTGTAAGACTTTCCAAAGACTAACTATACATAATTTGCTTCAATATTTGCAAGCCCATCACTGAGTATTTCAAAATTTATGACCGCATTCAAACATAGAATTGATACTTCTTCCACTTTGTTCAGGTTCATTTTTAAACAATGACAGCCAGGTACTGCTTTTAGCACAATGGGGAAAGGTTCTGCATTATGATATTATAATATAATTGTAAATAAAAACAGATTGTGAAAAATACAGTTGCATGACTACACAATAAGCAACAAATCTAAGTGGGAGGCTAGAGAGCTAGATCCTCTCCAAAGAAATGCCAGCAAGTCATGGGCAAAATTACTCAGAGACTTTAAAGAGATGCCTTATTACTTTGCATTCTCATTAGTATTTATCTTACCTAATTGGAATTTAACTCCTCCAAGGCAGGGAGTAATATTAATTCATGGTGAATATTCTGACAGAGCAGGATTCTGACCTCCATTAGTATATCTCAGTCCTATGTGAGTATACATAGCCAAGTAGACAAAAAAAGAGATATGTCATTTGAGCACTTTGCATTTTTTATGAACTTATATTAAAAAAAAAAAAAGTTTCTAAGAGTTTTCTGATTTCTACACTTCTTTAAGTGAACCTCAAATTTTTCCAATCGTCCTCACAGAGAAAGTAGTTCTTTATGACCTTTCATTTGATATTACTGATACTGAAAGCACTGAAAGCATTTCAGATTTGTGTTTCTGTGTTTTATATAGTATGAGACAGTGAGCAGGTCTGTCTGTTTGCCTGTCTTGCAGTAATTTCTGAGAGACCAGTCAGTGTTAATATTAGTTTGTGTGGGATGCTGTGATCCTACATGTCAAATGACAGTTTTGCGTGGATAAATTGTCCAGGATAAAGGAAAGTGGGAGGGGAATATTACTATCTCATTTCACAGAAAAAGAAAACAAACAAACAAAAAATATCTTAACATAGAATTAATCTCTTACCTCTTTATACCTATAATGTAAGTGTACATATCATAGTTGGTACTATTGGTTATTTTCATCCTTTATAGAAAGATAGTGACTGTAGATATGTGAAAGGCGTAATTCAGACCCCCAAATTTAACATTCTACATTAGAATGAGATGGATTGCTTACTAAAATTATATATTCACCTTTATTAACTGTAGTCCAAGGCTAAGCGAAGGGTTTCTACAACTGGTCAGATGAAATCCACCATTATCTTAGGTCATATCTTATCTGAGGCCACATAAGAAAACTGGCAGATGGGAAAAGTGACATACATACAGCTGTAAGAGCTCACAGGCAGATCTTGCAGACCTGAGCTTCCTTTCATATCTCCTGGTCCTGCAGAGGGTAACAGGCCCTGAAAGAGACTGGTTGTGTGTTATGGTAAAGAATGTCTTGAAGAGAAGTGCAATAAGGTGATGATTTGCATAGAAAGTGTGTCAGTTGCTACCTGTGTACCCAGGTAAAGAGCTCTCATAAATGGTTTCCTCAAAACACTGATTACAGTCTATTTTTCCCTATGTTATGTATAGGTTTCACTGCTGTGGTAATAGCTATGTCGATTTTGAGCACTACTATGTATTAAATGGTAACCTTATCACCATAAGCTTTTTATGACCCACATCTAAGTCACATAGATTATAAAAACTAAAGCATAGCATATAAAAATCTTTTTAAAAACATATTAAAACATTTTACAAATATCCAAACTTATCTTAGCATAATCAAATTTTTCATCCCACAGTGTAAATACATTCTGGCTTTCCCACTCTGTTTCTGTGACTCAGTCTGTCTCTTTCTGAAAGGAATGTGTGCATTAATGCATGTGCGTATATATCATCTTACACTTATAGTGAATAAAGTACAGTACTAAGATGGATATACAGAAATAAATAAGAGAAGGGCCAATTAAAAGATCATCAGAGATGACTAAACAGGATCAAGACATTGGTACAATTTAAATTTATGCTTTGAAAATCAAAAATTTTATGGTAATAGTAAAAATGTTTTGAATGCTACTCAATTTGATATTTCTTGCTGATTTCATATCTGAAAAGTCAAATAAAGTAAAAGGTGTTGTTCTGTCAGTGTTTCCTGACAAATAACCAGAAAGAATTAGATGTATTTGATAAAACCTCACGTACTTTCATTCTATGTTGATTTTTGAAAAGAAAGCTGTACATGTGAAACCTGAATAACTCCTTTAAATTATTTGCCATAGCAATCTGTCTGAATGCTCAGAGTTTACACTAAAACATTTATCAGATAATCACAGAAGTGATATTTTTCAGATAAACACAGGAATTATTATCTCAGATTAGTTCAGAAAAGCATTATTTTTACCTGCAGTACACTTCCAAGTAGTGATATTATATAGTGATAACAATATTTACTTAGCATGCCTTAAAAAGATGCTGCTGTATTCTTCACTATTTATGTTGCAGGACTTCTGGGAAGTGACGTGTGCAATGCATTTACTAATACCTTTTTTCCTTTTGATATGATTATATGCTAAAATTTCTTATCAAATTATTAAAATATTTCAATGAGGATACAAAACCAGATATCCCTGAATCTACATGTCCTTCAAATATGACTTAGATTCTACTGCTAAAACTAATACATTAGTTAGATTAATTTCCTGTGCAATTTTTCATTACATCCCCATTAAAAAAGTGAAGTGGTTTCATTACATAATGGTGGAAAATGTCAGGAAATACGAATAGGATTCTGACAGATGTGGCAAATGTGAGAAGCACAGAAACGTGATGAAGTGAGTAGCACAAGATAAATACCTTTTGGAATAAGACTAAACTAGAAAAGTATTTCCATCATAATATGTGAAAGGACAGAATAATCGTGTCCTGGTTTCAGCTGGGAAAGAGTTAATTTTCTTTCTAGTGACTGTTGTGAAAGGAATGTCAACAATACCTATCAGTTTTAGTTTTGCTAAGGGATGTTTACACTATTCAAGGACTTTTTTCGCCTTCCCTTAGAAGCATAGACCGAACAATGGAATGGCCAGTGAAATATTCCATACCATAGATGTTATGCTTAGTACATAATTGGGGGTTGGCCCTGGGGTGGGATTCCTTGATCATTGCTCAGGAGGCTGCCAATTCACCAGGCGGTGAGAGAGACCCATTACTCTATTTTTATTGCTATTATTATTGTTATTTTCCCTTTTCTGTTATTGTTTCTATTAAACTGTCTTTATTTCATCTCATGAGGTTTTTTTTTTCTCCCTTTCTGCTCATTCTTTTTTTCCCTCTTCTCCTCATCCTTCTTGGTGGGGGGGGAAAGGGTGGGGAGTGAGCGAGCAGCTGCCTGTTTTAGATGTCAGCTGAAGTTAAAACATGACAGAGCATCAGTATAGACACTAGCACTCTGTATGCAGACACACTACCTCTTTTGCTGCAAGAAATTCTTCACTTGATATGTTAAACTCTACAACTGTGTAGTTTAGGTTTGAATACTGATGCTGTAGCCTGCAGAGCATGTGGCACTGTTCAGAGGCGCTATGAGTCTTCCCTCTCCACAGCACTTGCAAGCAAAGGTCTCAGATTTTACCCTGTGGGTGTGAGAGAAGAGAATCTAGAAGATAACAAAAGGAAGCACAAAATATTCTAATGGAAATACCTGTAGTACTCATTTCCAACCTTTTTGATACCTGTAATACAGGACAATATCACAAGCATGACAACAGCATGACCAAGTAACCAAGGTCAGACCTTGAAGGTGAAGCGTGTAATAGGGACACATACCCTTTGGGCTACAGTCCCTGAAGGACATTATTAATAGTCACTAGAGGTCAGTACGAGCACACAGAATTTTCCAGGTCCAATAATTTCTCCTGGAGAGGGATGTGGTACCCACGCAAGTCACAGGCGTGGATGCGCTACTCCTTTAGTACAGAATTCCTGTAAAAACTCCCTACTGTGAATGGTATGAAGGCTTCAAAATATTTGATTAAGATTCTATGAGGAAACAGGAATCCACCAGAACTTTTTTGGGGGTTTTCTGCTTTTTGTACTGCTTCATTATGTACTTTCTTTCTTCATACTCAGAATTTTATTCATACTCCTTTCCTGATGCAGTTCTTTTCTTCAGCAATTTCTCTGCCTTTTCTCTGCCTTAGAGCAAATAGAGAGGTCTCCTAATTATATTTCATCTCCTTCCCTCCTTTTTTTCTAAGTCTAGCTTCACAGCAGTTTTTTATTCTTAATTGAAGTTCACATAAATATTTGTTATTATTTATTTATCACTGCATTTCAAGTTCTGGGTTAAGATTCACGCTTGTTTTACAAACTCCTTCATTTGTTCATTGTTGTAGACTTAAGATGAACCAATTCTAGGAGCAGAACAACTACCTTGAGATTTGTAGGAGTCTGGGGGGGCCTGGTGGTTTTATTTGGGGGGGAGGAGGGGGCAGGGGTTGAGGTTTTTGAGTTTTTTCATTAGGAAGTTTTTTTCCGGTAGAAAATCATGTACGGGGATGGCAACTATGAGCTACAGATTCCAATCCCAGGTTTGTTATCGACCAACTCTACTACCTCAGGCAGGCTTTTAACCTTACTGATATTCACCCCTTCTTCCTTTAAGATGTAAATATCAATTCCTACCTTGGAGAAGCACTTCTGAGATCTCAAGAGAAAAATATCTAAAACACTGTAGTAGATTGAAAAGATTCACTTAAGAAAGCTATGTTCAACTAGCCTTGCATACAGATTTTCATTTTTACTTCAATAAGTGAAAGTGAAGATCAGGAGATAATATTAAACATCATAGTTTATGCACACAAACATGTATTTATACATAAATTTTATAAACATCATGTTATATTTTTGCCATATTTAGTCTTTCAGCAAGGGGGTTATTGAATTATCATACTCAATAGTTCTGGTGGTACTGGCTTCCAGATGTCATACATTTTTCTGTCCCAATGTCAGTATTCATGATAGTTGTAGCATTCAAATTTTTTATACTGATTTGTGTTTGTATGTGTGTAAATATTCTTAATGAAAAAATAAAGAATAACTATAGTTGAAAAAGAAAGAATTCATATGATATTATTCATTTCCTAAGACATAAACATTCATAGCAAATATTCATGCAAATATTCAAAATATTTTTTGGTATGTTTCACAAGTGAAAGAGGAAAATATCTATGAAATTTATAGAGGAAAACATAAAAATCCCTATAACACACCAATAAAAAAAGGCAGATATCAACATTGCATTTCAGTTATTCTGACTGTGGGTAATAAAACAGAAGTGATAAAGCAGCTTGAACAGTGAATATAAAAGCATTTAGGCAGCCTCTTTTCTTGATACCATTGCCCCATCCCTGGAGGTGTTCAAGGCCAGGCTGGATGGCTCTTTGAGCAACCTGCTCTAGTGGGAGGTGTCCCTGCCCATGGCAGGGGGGCTGGAACTAGGTGATCTCTAAGGACCCTTCCAACCCAAACCATTCTATGATTCTGACTCTATGATTCTATGATACAGGAGCATATTTCCAAGTAGCTCAACAATGTAGTGTATGTTTTGAAAATTAAAAGGGACTTACTGGAAAAATGAACACTAACAAGACAGAATGTCAGGATTAGAGTAAGACAGACTAGTCTTGTAGAAGAAGTCGGTTTTACGGGTGAGTGAGAGACTGCCCTGGAAAGAAACCAGAGAAAATGGCTGCATGATTGGAAGATGTAAAGGTGCTCGTAGCAACACTGATATAAATCCTCAACATCAATAACCTCAGCATCAAAAGCAAGGAAGTATGAAATGTCACATTCATTTATTGAAAAGCTGAAGCAAACACGTTTATTGTATCATAGAACTATAAAACATGGTATTTAAAAATAAGTAAAACATCTAAAATGTGGTTGTTATCTACTGTTTTATAAATATAAAGGAAACAACAGAATGTTCATTCTGACTATTCAAGGAAAATAAACAGGTATAAGGATTGTCATCTTGAGAATAATAGAAGCAGTACTGAAAAGGTTTGTTGGATGTAAATTGGGGCAGCATTCAGTTAGTTTTTCTGGTTAAGCTACAAATGCAGAATCTTGTAGTATGCAGGTAGCATCGTCTACACTGAGCATGTGATGTGTTTTGGCTTAGCTTCAGAGTCAAAATCATGGACATTAGTACTGTCCGCTTTTTCCAATATTATAGACAAGCCAGATAGAATACCCTTCCATTTTCAAAACAGAGGAGCATTACTGATGAAAGAAATGTGCAAATCCAACTTCTGATATTGTTTTATATGGTGAGACTCTCTAAGGAATATTTACTTGTCTAGTAGTTTAATTATTTAATAGGCTTGTCATATTTAGTCTCCCCAAGTGGCAATTTTTTGTATAGAAATATAAGCTAGAATTGTAATACTCTCCACTTTGATAGACCTCTCAGCAAAAATCAATACTGCTATTTCCTTTTTATTCCTGACAACCAAGACGGTATTAAAATTCCTACATTAAGTTTTTATTGTACTCTGGATTACTCTGCATTTAGCTATAGTGCATTTTGGTAGCCGAAGCCCTCTTCAATGGTTTAATGCCTGTAGATTACCTAAACTCATTGTCAGTACTGCTAATATTTAACATACTTCATATTTCACACAAGTAGGCACTACCTATTTATCATTAGAAAGGTATATGCCCTTGCATGGCAATAGGATTATAGAAAATTTATAATAAAGAAAAAAATATTAGACAGAAGCTAACCAAGGTGTTACTGATCTGATCTTTAGAGAAGTCTTTTCACAGTAGACTTTCCTTACTGTCTTCTTTTTCCTAAAGGTTGAGGGAATGGAATGGGATTACTTGTTTGTTTGTTTGTGGGTGGTTTTTTAAGTGTTTATTGTTTCTTTGTATTTTTCTCATAAATGAACTTTTGCGCTGTTTTGTTTATTTGAAGTTGAGTCCTTGATGATCAAATCCAAATTTTCATGTGTCAGGATCCATCCGAAATATTTTAGATAATGTTATCTGAACAATTCCTGTAGCTCCACAGTGTCAGCTTTCTGTATCAGCTATGCAGGACTGCAACATTGTTAGTAAATGTCAACAGGTGTAATTTGCATAGAAAAGTCAACTTTGGACTTTAGAATATCTACACAGCAGAAGATAAGGTCTTTTGCTCACACAGTGATAATTTTTTTTTTTTTTTAATAAATCTCCATGAAGCTGTACATAACTTGGCCTCAGGATATTCAAAGAGTTCTCTAGGAATGCCAAGCTGTATTTTAGATTTGGAATATTTGACATAGTTGAATTAAAGTATTTTCATTCAATTTGTTTTTTTTATTTTCATGTAGTATTATAACTATTTGTATCCATTATTTGTCCTGCAGTGTGTTGCTTTAACCCTTGACTCAGCAAAGCATTGAAGTATATGCACAAATATGATTGACTATGATCTATTTCTTTAATTGGCTCCTTCAATTCACTGTGCCTGTATGAAACATTTTCTCTGAACAATGTTGTTGCAAGTGTTAATGAGAAATGGATGGCCCATGACACTGTGTACAGTATGAAATAGCTTAGAGTTTGGATAGCTCAGTTTTCAAAATAGCAAATTTTTCTCTTTGAGCCAGGTGATGAGGGTCAATACTTTTAAATAATCTTCACTGTCATCTAAGTATTCATTTTTTCCCTTGTGCAGGCAGTTTATCAAGCAAATACTTAATACTGAGCATGATCTGAATCTATCCCTCCCCAGTAAAGCATCCAAGCTTGGTTTACTTTTTTAAACCCAGTAGCTGCTTTACATCATGTTAATAAAAAATTTTGGAACAATTGTTGAATGGTGTAAGGTTTTGCTAAATAGCCAGATTCTATTCATACTGGGATTTCTGGAAACTTTCTTTGAAGTCTGTACTTGACGTGGTAGTAGATTAAGCTTGGCTGTGTCAGTGTGGGAATTCTTATGTCTCTGTTTGAACTCCCAAAACATCCATGGCTAGGAATCTGAGAAATGGGAGATCTGCGCAAGGTTGTTCAAGGCTAGAGTAATAAAACACAATTTAGGGCCAACTTTTCATATTCAATAGGCTCTGCTGTTGTCTAATCCCTGAGTCATCCAAGACTGTCACTTCTGTCTGCATGTTACCTCTATCAGTGAGGTCCCCAGGTCCCTCTGTTGCGGCTGACGCCCACAGCCACAAAAAGTGTGTCTCCATAAAGCTCCTGTATGTTAAATATTAGTCTTTCCCTATTCCTGATGAGATCTCACTTTGTAGGTGTGAGTTTCTGAAGGAAAGGGGAATAGGTATATTTTCCTCATTCCTTTAGCCACATGATTATATCCTCACTGGAGTTTATTGAAATTCAAACCCCTACCCTCTTCTGAACGCAAAACTCTCTGATTTGAATCCAGACTCCCATGATAGTCCTTCAGCCACTGTCAGGTATTCTGACGGGGCTTCAAGGATGCTGAATTTGGTCTATTTACGTAAAATGTCAAGGCAATGGTGACATTGTCTTCTCAGAAATTGGTTTTCAGTGTATGATCAGTGAATGTCATTCTCTCCTTAACTGTTCATGCTGACTTGTGTGTGAATACCTCTCTTGGCTCCTAATTCTTATAAAATCTCCTACAAGGAAGTTTGGCATGTAAGGCTGGAATATGACTTCTTCCAAATGGGCAAGACATGAGTTTACTCTCACTTCAGTCTCACTGTGTGTTAGTTCTACAACGGAATTAACACTATTCTTTCAGAGATATATTAGAGATTATAAGGTGATCAGATACTACAGTGGTGAAGCCATATATGAAGTTTCTTAATTAGATACCAAGTCCTTCATCCAATTTGAAGTATATGCAATTCAAGCAACTGCTTAAAATTAAGGCTGAATTGTACCCACAGCTGTTAAACATCACACTGGTTTCAACATTTAGTTCTTGCTTTGGAAGGATATTTAGTACACACCTAAATTTAAGTCTTAATCAGTTATATTAAATCTCTTTGGTGCTCAGGCACATCCTTGACTTCTTTGTTGAATAGAGACTTAAAACTGAACAACAGACAAGCTAAGTATACCCAGCAGAATCATTGGACTGTTGTTCCATAAGACTGGAAAGCTGACTTTGGCATGAAGACCTGTTTGCTTAATTAAATCTCTTCACAAGTAGACCTCCTTTATGACTTTTACATAACTAACAAGCTTAAGTATTACAGATTTTTTTTTCCTTCAATATTATTGAGTAATTAACATTTAATTCTAATCAAATCCCATAATTTCCTGTTATGGTTAGCACAGAGACCCAGCTCCAGGATGCTCAGAGCAAGCTGTCTTGCTTTGCTAAACAGGTACTGCAGAGCAGTAATGCTGCCCCAGAAGACTTCTCTGTGTATTCAATTAAAACACAAAGTTGCTGTCTAATTTACACAAGTAGATGTGTTTCATATGAAAAAATGCATTTGGGTTGGATTAGTACTTATTTCAACATTTGTATATTTAAATACAGAAGGACTAAATGGAGCTGGGGATGTAATTCCTCTCTCTCTGCCTCCCCAGACAGTTTAAAGTGGAGACAAAATGTTGTATGTATACGTAGCAATAACTACATCTGACATAAAATATTACACACACAAAAATAAGCAGAAGGTCTTTTCCTTTTCTTCTAGAGTCTTTGATGTTAAAAACACAGATAGCTTTTTTAAAACATGAATTTTTATAACTATTGCTGTATAAAATATAATATAAATAGATACTATTTTCACTGAAAGCAACATCTACACTTCTGTTTAATTGATAAAGGGATTAACTGGGCCCTAATCAGAACCTAATGGATATTTAAGACTATTTATACTGACTCACCAGGAATTGGACAAGATCTTATTTTTCTTATATCTTCCAGTTTTTGTGCAGAACTAATGGTACTATTATATTTCTGATATCCTAATAAGTATTTTGTAAGATTGGATAAAAATAAACTAGCCAAGCATTCAATGAGAAATAGATAGGAATGCTTGAAAAAGTCTAAGGCTGGGACACCTGGAAGCTCTGGGCCTGCAGAACCAAAGGAAGTCCTCCCACCAAGTGAGAGACCAAAATATTGGAAGCCTCAACCTAGTCTTTCTTATGAGTAGGTACAAATAGGTGTCTGCCAGTGGGAATGTCCCAGGGCTGCTGTGGTAGCAATTCCAGAGCAGCTGGCTCTAGAGCATATTACATCTCTTGGCATGTAGAGGTAAACTTCAAAACCACCAGACACAGAGGTTCAAAATAGCTCCAAGTTCTTATTCCTACAGCAGGAAACCCAGGTGCTCTGGTCCTGGAGATTCCAGCTTCGTAGGGGGAATTTCTGGCAAGAACCATAGGGACTTGTGTCTAGGGACAGTGGTCAGGGCAGGGCTGTTGGAAAGCCTTGCCCCAGTGATTTCAGAGCTGCAATTAATGGTTAAGGATTTGACACCTGTGGCAATGGCACAGCACAGCTGTGCTCTCTGGAGGCCATATTGCCTTTCAGAAGTGTTCTCCTTTGGTGTTTTTTGTTAGTGAGAGTGGACACAGGAGAAAGGTGTGAGATACATGGAGGCACCCATCCGCCCCATTAGCCATATGTGCTTCTCTTCACAGCACCCTTAAGTACAGCAGAGCTCCCAGTTTAGATACAACTGCTTCTGCCCCATCAATATCTGTATACAGCAGTGCTGATGATAGTCCAGAAAAAATAATTTGCAGATACTTAGGTTAGAGTCATCTTCTTTGCCTAACCATCCTATATTTCTCTCTCTTTTTTCATTTTTTTCCTTACATTACCTCATCTGTTTTCTGAAGTGTTGTTCTTCATATCTTTTTTATTTCCATTGCAAATTCTTTGAGATAGGCATTAGTCATTCAGCACGTTTTGTAAAGTGCTGTGTACACTTACACTTCTATCTAAGCAAAAAACAATAAAAGCAACATCTTGAAAGATTTACTGAACAAGGAAATAACATAAGAACATTTTCTTCAAAGAGGATAAAATAGTTAACAAAAAAATTCTCATTTAATCTTACTAGATCATGGGATAATTCCCAGAACTGTGAGATTACTGACACCACTGTGTATATTGTTGTTTTAATTGTTTGCTAATTAGCAGTTCATGAAGCAGACCAAATTGTTGCTTGTCACACTGCACTGGGGCACAGCTTTGGCTCCCCCTATCTCCTACATCCCATCTGTTCTTTCCCCCATTAGCTGTGAGCAGGGGACTGTGCTTGCTTATGGACTCAGATGAGAAAGCATATTTTTCCCAGAAGAAATCTGACTTGACCATTCTGGAAATTTAAAGCATAATTGAAGAAAGGCATGGGGTTTTGTCTTCCCTAAAATAATATTGCACTAAAATAATAATAACAAAAAAACCCTCTACTACCCATCTTCAAAGCTTCAGACCAGAGAAACGAGCAAAGTAACATCAGGGGGAAAAAAAAAAAAAAGATTAAAACATCTGAATATCTGAATAATAGGTTTCAAAGTAACAGACTAGTTTTCTTTGCTGTTTCTATAGCCATGAAGCAGTGAGCAAAATGCACGTGAGCAAAAGCAAAAATGCCAAAATGCAAGCTGCAGCAACTTTTCTGAATAAACATGAAAGATCATTGACATGAAACAGGTCCCTGCTCCCATTTCATGTCATCTGACTCCTTGTTTGAAACACAAGCATTTTATTTTGAGCTCACAGATCCAATTATTATTTTCCGAAATCATACAAATATCTGGCATAAATGGTGTGCATTGTGTCTTATGCCTGACCTAAGTCTAATTTTATTTCAAAGCTGTAAATAATATGGCCTGTCAGAGCTGGAGGCATGAGTTGCAGTCTTCAAAAGTGTTTTAAAAATTCTCCCCAATACCTGCTCTGAAAGTAACGTGAATTTTGTGTCCTCTTGGCAGCACTGTGGCTGTTATTAGTCCTTAATATTGCAAAGCTGTTATCTTTTCATTTCTGGTCATGAAACTGTGTAATGAAATGTGTAGAAATTTTCTAATTCAAGTAAATGGCCTTTTTGTTAGCCTGACATGAATCTTCTGTTTTGTGAAGGGTGGTCGAGAAAGAGCTGTAGAGAGACACAGGGTCACCTCTTGCCTTTCTACAGTGAGATGCTCAGCAAGAGGCATTGCTCTTCTGAGCCACTGGAGCCTCCGACGAGGCTCATCTCTGCAAGGCAAGGGAGCATAATGCCTGAGGAAGGTAACAAAGATAATTCAGTCTCCTCTCTGGTGTCCTGGACAAGGAAGAAAATGGGGTGAACTGTTCAAAAAGTCCGTTACACATAGAATACATTTATTACATTGTTATGTTGAAATATTACTAGAAAAGTTGTGAAGTTACTTAATAGTGAACCTCCATAGTCCTCTATTACCTCACTATTATTCCATCAAGTTACACCATGGGATTAAAACAAACAGCTGGTGACAGGTATGAAACAGTGTACCTGACACATATCAAAAGAAGGAGTTTAGCACTTTGTTGTACTGTTAACATTGGGGAATTAATGTTTTGCATAAAATAAAATATACTTTAAGGTCCTCCAGAGACAGTAAAGTGGCTGTGACATGATCACAACTAAATTCAAGCTGCTGACTGACAAATGTATAACTTGGGAATACTTGTTCTTTTTGTTAAGGGGCAGAGATTTGTTTCAGTTTGGATTATTATTTTTTTCAGAATGCCTGCAGTTTGTCAGGAAACTGAAAATAGATTAGCAGACGCTGCACTTAAAAGATATTTTAGTATCCTCTGAGTGCCATCACAGGTATTCTGCAGGTACTGGAGCTGATGCTTAGGTATTCTACTTTCATCTCTGGTTGTGCCTAACTAAGTGTCTTGACAATAGTTGCTGCCTATCTCCTGCAGCATTTGCTTTGTGCCACTTTCTCACATTCAGAATCAGGCTTTATATTTAACTTTTGCTACAGAGTAGAGCCATTCTTCCTGAGACATTATCTCTTCCTAGCTAAAGACAGAGCAAAGGCATCCACGTTGTTCCTCATATATATGTCTTCCATGGGATACCACAATATTATCTCAAATATTCAGTAGGAATTGAAAGAATGAATTGCTCACGATTATACTCCTTTCTCTTAGATAAATCTCAGTTGTGACAATACTGTCAATAGTGAGAAGCCTTTTTGTCCTGCAGATTCAAATGGATAGATCTTTTCCTCTTCCCTGTTCAACGTATGTGCTAAACCAGTCAGCAATATTATAAAATGCTACAGGCTTAAATGCCTGCCATATGCTGATTGTGCACAGCTGTATGTATTGTTGCATCAGGAAACGGAAAACACTGCCATCCAAATTCTCATTGCCTGTAAAAATAAAGCATTAGCCAAATATCAGTGACTTAAATTTAAGGAGGAGGTAGATAAGGATAAAATGAATAGGAAATTTCTGCAAAGTTTTCATGGCCTAATGGCTGTCAAAGGTGTGCACGCTTTGCATCAGGTAACAACTAGACACACATTAGTAGTCAGAGGAAAGATGACATTTGATCAGTTCTGCCTCATAGGAAACACTAAGTATAGACATGATATATAAAGAAATACTTAGCATTACTTCTCCACAAGTTTTACCTCTTAACTCTTTTGCTGAGGTAGGGAGGAAGTGGGAAGTAAAACAGATCTAAAATGTTGCTCTGATCAGAGATTTTCTAATCTCCGTTTTAGTTTGACACCTAGCAGGGAAAAATGCCAATCAAACACCTCCCTTTGGTGTTTTACACCCACCAGAGTGCAGATGCTTGACCACTGAAAATGGCACCAAAATGAGAATCAATAGCGATATAGGCTGGCCTGAGTGAAAATGAGCCACAACACTTTAAAAATAGAACAAAAAATTTAATCTTCTACTGATTTTATATCAAAGTTACTCAGATCCTCTACAGACAGAGGTATCAAAATACCTAAATTCTGCATAGGATAGGTTGGCAGAACTATACAAACACTTTGCACTAAAAGCCTGTTTACAGTGGTGAGAACTGGGAATGGATTTATTCGAACAGAAATCCAACAAAGGTTCTGCACCATTTCCCTCAGAGTATACAGATATCTTATTCATATTAACCTTTTTATGTGAGTAGACAAACACGCTTCCTGAAACTCAAATAAGACCGTTACATTTATCAGAGAATTTGATTCTAACCATTTACCATGGATTAAGAATCGGATTAAGAATGTATTACAAACAGTATCCAGCTGGAAGGATGTAAGTGCAAAACTGGGTCATATCAACAGCTTTGGCCAACGATTATGTAGATAAATGCAATAATCTAAACAGAATATCAGTGTGTAGATAGTTCCCTAAATGCTATATTTGGAATGATTTTAATATTGTTGCCTATTTAATCAACTGTTGTAGCCACTCTACTAACCGTCTGTCCTAAACACGTGCTGGATATCTGGTGCTTGGATTGCAGGACCTTTGTAGACTCCAGACTTTGCTAGTCAGGAAATACAATGCCTGGATGAAGGCTTTATTAGCAGCTGAAAGCTAGAAGCTTGCAGATTTTCCCTTGCTATTTAAAGTCTGTGGTATACAGGTCTTCCAAGAATGTATGTGCTACAAAATGAAATGATAATTCTAGGTAGATTTAACAATGTCGTTGCTTATAGGACAAAATAATCTTGACAAAAGCAACTATCTTTGCCCCATATAATCTACTGTATAGCCAAAGTGTTTTTGAATTAAATTTGGAATTGGACATATTCCTCAAAGATATTTTTCCTTGTTAATGACAAGTTTCTGATTAAAGATCTGCTTCTTCTGAATACTAAGAGATCTGGAGTAGAAGTCAGTCTTGTCTCAAAACAAAGTTGGTGGCTGAGTAGAAGACTTTTGTACAGAATACAGAAATACATTATAGCTGTCTTTACCAGATGTCTGAGTCCCAAGTAGTCAGGAAATGCAAAATAATATATTGATTTAATAAAATAAGTTCAGCTGTCAAAAGTAGTAATTAAGTCACACTGACAAATTAAAATGTCCAAGCAATATTTAATTCATTGATAATGTCCCCTTTATCTGGAATTATTTTAAAATTGTAATAGCAATAATGATCTTCAAGAATCAGCAGAACATAGTAGAAGGAAAAAAAAAATGGCAATACTATAGGAAATGAAATATTGTTTAAGACTGAATAGTTTCTTTTCACAACTCAGTTTTTAAGACCAGTCCTTAGAAATGCACTGTACATGCTAATAATGCTGTCGTTCAGAGCATCATTTAAAATGGTCTTTTCCATGTTTGTCTTCCAGAATTCATGGTTAAGAGTGTATGCACACCTCAAGCAGAATCTAAAGTGTTTACTGACTGTACAATGGAAGATAATGACTCAAAATCAATTCTTGGCTTCAAATTACAGTCAATTGTGAAGATTATTTAGGAAATAAAAAATAAAAGCAATGTCATAATGAGTTATTCAAGGATTTTAAATACTCTATCAAGAGCTGCAGCTTTTTGAACATAAATCAGAGGATAAATTCTGCTGCAAATGAAGAAAGAATTGCTCATTTTTTGAAAGAGGAAATGTAGAGAGTGGCAGAATAAAGAATCCCTTCAGTGTGATGATTATATCTTCATTGAATCCAGTTTGCTTATTGAGCTTACCTTTGCAGCCTTTCCTTTAAGCTCTCCTGAGCCTCTCCCAGTTCCGTGCAGGAAGGTTTCCTCACTTTTTTTTACAAAACGACTAAGTGTTTGTAGTTTAGACTCCTTGGCTTTTTTCTTCATAAAAAAATCCCAAGTTCCTGCCTACATTTTCAGTGCCATATGGAACAGCCCCCAGCATGTTTGCAGCCCTCACCTGTGTTGGACATGGGAACACTCGGGAATGGTTTCTGTGATGGCTCTGTCATGATGAGCAGAGGGGAAAACTCAGTTTCGGGTGGAATATAGAATGTTCCCAAAGATCAAATACATTTTGGTTTTTATGGTTTTGATGTCGTAGAGGAGGGAAATGCAAAGTCCTACCTTGAAAGCATATTGAGTTACTCATTGGAGTGTTAGGATACTGTTAGGAATAAGATGAGGTGAGTTTAGTAGCAAGAGTTCTGGCTGAGTTCAGACTGGCTAGAAGATCAAATATGATCAGCATGTCCACAATACGGCCAGCTTTAGACTCAGGGCATTCCTAAATAGTGCCATTTTCAGTGCAATGATATGAACAGTGTGGACACAACTTGTACATATAACTTGAATATATAAGTGGAATTAAAATCAAATAAATTTTAGTTCTACCAAAAAGGAAATAAAAAAGCTAGGAAGACTGTACAGGATCTCTGTAATTACCTGTCTATGAGGCTCTTGATAATTTCCTTTGTTTGGCAACATGCAACAGACTTTTAATCACTTTGCTATTATTGTCTTGTCTTTCTTTTCCTTTTTTAAGGGGAATTAAATTCTTCTGAAATCCATCCAGCCCATGCAATTACTAGCATTTTGTGTCTCTGAATCTGGAAAGAGTAAGATTATTTTATTCTCTGACCAGTCATAAGCACTTACATCAGATCTATTCACTGAAGATTTAACATCTATACCTAATCTAATAATTATTTGTTCCCCTGATAGTCATAAGAAATAAACATTTGTAGATCACAATTAATCTCAGTCTAGAATAAGACAAATTATGTCCAGAAGTGATTATTTCACTCTTTCAACTATAAGGGAAGCCCAGCTGAGTAGCCATGGTGTAGACATGTAACCTGGGTATCTCAAGGATAAGCTGATACAAATTTGTCCCACAGCAATTGAAACAGGCAATACCTCAGTATCGAATGCTTGTAGGAACTCTAACACCTTTCACAATTACATCTGCTGATTAAAAATATGAATGGAAACCCTGTGGGGAGGGAGCAATAACTGAACAGGGAGAAAAATGTGGGGATTTAGAAATATCTGGGAGTCAGAAGTGGCTACTCTGAATAAATCAGGAGAAAAAGTGATAGAGGAAATTAGTTAGAGGTCATGCCAGAGAAGTAGTAATATTGTACCCCAGACAATTGAGTAGTCCTTTACAGCACTCATTCATCATTTCTATTTAATCACAGCACCTGAAGCATAAAAGTAAATGTCAAAGCAAACTTTAAAGCTGAGTTAAATGCAGATGGTTGCATGACCTGTCCCACCACACAGCCTGTAAGGCCAATTAGCACAGACATAAGCTTAATAGATCAATTGATTTAAATGTTTCTATTTAACATAATTCATTGAAGATAACAAGGAAACACTAAAATTCCATATTTTTCATTTTACCTAACAAAGTCCTTGCTGCCACTGATTTCTATGCACCATAACATCAGATACATTCAGATTAATAAGAGAAGTATATTCTATAAAAGATAGGACAGAAGCTTTTCTGTATGCCATTGTTTATTTTTGATAGATGGGGCATTCAAGACAGTAGCCTTCATTTCACTTATTTTCAGTCCAGGTGTGGACATTCACAGGTGGGTACTTATTCAAGCAGTTCTGTTGTTCATCACTATCACATTTGTTATATTAAAAGTAATTGCAAATGCAAATATAGAGATGGGAGGCAGAAGGGACAATTAAGTTCTAAATGTGGAAGCAGCCATATCAGGGATTGGCATGCAGCAAGTGGAAAAGTTGCCTATATGATTCAGGGCAGTCTGCCAGCCTTGTAGGTTGTCTCTTAATAAGCTTCAGACTTTTGAGGTTCACAAATTCATACTCATAACTAAAAAGGGCTTGGCTATGATATTTTTTTCATTGAAATGTTGTGCCATGCTGGAATCAGCTCATGAAATAACTTGTTAACCAGTATTCTGGAGTAACAAATATGGAATTAAAAAATGTTCAACAGTCTACATCACTCATAGGATAAGATTTCTGAAAGAGCTGTAAACAAATTTTAATAAATTCAGTATAGAATGCACCCAGAAAGTGAAAACCTGAGAAAAAAGAAATAACCTTCCAGAGACAGAAATTAAGCGATCAGACAACAAAATTTGGGGTCATACTCATAAATCCTGGTATTAAGTAAAATTGAGTGGCTTAAGTATTCAAGTTTGTTAAAGTTATTAAAAAGATAAAAACACATAAAAAACCCCTCCGAAGGACTGACTTGTAAAGTTATATTATATATATAGGAACTGGAAAACAAGATATTCAAAGCCAGTCAATTTAGAAATGGAGGATGTGGCTGCCCACTGCATTATGCTTGGTGGGAAAGCTCAGGCGTTCCTGTATACTCACTAGGGTTATGCTCACTCACCTTCTCACAAGCATCCAACTAGAGATGTTTTCTATACGCAAACTCCGAATGAATCCAAGGTTCATAAGCCCTTTCCGCCCCCTAGAAAAAAGTGTAGGAGAGAGAATCAGTATCAGGAATTTCTTTAGATGTTTCCACTGCCCCAAAACTTATATTATAGCTACACATTCTGAGGTTACTGACAGTCAGTCCTAACAAACACTTTAGCCAAAATTTTTGTGTGTGATTTCTACTGGAAATGGCTTCTTCGCCAAAAATCTCACCTTTCTAATGACAACATGAGTAAACCAGTATGCTGTCATCAGATATGTGCTTAAACTGAGGTCAAAGACAGTAGTGCCTTTCCTACTGGCCATGATGTCATCTTTGCTGGAAAAGTTCACACCTCAGACATGAGTGCAGTCTGTCACATGACCAAAACTGTAGTAGCTATCATGTTTATAAATCACCATTTATTTAGATTTGCATTTCAAAAACATTTATGATTACAATTTTTATTTTGTCTGCAGTTCCTTGATTGCCTCAAGTACCTGCATCCCTTTTAATATCACTTCAAGTAAAACACTCTGTAACTGACTCAACATAGTCTTGTTTTCAGAATTATCTTTTACACACAGGAGATAGATAGCATATTCACATATATTTCAAATAAATCTCCATTTAAATCTTCTGATGTCACAAGTTCACTATCAAGTCTAAAAATATAGTGTCAGTCCAAATTTCTCATACCAGTGACATAAAGACTTTGACAATTAAACTTGTTCGTTAATAAATTATGGGGGCCCTTGATGACATTTAAACTCTCCTAAAAGTAGCAGTAACATTAATAATGCATGGTAGAAATTTGTGTCTTAGCTATCTTCATGATTTCTGTTATCTATCACTAACTCTGCAAATTAGGGAGAAACAGGACTTCAAGCTGAATTAATTAATTTATTCCAAATATTAGCAGCTCATAGCATAGGTGAACAAATGCTTAAACCCTGTATATTAATACTTTTCCTTCTTTAACTGAATTATATGGTTTTGAAGGAAATGTGGTTCCCTGTAATTGTAATATAACAGTGCTGGATGGCATTTTTTTCAAAAGGGCAATCCAACACACGGTATATCTTCTGCCACCTGGGAGATAGCCTCTAAGGAGCTTCTATGTCTATAAGGAGATTCTTTTTTAAAAACAGTAGTGTCTTTTAGCTTAACTCACAGAGGATATGAAAAGAAAAAAAGAAAAAAGGCTATTTTTATACACTATAAAAAAAAAAAAGACAGGAAGATTTTTTTTCTCTGCTTCTTTCCCAAGCATTAATAGAAGTTTTGTCACTATCATTTCCAATATTGGTACACATGCTCAACTTTCCCTGAACTGTGGACAAGGTTTCCCTGAGTGAGATAGGGTAACCAAGACAACATGAAAGCAGCCCTCAGTAGGGTTGCTAGTTTTTCTTATTGTTGAGAAAATGTCCTTGGCTAACATCTTTCTTTTTTTCAGAGTGCTTTGCATTTAAATAATTATTTATATATGTCAAAAAAGTGATAGCTGGTTCGTCTCCTCATAAATAAAAAGCAATCTAAAGGAAATGAAACTATATTGCTTTCCTTTCAGTTAGTTACTTTCATCTACCCCAGAATAACTGTGACATTTAGAATATGTGGAGACTCTAAAGAAGAATTTTTGATATTTATTTATTTAAGAAGAAAAGCTATAATGAATTTCACATTGCACTTTTTCAGTATGCTGGTTTGGGTGCTCACAGCTTTGCCTTCTGTCCTTGAAGTATGTGATCTTCTGAGTTTCCTCTTCATCCTCTGTCTCCAGGGGCTAGGGAAAGAACAGATTGCCTATAATGATATTATTGTGCTTTTTCAACTTTAATACAGCCAAACATATCCTTCAAATCTTCAGGAGTTTTCTGATTGTTTTTTTTTTTTTTTAAACAGATGCAAAATTTACTTTGTCTTCTATTTCTTATATCCTCTTTCTTCCAAAAGAACAGAAAACATTCTCATCTACAGTTTAAAGATGTAGCAAAGGATGAAAGAGTATTTGGTAGTCATACAGAAAAGTATGCTTCTTGGATTCCTGTTTGCTGTATTTTGTTAAATATGCCCAGAGTGTAGAATTTTATCTTTGTCTACACTGTTCAGGGTAAAATTGCCTACCAAGATCATCTAGGTTTATATTATCTAATTACCTCACTGTTCAAGACTTCTAAAGTGTTTTAATTTCTTTAGACATGATAAAGATTTATGAGTGTGAAATGCCTGTGTAAACACTGGGTCAACTTAAATGATTCTCTCTGTTCTTAAAGTCTTGGACATCCTTATCAATTGTTCTGTTTGGAGGAGAAGAAGCAAAATTAAATGAAAAGAATAAAACCTTAGATACTTGAAATGAGTTCTAGAAAACTATTAAAGCAAATCTGAGTTACTGGTAACTGAAAATAAAACATATAACTGTTAAAGCTTTTGCAGAAGGCTCAGTTTTGCGAAACAGAGAAAGTCCAGAGTACTTGTTCCATTAACATTCTTTTTTTTTTTTTTTTTTTTTTTAGTATGTATGTGTGCGCTGTGTTCATTATATCCTATTTTATATTCAGATCTATCATTTTATATAGGTACCAGGAAGTTTATGGACATTAGATCATCTATTCCAGACACCCATCGATTAGAGAAGCCAGTGCATGAGCTTCATGGGGTTCATCACGTGAGATTGGTGCAGACTCAGAGGCCAGACCAAACCTCTGAAAATCTGATCCCATGTTGCTGGATCTGAAAGAGTATATGGGACAGACACTTCCAGATCAAACTATGGGCAGCCATGTGTCCACTCAGATGATGCATTTGTGCTTCACAGCGTGTTTCTTTTTAGCCTAAGAAAAGATGGTTGTATTCTCCTTCCTGTGACTACGGTGGCAGTAATCGTCACACTGGGGAGCAGCATACCCTGTGTGTGTGTGTGTGTGTGTGTGTGTGTGTGTTCAGGACTTAGTATATTGAGATCTTGGTGTAGAGCTTCTAGGAAATATAAAGCATTCTTAAGTATTTGTTGGTGTAATAGATAACAAAACTTTATCTATTAGCTACGTGTAACAAAGACATTATCCAATAGAATAGAATAGAAAAAAAACAATAATTCACTTTCGCATTTCAAATCATTGAAACAAGCCGTGTTGCTTTCCTATTGAGATTTCCTGACATGGCAAAAATAGTAACAATGGATTCAGCATTAATGAGGATTAGAAAAAAAATACATTTTCAATATAAGCAAATAAAAATACTCTGTTAAAAAGTTCTTTTTAATAGCATCTAGTGCTCTTTTGCTAAATGAGTTGGTGACAGAACTTGAAAGCGGTATTGGTGACTAATAAAATTCAGTAAGAATGTTGTCCCTGATTATAATACAGTTTTGAAAGTTGCATTATGTTGACATGAAATTAATGTTTGCATGACTGTGCTGGAATGTTAGTGAAAAGCAATTTGGGATCATTCCACAATAACCTGAGAAACCACACGGTCTAAATATTTTCTGGCTTTGTTTCTTCTCCCCACTCCCATCTGCCTGGCTGTAGGTTGAGGAAGAAAGAAAAAAAGAGATCACTGGATATGTTAGACTGATTTTTCTTTTAAGTAGTTAGATACTGTGGTAATTTTTTTTTTTTTGTTCACTGAATTGAAAGTCAATTAAAATGCAATTATTAAAATGCAGTTATGTATGTGTATAGTAAACATTCAGCTTTGTAGGATACAATTTTACTTTGAAAAATTATTGAAGAAAACATCTGTTCTTAACACTTGTTGTATTAGCACATATGGTATTAATACTTTGTATCAAGTAAGTTACTTTTAAAATCAATGTCAGTTACAGCATTGTGCTTTACATTACATATTCAAAAAATTTACACTCTAGAAACAAAATTCCCTTGATGCTACGAAATCTGAAAAGGGGCAGTTTTGCTTATTGGCTCTTCCATCCGCAGACATACACCACAGAATTTAGTTAAAGGCAATACTACAGTGCATCTGTTTCAAGCAGATGTATGGTTTTTATCATCAGCACAAAAAAGCAAACACCAACATAAATGACCATATCCATATGCTACTGACACTTATTTTTGTCACTTGTGTAACATAAATTATATTTAGCTAACTTAGCATATTTTAAAAACAAATGGGTTTCTGCTCATATATCCTTTTCTTAGTGTTATTTTTTGTTTCATTCCCCACTAATGGGAGTTCATTGCTCTCAAGTGGCAACAAAATTGGAAAAATATAGTAAGCTTTTAAATATTGTGCATTCTTGCAGAAAGTTACATTTCTGTGTTTATTTTAGAAGGCTTGGTTTGAAGGACACCAGATACTGGCTGATCTTATATTCACAGCCCGGACAGTCTGCCCACTCACTATGAGTCCTAGCTGTAGTAATGAGTTTGATCAGACTGTAAATTAGTTTTCTACAGTTTTATGCTGATTAAATTATTCCCTCGTGTGGGATTCATGATTTAGTAAAACAAGGATTGTGGAAAATATGCTAATAATTTCTGCTATCAGTAACATTTCCAAAGTGCCAATTCCATCAAATATAATATCAGAAGTTGCTGATAGCAATATTTCCCCCATTCTCTGTCTCTGTTTTGCTTCACTTGGTTTTAGCTGGTTTAAGAGTATGAACACAAGAATAGCTTGCCTAAAGACGTTGCAGGATCCCTGTTGCTGGAGGTTTTTAAGAACAGTTTAGATAAACTAATGGTAGAGAGCATACAACTGCAGTTTATTCTGCTGTGAAATAAACAATTTTTTCAGCTACCTTCCAGTCCTGTTTTTCTCTGGTCCTGTGAACCTATGATTTGTAGATTATTCATGGAAATAAAGTTGTGGGTATACAGCAAATGTGTGCGGTCCTCATAATCTTCATAATCCATGGCCTGACTTTTTCTCTGTTTGCTCAAGTGGAAAGGAGATTCTATGGCTTTCCTGGGTCACCACTTTTAGCGTTTAACTGTCTGTATAATTATACATATTTTCCTAATATCAACCAAATCTTCTCTGTTAAATTCATTTATTCTTGTCCTGTCCCTAGTGAACATGAAAAATAATTGCTCACCAATGAAGGTCTCTTTATATTAGCATAACAAAAAATAATAAAATATAATAGCTATGGAGTCCACCTGATGATCTTATAGATCCTGCCAGCAAAGCCTTGCTTGTTGCAAAAGTCAGGTAAGGTCTGAAGATTTCACATACCTGGAGAAGTAGTGCTGATATTACCAGAGGCTGAGACTACCCTAGTGATTGCTTTGAATGGAATTAGTAATCTTTAAGGGTTAGGTTTTTTTGCAATTTGCTTTTTCTCCCACAGAACTTATGCTAATATGATATAGATATGTATCAGATCTTATCTACAGATATATCAAAAATATATGCAAAATATATGGAATACATTACCTCATTCCTGGAAGTGTTCCAGGCCAGGCTGGATGGGGCTGTGAGTAACCTGGTCAAGTGGAAGGTCCCTCTGCCGATGGCAGGGGGGTTAGAACTAGATGATCTTTAAGGTCCCTTCCAACTCTAACCATTCTGTGAGTAACTTCCAGCTTGCTAAAATTTACCTGTTTCTTCTTATCATGTCTTTATGTATATTGCATGTCTTAATCAAATAGGAAAGGAATGCATATTTTCAACATATATTCAAATCTTAAAAATCTCTAAAGCAATTGTGTAAGATGCATGTAATGCATCTATTCAAGTATTCAAGTCACTATAGAATTTTCTCCCAAACATCATTTGTTAATCTTTGCTGAAAATGTAAATAACATTTTCTTACAATATTTGTTTACCCCAAGTAAAAAAGGAGAATTCTTTCTCTTTATCCTTTGATTTACAGTATTTTATAAGCTGGAAAACTTGTCTTTCTGTCTCCTTGAACCTTTTGTTTAAAAAAAGAATCAGTTTCTTCCAGCTTTTCTACCAGACACATTTTCTGTGTCTTGTTTTAACCTGCCTGTTTTCCTCTGGCCGCCTTTCCATTTTTTACGTCTTTATTAAAGTGTGGTGTCCCCACAATCTAAAATAGTCCTAAATCTGGGACCTCACACGAGTCATCTAGAAACTGCATTGTGATCTCTCTGCTTTATTATATAAGCAATTTCTGTTAAAACACACCGGATTGAGTTACTTCTTTTCTGTAACTGTGGGGCATTACTGACTCGTATTCAATTTATGATCCATCACAACTCCCACATCTTCTTGTATATCACTGCTAAACAGTTATTCTTCATTTTGTATCTGTGTGTATTTTTCTCCTTTCCAGCAGCAGTACTTTGCATTTTTCTTTATTGAATTTTGTCTTGTTTTTGAGCCATTTCTTCAATTTATCAAAATCATGTTGAAATCCTATCCAGTCCTATGGAGTGCTTATAAACTCTTATATCTCATATAATTTACAAATGCTTTTAGTGTACTTTAATAGTTGTAGTCAATATTTTTTTTTTAAAAAAAAAGGTGCCTAGAACAGACAGCTAATATGCTTTCTGTTCTCAGTAAAACAGGGATAATAATTCTCTGAAAAGAACAGCCTTTGAAGGCAAGTAATTTTTACAAGTGTCAAAAAGGGACTGACAATGACTAAAAGAATATCTGGTGTTTTCAAAACTCTCTTTCTATGTTTTAAGAAGAATTTATAATGTCATACTTCCAGATTTCATCTGATTTCTAGTTATATCAGCTCAGGATGAGAACTGTAATGTCACATCATCCCGGATCAAAGTCAGAAGTTTTTTCACTTTCTAGAGCATTTACTACTCTGTGCTGTAGAAGGAAGAGTATTAAGCTTGATGACTCTTTTATCTGATTCAGTACTGCAAAATCTAAATTCCTAGCCACAGCGAGAAAACAGAGCACCTCTAAGTGAGAGCACAACCTGAAAAGATGGCAATGTAGTGCTGTAGGGCTATGGAGACCTAGCCGTGTACAAATCCTGCTTGACATCAAGTAAGTTTTTAAGGAATGTTGGGGGTTTTTTTGAGAGAAGGGTTATTTTGCCTGTAAATGGAGCAGAGCTGATGGGTGTATCATCAAAGGACAAGGGTGGAATGCTGGACTTACTTTTCAGAGAAGAACTTGTATCCAAAGCTTTTAGAGATATTGCTATTGCAGAATCTAGATGGTTTTGGAAGGCCAGAAATAAAGCATGCCAACAGGATTTTAATGCATGTGCACATTGCAATAGTGTCACGAGAAGTTATGTCATGGAGGGAAAGAAAATCTCAAAAACACAGGCAACACAACCACTCAAATTTATTCATGCAAGGCATTGATGTAACTGGGAATTCAAGAAGCAGCTCTTTCCTTTATCTTCTGTAGCAATTTCTCAATTTTTCAACCGCTGCTTTGCTCCTTTTGACCTCATTTAAGTTGTTTGAGGTAAAAGCTGTCCCCACCTCCCTGGCGTTGTGGAAAGCACATCAAACAGCAGAAAGAAGAATTTGTTTCCAAGCTGCAGAAACGTTCTGCCAAACTCTAATGAACAAATCACCTCTACTGCTGTATTTCATTTGCATATTATTTTTTTTTGTGGAAAATGAGGGAAGAGTGGAAATTAATTCCTTCTCAGCCTTTTCCTTGAAAAGAAGCACTGTGGCTAAAATTTGAACTGGTTTCCTCAATTCAGTTATACTGTAGATGGCCTTTGGACTAGCAAACACAGACTTTTATAGGGAAGCTATAACATGACTCAGCTGTACAGAAAAAGAAACACTGCAGAAAACATTTTTTTTCTTTGTTGATTTACTTTAATTTTACTTGGGATCACCCAGTTTGCCCATTAAGTGGCTGCAATATTTTCTATAGACTTAGGAACGAGAAATTACTAATACTATAGTCAGTTAAGGAGAAATATAGATGTAATTTACCAGTGTTTCAAACTAACAAAATGTTATGTGATGATGCTAGTTAGGTCACCAGACTTGAGCTGTTAATTCCTGAGAAGAGTCATGGTGTATTATGCGGGACTTAGTGTTTCACAACATAGTCATGCAGTTTATTGGAGCTGGCTCATGGCCACCACGAGGTACAAGCAAAGCAAATAGTATAGTATAGATATACTGTAACCATTCCAGGTTGAGAACTGAAATAATCTTCTTTTGTTAAACTCTTCTCATCTTTATAACCATCATGCTACTGAGGTTTTCTGCACTAATTTTTGCATAAGATGAGGAATGGTGACCCGTCAGTAACTGAGAAGATTGACACACTATTGGCAAAAGTAACCTGTAAAAGTTATCTATAGATAGACACCAGCAGTCTGTAGAAAGTGATCTTGGAAAAAGTGACAAAATCAGTATAACAGAAACTATCTGTACACACAATTCACAGTCATCCATAGCAGTAACTGCATTCATTGTACATGTTGTCCAGCAAATTTGTCCAGAATGGACATGCATTGAAGATTAAGATGTGTATTGAAGATTAAGATGTGTTTTGAAGGCTGAAGGGGGGAAAAGTATTTTGTACACTTTTTCTTTGCTTATCAATCAAGTAACACATATTTTAAAATATTTTCATGAGCATTTTTTTTGAATCACAGTAGGGATCAAGAACCTATAAAAGTGCATATTTTTTTCCCCCAAAAGTTCCAATATTTCCCTCATATGTTGTGCATTATGCATGTATGTCTGTGATTCTGTTGCCCTCAGGCTTGAAATCTGTAGTTAAATGATTATTAGTTTTTAACTTAAAAGAAATTGCCTAAAACATTTTGGATCTTCAAAAGTGTTTGAGATTTTGCATATGGGTAAATTGCGCTCACGTTCTTATAAATGTTATTCATATTCTTTCCACTTTCCTTATTCTTCCATCCTTGCTGTTTTTAATCCTTTTACTGTAGTAAGCTTATGCACATTTGGGCAGCCTGTAACTGGCACTCTGATGGGAAGCATGCTTAGACATCCATTTAATCAGTTAAAGAACAGGCCACTCTGGTGTGAGCAATAATCTGTCCCAGGACGTGCACATAGTTCATATTGCCCTGAAAATCCTTTCTACAACAGGCACTGTTGTTCAGTTCTGGCCAGGTAATTTTTTTGTCAATATCAAGACATTGTAGTGTAGTATATTTGTCTTGTTACAGTGTTAAAAGAGCCAAGTGATTGCAGTGAACATGACAAGACACAATAGTAGTTGACTCATCTATTACAAAAGGGTTGCCCTACATGAATCAATCTACATTCGTTTGTGCATTGTAGTAAAGATAATGTATACCAATTCTCAAAGGATCAGCCTTATATTAATTTATTCTATGGATTTAAGAGAAAGAAATGTTGAAAACTTTCAGAGCATGATAAACATAAGACTACTTTGTTCCCATTGAAAGATTTATATTCTCTCCCAGTGTAAAAGTGTATTTATTATTATTGGAGTCAGGTCAATAAATGGTTATAATAATGATGTTGGCAAAAGAAGTAACATTCAGTTTCCTTTTTTTTTCTTCCCTACAGTTCTATGCACACAATAACAAGTCACTCAGATGATATAATGTTGAATCTCACTGAAATAAGTGGCTACCTCTGTAGAATGTTTCAAAATTGAAAATATAGAAGAATAAACTGTTACAAGGGAGAAGGCATGGAGGAAGACAGCATGCTCTGAACAAAAACTAGCTTTTAGGAATTTAATCAATTCTACTCTGTTTTTATCACTCAGTCCCATCTATTATTCTGTGTTGGACATGAGCACATGAAATCCCTCAAAAGAGGTTGGCTTATTTGCTTTGCGTCTGCAAGCAAAGCTTTTATTGAATTCGGAGAATTTAATTTAAGGTAAGGAGGGGTCTACTCTTGGTAAAGCCGTAGTCAAAAAATCATCAAAGTCATTATATGAATAAAGAATGGAATAGAGAGTAATGGAGGAATGGAGATGAAAATGAGGAAGAGTAGACTGTCTTTCAGAAAAAACAGTTTGCCTTAGAAGAAAAGAGTGGACACAATATTAGTTTATTATGGACTGAAACAGAAAGATAATATGGTTTGTCTTCCTATCTCATTAGATATGAACATGACAATATTTTCCATTAAATTGCTGTGTCCAG
This sequence comes from Limnodromus scolopaceus, assembly GCA_028565335.1. Classification (NCBI taxonomy): domain Eukaryota; kingdom Metazoa; phylum Chordata; class Aves; order Charadriiformes; family Scolopacidae; genus Limnodromus; species Limnodromus scolopaceus. Next base: position 197,052,605 of record JAOXNO010000001.1, on the reverse strand, counting down.
AGTCACTGAAGGTTGCTTGGTAAATTGGTGGGGTTTTCAATCATTTTTGAAACATCACTGAGTATCACTGACACCAAAATTGAAGATGATTCAAAAGAGAAGTGAATAATTCTATAGATATAAAAGTATCTAACAGAAATGTCATAAGTTCTGCAGCTTTGGAAGGTATATTAAGTTTTTTATTTCAAGTTCAGTCCTCTTAGGTAAATGAAAAGGCCTGTGTTATCTTGTGTAGACATGTAATTGGTGGCATACACAGAACTTTTGCATCTAGCAAAACAGTGTTTGACTTTGGCCTTATTTTGCTTCAGAATATAAAGTCTGCTTCAATTTTCAATGTATCACATCAGGATATTTGAGGAATGTTCAGCTTGTTTTGTCTAAATAATGCATTCACTTATTTTAAACTAAGAGTGAAAATTGTTGATCCAAGTAAATTGTATTTCCTGCTAGGTAGACGACTGACATACAGTAGTGTATGTAATTGTAATAACTAATGTATTTTAAGATTAATATCTTTGATTGGAATAGTTACAAACTTTTTATTATCACTTTGCTTTTGTATTGTGCATCAAATTTTGCTTAAATTCACTGTGACCTAAGCATTATACATTCTGATTCAATCATAGCTTGAAGACATTGAGAAACTTCTTTTTTCTTTCAAAGGACTTGAAGGGCAAATGCAGCAAAATAATGTCACTCAGGCATGAAAATGTTTTTTCTGATTACTAAAGCTCCACCTCAGTGTCTTGTAAGAGAGAGCTCATGGTTGGTCAGGCAGCCCTCTATTGTTTCTATCACCTAAGAGATCAGAATTTGGATTTGACATTAATTTGCTTCAGTGAATTTTGAGAGGGAATTATTTTTGATTCCTTAAGGTCAAAGTTGCTTTTTAGCAGCTTCTTAAACCAGTGCTTGGAATTCCACTAATATGAAATTCAAGGAGGAATATGAAGCCTTTGGAATCTTTCCAGAAATACAGGTGATGTATTGAAATGATACTCAAATGAAAGACCCATAGGTGAAAGGAAAGCAGAAACCAGGACTTTATCTCACCTCATTTTAGACATGTGTAGTGTAGACATCAATGTCTGAGCCAAGCAGACGTTGCTAATCAGATTCCCTTTATAGTCAAGGGAGAGAATCATCTGCTTTTGTAGCTGGGTGCATTTGATGGAATTTGGATGTCTTCTTTGGGATGATATAATTCCCACGTAAAAAGTGTCTTTTTCTCTTCCTTGACTACAAAGGGATACAAAAATGTCTAGCTTAGATGCAGACATGAAGATAGCTATGTTTGGTTAAATAAATGCTGCTTTGAAACACTGCAAACAATGGCAATAACAAATTACTTTGCTGGTACATTCATGACTTTTTAAAATAACAATCCAATGCTGTTGGAAACACACAATGACAATGTTAAGGTACATCTGTAAATTGTAATTAAAAAAAAATAATCAGGAGAGGTTATTGCTTTGCTTTTAAAGAAGAACAATTAAAAAAAAAGAAAAGAAATTGCTAGTTAACACTTACTAATTTGCTGCTACCCAGTCTTTTACTACTGCTTTTAAAAATGCCCACAGATCAAAGGGGCTGCTTGCATTCTTCAACAGAACAACGTTCTGATGTGTAAAAGGAAGGAACAGCCCAGATGAGCCACAAAGAACAAATGAGCAGTATTATCAAAAGCTTGTCAGCAGTGGGGTAACCTGAAGGAGCTAGTTTGCAGCCCGAAAAGAAAGCAGCACAAGCCTTCTAAAGCAGTCAGAGAAGGTTTTACACTTTTAAAAAAATAAATTACAACATAAGTTCTCTGTATTACTACAGTTCTTATCATGTTGGTCCCTCTTGTGCAAGAGCTCCACACCTTCAGTCAGTCTCGTTCCTTTTCTCTGTATTCCTCTCTTTCTTCTGAATGAAGGGGGTCTTATGGCTGCTTCAGGGACCTCAATCAAATGAGTCTGCGGCATTGATTCATATGGAGGCATTAGCATATGTCCCAGCTTACTCATTATGTGACTTATTTTCCAAACATTCTATTTAGGTATCTGTTATTATTAAAAATTATTTGGAGTAATAATACTTAATTACTAATAATTATTAAAAATTAGTATTATACTAGTAATATTAAATAATTAGTTAATAATTTTTAAAATTTGCAAAGAGATCTGCATCTTCTAAAATGATACTCACCTCAATTTCTTCAGTTCAACATTTAGTCTGGAACATCTTTAGCAGTCCTTCCAAAATCTAAGTAATGCTGTTTCATTGCAAAATTTTGCTTCTTAGCTCTCTTTTAAGATAATATAAATAAGATGAATTAATATACTCTTCCTGAGACTTTAACATGCATACTGTTGACCTTTATTGTAGGGAAAAACGGTTGTTCAATCACAGACTTTGATGTTTTGCTCCTAGACAGCCTTTAATCCATGACAATCCTGCCCTGTCTCCCAAGCTTAATTAGCTCATTTAGGACTCTCAGGAAAGATCTTGACAAAGACCTCTTGAGAGTGTTTCTTCTCTGTTCTTCACTTTCCCCTACACACAAAGAAATGTACCACTGAAATAAGACAATGTATCAGAGAAGGAAATAGAATAAATGTGTCAAATTTAAGGTTAACTCCATAGTAGGTATCATCATTGCCTTGGAGTTTCCAACTTTGGAGACTGAATTTCTTATGGTGTTTGTTTTTACTCTCAATTGATAGCATTTTTTTACTTTTAAAGCTGTAACTAAATCCAAGTAGATATCAATTGTTATGAAAAACTTTGGCACCAGGATAAGAAACTGTGGTGAAATAAATACACTGTATTTACCAAAGTGGGATTAGTTTATTTTTTTTTTAATTTCAAATTCAAAAAATAATATTGGACTATTCAGACTTGTTGAGATAGCCTGGCTCAACATTTTTGAATAAAGTGGTTTACATTTTCTTCATAATATATGTTGACAAACCTGTACCTATATCAGTATATATAAAACCAGAATTCTGATTGATCAGAATACTCTTTTAGAACTTTCTTTCAGAAAGACTTTTTGAAATAAGGAAGATTCTTCCTAACTGAAATATAGCAAGGCTTTGAAATAATTAAATTCTTCTCAAAAGAGGATTGCTGTATTTTGCAGTGCTCTAAAGCAGCATAAAGTTCTTCTTTGTTAGCTGACTGACTTGAAAATATCCTAAAATCTGTTTACTGGGAAAGATGCACAGGAAAACCTTACTGGTGGTGCCATATGGAATAATTACAGTGACAGCCCTCAAAGGGGTAAAGCAGTAGGATCTGTTTTGTACAGTCAGAGCAGTAAATTAATACCCCAAGGATTAACTCGCCAAAGTCTGAAGTAATCAGTAGTGCAATAATTGTATCATAGACAGTGAATTTTACCCAGCTAAGCTGTCACTTTCCTTCTGCCCTACCGGATTGCTAATGGGAACGCGATCTGCCAAAGAGAAGCTGGAAAAGGTCTAGCGCTTGACTGTATTCCAAGTGACCACGTTAACACAGGTAACTGATCATGATAGCATAGCATCTCATATATTTATTTATCATTTCGTATTTGTCTTGTGGACATGTTGATGAAAAACCTCATAAGCCTGTGGATGCTTAATAATAGGTAGTAACAAAATGAGCCTGTTTGTCACACAATAGTTTTCCATATAAACACTGGCATTTTTTAGCTATGCATTCAGTGTTTCATGGTGATTTTAGGCAATGTTTTCAGTGAGTCTGGGGAAAGTAACATGACTTTTATCACCCTGTATATGTTAACTCTTTGAAATAAAGCATGGTGTCATATGGCTATGTAAATCCTCACTTTTGCAGTGAGCAACGTGTTGAAACACGTTTAAACAAGGACAATATTCTTTGTTACTAAATTCATGACTAAAAATAAGTTTGGTTTAGTGACCGTGTCTAGTTCTTTTATATTTTTATTTTTAATAGTAGGAATGATCTTTCTAAATCTGTAGAATGATCTTACAGCTGAGAATGTTTTTAGAGAGCTTTTTGAAATGTAATATGCTGTATAAAGATCTCTGCTTTAACATGATATTTGACTGCAATTTTTAAAAGACTAAGTATCAGAGGCTATTTTAGTATGAAATTGAACTTTCTATATGCCACCAGAAATTTGCAGAATATATGGGATGTATAAAAAACCAGCAGAGCTGGAGAGCCTGTACTTTTCAAATTAGTCAGATGATTCACTTTCTTTAAGTACTAAATGCACATTCTTGTGCTGTGTACTGAAGTGGCTGCAATAAACACTGTATTTACTTTTGCATCAACTTAGCTTCACTGTTTTGAAATAAAGCTATTTTTTGCCTATGGAGACCTTAATTTTGGTAATATGTTAAGTGCAGTGAGATGAATACAGACATTCTATCTGCTTTGTGATAAAGCTAAATTAATACCCAAAGGATTAACTTTCAGCATGGCGTGTGCTGATTATTATTTTAGAAATTACTATTGCATGCTCTTTAAAACACTGTTCCACCAAATAGGATGCTGGGAGTGGGGGGTGGGAGCGTAGTACTTCCAGTCCAACATGAATAAAATACTAATTCAAACACAGCATCTTTTTACCTCTCTCATATCTGTTTTAACAATTTCAATTAAGTCCTGGGGTTTTTCGCTTGTTTTTTTGTTTTTATCCTCATTTTCACAAAGGACTTAGTTGCTATCCCGTAACTTCTATATTCTTCTTCATCAGTGCTATGTCAACAAACACAGAACTCAAATTCTGGTGCCAACTGCACACCAGCAAAGTGCCATTCTGAAAAGCATCTCTTCTACCATAAGGAATTATGGTGTTTCAGAATGATACTTAGTTCACTTAAGTCCTTCCTTCTTTGTGAATTGTTATAGGAGGTGTTGGCTTCTGCTGTGGTTAGCAGCCCACTGAAGTAAATGAGATGACATCGGGTCAGCTCCCTTGGTATGTTTAAGCAAGAAAGAAGTATTGGATTTGAGTAGTTTTCCATGAAAACATGACATGCTATCTGAAGGTTGTTTATAAATCACTAAGGTCTCATTATTTGTAAAAAGTTTTCAGCAAATTACATAAAAACCCCATGATCTGTGCTGCAGACCGTTCTAGAAAGGCTTTACTGATCCAAAATTGAGAAACCTAATTGAGTGGCCTAAAATGCATACAAAATGTGTTTAGTGCCAGATGAGTAACTGAACATAAGAAAATAAAAAAAAAAAAAAAAAACACAGAAAATAAAGTCCAAACACCTCTAAACTTACAGAGAATATATAAAATCATATGCGTTCAATTGTACTGGTTATCTTGTAAAGCAAAAATAATTAAATTTTCTGTTCTAATTACTTTATAAAGGGAATATTGCTAGATTTTTCATTCATTTTTGAAAAAGGTAAAGATTAATTTATTTCCATCAAGGACTACTTTTACTGAAGGCCTGTATGCAGCTTTGAAACACCTGTCTGAAATCCTGTTTTATACAAACTGACTTATATCAAATATTTCACTTTCAGGTGAATATATGATAAAGTCAGGAAGTAATTAAAGTGTATTTCCCCACAGAAGTTATTCAGAATACTTTGTCTATTAAACTGAATCATACTTCAGAAGTCTAAGAAATGAAATCTGTTAGTTATAAAACTTTGTCATACTAATGCATATTTGCCTTAGGCTTGTGCTCTCAAATAAGCCTGATGTAATTTCACCCTTTTATTTTGGCTTAATGCTTTTCCCATAATAAATATATAAATAAAACTTCTAGCTGTATTTTAAACCTATTGTGTACTTTGACAATCATAGATGTAAAAGTTGCGAGATGGTAAGTGCTGCAGGGCAGCAGAGCTCTACATGTTCAATGGACTTTGCAATCCATCTTCTTCTTGTCTTACTATCTTGCTCATTCCCTATTAGCCTATCATAATGATCTTCCACTGTCAGTTCATACATATTCCAGCAATTCCCCAGAAACGACACATTGAATAATTTCTCTTTTTTTGCAGTCATTTATTTGTAGATTAGCCTCTCTAAACAAATAAAGACCATCTTGTTGTCCTCATTTAAATGGACTCTCAAGGCCAACTGATCATTTTTTCTTCTAGTTTGTAGGGCTATCTTCAATAGTATTACTCATTATATTGTCTTACTGCTTTGTCAAGTGCATGAATACCCAGAATTTTGCTTAAATGATATGTTAATACCTCAATTAAAAATGGAAATAAGAGCAGAAAACCTTTGCCAGTCTCAGTGAACTATAAATTCTGCACTGTACGCAAAGATAAAGTGATGCTTTGCCAAGCTTTTTACCGGGAATAGAAAACTTTGTGCTGTAAATATAACAAGTATATCCACAAATTAAAAACAAAGACAAAGATGCTGAAGAATTTCAACAACACAGTCTGGCACCACCACACCAGAGATGCATTGGACACCAAAATTCTCTATAATCTGTCTCAGTCCCAGTGTCTAGAGGAGTGTGCTGGGACTAGCTATCTGGGCAGAACTTTATCACTAGAAAAGTACTGAAAGGGTTAAAAAGAGACTGATATGAACCTTTATGACTAAAAAGAGTCTATTGTTGCAAAATGCATAGGGTTCTAATAAAGAGTCCCGTTGCAAAAATAGTAAAAAAAGAGTCTGAAGCAGATAGTGGGAAGAGGTGTTTCTGTTAACTCTGATGTTTCTTAAAATTTTAATACAGCTCGAGAAATTTTTAGGTGGCATAGTCTGTTGAAGACTTCTCTGGGATATTCTAAATTTAAAGGAAAGACACTTGGGCTTACAACTAATACCATTATATGTATAATACATTAAAGCCTTCTTGTTAAGGATTCTTTATAGCACACTTCAAAATTCCTATTCTGAGATGATTTAAAAGCATTATAATACACAGCCAGTGT
>JAOXNO010000001.1:197013767-197025379 GCA_028565335.1 Limnodromus scolopaceus | reverse complement strand
TCTAAATCTCCCCTCTTCCAATTTAAAACCGTTGCCCCTTGTCCTGTTGCTACACTTCCTCGTAAAGAGTCCCTCTCTGGCTCTTCTGTAGGTTCCTTTCAGATATTGATAGGCTGTTATAAGATCTCCCTGGAGCCTTCTCTTCTCCCGGCTGAACAACCCCAGCTCTCTCAACCTGTCTTCATAGGAGAGGTGCTCCATCCCTCTGATCATCCTTGTGGCCCTCGGCTGGGATGATCAAATCAGGTCTAATTAAGTCCAAATTATTTCTTAAAATCTTGAGGACCAATGTGCAGATTAGATGGCCTGCAACATCTACACAGATACATATTTTCCTATAGTGCTAGAACACCTGACCACAAAGAATGGGTGAAAGAAGTCCAAACACAGATATAAATTTAGTCCAGGAAAACACTTACCCAGTCAAAGGTAATCAGAAAGCACACAAGAATTATGTTTTCAAGACAAACATAAAGTTTAAGGCTGGGGCTTCTGAAAAAATATGCAGTGCAATGTGATATTTCTTTAAGATTTTGTCAATTAATTCCAAGACAAAAATTCCACAGGTCTGTGTAACTATTTGAAACTCTGTAGCTTATTCATTTCTGCTACAGCATTTGCATAGTTACTTAAATTTCTGCTACGTTAGATATCCAAGAAGTTGTCAAATTAACTATTCTGCATATATTTCCTTTAAAGCTCATTCACAAATATCTCAGGTCTTAAGTCCCTTGATGGATGCAGTATTTGTTACAAGTCCTTTATGTAAATGTCTTTGATAGGTTTTACATGCCTATCTCATACTGGTATAATTGATTTAACTATCTGATATGGTATCACCATCATTTTTATTTACAAGTACCAGAAAAGGATGAGGCATTGATACCACTGTTTATTTTTTGCTTAAAGTCCAAAGTTAAAATCTCTAAACTACAAAGTAGGAGACTTGAGACTTCAGGCTTTTCTTACCTGAATGTTAAAATAACAAGCTTCTGGAAGCTTATTGCTCCTTAGGCTTAGGCACCTGCTTCATCTTCAATCTAAACCTCTGTATGAGAGGCAAAAGAAGAACCTGGAGGACAAAAGGTGGACAAACAGCTGGAAACTTGACTCTCCAGCTAAGTGGTTGAGGCAGCCAGCTAGCAGACCCCAGATCAAAACATTGGTCTCAACATTAACTCTTTTTTTTGCCCAGTAATCTAACATAAAATGCACAAACAGTCCATGGCAATGATGCCAGACCTCGGGTTGACTCCTATGAGATGCAAACTCTAAGGGAGTCAGGAATCATAAGCAGACAGATAGCTCATACGGTTTTTGGTGTTTCATTTTCATGTGTTTCTCTGTCTTTTCAGAGACACACAAACAATAGAGAAAACAACAGACAGAAGGCAGCACTGACAGTAACTATTTAATAAAAGGATTTTGTACAGTCTGCAGCAAAAATGAGTAGGGAATTTTTCCCTTTCCAACCTCATTCAGTACTAGCAATATAAAAAGCTGCATGCAACAACTGGAGACTTTAAAGAATCACACAGAAGGGAGACTTTTAAATTGACAGCATTCCTTTAAGTCAACTCAGTACAAACTAGCATCACTACATGACACTTATCTGTGACTGTACTTCGCTGTCATCATCAAAATTTCACAGAAAATGTGGAACTAATAATTTGTTTTGAATAAGACATTCTGCTCATTTGTGTTTACTGCCTAGGTGGCTGTTATGTCTCTCTTAGAGATAAGACTCATGTGGCTGAAGTGCAAGGTCCCAGCTCACTCATAGCAGTTTAAAACGGATTACTGTCAAGAGTAAGGCAAAAATATTTGGGCCTTTGTATTGTAGCCACATTAACTGTATGCAAGTAACACAGGGAGATGTCTATTGGTGAAGTCTTGAGAGGGGACCTGCATGAACTGGCAAAATGGATATTTTTCATACTTCTTCCTTCAATTTGGAAATGCCTTGTTTACAAGGAATGCAAAAGTTGTGGCATTGGTGGAAGATGGCAATAAAGATTTTAAAAGGCTGTGTCATGCTGTGGATGTAAATTACAACTAAATTCCTCTTAAGCAGCTCATATTTAAAACTGAAACAGTGCTTGACTATACTGTGAAACACAGCTGTCTACTAGTGTCGGCTAATTGCAGGATTTTTTTGAGATGATTTTTCCAAGTTTGCTACTTATAACTTAAGTAGCCTCAAACTTATATAGTTTGCCCTATAAAAAAATACACTGGGGTAAACTAGATAATCTGTGCTCCATTATTTGGGCAAAGGGAGGCTGAGATAGCCCTATGAAAGGAAAAATATTCATAATGGAATATGAGGAGATATTAAACCATGTCAGTATATCACTGCCATCAAGCATCAGCAAAAAAAAATCCAGACTGTTTCCATGCACACCTATGCTTTCTAGATTAACATTTGGCCTTGGAAAGTGGCACGACTGTGTTCATCTGGCATCGCACATTATTCACATATCAGGTAATAAACCCTGCACGGATTGATATTAGCTGTACTCTTCATCTATGGTATAGCTAAACTGTAATCCGGACAAAGTCGTAGTGGACAACTTGGGGGTACTGAATGTTACTGAGTGGAGGATGAGCGCTACAGTTCCATTAAATCCTTCTTCCTCTAACTATGCTAATTCTACCAACATTCCTTATTCCTATCCCTCTGTTTCTGCATAATAATGACCTTTATGTTCACATTACATTTCCTTTATTTCTTTATGTCCCTGGTCCCTCGTTTCAGGCCCCCATTTGACCGTATGTTCCACCAACACCTCTACACAAAAAGTGAACCCATTAATATAAGCTCTCCACCATCTTGTCCCAGCCAGACCAATTCCCACCCTTTGGCTCTCTTCCTAATGGTAAAATCCTTAATGTGCAATTATATATATTTGACAAAAGAGTGTTTATTACAGAATCTTCCTGTAGGTATATTTCTGTTAGCCTCCTTATACCAGTAAGTATCCACACAATTGAGATTGGGGCAACTGTGCTGCTTTAAAGCAACGCAACTTACCAATTAGAGATTAATGTAATGGTGATGAAGTCTAATGTGTTGTGATGCTATGAAAAGTTTAGTATTGACCACAGTTACTTCTGTCCACCCGTCTTTCTACAGGCTTTGTATGCCTTCATGCAATCCTTATTGCAATGCATGCAAGAAGCAAACAGCTTTTAGCACCTTGCTCTAGTCCTTGATTAAGTAGGTTGCCTATCTCAGCATTTTTCCTTCCTTCTTTCTTTCTTTCTTTCTTTCTTTCTTTCTTTCTTTCTTTCTTTCTTTCTTTCTTTCGTTCCCTCTTCCCACTCCCCGCCAGTTTGTCCCCCTATTTTTAGTCACACAGGGACAACACTACTACGTTTCTGCAGTGGCCTGTGAAGATCCTTTTACCGCCACACGCCCTGTGACACTCCTACCACGTCTTATCTCATCTCTTGCTTTCTTTTTCTTCTTCCTTGGAGCAATTTAAACAGGGTAGGAAATCTGATGGATCTCTTCTTCCACTTTTAACCTGCAAGTTTTGCTGTTCTTTTTCAGAGACGTAGGTTAACTCATCCCCTGGGCCAGATCTAGGCTGCTACTTGGCCAGCTCAACTATGCAGTCAGGTTGCATGAGTAGAACTTGGCTGAATGAGCAGAACAAAATGATTAGGTTCAGCACCCCAGGAATTGTAATTTCAGCTTCTGCCTTTCGCTGCAGCACTAAAGATTCAGCCCAGCTCCCATGATAGTCAAACTAACATAAATTGCAGCTATTATGGAATTCAAGCTAGCATTTTGGGGTGTGTTCAGGAACCAGATTAAGGGCACTCTCGAGTAAAACTTTTAGCTGAAACTGCAGAGAAGACAGAATTTTAGAAAGAACAAATAGATGGTAGACAGAAAAGAAGTTACAAGCAAACAAGTAGAAATGTTCACAGTTAACTGCAGCTTAATCGTACTAAGATGCTGAGATATTTATTGAAATGTAAGTAATCATTGTGCCTTCAAAGTGAATTCTATGTGTAATTGTAAAATTAAATATTCAATTTTATATGGATATTTCAATTATCTTAGCTGAGACTTTTAAATCCACCATCCATAAGAGATATAGAAATAAATAAAGACTGTTTAAATTTAAGCAACCTTGAGGTATTTATTCCTGTCTTTTATACTATGGCATGTAAGAACATTGAGAGTTAATTAAATAAAAAACAGAGTAGTGCCAGACAGGTTTTGGAGCGTTAAACTAAGTTTGAGTTGTGCTCAAGGTCATTAGCTGTAATGGGGTCATCAGCCCAATACACTCTGCAGAACTTGTTTTCCTTTTAGCAACTGTGTTTTACGTTGAATCTGTGATGATCACCAATGTACAAGTAATAACCAATTTATTTCTTTCGCTAAATGTGTCCTTCATGACTCATAGAGTCCAGACAAGCCCTTTTCAAGGGATTAATTTTCTCTCTAACTTGGGTGTCTAAAATCTTTCTGCCATTTTCTTGATACTTCACACTGCATGGCCCAGAGAAAAGGGTGTTTTTTGGAAATGTGCTAATGTTTTGTTATGCTATTCAGAGAGCCAAGTAACTACGGTGGAACTTGGAATGAGCCGGACTACTATTATTGACTTAAAGAGGTTTTTTTTTCCATTCTGGCTAGAAAGCCTTTATTTTTCTCCTTCAGGTCTGGGGAGAGGAAACAATATGGAACTAGTAGAGCAGAAGTAACAGATGCCATTAATTGCATAGAAAGGTTTCTCTTCCTCAGGAAATAGCTGTCTCAGGTTCTTCCCAGAGTTCTTACTTCACTGGTGTCTATTATTTTAAACCTATCCTGTGAAATAGTCTCCAACATTAAACTGCCTAATGTGAGTATTTGTGACTCTTTTCTGCCCTTGATTGTTTCTACACAATGCAAAGCACATTCTCAGCAGGAATCCCACTGGAGCATGGTGTATTGTACGTATAATTGCTGAATATTGCAGTTGCCCTCCAGCCATTGGTACCTTATCTAAATATTCACTACTATTCAGTCAAGCGTATTTGCCTCATAGACAGGTTTGTCTACGGGGAAAGAATTATAATCAAATGAAATAAAGAAGAGCATAGGTGAAATGTCTATGTAAGCAGTAATGTATTGGCACAACGTAATTATTTGTTCAAATCAAACAAAACTTTATATTATTAATCCAGTAATTTTTATCCTCACAGGGACTCAGTTAGAGGACTTTTTCTTCCAGCCAAAGGGATATAGATTCATTTTTGTCTGATATTACTGAAAATTTCTGCTCATGGCAAAGAACGAGTTTATGGAAGATTCATGTCACAATTTGAAATGTGGGCACAGTAACTCTTTTCTCATTGTGGCACGTGATTAAGTCTGTTTATACATCTATTCCTATTGCATTTCCTACATACTTCATTGTAGAAATTCCTTTCTTAAAGGACTGAAGGGAAAAAAATTAAAGCCATGCAGTAGACTTGTTTCAGAGTATCCTATATCTTGAGAGCTGAAGAGTAAGACACACTGAATACAATAGACATAGGTACAGTCTTGATGTGAAGACCAGTATAATTTAAGATCAATTCAAGATTAATAATGGCATTTCATAAGTATTTAAGCTGGGTTTTTTAAAGTTCGGGACCCAGCACAACTGTTAAGCATGTACATTAAAAAAAACATATTGTTTTCCCATGGCTCAAGGCATCCCTCATTACCACTAATGTAAATACCCAGAAGTTCTGAATCTAGGCTGCTTTCACTTTGAACATTGAGACTAGAAAATGTTTCAGCCAGCAGTAAAATAAACAAAATCAGATCAGTTTGCTAAATCATCAGATATTAGCATACTAACTTGCCTGGGGCATATATGTAATCATCCAATTAAAAGAATATCATGATGTAATCTAGGAAACTATCAAACTCAGTGCTAATGATGGGGAAAATCATATGTCGTATGGTATCTGAGAAAAAGAGGAAACTTAAGATTTGTTCTATGTGAAATGAGTGCTTGAACAGGGAGCAATAGGGTGAGCAGATTATGTTTTAGCTGATGTTGGAGGGGAAAAAAAATAGAGGTGGTCTGGGTTTTTTAATGTTAGACTGTTATTTTAATTTGAACTTGGCATGTTGAAATAGTCTTTTTCTAACTGGAGATCTGTAGGTAATCTTGCTAAGCCAACAATGATACCCATTAAAATGGTTTAAAAAAACTATCTACAGACATGCAGATACTGTTATCAGTTACTTATGATAGAAAATTCTACTGCTTATCAGGAAGCACTGACAAATACATCAATTCTGTTTAATACAGAAAGACAAAAAAATCAAAGTCTTCAAGTCCTCAAAATAATACCCTCAAAAAAGGTGTAAATGGTTCACCAGCTAAATTTAATGTAACACTTAAATCATGTTTTTTTTCCCATGTCTAAAAGATTCAAGCCATCAACTGTGCTGAAGCAGCACTCTGTGGTCTTAGTTAACCTTGAATCTGAAAGTACTTTTGTTGATTCTACAGTCTCCCTTCTCAGAAAGCAACCTGATATTTCCTTCAGCCCTATTAAATATACTTATTGTCTGGGAAACTTTATATCATCTATCAAATCATGACAAAAGAATTGATAAACTGGGAAACAGAACTCAGAAGACACAAATGAGAGATGACCTGCTCTAGACACTGCCACCATCAAGTGTGAATAGGCTTTTTAAATAAGAATGCTTCTTCACTGCTAGGTCTATACTTGAAAAATGCCTGCATGTGCCAAGGCTGTGCACCAATCTCTAGTGGGCTGGGTTAGAGAGAAAAGCACGTATCATAGAATCATAGAATGGTTTGGGTTGGAAGGGACCTTAAAGATCACCAAGTTCCAAACCCCCTGCCATGGGCACAGACACCTCCCACTAGACCAGGGTGCTCAAAGACCCATCCAACCTGGCCTTGAACACCTCCAGGGATGGGGCATCCACAGTTTCCCTGGGCAGCCTGTTCCAGAGTCTCATCACCTTCACAGTAAAGAATTTCTTCCTAATATCTAATCTGAATCTCCCCTCTTTCAATTTAAACCCATTAACCCTCACCCTATTGCTCCACTTCCTGATAAAGAGCCGCTCGCCATATTTCCTGTAGGCCCTCTTTAAGTACTGGAAGGCTGCTATAAAGTCTCCCCAGAGCCTTCTCTTCTCCAGGCTGAACAACCCCAACTCTCAGCCTATCTTCACAGGAGAGGTGCTCCACCCCATCTTCGCGGCCCTCCTCTGGACTTGTCCCAACAGATCCATGTCCTTCTTATGGTTGGTGGCCCCAGAGCTTGATGCAGTACTCCAGGTGGGCTCTCAGCAGACTGGAGTAGAGAGGCAGAATCACCTCCCTCAACCTGCTGGCCATGTTTCCTTTGACATATCCCAGGTTACGGTTGGCTTTCTGGGCTGCAAGCACACATTGCCAGCTCATGTTGAGCTTCTAATCCACCAACACCCCCAAGTCTTTCTCATCAGGGCTGCTCTCAATCCATTCTCCACCCAACCTGTATTTGTGCTTGGTACTGCCTTGACCCACACCCAGGCCCTTGCACTTGGCCTTGTTGAACTTTATGTGTTTCACACAGGCCCAACTCTCAAGCCTGTCCAAGTCTCCCTGGATGGCATCCCTTCCATCCAGCGTGTTGACCACACCACACAGCTTGGTGTCATGGGAAAACTTGCTGAAGGTGCACTCAACCCCACTGTCCATGTCTCTGACAATGATATTAAACAGCACCGGTCCCAACATTGACCTGTGAAGAACTCCAGCAGATAATATGCAGTGGGTAATTTCTTCAAAATCCTGTATTCCCATGCATCGCTGCCCAATAGTGCCAGGTTACATGACAGGTTATCCAGTCTTCACAATTTCATAGTTCTCTGATATGCCTCATACCTGAGGAGAGCAGTTTCTTGGCCCATATAACCCTTTAAAAGTTTGTGATATCATCCATGCCATAATATGACAGTGTGTTTTCCATCTCCCTTGCTAGCCCTGTCTAATATGGCTGACAACATATTTAAATGTGAGTTATTGAAATGGAAGTAGCAATCAACTAAAAGCATGAAATCTTGATCCTCCAATTAATAAAATAAATTATGACTGGTCCAGAATAAGTGTAACACGATGTTAATTAAATGCATTGTCACAGAGCATTTAGTAGCCAGAGTCTTTTCCTTGCAAAGTTTTTTGTAAAACAGGTGTTAGTAAACAGATGCAAGAAGAAAAAAAATAAAATTGTGTTCACCTCTACTGATCCTGTCCTTACAGTGGCCCTGACCCCTTTCAAAAATAACTACAATTGGTGGAGCTGATTTTGTTGTTTGCTCATTTCCTCCTTTTGAAAGGAAGAGTCTGGAAAGAAAACTACTCTGAAAACCAGAACCCAGAACTGCGTGTACAAGTGTGTTATGGCCATGGCAAGAAAAAACCTGCCCTTTAACACATGAGCCTGAAGACCGTAAACTGGATGTTGCAGGTTGTTGCTGGAGAGGGAGGTAGCAAAAGATGAGGATTCTCTAACAAACTTTGTATACCAGGAAACCAAAGAAATTTCCTTTTATATGATACTGAGATCCTACTGACATCTTTGGGGGAAAAAGAGAGTATTTATTCATCTGTTATGCAATAGCATAAGACTTTCAAAATATTTTAGCATTCAAGATAAATACAAGTTACTGTAGGAAAGAAGAAATTTTCTATGTTAAAGGAATAGAGAAATGTTGGAACAAAGATTGTTAATTATGTGAAAATAGCTACAGTTCTGAAATGTTTTCTCATGAGATAACACTCTGACACATTTATTTTTTCTATAAAGCAAAAATATGAAAAGCATATTTGTCAAGATGATCAAAACAGTGAGGTTTTTAAATAAAATTAAAAGATTTACTTCTTCAGTTTTTAATTCTTAAAGAGATAACTATATGTTTAAAATTATTTCCTTCCAAAAATGTGGTAAGCAGTTCTTGAGTATTTTTTAAGCATTTTGTTGATTTTTTTTTTTAATAGAGTTGGCTTTATACAACATTTGAGGATAAATAATTCAGCATTTCAGTTAAAAAAGATTATCTTCTCTAGCGTAAAGTATATCCTACATGTTCATCAATGTTTCCTTTTAGTCTGTTATGTAAAAAATAAGACTAGAAAATGGAGAGACACAGGAGAACACTCAGGCTGCTATTAGAACATACTGTTGTGTTTGTGCACTTCTGGGAAAAATAATAAATGTACTAAAAAGCAGTTCAGTTCTGCATAAATCCTGAAATGCCATGTTTTACAAAACAGCTTGTGATCTGTTTATAGCAAATCATTCATAAAATCAGAAAATCTTTCAAAAGGTGCCAAAGAAGCTGCCACCTTGTTGTCAGCACAAAGGTGCTGTAGACAGAAAGAAGTGCTTCATCATGGCTATTATCCACTGCTTGGAGATGTAACTGGCAAATTATCAAAACTAGATATTCTGAGTTTGACCAGAATTTGACTAAGTCTGCTTAAGGCATGACACATCATTCCTTCTGCAAATATATTACAGACTACTTTATGTAATGACTTCCAGGTTTAAAACCCATGACATGGCCATTATGAGTAGTTATGAAGTATTTAACTCTTTCTAAGGAAGTCAATAGCTCAGTGGGGTCTATGCAGAAGTTCATTAATGTTTTGCAGATTATCACCCTTTATATCACTGTCATTTAGTAGCAGTTTGATCTTCTTCATCATTAGAAGTAGGTAACATGAGCTTTACTCTTACAGCATGTGCAAACAGTTACAGAAAGACAATAAGAAGCTTAGAATTTGCAAATTTGATGAAAACCTGTATCAAAACTGCAGAGGTACAAAAGAAACTTAATTTCTTAGCCACAGCAAAAATTCAGGAGTTTATCCAAATTTAAAACTAATTTTGAAAGGAGATTTCATAAATGTAGCATTACCATAAAAATGAATCCTGTATCCAGTCCCACTAGTGTTAAATTGCTATAACTTTGTGAACAGAGCTGAAATAAGCACGAAGCCTATTTTTGCAGTTTGCTTTTTGGTTTTGTTTTTGGTTGTTTCTTTTTTTTTCTTTATATTGATCCAGAAGACTATTTGTTGTTTTTAAAATATAGAAGGATTATACCTTGGCCATAAACACCACCATAATTTCAACAATTACACACAGCAATTGCAATCACTTAAAGATGTTTAGAAAATGTAATTTCTCCACAGGAAATGTCAACATTTTAGAATTTGTAGATGTTGTCAAGTAGATTAAAAAGTGGAAGCTTCAACTCATGATGAAACAGAAATTAAAAATCATGTTCATAACATTTCTGGTTCCATTTAGATAATTTTCATACATGAAATAGTATATTGTATACTGTAATATCATATAAAATGTTGAATTAAATACACACATATATATAGGGGGGTTTACCAATCAATTAATTTATGTCTTGATGTTGAAAAAGTCCATTTAGAAGCAGAAAAACTCTTCCGCTGGAAAACACTGAACTAGTTCTTGAGAATTGTAATTTCCATCACACTTTGAGGAAAAAGATAAAATAGACTTTAAGTCAAAAAGCATCTTATTTTTTGCTAATGTGCCCAGGGCATTAAGAATGACTGCCTAATCTTTGAAAAATATTAATGTCAAAAGAAGCTTGCCACCATGCCGCAAGTTGGAGACACTTAATGACAGAAGGTAGGTGAAACACATGTGGACTGAACCACTGAGCAATTAGGAAGAATATTTAAGAAGAACCAGAGGAACCTGCTCATCACTTAGTATGCTATTTAGTTAGCACAAAAAGGGCTTATTTTAGAATAAGGATGCTGAAGATGATTTTTACTAAATCATTTATTTTAATAGCTGTTTAGCAGGAAGGTATATAGATTTACCAATGTTAGCATTGTTTTAGCCACTAGCAACAAGATGATAATATTGACAGTTAATTTGGGACTCTGGCTCTATTATTTGCTACTCTAATTACTTGCCTTAGTGAGCAAAGCAGCCTGAAGAAAATAAACTGGAATAGCACCACATCAGGAGACTGAAATGACAGAAGCTCCAGGCTAAGTGATCTGAGGTGTTGCCATTTTCAGGAAGACTTTGTATTCTAGGTCCTTTGCTTAAAGTGTATTTTCCCTTCTGAAGATTTTTTATACCAAAGCGTTACTTGATTTCATTACATCATTTTTAATAATTTCCTAGGAATTAAGCTTTTTTTTTTTTTTTTCATCCCCTTGGCCTCTCTTCTCACCCAGTGATTCAGATTTGAAGAGGTAATAAGAAAAAAGGAAAATTCCCTTTGAAAATATCACTTGAAATGCTTTAATAACTCCTTTGCCTCAGAGTGAATATTGAGTTGTGCTGCTGATAGGCAGGGGGAAGGGTTGCACCAATTAAATGGAACCCATTGTTATTCTGCAGAGTCTCATTTTTTGCAGTGATCTTCCAAAGAAATAGGCAAAGAGAGTCTGTTTAGTACTAATGATAGTTTCTGAGGAAACAGAAGTACGTCGTTTTACATACCATGTGTCGTGGTTTTGACCGAATTGACCAACCAGAAGGACAGATGGCCCCTCCCTCCCCCCCCTAAGGAAAAGAGAGGA
>JAOXNO010000001.1:196982958-197013667 GCA_028565335.1 Limnodromus scolopaceus | reverse complement strand
TAGTTAGAAGAGGCCCAGCTGAAAAAGTAAAATTACTGAACAGAAAATTAGTTCTGTTTTACCTCAAACCAGGACACCATGACACTGTAATATAAAAGATCATACAGATCATTCCATTTTGTGCTAATTCAAAATAGAAATGCATATTGCAATAGATGGGATGAGTATTTATCTGTGGTTTTATTTTGACGTACAGTATGATATAAAGTAAAATGTTAATGTATCTGCAGTTTAATTTATGATTTGCTCCTAAAACCATACTACCAACATACACACCAAATGAAAAGTAGCCTTTACATTCTCCTTCTCTTCCTATGCCTAGCTTAAACTATAGAATGGAATTTAATTAAAGTCCCTACTTACTTCAGTAAAAGAAGCCTTCTCAGTTTAATTGATTCTTGGTCAAAGTAATATTGATTGGATAAAAGCAAATCCATTTCTTTCCCAACAATTAAAACATTTAAATAGGCTCTGTCTCCCTTTTGATGAAAGGACATGAAACTGCTGGCAGCTGTCCCTATGGCTGATGTTGATCATTAGCAAATGAGTTAACGTACATTTATATTAGTACCCATCTTGTTTTATTATAATATTCTACTACATTAAGGTCTCTAATGTCCATCTATTAAAACCTAGGGAGTCATATAAAAAGTCCTTACTATATTCTGGTGTAAAAACTGTTTCAAATAAGTGGTTTTTATTTCTGCATCTGAGCCTGCACTCAGTGCTTTTAGTTCTCATAGTGAATATTAAAGTCTGTTAAGGGTGTTGAGCACTTCAGAGTTACTGCTTACTTAAACAGTTCAAAAATTATTTAAATATCATCTTTCAGAAATCACATCTAATTTACTTGCAGATGACTGTTTTAGCAGTTCTTAAGGCCAAAAATCTTTTCCTCAAACCTCCCACACAGTGCATCCCCAAGAAACTTGAATGAAAATTACCTGTAGCTTATCACCTTATCACTTCTGTTTGAGGTTTAGTATGTCTTTCTAAGACTTCTGAAAACACTAAGACTTCTAAGACTTCTGAGAAGTCACTTTCCTTGGCAGAATAATACCGAAAGTGAACATGCTGTTACACCTAGGGTCCATGTAAGCCTGTATGCTGTCTCCAGCAGCAGCCAATAAACGTTCAGAAGTGTGATGTAAGAAACAGCACATGTAGAGTGATACTTCCCACTGTAGTATTTTTTCAGTGGTCTCTGATGTGGTCCTCCTTTGGCTGCAGGGGTACAAACTCCTTCCCCATGGTCTTCTCCAGTGGCTCCAGGGGAGTCTGTGCTCTGGTGTCTAGAGTACCTCCTCCACATCCTTCTTGACCAAACTTGGTGTCTTCATGGTACTTTCACATTTTCTCACTCCTCTCTCACAGCTGCTGTGCAGGGTTTTTTACCCTTTCTTAAATATGTTGTCATAGAAGCACTACCAGCATTGTCGATGGGCTCAGCTTTGGTCAGTGGTGGGTCTGTTGGAGCTGGCTGGAACCAGCTGCATCTGTCATGCATGCAGCTCCTGGTGTCTTCTCACAGAGGCCATCCCTGTAGCCCTCCGCTTATTTTATTTTATTTTATTTTATTTTATTTTATTTTATTTTATTTTATTTTATTATTTAATTTCATGTTATCTTAGGATGTTGAGAAGCAACTAAAGTAGCTGATCTTACTTATAGTCATCTATCATCTATGATTCTGATTGTTAGACTCTTGATATCTGATTGTATAGCCATTTATTCTATGATTCTATGATAACTGATTGTTAGTACATAATAGCATAATCATAGAATAATAAGATCATAGAATAGTTTGGATTGCAAGGGACCTTTAAAGGCTTTCTGGTCCAACACCCCTACAACGAGCAGGGACATCTTTAACTAGACCAGGTTGCTCAGAGCCCCGTGCAACCTGACTTTAAATGTTTCCAGGGACTGGGTATCCACCACCTCTCTGGGAAACCTGTGCTCGTGTTTCACCACCCTCAGTATAAAACATTTCTTCCTTATATGCAGTCTAAATCTGCCCTCTTTTAGTTTGAAACCATTACCCCTTGTCCTATTGCAACAGGCCCTGCTAAAAAGTTTGTCCCAGTCTTTCTTAGAAGCCCCCTTTATAGGGTTTGTGTAAAATAATGTTACAAGCTATGGGAGAAAGCATGGGCTTATATTTTAAGTTTGCTGTGTATAGTCTAATTACAATTGGCAGGGATATAAAATATGTATTATACTTTGATAAAAGGAATCAGCCATATTTTCAACATCAACACTGGTATGTTAAACTTCTAGGCTTTTAAAAACGGAAACATCTGCTACTGTAGTAAATTTTTGCTCTCTCTATGCAGCTACCTCATCTCATTTGACTGATTGGCACTCACCTCATATCCTCATTTGGAATCCTAGAAAAATAAAAGCTCAAGAGTGATGAATTTATTTGCTTTTTCTGATTTTTACAATATTCAAGATCATTATAGAAATTAAAAATATAATTCCTTAACTAATTTTTTTCATGCTGTAAAAGTTCTTTTTAGTCCTTGTCTTGATGAGAACTGCAGCATTTCAAATATTCCACAAATCTTGTACTGCAGTCAGTCAGCTGGGATCTTTTTCAGCAGAAGCAATGAAATTTCCAAAATCTTGGGCAAAAACAATGTTCATTTTCCATGGTCCTACTCAGTAAGTACACAAGAAGGTAGTTGCATGAAACTATTTTTTTTATTTCATTAACACCTCCTACATATTCATGAGTTTCAATATTTTAGCTAGCATTTATGTAAATGAATGAAAGTTAAACACGCCAAATAAACACTACATAGTAAGGTTTCCTAAATATTGCTGATGTCTCCTAATTGAATCTTCGGGGTTTTTTTTATTTCTCTCAGTATTATCAGCCTGTAGTTATTTTTCTAAATGCAGGTATGCCCAGGTCCAGTAGAGAGCAATAAAAAGCCACTGTTCTCTGACAGGCAAGAAGCAGGGAACATGCAAAAAGCATGGTGGGAGACAGCTTCATGATTTTCCATACAAATGTATCTGCTAATACTTCCCCATGAGCCAAGCACTCTCTGTCTGCTTTTTTCCTTCCAGGTGTGGGCTGGCAGGGCAAGAATCCACTCAGCAGGTTGCATTACTGTATATAGTCTTATAGTCTTTTAATTGCCATTTAACTAAGAGTTTAATAAGGTTAGAATTTCGCTAAAATAGTCATTGAAAACTGTGGCACTATTTTTTTCAAAGGCACTCAACAGGGAAAAAAAAAAAAAAAACGATAAAAAGCAGTAATTATCTGTGAGTTAGATCTCCCCTTGCTGGTTTGCCTGCAAATCATGCCTGCCTTCAGACCCCATAAAACCATTCTCTTCCATCCCAGGATTCCTGCCGTAATCAGCAGTATGGCTTGACTTCAAGGGAGCTCCTTCAAACATAGCAAACCTTTCCCAGCCTTTAACCATTTGAAGAGTCTTTTATTTTTTTCTCTTTAGTATTGGATAGCTTCATTCTGCCAGAACTTCTAGTCCCAATAAATACCAAATGGCCTACAGAAGCAATCATTTTGCCAATGAAAAGAAGCTTCTTTCTCCTCCACACCAGGTCTTCTCTGCCCATCCCCTGCCCATCTCCAGTCTCCACAGGACCTTTTTTTCTTTCTTTCCATGTCGCTGCTCTCCTGGAAGTTAATTTCTTATATTCTGTGCAGTGTGAGGGGACTGGTATGTATGGTTGTCTTCCGGGAGCATCTGTCCACCCATCTGCATGTGTCTACGGATCATACTGCTTTCTGGGAACTCCAAGCACACAGCAGTGTGTGGTGATGTGAGGGGAGGTGGCAGGCTACATTTCCTCGGGTTTTGTTAGTGTCAGATTAAAGACAAGGATAAAAGGTTACAGCATGTTCTTTCTTTTCTTACCTTTTAAAAGTGTATTAACCTTCTTACGGAGGAAATAAAAGCTTAGCTGTACCATTACAGTCTGACCTGCCCTTTTAAAATTAGACCTGCTGACACTTCCTGAAAAATATCTAAAAGCGCTCTATCTACTCAGTTTGGGCTATATAGTATGTATTTGATTATAGACACCTTCCTCAAAAGAAGGACTAGCTGAAGATTTAATTTATCCCTCCTCTTTATTTTTTATTTTCTTTTTCTCTTGACATCAATTGGACCTCAGGCTTACTTAGCTTTTGATGTGCCTAGAACCAGGACTGGGATTTGGCTAATGATCAAGATACCTAAACTGTGACTTCCAAATGTGCATGATGTGTTTATCTTGTGTCATAAATAATGCATATCTAGAGGATGACTGCCTATACAGATGTATCTGCTGTAATTTGACACATCCAGGCTACTCTGATATCCACTGCAGACATCTGTGGGGTTGGCAGATCTGATGCAGGGAGTTGCACCCAAATGCCTGTTGGGAGAGGTGTCTGGAGGCCTGGTGGAATTCACTACAGTCTCAGATGAAACCAGGTGCCCAAGGGTGAGTAACAGAAATATTCCTGAGGCAGCAGAGTCAGTGCTTAGATGATGCTTAAGCACTTGCCTGACCAGTGCTGGCAGCTGTTCGCAGAGGAGCTAAATCACTCTCAAAGCTATGCTGGCTGGTATTAGGGACCCAGATCCAGACATCTACTGTACATGCAGATATCTACATACAGACATCTAAAGTTAGACCTGAATTCCACCATCAGAGATGCAGAAAGAAACATGTGACAGCACAGTGGAGATGTTTCAGGCACCAAAGGAAATTTCAAATAGCTATAGATACTTCTCATTTCTGAACTGAAGCTGAAAGGATCTGCATGTAGGTGCTGTCTCACAGTGTGATTCACCTAACTAGTGTCAGCACAGTGCAATTATTCCCTTCTTTCTCTGAGGGAAAATCAAATGAAGGAGTCTCCTGATGGATGTGTCTTCATTCACACAGATACTCATGGTCCATAGAACAACAAGGGTACAATTGAGTACCAGTCTTGAGTTCCTCAGCAAAGTTCAGTGATGCAAACATTGGTCTAAAGATGCATCTTCAGTATTTTACTGAGTGATTTATGTGTGACTATTCATAACAGATAAATCAAACAGGATTTTGACCTTAAATTGAAGTGTAAATTGAAGCACGAATTGTCGAACTGTTGAAACAATTTTCAGTATAAGTAGACTTGTCTTTATATAGAGCAACTGACATCATCTACCTGGACTTGTGCAAAGCATTTGGCAGTGTCTTGCATGGCGACCTTGCCTCTAAATTGGAGAGACATGGATTTGACACATGGACCACTTGGTAGATAAGGAATTGGCTGGATGACCACACTCAAAGACCTGTCATCAATGGCTCAATGTCCAAGTGGAAACCAGTGACGAGTGGCGTTCCTCAGGATCTCAGTATACCTCAGTATACCTGAGTATGGGGATTGGTATGCTTAACTTCTCTGTTGGTGACAGTGACAGTGGGAACAAGTGCACCCTCAGCAAGTTTACCCATGACATCAAGGTGTGTGGTGTGGTTGACCTGCTGGAGGGAAGGGATGCCATCCAGAGGGACCTGGACAGGCTTGCAAGGTGATTCCATGCAAACCTCATGAAGTTCAAAATGGCCAAGTGCGCATGGGTCAGGGCAATCCCAAGCACAAATACAGGCTGAGTGGAGAATGGATTGAGAGCACTCCTGCTAAGAAGTACTTGGGGGTGTTGCTTGATGAGAAGCTCAACATGAGCTGGCAATGTGCACTTGCAGCCCAGAAAGCCAACCATAACCTGGGATGTGTCAAAGGAAACATGGCCAGCGGGTCGAGGGAGGTGATTCTACCTCTCTACTTCAGTCTGCTGAGAGCCCACCTGGAGTCTTACATCCAGCTCTGAGGCCCCCAACGTAAGAAGAACATGGACCTGTAGGAATAAGTCCAGAGGAGGCCACAAAGATCAGAGGCATGGAGCACCTGTCTTGTGAAGACAGGCTGAGAGAGTTCGGGTTGTTCAGCCTGGAGAAGAGAAGGTTCCAGGGAGACATTATAGTGGCCTTCCAGTTCCTAAAAGGGGCCTACAGAAAAGGAGGAGAGGCACTCCTCCTTATCAGGAAGTGTAATGACAGGGTGAGGGGCAATGGTTTTAAACTGAAAGACTGTAGATTCAGATTAGATACTATGAAGAAATTCTTTACTGTGAAGGTGATGAGACTCTGGAACAGGCTGCCCAGGGAAACTGTGGATGCCCCATCCCTGGAGGTGTTCAAGGCCAGGTTGGATGGGTCTTTGAGCACCCTGGTCTAGTGGGAGGTGTCTGTGCCCATGGCAGGGGGTTTGGAACTTGGTTATCTTTAAGGTCCCTTCCAATCCAAACCATTCTATGATTCTCTGATATTATAAATAAGATTTGGAAGATACCACCTAAGAAATGATTCAGTCATTGGCAGTGCATCTTATTAGAGACCGTCATAATTCAGTGAAGAATCATTTTCTAAATCCTTTTGTCACAGTAGTTCCAAGAATCTGGAAGTTTGTCCTTTTAATATAAATTTTGAAAGTTCTCAGTGGCTTTCAGTCATTTCTTACTGCTCTAAATCTGACAGTCATTCCTGAACACCCATTTCAATATAGCAAACTACAGCCAACCATTTCTCTCTTGCACTCCTGATTACCCCTGTTTACATTTTCCTTTGTTTCTGGCACCTTGTCTCACAGTGACTAGAGTGGCTGCAGCTGGCAGCAGGCATTTCTGCCATGAGCATCCCAAATTCCTGCCATCACCTAGCATCTGCTCAGTGGTATCTTGATCCTCAATGTCTTTATCTCTAGCTCCATTTATCCTTGGGGCAAACATATTCTCCAAGAGGGTTTCTTTGTCTGCTCTGTTCATATCAGAAAAGTGAATGCTTTTAGTAACTATGATTTGATCTGACACATACAGCCAAATCCAACTGTTGTTCTGTGCAGCAGGCAGCAGCACATTTCTTATTCAAGTGTGTTAATTCACTGTGGTGGTCTATACGATTTCTTTATTGAAACCATTTTGATAATGTCATTATAAATTGTGTGTGTCTAATGAGTTGCATTCAGGGAAATTGCTATATTAAAGTAATCCTTTTTTAAACAAAATCCCTTGTTTCCTATCTGCACTTTATTCAAGGAAAACAGGTCAGTGATGCTTTGGCTGGACCCTACTGTGTTTTCTAATTTAGTGACCATTGCTGAGGTTTCATATCTGATATTAAATTATGCTAGTCCAATGAAGTGACTCAAGTTACACCAGTTCATTCTAACGGAGCATACAGCCCTGGCTTCTGATTGCAGAGTAAGTGTCACTGGGTCTTATGTTGTAAGGCAGTAAAATTTTAAAAAATGCATTTTTCCCTTACAAAGTTGTAATAGGGAACAGACTAGACAGTAAAAGAGAAAACAAAAATCTCCAGCAGCACTGTTTTTCTTCTAATTCCACAAGACTGAGATAAGAATTGTCACTGAGGTTTGTTAGAACAAGAAAAGTAGCTCATTAAAACAAAGCTCTGGTAGGTTCACGGCTATACCTTAATGATAATGATTGAGGCGACTGCAAGCACTTTTGGCTTTGGGGATCAGGTTCAGATGATTACAGTGATGTGCACAGTTTGAAATCCCAAATAGACTAGAATAAAAGAATGATTTGAGAAATAAAATAAAAGCCCCAAACAAAGAAAATTTGAACACCATTTTTTGTAGCCTGCAGCCATTTCCAACAGAAACTATTAAGACCAATACAGCCCTGGATCCTACACTGACATAAATGAAAATTATAGGTCAAAATAGACCTGTGCATCTAGAACAGAACCTCTCACAAGGGCAATTTGTTTTATTTTTACATAGACTTCAGTTTCTGACAACATTCTTCTTGAAATTGTGCAAATGCATTCTCTTGTGAAACTTGGCTATGATGGTTTGGGAATAAAAGCTTGGCTCCTGGATGAAGCTGGGTATTAAAAAATAAAATAAGTATAAATATAAAGAGAAAACTTGTCAAGCATAAGCTTTTATTTTGAAAAAAAAAAAAAAAGCAATAAATGCAGTTTACAATTTTTTTTTTCCTTTCTAGAACCTAGTATCTACATTTAATCTGAATGATGTTTTTGCCCTTCTGAGGTCCAGTTCTGTGAAAGTTGGTTTTCCCAGGAAGGTATGGGACAGTTACATAGTCACTGAAATCCTTTATTTCCATAAAAAATTTGCTCATTTCCCTTCAAAAATTTAGCAGTCCAAAACAGCATCAATTTGGACAACCAAGTAACATTTTTATCAAGTCCTTCCTCACACATAAAGGCCAAATTATGTATCCTGGTCCTTTTAGCACTAATGGATTTGCAATAGTAGCATAGTATCAGGACTACGGAAAGATGGAGATGTAGCAGAAGTCACAGTCTGCCTTTACAAAATGACATTATCAGTGAGGCACAGAATGAAACCATTTATTTCTTCTCAGAAACTCTCCATGAAATGTACTTAATTGCCAAGCTATATATTATGAAGCCATAATCTTGGCATGAAGCAGTAATTTTTGTCTTGTGGGGTTTGGGATTCTTTTTTTTCTCCCCCACTTTTCTGATATTTTATACTGTGGGCAGTGGCCCTTGGCAGCTGCCTGACCCCCACCCAGCCACTCTCGCCCTCTCTTGCCCTCCTCAATGGGATAGAGGGCAGAAAATAAAACGGAAGAAGTCATGGATCAAGATAAAGACAGGGAAATCCCTTATCAGTTACCATCATGGGAAAAGCAGTCTAGACTTCGAGAAAATTTAATTTATTGCCAATTAAAGTAGATTTGGATTGTGGGAATTGAAGACAAATTGATACACCTTCCCCCAATGCTCACCTCCCTTTCCCAGGCTCTAAGTGACTTCTTCATCTCTATCTGTGGAGCTTGCAGTCAGTCCATGATAGTTCCTTCTCCTTACACTTTCCCCTTGCTTCTCCATGGGCTGCAGTTCCTGTAGGCAATACTCACTTCCTCTGGTGTGGGGTTCTCCACAGGCTGCAGTGAGGGTACCTGCTCTGCTGCTGTCTTCTCCTCCACCAGCTGCAGGGGAATCTCTGCTGTGGTGCCTGGAGCAGCTACTCCCCTCCACCCTCCATCTTCACTGACCTCTCTCACATTGCTGTGTGGTGGTTTTGCCCTTTTTAAATTACATTTTCCCAGATGCACTCCAATTTTGGCTGAGGGGCTCAGCTGTGTCCTGTGGTGGGTCTGCTGGAGCTGGATGAAACCAGCTGGAGCTGGCTGTGTCCAGCTCAGCGCAGTCCTGGCCTCTCCTCACAGAGGCTGCTCTTACAGGCCCTGCTGGCAGCACCTCGGCACAAAAGCACTTAAATCTAGTGAAAGAAGACAAAATTCAGATCAGTCTAGAGAGGACAAGACTGAAGCAAGGCAAAATAACGGACTTCAAGTACAGGTTAGAGGAACATTTGTCGGGGAGGGTTCTGGTTTGGTTATGTAGGCCCCAGAGCGGTGGGACAACCCTGTTGCCCCAGTGGGTCGTGGTGCCGCACCAGGTGGTGGATTTGAACCTTAACTGCCATGTGCACTCTGAAATTCACAACTTAAGAAAATGTGATGTGTATTAGCCTAATTTCTGTGAAATGATATGAGTTTTGTGGCTTTTTAGGTGAGTCATGAAATGCATATTTTACGGTAACAAGTATAAATCCCAAGTCTGAACAGATCTGGTTTTATAAGTTATTATTTTAGTTACAATGAATATAATAAACTAAAGGGAAATTAACTTTGAAGCACTGCATTTTTTTACTGCCAACCATTAATTGATTGACCTTAACAAAAGAATATTTTTTTCTGATTTATTTAAGAGGCTAGTGACCTTATCCAATTGCCTGAAATTTTCTTTGTGAGGGAGTTTTGAGATTAAGCTTTAAGAGTATTCTTTTTAACTTTTCCCAATGCGGTGACCATCTGCATGGTCATCTGGACATCATGACTGTAGAACGCAGTCAAAGGGTAAATTAAATTTGTTGGGGATTTTATTTCTTCCTGGGCAAGATCTCACAGAACAGACCAGACTTCATGTTATTTATTCAGGAGTCTTATTTTGACAGGATTTGCTGTCAGAAGTAGTGTCTCATGTGGCTTGTTGTAGAACTGAATGACAGAAATGTAACAGCATTATATCCCCCCATTTCTCTGACCTATATTACTTCTCTTTTTGGAAGAATGCTCCCAGGTTCAGTAGGAAATCATTGATACACCATGTGATACTGCAAATTAAGAATATGTCAAATCGAAACAGTTATAGGAGTTACTGTTTAGTTATAATGTAAAAGTCAACTTTTCCCTTTCGTTCAGAATGTAATCTAACTCTGTATGGAATCAAAAAGTATTTAAAACTGCCTTTCTATCCATCTCTGAATCCCTGTCTTATCTGTTTATGAGATTTTAATGCATTTTCATTCAGTTTTCAGTTTTGGTTTTCCCTACTGTAACAAAATATATGGCAAACCCTACTGAAAATCAGCATCCTATTGGTTATAGCTGTCATATGCATCCATAGAAATAATGATTACTTGCTCAAATATTAGCTAAGGAGAC
The DNA here is from genome assembly GCA_028565335.1 of Limnodromus scolopaceus. Classification (NCBI taxonomy): domain Eukaryota; kingdom Metazoa; phylum Chordata; class Aves; order Charadriiformes; family Scolopacidae; genus Limnodromus; species Limnodromus scolopaceus. Next base: position 197,003,117 of record JAOXNO010000001.1, on the reverse strand, counting down.
CAGATAAAGAAGAGAAATAAGGTATTTGTTTTTACTTTTCATGTTTTCATCTTTTTTCATCTCTTCATTAGATATCCAGTGGAGACTAAAAGGACGTGTGAGCATCCTTAAAACTCAGATCTAATTCAGATTTTCTAGAGCCTTCTGGGGCATTTTCCCTAAGTAAGTTAAACCACAGGCTTCTTTGTGGTTTTGTCTACTTACTTTATTGTTAATGTAATTGGTAGAATGGGTTATTTTAATTTTTAATTTCTCAAACTATTTTGACTGATAACAAAGACATTAGGCCTGCATGTGATACATAGCTTCTACCTTAAAAAATATGCAATGAAATAAAGAACTTGAAAATAGAACCAACCCCAGGAGAGACTTGTCAGCTTTCTTATCATGGTAGGAGGAGTTTTATTTCTTGAACGAGGCTATTTTTCTTGGATGGTGAAATTACTGATTTATCAATTTTTCTTTTTCTTTTTTTTTTTTCTCTCTCTGTTGCTGTTGCTTGTAGAAATGGAAAAAGATAACAATAAGAAAATCCAGCTTTCACTGTAGTGTTCCAATACACTGAAAGTAGTTTGAAAACCCACACATCTGCCTTACTGTCTCTAAATAATGTTCTGCTTGATTTTTTCTGCTTTGCCTACCCCTACTGTGTGAGAGGAAGGGAAGATGCATTCTCTTGTGTTTATTTCCATAAATATCATGCAGGTGCCAGTGTTAGAGCAGAGCAGGTATTCTAAACCAGAAATGAATACTTATATACCATAATTCCCAGAGTTATAAACAAACCTTCATCTGTGCAACAGAGATAATGGTAACCTATTGTGATTTATTTTTTCTTAGACACTTCTTAGGCTCTGCAAAAATAAGTAATAACAGTGAGACACACATGGGCTTTCAGTCCTTACCTTCACATATAAATATTTTTGGTACAATCTTTTCCCCTTTTTGTTTGCAGATAGGACCACTGGATCTATCTTCCCGTGGATACTTTTCTTCCCCTTGCTCATCAAAGTTTCAGAGACACAAAGAGTTTAGTCACTGTATTAATCTTATATAAATTATTAGCTCTGGAATAATCAATACTTTGGACAGTGTCTAGTTCAGCTCTTACTGTAACCGCCTCAGGTTTATTTTTTCCATATAAACTGCTTCAGTATATTATCCATCTCTCTCCCATAACCAGGGATCTTCTAATGATGTGTCTGAACTATGTATGCTGTCTACATTTCAATTGCCTGAAAATTTTTTTTCTCAAAAAATCTTTAGAAACCTGATGCTCTCCAGCATGATGTAGAAGCTGCCACAGGGATCTCTCTAGCTCTCCTGTTACAGTATGTCTCTACTGTCTGTCTTCTTTCTCTTATGTGTGTATTGATGTTGAAACAACAATGAATAATCTGAGTTCAAAACTGCAAAAAAATGCAAGCTAACACATTTACAGCAAATCAATTTCTGTGATCAGTGGCAAATAGTTCTATCTTGTGTCACACATTGATACTCTTCGATTCATCAGCGCTGATAACCGAACAGTGTTCACAGGACTGCCTCGCTGGAGCCCAAGCTCTGGGAGTTTCAAAAGCATTTGTAGTTAAGCACCTTGTTTCTTTCCATTTTCCACAGCCTTCCCAAGTTAACCAGTTCTTTATATCTTCTGCAAATTAATGACAAAGATGTGTAATGTTCTGTGTTTAAAAAGGGCAAATATAAAAAGAGAATTCTTTGCATATGAAGCGGTGAAGGTCAGCTTTACAGTGCTTACTAGTTTGTTAATTAAATCATAAGGTAGGTGTTTAGAATATCTGATCTCTACAATAGAATAACTAAATGCATATAGGTCATACAGACAGGTAGCTAGATAGAGATCAGTATATTTCAGGCTAGATAAGAAAATGTTTTTTTCTTAAATATAATTAAAATTTCTGGTTCTGTCTGTGATTACTTTAGGATGAGGTTAGCAAGACATTGCCAAGCATCACAGGCTAGATTCAGCAGTCTGAAATTACATATCTTTTTGTTACAGGCAGTTGTGTAGCTACAGGCTAGAAAACCTTTTAAATCATACATAGGCTTTTCAATTAATTGGGAAGAAAAAAATGAAATATACTGAAGAGTTTTAGAGATACTTGAGGTAACATCTTATTTTATTCTATTTCTTTCTGAAGTGGGGGAACAAGTTGTTATTTACAAATAGGACTTATTTGAAATCTGCAAAAACAATAGAATATTACTGTAAAGAGGTTTATGTATTATTTTCACATGTGCCTGTGCACCAAAATTTTAATATATTAATATCTTCCTTCCCAGAGAAAAAAAAAGAGAGACATGATTACCTCCATGGTAGCTACTAACACCCACCCTGGAGTCTGGAATACTTAGACCATAGAAAAAGGGCACTGTGAAGACTGGAAACACTGTCCCTTACTGCTAAACGCTCTGGCAAAAAATAATCTAAAAACACATCTTGGGCCTACAGAATTATGTTTTTGATTCCTTATTCTTTCCCTTGCGTCTTTATTTCCTGTACTTCATAGGAGCAAAATATTCTGGAAAGCTTCTGTAGGCATAGAAAAATCTTGATTGTTCGGTTTTAACAATGTCATATTTGCAGGCAGTAAGGAGTCAATCTCAATATGAGGCACAGGCTAGTACAAGCTGTCAGTATATATAGCTCTGATGGCTACCTCATTGAAGAAGTGTTTCCAGTGGTCAAAATTAGTAAAAGATTTTCCTTGGCAAGGAATTAGTAAGGAGAATGCTTCAACTTGAGGGGTTCAAGCAGATTTTGTAATAAGCCCTAAATGGTGATGGTCCACAAGCTCTACTTATGAGCAGGATCGAAGAGTAGGTCAAGAAGGAAGTTGATCAGTGTTTGAGAAGAGCATTTATTACCATACAAAGGGGGTCTAATAACAGATAGTGTGCCTGAATTACTAGTTGATACCATTTTTCAAATTCTTTTTATTGAAATAGGCACTTTGAAACAGTGAACAATGATCTGTAGCATCTCTTATGGAGAGAGGTTTTCCTTCACTCAAAGAACCAGTCTTGTCTTCCTTCACTCAAAGAATCAGTCTCCTTCTTCAGTTTTGTCCTCAGTAGTAAGAGACTGAAGACATAGTCCCTTCAACCCCTGCAAGGAGTGCTCTCTCATAATTGCTTTTCTGTCCTTTTCTTCTTTTCATGTTTGTATTATTCACTATTGGTAATGTTTTGTTGGTGTTTAACCAGCCTCTCTTTCTTGATATAAGCAAGTGAATTTTCTGTGAATGCACAGGAGTCATTATAGAAAAAAAAAAAAAAAAAGATTTAAAGACTCCACCAAAACCCTTCTTGATTTTAGACACACTTTAAGAATTGGTATATATTTTGCAGTCATTTTCCAGGCGTTGACCCTTGCATTATTATTTTCTTGAATTATTGAATTAAAAATGATCACATCATGATATCTTTGCTACGTTTGTTGCTTTTAATTGTTTCTTTACCATAGGGATAGTTCAAGTGCCTGTTACAGTATATGACATACCTTCATCATTATCCTTTTTCCGAAGGAATTTATTTGGCGTTCTACTCCATGGAGTACGATTTCTTTTCTTGTATTAGTAGTATTTTTGTTGCTTCTCTATTCATTTCCTTCTTAACATTTGACATTAAGCATCTGTTTGAGGAATATAAATTAGCCAGCTGTCTTCCAGAGTCAGAGGACAAAATTAAGAATTTCACAGGATGATTCATAGAAGATCCAGAGAAGGTGCACTTTCTGGAGGTGGTTAACACGCTTATCATAGCATGACTAGCTTTCTAAGTTATATTGTGTATATATCGTTCTCCTCTCATAAATACTCTATTAAGATACAAAAAAAAAAATCAAGTGTAATTTCTAATTCCTTAATAAAAGCATGGTTGGTGGAAACTGTACTTTTCTACATGAAATCCCAGATGAAATATGAATTTTGATTTAAAATTTTAATGCAAAGTCGTGCAAAACTGTGCAAAGCTGAAAAGCTGAAGTATCTTTTGAGGACCCAACTTGAACGCATGGTATAGAATCCAGTAAATTACTACTTTTCTTTCTTGATTTAAACATTTCAAAGCTGGAAAATAGCTGAAAACAGAACAGAAATCATAACGAATAATGGTATGAATTGAACAAATTATATGGGGCTGTCCAGTGTTCAGCCTGATGTCTCTGAATCCTTCATAGATATTTTTATCTGAAAACCAATACTGCCATAATCCAGCTCACTTTAGTCAAAGAAGAGTCTTTAACAGACTTCAGTCTGCAGTGATGAGGCTGCATATCTACTGGTAAAGTCATGGTAGCTATCAGTTTTCTGTGACAAGAAATGAAAGGGGATATAAAAGAAGACTGCAGTAGTGTAGATCAATTCAAAGGAAATGTCCAGTGTAGCAGAATCAGCCTGGAAATGTTCTAAACAGAAGTTGACAAAGTGATCCTCAAAGTTATACCTGATGGTAGAGTAGAACTAGAAAGTCTGGTTTATTCTTCCACATTCTTACACTGTGCACACAACTGTAGTATCTTATATCTTCCAGTGGTGTGAAAATCCGTATGACTGATTGCTCTTACCTCTACTTCAGTTCTTCTTTCCTTCCATCCTTGGTGATATTATAGTACTTAACTTCTTGCATGTGTTTTGAATGTATTAACATCTGTGCTGTTATGGTCTGTTGTTATTATATGCTAATATAAAAGGAAGCAAAGTTGGAAAGATACCTTTTGTAAAGACAGAATGTGGAAGTAAGTGGGGACTTGGAATGAGAAAGACATGTATTATGTTTAGGGGACAAGACACAAAAGAGCAGATTTGGAACACCGCAGTGGGTAAATGCTTGATATTTAAAGTAAGATGAAAATTAAATAGAAATTGTGAATAGGATAATACACTGGATGAACTTCAAGGTCTCCCCCAGTCTTGTGTAGCAGAAAATAGACAAGCTTCTGGAAGAAATCTCAGTTCAATTTAGACTATATTCAGCTCAACTGACCTGGGGCATGCTGAGAGGAGATATTCCTGTTCTCAAAAACTTTCCTTATGATGACTTTACCTTCTACATATCTTCCCCATATACATAACAAACTTAATATGAGTTTCCATTAAGTAACTGAAACATTGGCTCTTTTTAACATCTTCCTGTTAAGCAGATAAAATACAGTAGCTCTGCACACATTATATAGTAAAAGATTTCAGTAGTATGTGAGGGATAGAATATGCAATAATTATAGAAGATCTATGTTTGAAATTTCTACTTATTTACTACTAAATAAAGTAAATTTACGAACCTTTAATTCTGGATGTTCAGAAGTGTGTATCAGTGCTTCACAATGCTGTGGTCATACCTGTGGTAACAGAATTGATCATTTCTTTCATCGTATGGGAAGATATGATTTTGTGAGTGGCTAGCATGTAATAATGCCTCCCAATTGCAATTCTGGATGAAATTGAATACATTTCCAAATCTTTGTAATGTTAAAGAACTGTGCTAAAATAAATAAACTGAACAAAACGCTTCGATATACATATAACGTGCAAAACCCTTGCCCAGGTCTTCAGATGGGTTAAATCAAAAAAACATTATTAAATTCATTGGTTCTCTGCTAATTAGTGCCAGTTTATGGCATGACCTTTTATGTTTATTCATTCACTTGAACTTGCCAAAAATGCTCAAAAATTCTGTATTCATGATATATGTCTCCTGGTCTAATTTTGAAGCACATCTCAGTCTCTCATCAGTCATTATCAATCACAATATGTCATTCTATTCCTGGTTAGAAGTCAAAACTTGAATTTCATGAAAAATTATGAGGTTTTGTCATTCATTTATCTTCCACATGAAAACAATCCTTGTTGGTCTTTGTGTGGTTTTTTTTCTTCCAAACTGAATAAAAAAATCACTTATTGCTGCCTGGATTTACAGCCAACACCATAAATGATGGCAATCCATGTTCACCTTATTAGTCTCAGTATCTTAACCTCAAACCTATAGACTCTTCTGAAGTAGGAATCTATGTCTTTTATGAAAATACAACAACATGACACTATAAAGCACACATGCAGCAAGTTAAAATCTCAATTGATATCAAAGCTAACCTTTAAATAAATATATATATATATATGCAGGAAACTTATTTTTATCAGGAATCTTTATTTTAAAGATATCAATTCAAGATACCTGTTTTTACACTTTATTCTTGTTATCTAAAATGGGGGTTTTGTCTGTGGTTGCCTAAGAGTTCTAAACACCTAAACAAGCAAAGGACTGAATAAAAGCAGAGACAAAAGGACTTGACCTGTCTAGGAGGTTTCATAATTGTATTCTGTCCTATTTCAATCCAGTTTAATTGAACTGAAATGAATTTAAATATGCTGGCGCACAGGCAAGGCTGATTATTTTATTTTTCCTATTGTTAAGTACATGGTTCTCTTGTATTTCCACAGAGGTGAACAAAATCCCTTTTGTAAGCCTTGATGGATGAAAGCACACATGAAAACTATGTATCCCTATTTGAAAAGTGATTACGACATACTTTGTATATAGAAATATTGTATTTACATTATTCATTGTTCTTGGTGAAAAAAAATCATTATTCACAACTAAGTAATATAGTAAATCAAGTCATAAAAGTAACAACAAACTGGTATGAAAAGGCATTCAAAAATTAAGTGAAGCACAGATTAAAATTTTGTGTATATGAAATCCATGTTGTAGCAAAAATACCTTGTGTTATGCACTAACCTTAAAATCAAAAGCCATGAGAAGTTCAAAATCTTATTACTTCTGCAGCTGCTCTTCTGAGCTGAAAATGTCAACCCCTTTTTAAGAAGAATTGAAACAAACTAATGAAAAGTCATTTCAAAGGTGTTCATGGAGCAATGTTGAACAGTTAATTGCTGCTGATATTTTACTAAGAGTTAAAAGCTTAATTTTGAAAAAATATATTCCTTAGATATAATACTTAATGTTATAATGTAACACTCTTTCAGGGAACCCCCTCCAATTTAATTTTGAACTGTCAATTTTTTTTGCATTGGGTAATACTCTATCCATACAACTCTCATTTATTTAAGTCATGGGGATGTAGGGTAATTAAGAAAAATTTGGCATAGGGAGGATGACTTTATGAATAATGGATAACAGCTTGGCTGGAGGATCATAGGCAGGCATAAGCTAGGTGGAAGGACTTGAAACATAAGCAAACTGAAAAGCAAATGCCTTAATGGAAATAAACTCCTACCAGAAAAAGAAAATCTGTGATTACTGCTTCCTTTTTTCATTTATATATTTTTTTTAGAAAACTACATTTTTAATGAAATGGAGTGTAAAGATGCACTATAATAAATGCAGAAACAGGCAAAATAATGATGAAAATGTATGTAACATACTACAAAATCTGTGGTTTGAAAAAGCAAGACAACAAACGACTGAAACATTACTTTCTCATCTATAAAAGTGTAAACCATCATAGAAAAGGTAACCTGTAAGAGAAAATGAGAGACTGATACAGAGGAGAGCCCCTTTGACAGTGTTTCTGAAGTTGCTTTCCATTACAGTAGGACTTCTATGATGGAAGTTAGTTGTATTCTACTAATGAATACTTTTCATCTTTGGACTTGGATTGAAATTTTTGTCACTCATAGATTTCACTAATATGTATGCTAATCTTCCAGTGTTTTGATCTATGTATTCTTGAATGTATGATGTCAGATACTTTCATGGCAGTGGGTACTTTCATGACATCTTGGTAACACACTGTCCTAATTTCAGTTGGGAAAGAGTTAATTTTTGTTCTGGTAATTGCTGTGAAAGGAATGTCAATACTACCTATTGGTTTTAGTTGCTGCTAAGTGATATTTACACTGTTAAAGAAGGATAGATGGAACAATGGAATGGCCAATGAAATACTCCCTACCATAGACATCGTGCTCAGTATATAAATGTGTGTTAGCTGGGGGGACGAGAATCCATGATCACTGCTTGTGGTGCCAATTCACCGTGTTTATTTCAACCCATGAGGTTTTTTTTTCCTCCTCTTCCGCTCCTTTTTTTTTTCCCCTCTTCCCTTCACCCTTGTGGAGGGGGGGGGAAGGGGAGGTGGGTAGATGGCTGTGCCACTATTTGCCAGCGAGAGTTAAACCACGACACATGCAGAGTCTGGATAACCTGTGATAGGGTACTGGCTGAAAAAATGATAAACCTCTTGTATCCCAGATTCCAAATACAGAGGAGAATGTGAAACATGCTCACAGCAGTGTTTGAAAGTGTTTTTTCCTATTAGTTATTTTGTTGATGCTGTTGCACAAATTTATCCCTAAGAAGATAGTAGGCATTTATTGGTAGAAACAGGAATCTCCATTTTTCATTTCAAAAGCAGACAAAGGTAATACACTGAAAGGATTCATCACTACAACACTGGGGGGTCTGTGTGTGGAAAACAAAAGGGAAAAAAGAAAAAAACATAGAAGATCACAACTGCTTTTCTTCATAGTTAGAAGCATTGTTTTTCTATCCAGATCATTATCGTCAGCAGATTTGTGGCTTCCTTTTATATTCCTTCTACCAATACTAAAGCTACTTTCTCCTTTATCAGTCAGGATTGTTATTTCCTCATAAACTTATTTGCTTTGTTTCTTATATATTCATTTATATGAAGTGCTTTCTTTAAATCTGTTCATCAAACCATGTATTTCACCATATGTGAAATTCTCCCTCTGCCCTCACTTTTTGTCAGTGAACTCTCTACATGTCAGAGATGATAACAAAAAGAGAAATCTGCTGAAACTTATTTCATTTAACTTTTCCATCTCCTTTTTAGCTGTCTATGACCCCTTTTAAATAGGTTACTCACATTACAATTGTGAACTGTGCCTACGATGCATCTACATCTTTATTTGGATTAAAAACTGGATAAGTTCTATGATTTATGTACAGAGGAATGAAACTACTTGAAAGGGTTGAGCTCTGTATTATAGTTTTACATGTATTTATGTTTATATAATGAAATTTAAAAAGCTTTTATGCAATCTTTTCACACATACGGAAAAAGAGTAGTAGTATAACTGTTCAAAATAGGAAAATTATATGGCTTTTTATGGGTAATGTATATAATATATAATCGTAATCTACACATAATTTTAAAATATAAAAGTGAAAGGCAAGAGATGGACAGACAGGAAAGACAGGAATGAGTATATAAAGAAATAATTACAGAATATGGCTTAGCATAATAGGGAATCCTTATATTCCATTTTTGTGCTGTCTCCTGGATGGGAAATTGCACTCTAGCATTTACTTCAGTAAATTTACTCACTATTTGCTTCAGAACAGAATGTTTCTATTCAAAAGGTAATGATTATTTTTTAAAAAAGTCAGCTGATTTTGGAGTATGGCTCTTGGACTGCTTGAGAAACACAAATCTTGACCAGTTGCAAGTGCTAATGAGCCTTACAGTGAAACCAATGATAAAGGACATATTCCTACCAAAAATGATAAAGCAAAGTAACAAAGGTCTGAGGGGATGGGGGTGGGAAGTGAGTGCCACTGCTTCAGGTATTTTTTGCTGAACATCTTTTCCTGGCCCAAGGAGAGAATTCAACAGCTGTTTGTTTCCGTGATCTTGGTAGTCATTTTCTGACTAGTTGGATGAAAGTGCTTGAAGCCATTGGCTCCAATCAGCTGAAAAAATCACTTCTGATAGTCACAGTCAGCTTGGAGTCTCTTAATCAAAGTCTACCATCAATTTTGCCTCATTACATGTAGCATATGGAAATGTGGTGGCTGATTTGGGCTAATTCTATAATGCCTGGTTTGTAAACATGAAACCATTGCAGAGAGTACTGTTTAGTTATGAATAATTCAGTACACCAAGGTTTAGCCTGCACATTATCTAGACAATGGGATTTTATAACTCCTAATAGTCAATAGTAATTTCTGGAGATGAGCAGTTTTTTGGTTTTTTTTTTTTTTCTGGAGAACCTTACTTGGGCTCAGACTCTCAAGCTGTTTAAATAAAATGATCAATTTCAATATATACAGAGTTAGGTTAAAAGCCAGCAACAACAACAACAACAACAAAAACATTTAAAGAAATTGTAATGAAAACATTTTTATTCATCTAAATTCTGTAATCAATAATTCTTTACTCTGCCATACAACATTTTATCATATTTTTCTCCAAGGTGAGTAAAAGAGTTTAATTCAAACTCTTTTAAGTGCAGAAGGTATGAGGTATAGCCCTTTTGCCATATATGTCTATGTCAGAGTGTGTCAGGAATCAGAAGCTGCATTTTTGCAACACAAGTCTGAACTAGAATACTGTGTTCCACAGTGTAACTGTTTGTATGAGCACTATGGACATTAGGACTGAAAGGAGTTTCCCAGCTCAACAGCTGTAGTCCCCAGATACTTCACACTGCACAATCTCTTTACTGTCTTAGATTTTGCTGCCTTGAGGAAAAAAAAAAAAAAAGAAAAAAAGAAAAAAAAAAAAAGAAAAAAAGAAAAAAAAAAGAAATGCTGAAAAGCCACCCTTGATCTAGAATGTAGTGCCTAACGTGTGAAGGAGTTCAGCTGTTAAACCTGATGCTGGCATAACTAATGCTGTGTCCATATAACCAATGCCTAAGAATATCAACTCAGATCAGGAGTGAAAAGGAATTCCAAAGAAAAAGTAGCTATTCTTTGAGCAACAGAGTCAATGAAGTCTATTTTCCCACAGATTTGAGTCCTCTACAAACTTACATGTGGCCATTGAGGTGCTAACTGAGGCTGCCAACTCTTCTTGCTGCTGAAACATTTGTAACTTCATTGCACCCATTGGATTATTTGAAGTCCAGTCAAGAAAAAACTCACACTATACATTTCCTCCCTAGGGTCTCTCATTAGGTTCACTGACAAAGCCTCTCTCCTCTTTTAAGCTAAGGAATTCTGATTTTGACAAAAATTGTGAGTTCTTAGTAACATTGAGATTTCTACTTACCTCTTTTATTTCATAGATATTGACTATGGGATGGGGGGAGAGGAAACAGGATATGAACTTGTATTAAATAGCGCCACACAGAAACAAACACATACATACACTCATGAACTATAAACATGTATATGCATCTTTTAGTAAGAAAACCTTGCTAAGACACCCCAGGACATGTGATGCTCACAGTCAAACCTAGTTTATGACTTGCTAAAAGGCATCAGAAGAATAGTCTGTGGTCAGCTGAAATTTACGCTGAAATTTACACTGAAAATTCTCTACAGTAGTTCTTTCCTTCTGTGTGAATCTGTGTATTTGAAATTACATTCAGAATATTTTAGATGGTATTTAGGCTCGAATTGTTTCAGCTACTTATTTAATCATTGTTTAAGCAAAAATACAGTCCTATAGCTCATCTTCTGATGACTGCAAAAATTATGAAAATCAAAGAAGTTCTGATGTAGATAGATATAAATTACACTCCTTTAATTTCGCTTAAACCTATGAACCCAAATTTTATTGTATTTTTTTTCACATGATAACACATTCTGCACTTTGTAAATTCTCGTTTTTTACGTTCATAGAATTCCATCTCCAAATCTTTCACATAGGTAAAGGTGGATATTTGAATGGTTAGAAGAAGCAGATTTAATCTTTTTGTCTTTTGATACTTCTGCGTAAAACACAAGTATTGCTATGTAAGTAAATGAGCCAAATGATTATGGGTAATTAACTGGTCGGATATCTGCATGTAATTGTTCAGTACTCATGAGCATTTTATGCAAGATTATAGTATCATTAAACCACGTTTATAGTGTATTAAAAGTCATCGTGCAATTTAGCCAGGCACATTTTTCAGCATTTCCTAGAGTCATGCTCTCATGGAGACAAAATAATGAATACCAAAAGACTCTTTAATTTAGCCAAGAAAGGTGTAATGAGAGCCAATATCTGGAATTTAAATCCAGAGTAATTCTAGTCAGAAATATGGCATAACACTTTAATAATTGATCAGCTATTGGGAGTGATAGATTCTTCACCTCTTGAAGGAAGGTCTTGCTTCGTAACAATTTAAGCCATTACATTCACTACAAGAGTAATGGGGTTAAATTATAGTGCCTGTGTTATAGAAGAGGTCAGACTTTATAATTTAATGGTCCTTACTGGTTTTAAGATAAAACCTGTAACGCTCAGATACTTTAAAAGGTTTTGAACTGCAAAGTAGTACAGTGGCAGAATGTCTAATAACTACCCATTTAATGTATTAATAAAAGAATTTTGCAATTTTTATTGTATTTTGCATAGATATTTTTCTCATCAGTGATTGCTCTGCACAGGAGATACTTATATTCTTTGTTACATATTTTGGGCTCCTACGAGTGTTTGATTTCATGTCAGTTAGTATAATCATTGTACTGGGGGCTGTGGAAATGCACTGTCTCAGTCTGTGATTAATGCAACATGCTAATTAGGATTTTTTTTTCAATTTGGACTCTAGGACTGCCAAATCTCTCACTTTTATCTTCCCTAAATTCTCTTCAAAAGCCTTCTAAAAGTTCCATTAAAATATTTTTAACTTATCAGATTATTTTTTTTTCAGTAATGAAAATCATTAATCCTAGTCAAAATTTGTTTATGCATTTCACAAATTTCAGAAATACATCACTTGGAGAAAAAGAAATAATGCCTATTTCATTATGATCTAGGTTGTGAGGTCCCAAAATGGTTGCACTGAGTTTTCATAGAATATATTAATGAGAAAATCACAAAACTCAAATGTTTCACCTCTGTGTAAATTCACACTACATCAGATCTAAAAAACCCTGAAAGTAAGCCATGCAAATTTTTTATTCCTTTCTCTTTATGGCAAAGTAGAATTAAGGATACATGCCCAGGCCTTTTTTCTCATGGGCTATTCTTATAGTTTTGACTTAAAAGTTGTCTGTTTGTATTGTAGAAAAGTGCAGGGTGCACACCAGTATAAAATAAAGTGAGTATGTACTGCTTCACTACCACGCTATGATTTCTGGGTGATACTCAGCTGGTGACTTGAATGGGACATAGAAGGACTTAGATGTAAACAGAAAATTGATTCTAAATAAAAAATACATTCTCTGGGTTAGTGTCTTAACACAATCAGAGAGAAATGGCAATCATAAACTAAGAATCCAAAGGATAGAAATGAGATCTGACAGTGCAGAGATTTATTAGGGGTAAAGCAAAGACTACTATTTCAGTCTTTGTTTTTTTGTTTATGCTATCCTTATACTTATTCACTTTTTATATTTACATTTTTATACTATATGGGTGGTTACAGTGTGAGTGGTAGTAAAAAAATTCAGTGAAAAATCTTGTATCTTTATTACTTAGATCAATGGTGAAGCTACAACATTTGTATTACTCATAGAAAGGATTGTAGAAAATACCTTAGTCCACTCTTGACTTTGTTATGATAACAGGAAGTTTTAACAATTGTAAGATTACCACTCCGAGCTGCAACTAAACACATCCAAACCTAATCATATGTCAGTAAGATCTTTAACTAATAGTCTCACCACATTTCAGTAATGTTTCATCTTCAAGATCTGGCTGCTTTACAATGAATCCTGTTCTCTTACCACATGATATAAAATAGAATGTGTGTGGTTTGTGTGTGCATAGTCTTCAAGGAACTGAACGTAATCAGAACAAGTCATCTGTAATTAACTGAAGATTGTAGTGAAAGGATTTAGTTCTATGGAATGAGTGAATAATTCCCTTTTAGGTTAATTGTTAAAATAATATGATCAGCAATTCTAAGAGAATACACTCCCAAAACATAGAAGTGCTGTTTTGCTTTAACAATTTTATGTTGACTGAGAATGGTGGGCTTATGCTGAGAATGACAGTGCCTTTTATTGGTAAGCTTTTGCCATCTGTTCTAATGATTTATTCATACTAAGGAAAAGGCAGGTGAAACTACAGAATGGAGATAAATAGCAGTGGATATGTGCTGAATTGGGCTGTGATTGTGCAAATGGGTTCAATGTTAACATTAATGTTCAGGCAATTGCTGTCATTCAAATGACATCTTCACATGCTATTATGTGGTCTTAAGGTGCAAAATATTGAAGATATAAGGCAGAAGATCTATTTTTAGGCAAGTAATGATTTCCACTCTCTTCAGATATTCATCTCTTATCATGGATAATATTATAAAAATATTTATGTATATTTTGACCTTTCATATGTAGCAAATTTTAAGGACATATTCTGATGGAAGACCTCTGCAGCAAAGATTCCTGGAAGCTGTAAAGATTTCACAATAGGTTTGCTTTATTTCTAAGTCTGTATTATTGGGTCATTTTCCTACAGTTCAGTGGTTTAGATAGAGCTTTGGTCTCATCCTCTATAGCTGTTCCTTTGTGGAACTAAAAATCCGAAAATCAAGAGCCTGGAATTTTTACATGAAATTCAGGGTAACCAACGTCCTGAATTTAATTTGATTATGTGTGGTTTGGGCTGGGATAGAGTTAATTTTCTTTATAGTAGCTCATATGGTTCTGTGTTTTGGATTTGTGGCCAAAACAGTGTTGATAACACAGAGATGTTACAGTTACTGCTGAGCAGTGCTTACAGACTATCAAGGCCTTTTCTCCTTATCCAACTGCTCCTCCAGCGAGTAGGGTGGGGGTGCACAAGGAGTTGGGAGGGGACACAGCTGGGACAGCTGACCCCAACTGACCAAAAGGATATCCCATACCATATGACGTGCTCAGGAATAAAATCTAGAGGAAGAAGGAGGGGACGTTCAGAGTTAGGATGCTTGTCTTCCTTAGTAACTGTTACATTACACCCTGCTTTCCTGGAAATGGCTGAACATCTTCCTGCTGATGGGAAATAGTGAATGAATTCCTTATTTTCCTTTGCTTGCATTGACAGCTTTTACTTTACCTATTAAATTGTCTTTACCTCAGTGCACAAGGTTTCTCACTTCTTCCCTTCCGATTCTCTCCCCCATCCCACTGGGATGGGAGTGAGTGAGTGGCTGGGTGGAGCTTACCTGCATACTGAGGTTAAACCATAACAGATTAAAATTCTGTGCTCCAATAAAAGGAGAGACCACCATATCATTAATTAAAATACTGTACTAGTCTTTTGTGTCCTTTTAAAGGAACAATGGTAAAATATTTATTGGATGCAAAGGAGTGTGTCAGGGATCACGACAGATGGAAAAATGATGGAGAGTGTCATTTCATACATGTAACAAAGGTTCCAACGTAAAAATAATAAAACCAAACATGCAAAAACCAGTGGTAACCATCAGTAACTATTCAGAAAATGTCATAATCATACATATTGAAACTTAAAACATTTCAGCACTGATTTTCTATCTTCAGCTATAACATTTAATTCTTCCTGGAGAAGAGAAAACTGAGAGAAGGTCGATGCTTATAAATATCTAAAGGACAGGTGTCAAGAGGATGGGGCCAGACTTTTCTCAGTTTGAGAATCTGAGCCTGGTGGCAGGACAAGGGGCAACGGACACAAGCTGAAACAGGACATTCCAGCTCAAGATGCAGAAAAACTTCTTTACTTCGAGGGTGCCAGAGCACTGGAACAGGCTGCCCAGGGAGGCTGTGGAGTCTTCTTCTCTGGAGATATTCAAAACCCACCTGGATGCGTTCCTGTCCAGCCTGCTCTGGGTGACCCTGCTTTGGCAGGGGGGTAGGACTAGATGATCTCCAAAGGTCCCTTCCAACCCTGTATCATTCTGTGACTTCATGATGTAATAGATTATATGTATTTCTGAGGTAAGGAAATCAAAACAGAGGTTTACAAGTTACTTATACTTTTTCATAGGTGATAAGCAATTAAAATAAGCAGGTTTGTGTAAAAGCTCTAGGAATCAAAGTATATTTTAAAATCATATTTTTGTAAGCTCCCACTTTTTGCTTAGCACCTGTGGGAACTAAAAGTGTGTACTGACACAGATGACAAATGGTGTCCTTTTAAATTGTGATAGTCTTTGGTGGTCCCATGAACTTTGGATTTAGAGATAGGTATGACATGAGGTAGAAATCAGCTCCATGTCTTCATAAGAAAAATTAAGTGTTTAGCAAATATTTTACAATCAGAAGCTTGATAATGATGAAACCAGAACACTCCTTATATATACAGATAAGAATTTATTGTTAATCTATCTAATGTTTTAATGATCTAATACAGAAACTGGTATCATTATTTCTTCACTTACAGTGATAAACACATGTAATTAATAGTATCGTTAAGGCTAATACACAGAAACTTCACAGTACCTATCCTCTTTCTCAGATACAATGTTCACTCTTTCAATTCTCTCTGCATCCAAAGTTTGGTAGCTTTAGTCTTCCTCAAAAAGGAACTTAAACCATCAGTATCTGCAGTTTCCATCTAAAGGAGCATGACACCAATGAGAATATCTTCCTACACAGTCTTGGTTACACTTAGATCTTTTTTTACATGCTCTTGCACCATAGATTACTTGGCTTGATCTGCCTTCATTTATTTCCATCTTAAGTTTGGCTGTTTTCAGCCATTACCTACTGAAGTTACATAATAGCCTTCTCCAGCACCGATTAACATCAATGTAATTGTGTTTCCCTGGGCTAATGCTTGTTACTCATTCACTACACGAGTTTGTTATAGCTTTATGGTGTGTGATCTTCATAATTAGAGAAATTGGATGATAGTAACTTGACTGCTGGAAAACTGTTGTCTTAGCTAAAACATGGTAAAATCAACTCAGTGAAACCCAAAGATAGACAGCTCCAGACTGCCAGGTCAAAACAAAATGTGTGGGCTTTTACTGGTTGCAAAGAAATGGTATATAATGGAATACAGATTACTTTGCTAACAAATAATTGGCCATTTTGGAGACAAATTAGTACCCATTACAAAAGTGACGGTGATTAAAACTATATTAGCTTTCTCTGGGATTTTCTGATTTTGATCCTCACCTATTAATATTAAACAGTATTTCAGAATATGTTAATTAGCACATATTACTTGGTACTTTTGTAAAATATCTTCCAGTTTTCTTCCTGATGTCTGCAGCATTCAGAATGTCATGCTGAAGTTCACTAGAATAAATAAGTATGAATTTCTTAGGTTTTTTGGTTGATTGACCCATGACTGAAGCATCATTATCTATATTGTTTTACACCTATTCCCAGGAAAATGTAAATTCTTCAAAGAAAGGGCATTTTTAACTTCTCAGTAGGTACTGATTATTCCATAATGGAAAATTTTGAATGCTTGAGAAAACGGCTTCCCTAATATTTAATGTGCATTTTTCTTTTCCTGATTTCTTCTCTTCCTCCTAGTTTTAGCTTCTCCCATAACATACCAACTGAATTACTCCTGAACTTTTATGGTCCTTGAGTATTTTTTTATTGCTTCTGTCCTATACATTAGTCATAATGTAGCCACAGTATTTAAATCACATGACTTATCATTAATCTGCCACATGCTGTAGGTAATAAATGAGGGAAAATAAGCTATGAAAGAAAAATCAAGGTTCAAACATTTCCAAATGTTTTCTCTCTGGACTTGTTCCTTGGTCCTTAATAATTTTTTGTTCTCATTAACTCCTTCTGCTTTGTGTCTTCTTGCTTGATGCAGAAATGACATCTGTGTTTCTGACTGAAATTCCATGTCAAACTTATTCTTCTTTATCATAACTAACAGAATGATGTAGCAGGCGGAGAGGTCAACTTGTTGGGTAAAGAGAGAACTGGGTTATAGTAGAAAGGTGAGAGCTGATGGGAAAAGTTGGATGCACCTGACTCCCAAAGTTAGGTATCATCTGGAAAACAGACAATTATCAGAGAAGAAATGGTTACCAGCATCAAAGCAGCAAGACTTTACCACTCACCTTGAAAATGTGTGGGATAATGGGAATTAAAAAGAGGGAAGTTAACTTTGGTATTAAACTGCAGACAGAAAGAAGGTCTAACAAGAAAGATCAGAACATAATCTGCATGGTCCTATTCACGTTGTCTAACAGAAAACAGGTAAAAGAGGATCAGAGTAGCATTTCTTCCGGTTTTCTTTGTCTTATCCCAGAATTTATACAGTTGATGGCAAGAAGTGGGAGAATATCATTCCATACTTGGAGGGAATGTCGATGGGTGTTTTTTTTTAGCCAGCATTGGTCTCCAGTTTGCACAGTACCTGCACTATCAGTGTCCAAGTGATCAAAACAGAGCCTGGGATGAGCATGCAAGGGCTGTGGCAGGGGAAGATGAAGGGGAGTGCAGTGCTGGTTAGACCAGAACTGCTATTGAATAAGTTCTTCATCAAGCAACATTCTTACTGGATAATGCCTAAGTATAATGAAGGCCTGATTGCTGTTTTGCCCTCCAGGTACACGAGGCAATAATAATACATCTTAAAAGAGTAATAGACATAGAAGGTAGAGAGAGGTAAGTGAAGACCTTGAATTGACAGTCGCATGTAGCAAATTGAGAAGTGAATTCTACTAGAAGATAATTGATTCATCAGGGACCTTTAAGTGTCAGATTCAGTAGCTAGCTGGAAAACGCTGCTGCTATTTTTTGGTGCAACGAAAGAGGCACAGTGAAAGACATATTCTTAGAATTTGTCCTTTCATTAGGCGAAGGAGTTTTTCTCAATAAGATTAAATACCTGGCTATGTTGAGTCAGGTATCCCAGTGGTACCTCAATTCAATGTGGCCAAATTAAACACAAATTGCTGTTTATAACACATAGGACTTCGAGTTCCAGTAATGAATATGGCTTATTAAACAAAGCAAACACTACAATAATCTAAACAGTCATCAGCCATACAGCTGTACTCCCATACTTTGTCAACATAATAAAAAAGGGGCATAATGAAAAATAGACAAGCCAAAACTAACTTCAGCATGGAGTTGAAAGTGTATTGAGGCTGCTTCTAAACATGAACTGTTGGCATGAGCAAAGCAAGAGTAAAGTCTCCCTGTGAGCAAGTTCCAGCGTTCATCCCAGTCCACATTCAAGTGTTTAGAGCATTGGAGGGCTTGCAGGAACTTTATTCTGCTGATTGCAGTCTGCATGTAGGGGCTGACATGACTATATGACGTGTCTTCCTCTGCCCCTCTGGGCCTTAACTTCTGCTGCTCTTAGTATTTTGGTTTCTGCAGGAGATGAGCGGAAACGCATGCCCTTAGAGGTTTTCTGCTTTTCTAAGGGGATGGAGAATAGATTTAGTAGGTGGGAACTAGTAACACTACATTTCCATGCACAAGGCCACTGATAGGAATATGTGGCTATGTGTCTGTCACTTTAAAACAAGAGAAAACTTGGTTGCACAAAATTTGTTTCCGAGATGGAAGTATTTTGTCTCTTGGAAAAAAAGCTAGGAAGACTCTGGGCTTTTTCCTCTGTTCCTGTCCTTATTTGTCTTTTGGTGCAGAATTTTTCATGTGTCACAGCAGGCCTTCAGCAAATACAATAATTTTCCATTATTTTATAGCATATAATAATATAATAAAAATATAGCATATTGCTAAATTAAAGTATTATACTTATTAATCATTTAAAAATATTAGCAAAATATTTCCAAACCTTAAAAAAGTTCCATTTCTCATAATATAAGGGAAATGAAACTGGAGGAAAACATTATCTGTGAAAATGCAAAGCATTTGTGACTTACACAAAGCATTTGACACTGTCCCGCACGACATACTGGTCTCAAAATTGGAAAGTCATGGGTTTGATGGATGGACCACTCAGTGGACAAGGAACTGGTTGGATGGCCACACTCAAAGGGTTGCAGTCAATGGCTCAATGTCCAAGTGGCGGCCAGTAACGAGTGGTGTTCCTCAGGGGTCCATACTGAGACCATTACTATTTAACATCTTTGTCGGTGACATGGACAGTGGGGCAGAGTGCACACTCAGCAAGTTTACTGATGACACCAAGCTCGGTGGCACAGTTGACATGCTGGAGGAAGGGATGCCATCCAGAGGCTGGAGAGGACAGGCTGGAGAGGTGGGCTCATACAAATTGCATGAAGTTCAACCAAGCCAAGTGCAGGGTCCTGCACCTGGGACGTGGCAATCCCAAGCACAAATACAGGTTGGGCGGAGAATGGCTGGAAAGCAGCCCTGAGGAGAAGGACTTGGGAGTGCTTGTGCATGAGAAGCTC
>JAOXNO010000001.1:196956450-196982858 GCA_028565335.1 Limnodromus scolopaceus | reverse complement strand
GGGGCTTTGAGCAACCTGCTCTAGTGGGAGGTGTCCCTGCCCATGGCAGGGGGTTTGGAACTCAATGATCTTTAAGGCCCCTTCCAACTCAGACGATTCTATGATTCTATGAAAATAACAGTGACACACCAAGTTGCAGGGTTTTTCCTGTTTCCTTCAGCGAGCTAAAGAGGATCCTCTTTACTCACTGCTGATGTTAACTAATTCCTCTTAAACTATTATCATGCAAACCCTAAAGAATAAATTTCCAATAAAAGTACATCCTATGAGGCATTTCTGTTTTCTCTGAAGTGCTGTTGGACCTCTGGGGAAATTTCTTTCCAAGCACTTTTCTAAGCACTAACAGTAAATGAAGAGCTCAGACCTTCCTAGGCTCTGTAAAACCTTTTGCTATTTACAAAAGGCTCGAAAACGATAGTTTAAATTTCCCATTGAGTAGAAGTAAATGGCAGGGGCTTATTTGTTTGAAATTACAGCATTGGAATGATACCTGACATTTTCAATTTGAGGAGGAGGCATTGCAAGAGACAGAACACAGAAAGGGTTACTGAGAAAAATGGGGACCTTTTTAAATGTATATTTTTTTTAAAATTACATTACATTGGGATAAAAATATGGGATAGAACCACTTTCACACCAAAAAACCCTTCATGTAGTCTTAGAAAAAAGTAGGGGGTTATGCCCAGGTTAGCAAATTGAGGGATATTTTTTTTAAGGGAATGTAAAAGTCCTTCGCTTGAGTAAGTTTCAGCAACTCGCATTCTTTTAATGATTAATCCAATTTAGTCTGCCTGAAAGTTCTTCCATGCAACTACCACACCTCCCAAATGCACACTTTGGAAACTCTGTAACAGATTTTACTACTGTGTCGAGAGTAATCATGTTTTTGTGTTATTCTTCTGCCTCTACTGAAATCAATGAGAGAAGCTTCTGTTTGTTGGCCAACAGCTCTAACATCATTATTAAATTCTCTGCAGTACCCTATTTGAATCAATAAGAGGCCAAGAGGTCTTGACAAGCTACATTTTTTCTAATATTGATCTTGATGACCAAGCTGGTGCCCTCAAGTCTAACCATTGATTCTAAGAGACAGAAGTACCAAGTTGGAGGCCAAATTTGTGCTATTAAACACATCAGAGTTTGTAATTAAAGAAAATGTCACACTGTCATATTTTTCATTACAAGCAAATGGAATCTTTCCATATACATTAAAAATAAAATGAAGTGCACAGATATGCTGGAGATATGTGCACTAAATTTAATTACTGTTTTTATAGACTACATTCAAACTTAAATGATGCTCACTAACATTCCAGTGTATATGGAAACTGATGTCCTTCTGTTTTTCACAAATTAAAAAAAATTAAGAAAGTATTTTTATTAATTTATTTTTTCAGTTGCAATCCCTGAGCCCATTTGCAATTAATTTTGGGGGAATCTCAATCAGAATACATTTTTAAACAAACACACAGTTTCAGCTCGCCTATGCTTGATCATTCAAAGGCCAGTAATTGTTGAGACACCCCTATTCGGTTCAGTGTCATGTAACATGGATTAAAACATTCAAATTATGCTCAGAGCTGTTGACCAAAGCATGCATATCTGACAGAGCCAAAGAATGAGTTACCTGAAACTCAAGAACAATTTTTCGTCACATATCTTGGAATGCTACATACAGAACTTGTTCCCTAAACATGTTGATAGGAATGCTGGGTGCAAAGATGTCTACTGACTTTTAGGAAGCTCTTAGCTACATGCAGCTTAAGGTATATTTATAATAATTATAGCATAATTTTTAGAAGAACTATATTAATATCTTGCAGAATTCTGATGTATAGTCAAGTTCCATAGACAGAAACTGATTTTGAGTCATAGCTTTCTAGTGGTGTGCCCTCCTGATTTTGTGATTATGTATGAATTATGGCTTGTGCATTATATACTCTAAGAAAAGCAGTAAAAAACAGCTGTTGGCTTAGAAAACTAGTTGCTCAAAGTAAGGGAGAAAACACTTACAAAGGAACAGAGCCACAGGGATGTTTAGCACAGTCATATGAAAAATTAGGTTTGAAGGGACATCATCTCTGCCAATCTCCTGTTCAAATAAGGGCTAACTTCAGCCACTCAAAGCTGTTTAGCTCCCATTTAGGAATTAACAGAAATAAGCAGGTATAAATACAATAGGTCTTGCAATCTGAAGAGGCTAGTTACAAGCACCAAATGCAAGTTTTGCACTTTCTATTTCAATATTCCAGCTAAAGATGATGGGTCCATGGATGTCAGGCCTGTGTTGTTTTGCTGAAGGTCACGCAGGGCCTCCTTGACAGAACAGGAAATTTAAGACGAAATTCATACCACAAAGGCTTTGATTTCCACAACTCATCATTTGCATATCAAATTCCAGCTTTACTTTGCTTAGCTTCTTAGGAATTACACTGAAGTATCCTCATTTCAGGATTTTATAGAATGCCTTTGTTTAAAATATTTATTAAGTCCCGTTTTAATTACGTTGTTTTGCAATATCATTATTCACTTCATAAGAATATCCTCAAGATTTTCCTGAACAGCATTTTTGTCTGAAAGCACATATTGCAGTGGAATTCTAGGTTATTGCTGAAAATATGGAAAGGAATTAAAATTCCTTAGGAATTAGTTCATTAGCTGACTCCACAAAAACTTTACAGTACATTTATTTGATTAGGCAATGAATATTGGTTTAGAGCCTTAGAGAGGGAGAGAGGACGGGTGTGTGAATAGATACATTGGTGTCTATATATCAGTTTGCAAGAAATACACCTGTTTTACTGCAAAGTTCTCGCATTGCTACAGAAATGCACTGGGTCTATATTCAGGTTTTCACAATTGCCAGTTTTAAACACTTATACTTTCTACTTTTACTTGCATTTTGTTTGTCTTTGCAAATTCCTTTGACCTAAAACCTGGCACATCTATTGTCATAGGCAAATTTTTGCAAAGTTTCAAGAAAATTGAAGTATTACAGTAAGTATTACAGGTTATTAATATTTCACCTAATTGAAAAACTGAGGTTAGTTAATGTTTCTACAACTTCTTGAAACTCAGAAGTGATTTCCTACTTAAATTTTATTTAACTTAAACCATAAAACCATAAAACTTTTATTTCAGATAGCTGTCAGTGTATATACATTGAGCCTGCTCTAATTAAGTGCATTTCCCTTTGGGGACTGAAAATGATGATACCACCAGTTTCCTCATTGGAGCTGAAAGATGAAAACCTGTCGGGATATAATGCTGTCACCATCTTTAAATGTATATTTATTTATAAAGCCTCCCATAAAAATAATCAAGTCTATTTGTTATGGCTAACTGGAAAATGAATTTTTGAAGACTTACCCCTTTTTTCTGGAGTGTTTTGAGACTGGGTTGAAAAAGCACGAAGCACATATTACAAACCACCCTTCAACTCACTTAATGTCGGAAAAGAGGAGTTCAGTGTTTACCTTGATTGGCTTTGATTGAAGGGTCAGGATTTGAGATATTTTAATTTCTTTTTCTTTCCTTCTGACTTTCAAAAACAGCTGAAGAAATAAATTTATAAGAAGTACAAAATTGTTAACCAATGTTAAGATTACCTGTCTAAATATAAAGTTGTTTTATTCAAAACATATAGCAATGGAAAATTTCCTCTTACATTCTTAGTATTCTGCCATTAATTAGGGAAATTATTACTTAAATTATCTCAGGACATACTGAAAAAAGAAGAAAAAACAGATGATGTGCATATAGTGCATATTTCAAATTTAAAACAAGAAAGAATTTTATGCCACTATACGTATTTTAACATCTCTCCCAATAAGGAATCTAAGGAATGAGAAGTGTTACGAATACAGAGAATTTCAAATGGCAATTGATGGAGTGAAAGATGATCAATATATGTGAAAAGGCAAAACAAGCCTGTTTTCAAATTAGAACCGGTTTGGTCAAAACAACATACGTGCTTCAATTCTAGTGGTTTTTTGCTTAGATCCACTTATCCAATGCTGAATATGAATGATACCTAAATTCCAGTTAGTTCTATTTATACGAGTACAGTAAGTAGAGAAAAAAGGAATTCTTCACGCATTACAAAGGCCACAGTAATCTTAACACAGATTTATGGGGGTCATTTTGGGCAAATCATCTTTTCATCCAAGTTTTAGCAGTACTTTGTGTTATATTCCATCCAAAACCAGTCCTTATACTGCTTCATCTCCAGTCTAATGAAAGGAACTTAATTCAGGCAGGGTTAATAAAAGAGGGTAGTACTTTATTTAGATTGCTTTTAAATGAATACCAAAATCAATTCCCCTTTTAGAATGTATTTGAAATTCTTAACTGCTTCCAATTAACTTTGTATGTATTAAATTGCTGTTATTTGCTGAAATCCATAAGTAAAATGTTTTCTTAAGACAAGGAAAAGGTCATCCCTTTGTGAACACAGGATCATTCATTGACTCAGCCCACAGTTATTGTTAGCTACTTTGTAACCTTTGTGGTACTATGGTTTACATACTAGTTGTTGCAATAATGAAAATTCATGAAAAACTGTATTTTTTGTTTGTCATAAAAAATAGCATGTTTATTTAAATAGTAGTTATTTTACAAAAATACTCATTAATACAAAAAGTCATGGTTAGACAGAAAAATTTGTTTAGATGAAATGTGTTCTCAAGAACAGGTTCATTTTTCTAGTGATTAGTGGTTATTCTGGGGTTTTTGGAAAGACCTGTATAGAAAATCCTTTATTACAACATTTTTCTTTTTTTTACTATTACTAATTTTCAGTTGAGAAATAACTATAGGAATTTTTTTAGTTTTGTACCTGCACGAGCACGCAACTAAGCAAACATCTATCATCTGCTCACTTTTTAACTGCTGTTATGTGTTGTCAACATAAATTCAAATTGTTTTAATTTTTTACAACAAATTGCTTCTTCGGCTATATAAGAGAAGAGATGTGTGCTCACTCTATGCAACAATGAGGGATCAAAATTTCTTAATAAGTTCAGGACAAGTATGCATATAAGGAAAAGTAATTTGCTAAGGTGGCTTCTGACCATTTTGTCTAAGGGCAGGTGCATTCCAGTTTTCCATGCTGAAATTTTTAATATGCTGCAGATATTTATATTACTCACATAAATATATTGATTTTTGCATCTTTAAGAGTCCTTTCATACAATTATAAGTCTTTTCTTTCTATAGTATTTTCTTCAATGTCCTCATGGCAAACTTTACTAGAAAATTCCCCAAGTCCAGCAATTAAATACATTAAATATTAGCTCCCCCATCCCACCCTTGAGTACATTCAAACCCAAATCTAACTTATTTGTCTATTCTCCTTCCTTACCAAAGTCAACATCTTGAAAATTTTGTATTCGCGTATCCAGAGTAAGAGGATGACATTTTAAAAAGCCAGTGAGTCTGTCATTCAAAAAGGGGAAACTGGTTAAGGAGACAATTCCTTTCAAGAGGGATGCAACTGGAATTTTAAGCAGATGACCTACTGCTGCTGCTTCACAATTCTTACAATGAATCTATGTAGCTTTCATTCCTGTCTGCTAATGTGACTCAACTTGTTGTACATAAAAGTGTTATAAATATTAATGATAATTGTTAAGCATGATATATTGTTCCATGTTAGCAACTCAGCTACTCAGGAGATAATTCTCTTTCTTGGGAAATGTCAATCAATCATGAGAGGTCCCCTGTTAAAGAGAGAAGAGGGGAAGGGTAAAATGGGAGGGGAAATGCAAAAACAAAGGGAAGAGGAAGAGAGGGAAAAGGGAACACATGAGCATTTTGATTCAAAGCTCAAGTGGAGTTTTGAAGTAAATACCCTGACCGTCCTTCTTCTTTGTGTTTATATTTGGGTTGTACTGCATTTTGATATATACAAAACGGATTTATTTTTAAGGACACAAAATCAGAAATTCCACTCCAGGAATGCAGCAAAGGGTCTCCAGCCCCTAATGGGACACAAGGACCAACAGCCAGTCCTTTGGAGGGCTTCAAACCATGTGCGTGTTAGGGATGTTCAGTATAGATTAACCTATGCCCATATTCATGTAGGGAACTTAACTAACTCTTTGATATGCTGTTCTCATCCCACCTAGACCTGATTGCCCAGAACCTTGTACAGGTGACTTTTGAATATCTGCAAGGTGGAAGACTCTACAACCTCCTGGGGGTGACCTGTTCCAGTGCTCAGTGACCCTCACAGTAAAAAAGTGTTTCCTGACGTTCAGAGGGAATCTCCTGTGTTTCATTTTGTGCCCATTGCCTCTGGTCCTGGCACTGGGCATCACTGAAAAGAGCTTGGCTCTGTTCTCTTTGCACCTTCTCTGCAGGCATTTTTGTACATTAATTAAGATCCCTCCTGAGCCTTCTCCAGGCTAAGTAGTCTCAGCCTTTCCTCATAGGAGGAATGTCTTGTCATCATGATCATGGCATTTTTCTGGACTCTCTCCAGTACGTCCATGTCTCTTTTACTGGGGAGCTCAGAACAGTACACAGCACTCCAGGCATGGCCTGATCAGTGCTAAGAAGTGGGCTGTCTCCAGCATATGTTTGTGCCTGGGGTTCTTCCTCCCTGGGAGCAGTATTTTGCACTTCGCCTGCTTGAACTTCATGAGGTTCCTGTCAGCCCATTTCTCCAGCCTGTCGAGGTCCCTCAACAGCATGACCCTCTGGTGTATCAGCCACTCCTCCTGGTATTTTATCATCTGCAAACTTGCTGAGAGTACATTCTGCTCCATCATACAAATCATTAAGGAAACTTTTGAAACAGACTGGACCCAGTATTGACCCCTGTGGTACACTACCAATTTCTGGACTCCAACTAGATGTTGCACTGCTGATCACCACCCTCTGGCCCCAGCCATTCAGCCAGTTTTTAATCCACCTCATTGTCTGTTCATCCAGCCCATCCATCAAGAGCCTGTCTGTGAGGATCTTACAGCAGACAGTGTCAAAGTCCAGGTAGAAAATATCCACTGCTCTCCCTGCCTCTAGTAGGCCAGTCATTTCATCATAGAAGTTTATCAAGCTGGTCAACCATGACCTCCCTTTGGTGAAGCTATGCTGACTATTCCTGATGATTTTCTTGTCCTTCATGTGCCTGGAAATGGTTTCCAGGATTAGGTGTTCCATTACCTTCCTAGAGATCTACGTGAGGCTGAGCAGTCTCTCGTTCCCTGAGTGGCTTTTATGTTGCTAGCAGATTTATATTATAAATATTGTTATGACTTGTGTCACAAGATGAGCTGGATAGATCTTTTTACTCGATAATATTTCTCCATGCACTAGTAGTATGATGACTTTTTGAATAAAATATTCAAGAGTGTTCCAGCACTAATAGGAAGACGTTATTGGTTTGGAAACCACTGAGAGACTTGAAAAAAATAAAAAAAAAGGATAAAGCATGAGAAGCACATAGAGATGCTGGTATATGTTTAGCTGAGCCCGGCACCTTCATCTGAATCTATGAAGAATTCTTTCCAGATATAACAGTATTCCCCACAAAGTAAAATATTTCAGCCTCTATCAGAGGTGAACTTCCAAAGCTGATGGAGAGAAGCAAGGGAAAGGGAAATGGAGGAAGGAAGGAGGGCAGAATGGAGGTTATTCAGAATACAATGAATGAGGAGAAAGAAAGAGCTAATGGGCTCTCTGGGACAGACAGTTGAACTAGCAGCAGCCTAACTGGGATTTGAAGCACAGGGCAATGTGGGAAGGGGAGCAAGAGGACAACTTTGGGCACTTAACGGTCTCATGGTGATGGAGGGGGCTTCAGTCTTTAGCCCAGTCAGCTGGGCTCCCATTAAGGAGGCAATGAAAGGAATGCCTGGGTGCAGACATTCACGTGTTGCAATAACATGTTTAATACAAACGAATGTCTTCACCATTCATCCTTTAATAGTTCTAAACCTGGGACCTGGTCCAAACCAGCACATTGTCTATCACAATTTCAACACGGCTTTAACTAAACTGGTATTTTTAGAAAGGAATTTTACTGTGTTTAAAGCATTCAAAGCACATATCTGCACCCTTAACATTCACTTCGTAAACAAAGAAATGTGCTCTGTGGATCTTCCTTAAATTCTTATATGGCTGGCCCTAAAATGCATCTCTGATTTTTATCATATTTACTCCACCTATATTTAATTTGCACAGAACCATGACGTCTATGTGTCAGTTCCTAGTGTAACTTGCTCTTACCATGGCTTGAGTAGAAAATGCTCTGAATGACACAGCAAAGCCACAGTGGCCACTAGTTAGCAGCTGAGTCCTCCTCACTCAGCAGTTATCTTTATGGTACACCTCAGTACTTTTGCCTGGATTAGAGAGTATTTCAGTTACCTTTTGTCTTTACTGTTTTTTAGTTACAGGCACTGTGTATTGTCTAATCTTTAGTCCTGCAGTACCTATTCTCTTGTAGGGACTTATTAAGTAATGCTATTTTCCTTGTAGCTTTAATAGACCATTCTTCTCTAATTGAAGGAACTCTGCTATCTGAGAAGCAGCGTGTTTCCAAAGTAAACTACAGCAACAGGCAGGAAACTTAATTTCTTTTACTGTTTAGACAGTGACTTACTGTTTGACTTTGTGCAAATCGCTTAGAAGGTCCAAATTTACAAGTATCTGCACAAAGTTTGGGTGTCTTCATTTTGTTACCTACCACAGAGTTTTGTTCTGAGAGGCGCTCAAGACAGAGAACAGCAGTTAAAGGCAGTGAGAGCTGCAGGTGCTTGACATATTCAGAAAATCAATATAGTATTAAAGTGTTTCAAAGTCAACATCTTAAAACCCTAGGTGATTTCAAGCATATTTTAATGCTTGAAAAAGTTGCTTTGCAAAATACTGCTCCTTGATTTCCTTATCTGCAAATAGAAAATAATAGCCTTCCTAAGGTCTGTTGATTGGAAATGTTTATAAAACTTTTTAGGATTCCTTGTGTTACAGAATGAGACATTTACTCAGCCATTTTAGTATTATTAAGTTGCACATATTAGAAGCATTACAAACAAGACCAGATGGAAATAACCCAGCTGAAACTTAGACTCATTTTGCTACACAGTGGCTGTTCGCCAGGACTTCTGATAAACAAGATTCAGTCAGTCTTCACTGCACTCTGATCCACACTATTGTGTACCTTATGAGTCAAAACAAAAAAAATGAATTACTCATAATCCTGCCTTTCCTCCTAGGAAGTGACATACATCTGTGAAAAATCATCTCTGGTTACAAAGGTAAAAGAAAACATCCCATTAATTAGACTCAAAAATAAGTACTTTGCCACAATTAAAAAGTATCCAAGCAAACAGATGTAACAGAAGTTGAACTCCGAAGAGTTCATCATGGGATGATTACTTGCATTGGCAACCAGCAATGACAGTGTGCTGTTTTCCAAAAGGTATTATTATTTTACTGACAGTGACAGCAGCAGCAGTGCCAGCAGAAACATCATCTCTGGTAGAAAGGTGCAGCAACCTGTCCCTGTCTGTGAACACAACGATCCAGCTGCAATGGAGTTTGGTAACAGCTTTGGCCAATGAATTTGCTCACAGTTTCTTTCTCCCATCAACGTACTCGTGTTTTACTGTGTAGGAGCAAGCCTAGTTGCATGACAGGGCACTTAGGGGAGATTACACTATGACAAGACAATATGCATGAGAAAAATATGAGACTAAACTCAGTAGCGAAATGTCAGAACCTAAAGGGTTACCCAGCCTGTGAGTATATAGAGATTTACACTGTTGGTTTGTAGGATTCTGATACACAGGTAGATGGAGGCTCTTATCCTCTAAATTTCTCCAAATTATTACAGATAACCATAAATACCATACAGATCACCACTAGCAAGAATGTTACCAAAACCAAATCACCACTAGCAAGTATACCTATGATTAATAAAGTGAATATATGTATACAGCTATTAAAAATTGCTGTCAGGAATCAATAATATAGTATCAATCAATAGCATGGCAGCAGTCAATAATAACAGCAATCAATATAGCAGCAATCACATAGCAGCAATCATATAGTAACAATCAATGTAATAACATTACCATTAGTGAAGCAACTTATCACCAATATAACAACAGATATACTTATGATAGATTACTGATGTGCATATATAATACCAGTGTCAAATGAATTAGACAGATTTCAGAAAGGGCCAAACCATCCCAAAGGGAAAGACAAGCCAATCACCAAGAGGGACCCAAACATCGCAGAGGTGGGAAGACAAATTGAACCAAACCCCGAAAGTGGGCCCAAAGTGGGGACCAATGAGGTAACAGAGTCTCACTTCAAAAATGATCCATGTGACAGCGTCTGGAGTCAGCCAGGTATCCCCAATGAGAGCGCAAGACCATAGAAAGTTTGTGTGGAATTCAACTTGTTTGGGAAAGTAAAAGTATGTACAGCCTAGGAAGTACTTAGAGAGAGAGGCTCCATTTTGGATAAAAATTTGTATCGTAGAGACATAAGACGACAGAGGACACCAACACTCTGAGCAGCCAATAGATGCTCTTAATGTTGTTGTTCACCTGGAACAGTCAGTAGGTGACGATGTTTCTGTTCTTTCAGCCCAATTTTATTTTCCCCCACTGCTTTCACTTTTTCAGACAGTGAGTTGCCATTACAGTTTCTTCAGTTTTGCACTTACTGATGGTATCTCCAGATTTCATCTGTTTCTAGGTTCCCCACCTGTTCTTCAAAGAGGCCAGCTGCACTTGTCGAGGATGTTTTTGGTCCCCAAGGGCTAGCTCCCAGGCTCACAGCTCCCAGATCAGCAGGAATTTTCTTTTGTTAGCAATTTTTCCTTTTTTAACCAGGCTATTTTTTTGGCTGTTCACATCACAAAGTTATAGTACTAGTTATGATTTAGAATAAAATCCCAAACTAAAGCACATGGCCCTGTGTTATTCACCTTTTACAGGCTTCTCTGCTGATGCTAGAGAATCAGGGAACAGAAGCTAAATATTACACCATCTAAAAACATTTTCCCACCAGGAAAATTATCATCTTTTGGAGCTAAGTGGGTGTCCTCGAAGTTTCATGTATAAGGTTAGGAATTATCTTCTGCTGTAGAATTTTGCTCTGTCAAAATCTGCATCTAAGCAATTGAGTTCTTCCATTACTGAACTGTATGGTTTAGTGCTCATTGTAACCTTCATCTTTAATAGCATTGGCTGCTGGTGACCTTTCACTTACCAGTTCATCTTTCCATGTTTTTCTTTCTGGAAAATGGGCAGATTTCTTTCTACTGTGAAAAAATTGTGATATGCTGCAAACAATACTAGTGCTAGGTGTTACAGATATTACAGTCACCATTATTATTGTTATTATAATGCAGGGGGGGAAGACGGACTATTCTGAGATCATGCCTACTGTTTCTGACACTTGTGGAAGGAAGGTGTATGTCAGTAGCTAGTACAAAAGTACTTGTATATATCAAGACATCCTTTAAATTTAAAGATGGACCTGTTGCTATATATTTAAGACTTGAGTAACACTCTCTATTTCTCTCCGCTGTACTAAAATTTACTAATTGAGCTCCAGAGAGTATGCATATATTTGAAAGAAATTCTTAGATTCACAGACTTTGTAAAAATTTTCCTATAGGTCACGTCTATTAACTACAGTGAACAGGCTAAAGATAACTGTGAGTATCATAACCTGCCACTCACTATGTTGTATATATTATTCCTTTGTGCTTGCCTTGTGCCTTTAAATAACAACTTCTCATCACTGCAGGATTTGGCTTTTAGTTTCTAAGTGGAATAATTTTCTTCTTCATTTAAATTCGAAATTAGACTCATCTTCCCTTGAGCTGACCAAACTATTGCCCGTAACACAAGTACAGAAGTCCTTTCACACTTCCAAATAAATCAGTTGAAATCCTTCCTTATCTTCCATTAATGTATGTATTACATCTTTGAATCCTATATAGATAAATTCAAAGCAGAAATGAAAAGATAATGTGAGATGGGAGAAATTTCTAATTCCAGTAGTTGTGTTTAAGCTCTGTTTTAAATTATCTTGTCTTTTAAAAGGCTTAGGCTGAAATGTGACAACCTGTGTAATGACCAGTGCACTTGGTAATGAGCCTGAGGAACAATTTCTTGCCTTTAAGATTTCCTGGTATACTTGCCCTCTGTGTCTCTTTTCATACTGCCTTTTAATCTTCACCTCTGAAGACGGTATGTACAATACCAAAAATAGATTGAAGCAGGAAAGCAGAAGAAAAACATACCAAATGGAAAACATTGCACTAAGAATCCAAAAGCAGTCTTGAAACACACATACATGGTGGAAATACTTGGGGTTTTAAAGGAAGCATATTCTTCAGTGCAACCTACAGTACAAGGCCTCCCAGAGGACATTTAGGAAAACAATTGTCTTTGATTTTAATGAAAACTGTGTTTGCTGAGGATGGTGCTGTCTGCCTTGAAGTCACCAGGTAGCCTGGTTGCACAGCAGGAATCTCTTGCCTGTAGTATAGACGCAGACAGCAAGACCCTCTTCAACTGTCTAAAGATGCCTGGAGTTTCCTCCCGTTCAATGTGGAAGGCATTACATTTCTTAGAGAAGCTTCTTTCTTCTATACAGCTGATGTTGCCCTGACACATTTTTGAATCAGCTAAGAACTGTGGGCCCATCTGATATAATAAGAAAAAGGCTAAATGAAGTGGGTGAAGATATGATTTAGCCACTTCAAGAAGGAAAGTAGAATTACTGAATAGCCAGGTGATCTAAAAGTTAACTAAATTTCTGAACTGTGCTGCATCAGAAGCAGTAGATATGTTTAATAAGTGCAGAAGGACAAGTCAATTGCCAGGATATTTTAAGGAAACATGAAGGATATTGTGCTTCTACACAGAATGAAACTTTAAAAGGGCATAACTTTCCTATGAGAGGTCAAAAGCAGGAGAAAGTTCTACACATCTCTCAAGCTATTTTTTTTCTAGCTAACTACAGCAGGTCTCAATCAAATATGTTCCCAAACCTATTACCTATTTCCCTCTCCTACCTCGCCCTTCCACAATATTTAATAATTTTATCACTGCTTCCCCTTTCTAACATACAAAAATTCACTGATTCTTAAATGGTCATTAATGAGAATGTAATCTGTCTTGTCCGAGGTTCACTGAGAGACTGCATAGCCCTACAGTGTGAGCTATTCTTCACAGCCTTCCTGCGTAGCCTTTCTTGATACTGATTTTACACCTCTCTTCTACTCTAATTTCCTGTTCACTCTATAGTATAGCATCTATTAGTCACAGAAAGTTGGAAAGTATAAGACTGCAGCTGGAGTACTCTGAGGCTTGCAAATAACCACAAAAAGGTTTTAGACCTCTGGGTGTAATGGGCTGTAAAAGTAAAAGCTGTGATTTATTGTTTCTTCCAGTTACTGAAACCTAATGGCTAGCCCACCTTCTATGAAGTTCAATGATCTGCAGATATTTCTATCTAATTAGAAGTTTGAATAAATTGTGCTTCTTTTCCTTTTAATGCATCATACTTTTGTGTTATTGTGCAAACTTTTTTGCACAATTATGTTTTTGACATTCAGTTCAAAGCTGAAAATAATACAGATTTATTTTTATTTTAAAAACAAAACATGTTTTAAAAACCTCAGATTAATTATTCCTGTTACTTCATGTTAAATCAACCTAAAAATAAAAAATATTAATATATAGGCATATGGATATGTATGATCACACAGTAATAGCTTATATTGCACACACACACTAAAACAGATCCTGAAGATATACCTCTGTAACTTATGCAAGACAAAGAAACTCAATGAAACAGAAAAATAAAGTGCAAATCATACCTAAGATAAGTGATTTGGCATTATTTCAAGAGAGAATATCTTTCTTTTTAATTTCAACTACAAAAAAACCCGAAAAAACAATATATATACATATATATGAAGCACCACAACATGACATCATTCTTAAGGGCAATGTTTTACTTTCCCAGGTGTGGCTTTAAACTCTGCAGGCAAATGATTGATCAGCTTAATAACATCTAGGAATTAGTTCCAAAAGATGATGTGAGGAAGTGGAGATTTTATGTTCAAGATATTTGTATGGCTGAAAAAGAAACACACCTTATATGTAAAGTCAATATTTTATTGTAAATATAATTTAAATTCTAACTGTCTACTTGAAGAAATCTTACTAGTTCAGTTCTTATTAATACAGAAAAAAAAAAGAAACAGAAAATAAAGAAAATGATACTATTGCAGGAGAAGTTGAAATTTCCATACACACACTCCTGATATTTACCACTTTTATGATGTTAAGTTTGATTTTCCAACACCTTCTTGATCCAAAGGTTGGTTTCCATCTGGGAAGAGGGTACAACAGCTGTCAGCATCCTGAGTCCTTCACTGGGACTCATGTTGGTGATTTATTCCTCCTCATCTAACACTCACATTTTCATATGTTTGCCAACATGCTCACAATTTGCTATTTGTTCACTGTTTTTTTAAGTGTATGCTTCATCTGGATTTACCATTTATAGCACACTTTACATATGTTAGATACATGTTTGTTCTCTTTGTTACCTGCAAAACTGATTTTGCTAGATCTGCACCTCTTTAGCTGAATGTTAGTGGGTTGTTTATAGCCATTAGGTCTCCATCGTCAGCTTGTGTCCTTTCTCTTGTCATTATGCGCCTGCCCTTCTCTACACTGCAGCCTGCGTCCCTGCTTTCAAGGTCTTTTTTGCCATAGCACGGCTATATTCCTCTATACTATGTCATTATTGACAGAGCACTGGAACAGGCTGCCCAGGGAGGTCATGGAGTCCCCTTCTCTGGAGATTTTTAAGACCTGCCTTGAGGCAGTCCTGATCATGTGCTCTGGGCAATCCTGCTTTGGCAGGGGAGTTGGACTAGATGGTCCCTTCCAACTCTGACAATTCCGTGATTCCCTGATTATGTTAGAGTCATAAATACTAGATTATGCACAGAATAACTGCTTGTTAACACTAGCTATATAAAAATTGTACCATAGAAGTATGAGCAAAAGCAAAATGAAATGGCCCTAGTTACCTGATCTTTTTGAAAATTGCTGTTACAGCTCTACCAGCTAAAGCAAAGTTTAACTAGGTAAAGGAAGTTCGAACAAAGTAGACCTGACAAGCCCTAGTCTTGAGGCCTTGCAAAGTTAGTACAAAGACCATGGCCTGTTAATAGCAGTTGTAATATTTTATTCACTGTGCTACAGAATCCATTCCATTCAGGGAAGTAAATAGTGCATTTTCTACCTTTTAGGTAAATGAGATGCTTCATCACAGAATCACTTCGTGGCTGAGGTCTGCGATATCCAGTGCTGATTAGAGGTTGTCATATTTTAGTCAGAGGAAATAAATATTGGTGTGGACGTGCTTCTGCTGGAGGTGGGAACTGAAGCTGTTCCTCTCAAAGATGGGTGATGGTTCACTCCTTTCAGGATATGTCTCTAACTTGTTACCAAAAGGTGCTAAAAAGACAGGAGGGAGGTGTGGCATTCCGTAGTAACAGTGCCAAAGGTGTGCCATGAAATACAGTTTTGAAGGTTTATTAGATCATGAATTTTTACTACTTAGTGATTTGGGTAACAGATAGCCCAGAAGAAGAGTGTATTTGTAGGCTTACTCACATAGATGATTATCATTAGTGTTTAAAAATATACAAATACTATAACAGAAAGAGAAGTGAGATGTAATTCTCTCTTCCAATATGGTGACTTTATCACTGTTTTCCTTTAATCTTTCCCTTCATAATCTTTATAAAATTTCATTGTTTTCTACAAGGTGAGACAGCTCTAACAGAAGGGTGAACAGTTTGCTTTCCTCTACCTCACAAATCTAAATGGTTGCTGAACTGCAGATGCAGCTTTGAGTCATTCAAGCAGTACGGGATTGAGCTGCAATATCACTTAGGTAAATTCTTATCCACTAGGCTGGTCTACAAGAAGTTAATGAGAACAGCATCAGAATTTCTTCATTGTACTGATTATTATTTTTTTTTTAAATATGCAGTGTAAGTCAAAACTATTCTCCAGTCCCTGAATTCCGTGTCTTTCTAAAGGAAAGGTCTAGGTAAATTTTTCAGTTCAAGCTTCAAGGCCAATGCAGTGAGGAAAGACTGTTCATAATTCTCAAGTGCATTAGGTATGAAATTGGTAGTTAGTTCTGCCACAGTGCCTTTGGTAAAAGAACTTCAGACATCTAATACGTTTCCTGGCGATGACATAGACGGATCTGACTAGTTAATTGGCTTTTATTTATTTGCATGTTTATTTTTCACTAGGCCCCAAAATATTTAATAGATCTAGTTCCCAGCTGCTGACTGATTCCCAGGAAAATATCTTAAGTAGAGAATAATTTGGAACAGGAAGACGTTCTTGTAACTCCTTTATTCAGGATAAAATATTGCCAAAGTCAAGGGAAGAAGCATCTGAGAGCATAACTCAGGTTGGGTGCAAGAAAAACTGGGGAAAATGAAAGCTTTAAGATGATACTACTGCGTTTATTGTTTAGCTAGTAAAAACTTCTGCAGAAGGAAGGCTGGTTTTCAGCTTTCATGTGAAAGATAATTAGTCCAAAAGCTCACATCAAAACAATGGTGTTTGTTTAGTTGGTTGTGGGGTTTTTTTCATTTTTCTAATTGAGGGGACTAACAATTGTTCAAATTTACTGAAAGTGTTGTGATTTCTCTGTTGTTACCAATTTAACATAATGATTGGACATCTAAGTAGAAAAGACTCTGGTTCAAACAAGTCTTTTACTAAGGAAGTCTTATGCTGTATTTTTTGAGTTGATAAGCCAAATGGTGACAAATGCCTTTAGCATAATTTTAAATGAGCAATTTGAAAATGAAGTAATCAACGAAGTTGTAATTGCGTGTTATATGGAAAAGGTCACTTTAAGAAAATAATATGAGAAAGTATCTTTAGAAAAATGCTCATGACGTGGTTTAAGTTCAGACAACAGAAACTATTTTATATTCCTTCTGTTATAGATGAAAATACATAAACATAAAGGGCTAATAATGTAAATTTGTAACTTTTCCCTTCTTCTCAGTACTACCCTTTCTTTATACGGTAGCAGATAAAAAATAGCTTTTCATTCCTGTTTCTTTTTGTTGTTGTTGGAAGAAATACCATTTTTACCCCTAACAGCATAAAACACAACACTTTTGAATCCTGTATCAATTCTGAAACAAGAAAGCTATCTCAGGTTTAATTCCTACAGCCAACCAACATTGCCATATTATGCAACGTACAAGGAATGTAACATGAGAGTCAAATGAACAAATCTCCACCCAGAAGGTTTGCGTGATATAAGGCTTCAAATAGAGCTCTACAAATACATACAACTTCTTTTTCTTTTTCTGTTCCACAGATTACCAAAGAGGAGTTCTGATACATTTTGATACAGCTCAGCCTGTGAGCTTCATCAGTTTTCACTCATACAAGAACTATTCTGTGGACATCATTTCTGTTTTGAAGGACAGCTTCTCTACGGCCAATAGAAGAGTTGAGGTAGTGGATATTTAAACTAATCTGCTTTTGGAATATGTTTATGAGCTTTATTGCTTGCATTTATCGGTTTATAAAATTAAAATCAAACACAGCTCTCACCAGCATTTTAACCTGCATAAGCTTAGAAATAGAACATAGATCAAAGACAGAAATCCAGTTTTCTGGATAATATAGTTATGTTTCTCACCAGGGTTTTAGGAAAGGTTCTATCTTGAGAGTGTTTACTACTCCTTGTAAATGTTTTTAAATAATCACTGCAGTATACTCTCAATCTGGGTTCACTGAATAACTCCTTTTTAAATAATTTTTGTCTCATGTTCAATAGCATCTGATTAGCTCTGTAAAACTCTGTAGACAAGTTTTAGAGACAAAGTCTATATTGCACTTCTAACCTCTCATGTGTTTCAATGTGGCTTGGCCTAGTTCTAGAATATGATGGGTTTGTTACAGGAGTCTGAAACCATAGGCAAGTTCTCATGAAGGTAAACCTAAAGGTCAAAAATAAATCACCCTGTATAGCAGCTAGAGTTTGTTACCAACTAATATTAAGTGGTTTGTGTGACTCAGTGCATGTTTATTAGAATATTCAAATAATACAGATCTGTATTAATGAAGCAGGTGAATGTCAAAAGTTGTGTGCTCATTAAGAGCCTATTGTGATACAAACCAGTGTGATATAGCAGCTGTAGGTATGAGTCATTTGAATTTGATAATCATTATCCAGATGAACGATGGATATTCACTTTAAATTTATCATGAGTACAGCCACAGATGGAAATAAGATGGAGTAAATGTCTGCGGTTATCTGTTAACTGGTGTGCTTCATCATTTAGTAGCTGAATGACTTATGATCATGTAGTTCAGAACACCTCTAATTAATTTTTGAGTCGAGTCTTTATTCTTAACCTCAAACTATGGTTTATTAATAGGTCAACATAAAGAGCTTGCTGAAGTGTAATGTGTGGCTGTGCAAACATATTTGGAAGCACATAGTTCATTGTTGGATGTCAGATGTTTTACCTGCCTACCCAACTAATTGAGAATCATATCAGAAAGCTAGAAAGCCATTGTAATGAATGAGACAGACAGTGACCTCCAAACAGACGTAACTGAATTAGAACTGATGAACTTGATATGAGTAGATTCATGGTGTCATTTTAAATCTAACACAGTTTAACTCATTTTCCTGCTCTTGGCAATGTATTGCAACCACTAAAAGCATAGGAAAGATTGGCAGGTGAATTTTAACTTGTTTTCTCTGTACAAGCCTTATTAGAGTAGTGAACTTATTGAAGGATATTCTTTATATAAAAAAGCGTTTTGGCTCTGAGTGCATGCAAAGGGGGCTTTCTGGTACCTAAGAGGTGTCTTTAATGTCCTTGAGGAGCAATAGGAGGAGAGAAGAGGGAAGAGGTTTTTTCCAAGCTATAAATGAAAAATCACTCTCTCTTCTCTTTTGTGCCAAAGAACAGCAAAGATAAATTTAAGCCATAATTTTGTTAGAAAGTTTAACTTTCTACAGATTTCCGTGTCTCAAAATAATAACTATTTATAGGCTGAATAGCTGTGTGTACTGTGTCAGAATTCTGTTAGTCTTTAGGCTGGAGGCTTTTGATAGTCCCAATCTTGACAAATATGCCAGCATCATTTATGCAGACACTCTTTCTACATAAATTTGTAATCTCAGGTGACAGAACTAACTTCTGGGCTGCCAGCCTTTGTGCACAATGTTAACTTCATCCTCTGTTGCAATAGAGCAGAACTGAGCCTTGTGTCTGTTTCTTAAATCCACGTGGTTTGTTCCTAACAAATGTTAAAAGTGCTCATTTGTAGGAATTCCTATGTAAAAACATAACATAAATTGCCAGTGAAACACAAATCATGCCGTGTTTTGTTCCACTTCTATAAAGAATTAAGATGATTTGGCACAATTTAATGCCTAAGCAGGAGCTGCTTATTTACTGGTGAAGAATATGCCCTCAAAACAGTATCTTTGGTACTCCATGCCTTTAACCTGTCAGTAAGTGCACATTATGAAACAAAACAGATTAAGGGAAAACACTCAGCTCCCCTGACTATAGTCGCTTGAATTTTTTTATCAGCTCTGAGATCCAGGAATACTTTCATCCCTCCTTTCCCAAAATGCAGAAGATCTCCAGTTTTTTGCCTGAGGGTCTGCTAATTCCCCTGTTTCTTTTCTTTCATTTCTGTGGACTTATCTTTTGTTGAATTTCCCAGGAATAAGGCTTACATACACAACTGTTAAATCAGAATAGTTGGTGCATGTCATCTTCTGTTAATCACTCAGATAAATGTGAAACAGCAGCATCAAAGCTTACATAAACAAAAGAAATCTCTCTGATGCATATTTTTGAATAGGCTATGTCACTCTTTTTATACTATCTGTCTTTACCATGTGGAACTTGGCGTAGTGATTACATTTAATAGATCTTTTTAGAACTGCCCTTTCTTTCAAATTTTGCTGGAAAAAAATTGCGCCAGTTAGGAAAAACGGTTGCTAAAATAAGCTATATAGGGGTTTTATATATTGTTATTTTAGATGATCTGAAATTCTGACAGTTGTTAACAGTGATGTACAGGAACAAAAATAGCAGTGATTTCCAAAAGTAAAACTCTGTATTGTCTTCCAAACGTGAGGATTCCAATAGATTAACATCCTGAGAGAGTGGAAGGACCTGACAGGAATTAGTCATTTTCTGTATGTGTGGAATTTAACAATCCTTAAATGGCTCATGCTGGATAAAAGAAAAACAGAAAAATGACCTTTATCTTTGTCACCACTGCAAATCATGTTGTTCCACTGTTTCAGTGATGCGTAGAGGTGGAAATAACGGAGATGAGTACAATAGACTTTTCCATAGACTGAGTTTTCCAGGTCATTTAATTCTCTCTAGTGTCTTCAAAACCTTTCCAACAGAGCTAATGATAACAGATTGCCACATTATCCTGTTCGTGGTGACCTGTTTGGGTAGCTGCCAGAAATTCTACGCACTCAAAACTATGGGTGAAAAAAAGTGTTTACTGAATTCACTTCTAATGGTTATTATAATGTATTCAGGGCAAACATAATAATATATTGTACTATTGAGTACTTCATGTGTTAAATAATGATTTGATTATTTTGAAAATTGATACTTTAGATCTGGGTTGATGCTCTGCTGCAGCTGGTTTTGAATTATCCTTGCAGACTCTGGCCTTCTGCCGGTTTACTTTCCATGGGGATAGTTTCCCCAGTCTAACCAAGGTTGTTTTTTCAGCATATAGCCAGCTAAAGCAATCCACACTAACTCTATCCTTGCTAAAAGAGAAATAGCTGTAGCTCTGAAGGTGATGAATATTGCTTTTTCCTGGGAATTGTGATTACTTTTAGGGTGCATGAGCTTAGAAAAGTGGAAAGGAGAAAGGCTCACCACCTGTGCATATTTAGTTTCAAACATGGTCATTTTAGATTTTACCCTAATTGTTTGTATCTCTAGCTTTAACAGAATTTTCTGAGACTCAGGAAGCTTGAAATCAGATACACCATGTGATTTTTGCAATAAAAATATGAACCTGTGTTTAATTAATGATCTTAAATAAATAAATATATAGAAATGTGCCCATTGGCTGCTTGAATATTCAGTGTTTCTCCATTCCAATCAGAATGAAATAATTTTGTAAAAAAGATTCTTCCTGCTTTGAACATACTTTGCTCTTGTGTGTTACTTCTATGTAATTTTTGAAGAGCTAGAGGGATTTAAAATTTTAAATGTCTACTGTTTATTCAAATGGATTCTTAATCCTGTTTGAAAAAGGTTTGAAATACAATCTTTTTTTTTTTTTTTGGTTGGTTGGTTGGTTGGTTAGTCGGTTGTGGTTTGTTTCAAACTTAAGTTCCCATAGAAATGCTAGATACAGCATACTTGTTCCATATCAATGCAAAATTCAGGTTAAAATATATTACCAAAGGTTATTTTCAATCATAGAATCACAGAATCATAGAATGGTTTGGGTTGGAAAGGACCTTAAAGATCATCTAGTTCCAACCCCTCTGCCATGGGCAGGGTCACCTCCCACTAGAGTAGGTTGCTCAAAGCCCTATCGAGCCTGGCCTTGAACACCTCCAGGGATGAGTTCAGCTGTCCGTGTATGTCTGTTTTCTAACTTAGGACTGATGTTCAGGTTCATGGACTTGTGTTGAGCATGTAAGTCACCTACATGGCTTTCTCTTGATTATGCATTATAAATTGTAGAACTAGAAATACTCCAGCTGGCAAGTGCCATCAAACCTATTTGAGATATAAATGCTCTAATAAGAAGAGGTTTCTTTTGGAGTCTGTTTCACACATTAAGGGCTTGAATTTCAGTATTACGTAAAGAGTTTTGCCTGCTGGATAAGAAATGTGACAGTTCAGCAGCTGCTTTGCTAG
This sequence comes from Limnodromus scolopaceus, assembly GCA_028565335.1. Taxonomy (NCBI): domain Eukaryota; kingdom Metazoa; phylum Chordata; class Aves; order Charadriiformes; family Scolopacidae; genus Limnodromus; species Limnodromus scolopaceus. The sequence continues at coordinate 196,960,867 of JAOXNO010000001.1, read as the reverse complement.
CTGCTGAATCATCTCTCATGCGTAACAACTTCCTTCTCAAGGTGGGGAGAACAACACAGGCTGGGGAATCATGAGAGTTATCACAGGTAGCAAGGTTAATTGCATCACACTACTTTTAAAATGAAGGTTTAAAAGGTTTTGGACTGGTATGCCTGATATCTCATTGCCAATAGGCATGCTTGTATTCTGAGAAGATTCATCTTTTCAAGGCCTGAAGTGGCTACAGTGATTCACCTCTTTCCTACCTGTGCGTTTGCAATAGAAATAACTAGAATACCAGAGGGATTAGACCTTGAACCCATTGACTTTAAGACTTCAATTTTATGTTATACCAGATTGCTTAATTTTAATTTTGTGATAAGCTCTTCTATTTTGCTGCTGCATAGGTTTGCAAAGGTTAAAATGCTATAAAATTAAGACTTGCTGTTAATATAAAATTTTTGAAAGTCTTCAGATTAATGTCTGAAGTCCTTTTAGACTGTAGTCCTGAAGTATTCAAATATTAGTATAATTTTCATTAACACTGAATACATAACTTGATGGATTAAATTGTGATATATATGTTTACAGTTCACTAAAGACTGATGAGAATCTAATGTGTAACATTAATAGTGGCTCACTGCCTTCTATTATAGCAGAATGAGGAAAGCAGAAATACTGTTTTAAGTAATTGCATGTATTCGGATTTCAGATCTGCTATAGATTTCTCTCCTTACAAGAACATATATATTTCTTATATATATCAATATGATCTAAAGAAAAAAATATTTTATCCTAACACAGTTATTTAGGCTTAATCTGATATTACAATGAAGCCTAATCAATGACAGATCACTGCAAAAGATGTGGTTCAGTTCTCTCCTTGCTACCCTCCCCTCCCTGGGGCAGATCTACAGATTGTATAGCCAATGCAGAATTGTGGAAAAGTTTTTGTTTTGTTTTATTTTTTTTTGTGCCTAAACCAATGTACTAGATGTGAGGGAAATTCCGAGGCAGCAAGACTTCCACTTTCTGTGGCAGCTTGCTATCAGATTGGCTTTGCTATTGCACTAAGCCACAAAGCATGCTTTAACTTTTGAAGCAGGGAAGAACCCTGCCTGATTTAGCATCAGAAATTCCAATGTGAACGCAAATGAGCTGCATGCAGAGCCACTCCACTGTGGGTGCCTCATGCCACTGCTGAATGATTAGCTACTTTTGCAAAACTAAGTGGGGTAGGGCCTCACCTTCCACTTCTTGTCTGATTTTGGGGAGGTACCATGCTCTGCAGGAAAGCAGCAATATGGCAAGCCTGTCAAGCCGGTAAGGTCCAAACAGGCTCCAGTGTTTGTTAAAAACAGTTCTAATATTTTCATTGAGACCAAATACACCTACTTTCCATATAGTGAATATGAAAACCCAGTGTCTAACCTGGCCGTGGCATGTCCAGCTGTGTCCATTGTACCACTGTTTCCCACAGCCAGGCTGAGGTTAGCTACAAGGCAGTCATTCATTCATGATGGGGACAGATGCAGGCAGATGGATGTTGGGGAAGCCATTGAACAGCCACCCATCCTTTCCCAAGAAATGAGCAGGAGAATGTTTGATATTGTTAGCTATATGTACTTTGTGAGTAGTGAATACACATGTTCAAAGCAACAAGCATCTGAATCTTGAAGACAGCTATTTGACCATACCTTTTCAGATATTATATAACTATTAAAATTTTACAAGGAATTCAGATATTTGGGTGATAGTCAGCAGTAGAAATCCCAAAGCTAGAGGTAGTTTTGGAAGATGTCCATATTTTTCATGATTTTTTTTCAATACAGAAAACTGGTGGGTAGAAATTGATAGTAAAGAGCCATTGATAGAGCTTAAAGCTCATGTAGCTTTTTCATTATCCCATTTATACAAACACAACATTTCAAAATAACTAACTTCATATAAACATGTGTGCATGTTTTTGTATTACATTCATATACATTTCAAGTTTTTAGAAGTGCTTTTAAAACATATGTTTATAATTTTTGTATTGTTTTATCTCCCTAAACTTGAAAAAAATGTGCTAAAATGACATAAAGATGCTTACAACATGCTGCTTTTTACATGCCTAGAGGCTGTCATAAAGAGGCTGTCAACACACTTTGATTTTGTCTCAGGTTTTCAGACCTGAATCCACATTTATATCTCAAGTCTTCCAAATATCCATGTCTTAAAATCTGTCTTGTTTGCATAACATGTGGATTTTTTTTTAAGGGTTCTAGGCTCCACATAGCTAAATAAATCTCTTCTTCAAAAGATTACCTTTCTGGGCTGTAAACTAGAGAAGAGGTCTTGGCAAATGGGATATATTTCTGAGTTTTGCAATGCTTTCAAGAAAATAGTGTAGAATCTATAGCCTCACACAAAAATGAAAACATTACATAGTATAACAGAGACACTCTGAAAATAAGTGTTAAGCATCCATAACATGCAGCACAACTCCTTTATCAGCAGTTTCGGGGAAACAATAATTATTTCTGCTGTGACAGGATGAGAAGAACCAAAGCTCAGTATTATTTGTTGTCATTATACTAATTATTGGTATTTATTTGTTATAGCAGGAGTATTTTTCCTATCTGAAGTCCTCAGAATTAAAGCTATTTTCATCCTTTTAATAACATACACAGTGTGGTTTCTAAAGAAGTTTTGTAATTAATTCTTTCGAATTCTTGTGAACATTGTTATTGTCTTAATCTAATATTTGGTAGTGATAGAAATGAGCTGCAAAATATTTAATGACATTTTGCAAGTACTGTCTTATCAAGTTTATCATTGCCACCTGACATAAGCAATTTTAGAAGTCAACAGTCTTGTTAGTTAATGTTAATGAATTTGGCAGTCACACATAATTGGCTCTTACCTTCATTTTAATTTCTCTTAGTGGGATTGAATGGGGGCTTTTTGAAAGTATAGACTTCAGATTTATTGATTTCACAACTGTAAAATCACTTCTTGTAACTGATGTTTGCCTGGATTTTCTATCACATGAGATAAACTAGATGACTGCCAGATCTGCTAAAATTAAGTAGCTCCATATAAAAAATAAAGTTCATAAAATCATAGTGTTCAGATAGAAAAAGAATGTTGGGCAGTCTCCAGTCCAGTCTCTTGCTCATGGCAGGCCACCTCTGAGGTCAGACCAGTTTGTTTAGACCTTCATCCAGTTGGGTCTTGAAATCATCCAAGAACAGAGGGTCTATTAGCTTGTGCTGCTGCCTAACTGTCTGTATGGTGAAAAAGCTTCTCCTGTTGTGGCTGAAGCTCTGTTATTTCAATATATACCTGTTATCTCTCATCTTCCCAACTTGCAGTGCTGGGAAGAACCTGGCTCTGTCTCCTCAGTCACCTCCCCATAGGCATTGGGGGTTGCTCTTAGGATCCCCCAAAGTTGTCTCTGCTCCAGGCTGAACAAGCCCAGATCCCCCAGACTCTCCTCATGGAGCGTGTGCTCCATCCCCCACCATCTTGGTGGCCTCCTCTGTACTCCCTCCACTTGGTTGCTGTCTTTCTTGTGCTGAGTGGTCCAAAACCAGATGCAGTATTCTAGATCTGGAAATTCTCAGAGAAATAAGACATTCTTTACCCTCATAAAATGAGATTCAAAAACATTTCTTCAAAATTAAAGTAATCTTATTTTTGCTTTCACATTTAGGAAAAGAAAGGTGGGGGCACATCTCACTTTCTGTATATAAACTCAATGCATCTTTACGAGCATGATTTTCTGGACTCTGCAGTGTGGGAAAATGTATTCTTATCCTCCAAGCTATCTTACCTACTTCCCTATAGAGATAACATCCTATTATGAAGGAGTTGATAAACATATAAATGTAGTAGATATAGCTCATTCTTCTTTCTTGATTTTTGCTGATTCTGGAGCTCTTAGTGAAGATCACGGAATCACAGAATTGTCAGAGTTGGAAGGGACCTCTAGAGATCATCTAGTCCAATGCCCCTGCTAAAGCAGGATTGCCTAGAGCACATTACTCAGGACTGCATCAAGGCAGGTCTTGAAAATCTCCAGGGAGGGGGCATCCACGACCTCCCTGGGCAGCCTGTTCCCAGTGCTCTGTCACCCTCACCGTAAAGAAGTTCTTCCTTGTATTTGAATGGAACTTCCTGTGTTCCAGCTTGTGCCTGTTGCCCCTCCTCCTGTCACTGGAAACCACTAAAAAGAGCCTTCTTCAACCCACACTTTAGATACTTGTAAACGTAGATGAGGTCTCCCCTCAGTCTTCTCTTCTCCAGGCTAAAGAACCGCAGCTCTTTGAGCCTTTCCTCCTAAGGGAGGTGCTTCAATCCCTTAATCATCTTAGTTACCCTACATTGGACTCTCTCCAGTAGTTCCCTGTCCCTCTTGAACTGGGGAGCCCAGAACTGGATGCAGTATTCCAGT
>JAOXNO010000001.1:196942861-196952919 GCA_028565335.1 Limnodromus scolopaceus | reverse complement strand
TCGGCAGGGGAGTTGGACTAGATGATCTCTATGGTCCCTTCCAACTCTAAAAAATTCAGTGAAATTCAGTGAAATTTTACAGGCTAATTATATGATTATATGTATATACAGAATCTTTGATCCTAACTGTTGGAATAAAAGGAAAGGCAGAACAACAGGCAATAGAGGTGAAAAATCTAAATCACTAGTTCTCATATTATAAAAGATTTTGAAAGTAGAAAGCCTATAAAACAATCAACTAAAAACCTAGTTCAAATTCCACTGTAGTTAATAGCAAGGCTTCCAGTAGTGCCAAGGGTTGCATAAGTCCATGAAATTGATAGAGTTTTGAATAACAACATGCAGTCTCTCTGGGAAGTAGAGTCCTATAAAAATTCTATATATGCATTCTTTACAAAGACAAAATATCCATTCATACTATAGAGAATTTGGAGTGAGCTTATTACTTTCACTAAGAAAGCACAAATTAATTCAGACAATAGTATAGGAACTGAGTAGAGATAGGGACACATGGAAAGCCAGAAGATGCGAGCGAGCATTGAAATAGAAGGTGCAGTATATCCCTTGTGTTTCTGTGTCAAATAGACTATTTTTAAAAAACAAAACCAAAACCAACAACCAAACAAAAGTCATTAAAACTCTACAGTGTTGATAGCTGTTAAGGAATTTTTGTGGTATCCCTCAAGGTGAATTAAACACGTTTGTGCTTAAATATAAAAAAAATAGATTAAAATGAACAATACATTGAGCAGAGTCCCACTGCAATATGCAGTTCTACATGGATTCTGCAAAGATGAGTCACAAGCAGATTCTTCATATACCGTTGCACCAGCAATAATCCTGAGAGATGGGTCCACCCCCCAGCCCAACTCTGCTGCCCAAGGGTGGCTTCTGAGCTCTCCCATTCCAGGATGGCTACAAGGCAATACTGAAGCTGTTTCTTATCACCAAGGGAAACTTTTCTCCCTAGCAAGGAGTCCTTCTGTCTCTGTCGTTCCTGCTTCCAGCCAATTTAACCACTTCTTGTAGTTGGGTCTTCTTGCCCTCCATGCCAGATCATTCCTCAGTCAGAAATAACCACTGCTGAGCAGTTACAATTAGAATTTCCCTTTCATAGATAAAATACATTTTAGGATTTGGGAGTGGAGTAGTAAAGGGTGGCAGAAAACCCTCAAGAAGGGGATCTGATTAAAGCAATATCAGTTGATGAACAATTCATTCTCTGAAGACAAACCAAACAGAGCTTGTAGAATGACTGACAACATCATGTCAATAGGGAAACAAATGACCCAGTATAAATACTATGTGAAGATAAAGTGAAAAAAGATGGACAGCTGTGCCAGCCAAATAATCTCCCGAACCATTTAGCAAATAGAAGGCATGCTACACATTGCAACCTTTTAACTCACTAGAATGGTGTGGGGACCAGAGCATGAAAATAAATAGAAACAGGACAATAAAAAATACTCATTGCATAAAATTGCATCAACTCTAAAAAAAGCCTAGTAGGCTAGTGAGACAGATGTAGCTTGACAACTCCAAGGGACCAATGTTGTCTGCTTCTCTGTTTGCAGTCAAATAAAATCCATAGCATAGATGGTGGTAGTGTAACTGCTGTCTAAATAACCATCTAGGTGATACAGGAAGCATAAGGGATTGTGTGAGAATCAGACTGGAATATTAGGAACTAGGTTTGAGTTTCCACTTCTGCTTTTGCTTTTTTTATGGAATATATAATTGAGCAGCAGAAGAATAAGAGATTTTTAAACATTGGTTTTATTACTTATTTTTATTTTCCCTTTCATGGAAAGGAAAATTAACATATGTCACTATCCTACTGATTTTCTACCAAGTGATCAGTAGTATTAAAACTCCAATACGTAGATCATAATTTGTACAAGAGACTTGTTTGTGAATATAACAAAAGAGTAATAATTCAACTGGGGATGAAGAATGACTCAATTTTAAAACCAAATGCTTTTCTTTAATATTTTTATGCTTGTATGAAATCTATCAATATAATTTTTTTTTTCCTTATAGATTTTCATGGTAAAAACAAATAAAACCTTAATAATTCTTAAGACTAACGTATAAGTAACTATGACATGGCTGTACTTGAAAATGTGGTAATTTCATACATAAGTAATCAGTCATGTTGCTAAATTTAAAAATAATTTGGCTGATGAAGAAGAAATGTGTGTTTTTCTTGCATTGTGCATTCATTTTCCATAACAAATTAGTGCCCACATAAATTCAGTCTTCCAGACAAATGAATATTCAGTTAAACAAGAATCTGGAACTTGCACATAAAAACAAATGCAACAGTACTGAACTTAGCAACTGAATTAACAGACGCATATGCAGTAGTGTCTACTTAGCCGATAACATATACATTGTAAGCTGTATGTAGTTAAAATAGACTTTTTACAAATGAGTGTGCATTTTTCAGCTATAGTTGTACAAGGTTAAAAATGTATTCCTGATTTAGAGAGCATGAATTCTTCATTTATCTTTAACTTTGCTCATACAAAACTTGTCATTCATGAAACAGCCTGTCCACAATACTAATTTTTAAAAAGATAAACTAAAAAAAGAAGTCACTCTTCTTCCATGCACTTTACTGCAGGCCTAAGGCACATTGGCTTTGAGCCTCATTGCTGAGTCTCTGTTTGTAATCAGTGGAAAGAAATAGCAGAACATAATTCAGTTGACCCAACATCTAAATCATCCTCAGGGCGTCTGTCAATAAAAGGAACCTGGGATGCCTACTTGGGATGAATTGGCCCAATATTACATGTTAAACTTCATTTGGCAACACTCCACAGTGTCACGTTAAAGAAGTCGTCTTGTTAAGGTTTGGCAAAATGAGGTATGCAGAGAATGTATAACAGGATTTTACATTGTAACGCTGTAAGCCTTAATAAATATGACCTGTGTTTAGTGTGAAATAGTATTCTTCAGAGTATGTGCTGAACGTATTGAACCTGTGTCATATAACTCTTTTATTATGAAGTGCTGCGGAAATTACATTCTCATGGTTTGCAAAACAGTTTCACAGTTCTTATTATAAGAGTATTTTCTCATCATCTGGCCTTTCTTCAAAGAACAGTTACTCTCAACTGACATACCTCAGTCAACTGGCCTAATCTGATTCTTGTTTAACTGTTAAAGCCTTCATCTACTTTAAGGGACTATACCTACATGGTCAAGACTGTATGCACTTTCTGACCCATGCATATTATGTATCTACTAATACACAGATGTCAGCGCCCTTCATTCTCTTACCACAATTCAGTCCACTATTGAAAGCTTCCATTTAACATTTGGGTATGATATGTGTTCCTCTCTTATGGCTTCTGGATGTTCCTTGTCTGCCATATGTATAGAGCTTGTTTGAAGACATGCTATTTGAGCATGAAGTCTGTCTATAACAATGTTGGACAGAAAAACTGCTCAACTCATGGTGTTTTAAATAAAATCCTGTTCCAAGGGGTTTATCAATTTATTAATGACACATAGTTAACCAGCAATCAATGAACCATATATTCAGGATCAATATCAATAATACAGAAGATAAACCACAATGCTAGACCTATGTAAAATTGTAAGAAACTCCTTTAAATTTCTAAACAGCCTTTTATAACAGACCCCCAGAACTGTGAGTTGCACACACTCACGCAGTTGCCTGCATGCTCTGTTTTTCCCCACACCCGTATCAGCCCAGGGGCTGGTGAGACAGCCCTGAGGTGTGGGACCTGCATTGCAACCTGCACAACCAGTGCCTGACTGCATGTGGCTCCCTGTGACCCCCGATGGTGAGGATGCTCCGCCAGCCCTAGACAGAGATTGCAATGACAGTAGGGCTACTCTGGCATTCTCAAACTGACGAGGTCTTTTCGTACTTCTTTTCAAGCTCAGTTCCTTGTTTCCAAAATCTCTTGGTAATCTCCTGCTTACTGTTTAATCTAGTGGTCATTGGCATCTTCCTCTTTAGGGTTGTCAGCGTTTGGGTAAACAGGCTGGATAATCCACTCAGATGGCACGCAGTCCCACTGCCACTCTCCCAGCTACTGCTACATATGGCAAGAGGAGCAATCCCAGTTGCCTGTTATTGTCTTCTGCTGCTTCTGTGCCAGACTTCTGTTCCTACTCTGCAAGGGAGGGAAGAGCCTGGAAATGGACTGGGCTGAAGAGTGCAGGCATGGAGGGCTCTGAATCTGCTGAAAATGAGTGTGGGGGAAATCTAACATCATAGTCAAGAAATAAGCAGCAGTGCATACTGAGTCGTGTGCTACTGGATCTCATGCAGACACACATGAGAAGTCTGTTCTGTAAATGTTTTGACTTAAAGTCAGTCTTAAGCATCTATGTATATATATTCACTGGTTTAAGGACAAAGTAGGCTGCTGGGGACAATGCTACTTACATAGGATAGAGAATTCATTATAGCGTATTTGCCATGTGACAACCAATTTGCATTTGTTTATCTTTCCTCTAATTTCCATGTTCTTTATGCAGTTCAACTGGAGTGATTACCAATATTTGAATAAATGGCAGATTTACTGCATCTTGTGAAACAAATCATTCCTTTAAGTCATTGTGCTAATCAAATATATTTACTCTGGAATGGAATTGGTATTTAATGTCATTTGTGCTTTGAGATGTGAGAGAACATTGTATTTATATTTTATTTCTTTGTTGGCAATTTGTTTTTCTGTCGAATACTGAAACATGCCATACATTGTAAAAGTGATTGGATATAGCTCAAGAACAGAGTAATAAATATCTAGTCAATGTTTTCTTTTGAATAATAAAAAGAAATCCCTAACTTGATTTAGTACACTCTTTCTTTAGTAAGTGTGGATAGTGTGTTTGACGAGATTTGGAGACTTGGACCCAACAAGAAATCAAATACAGTTGATTATACAGCTACCTACACACATTTTGAAACCAAAGTCCTTATATTTTCAAAGAGATATTTCAGTTTTATTTTAAAAAACCCAAAGAGATAATAGATAGATAGTCAAGTCTACTGGCTTTACTGAATTGTAACAGAAAGTTTGTACATTTACCCATCTTTCAGTTTGCAGAATTTATTGTTTTTCTTTTTAAAAAAGAAATGTTTTTTACCAGTTGCCGACTTACAGCACCTTTAAAACATAGCAGTTGACTTCAGAATAACTCTGTGTGACTAATGTCAACCTCCTTATGTCTCCAATTGCCTTTTAAAAATGAATAAAACATTAATTAAGGTTCATCTAGTATAATTCTGTTTTGAACTATAAACTAAAGCTGTAATAGGTTAATGTCACTAAGAGCACTGAAGAGCAAGTAATGTGCCCAGAGTTTTCTCTATTAACAGAGTTATGTAAAAGCTTTTAATTTCACAGCATCTGAAAAAGCAAATGCTTTTAGTCTTTACGTAGTTTTAAGTCTTCACTTTAGAGACTTTAGAGCTTTCTTGTATTTGTTGAAAGTACCTTCATCTCACTGTGGCCTAAATTCTGTTTCATAACATCAAATCATAGAATGGTTAAAGTTGGAAGGGACCTTAAAGACCATCTAGTTCCAACCCCTCTGCAGGGGGCAGGGAAACCTCCCACTGGAGCAGATTGCTCAAAGCCCCATCCAACCTGGCCTTGAACACTTCCAGGGATGGAGCATCCACAACCTACCTGGGCAACCTGTTCCAGTGTATCACCACCCTCACAGTGAAAAATTTCTTGCTAATATTTAGTCTAAATCTCCCCCTATCAGTTTGAAGCCATTACCCCTCGTCCCATCACTACATGCCCTTGTAAAAAGTACCTCTCCAGCTTTCTTGTAAGCATCTTTCAGATACTGGAAAGCTGCAGTAAGGTCTCCCTGGAGCCTTCTCTTCTCCAGGCTGAACAACTTCACCTCTCTCAGCCTGTCTTCATAGGAGAGGTGTTCCAGCCCTCTGATCGCCTTTGTGGCCCTCCTCTGGACTCATTCCTACAGATTCATGTCCTTCTTATGTTGGGGGCCCTAGAACTGCACACAATACCACAGGTGGGGTCTCACCAGAGCAGAGTAGAGGAGCAGAATCACCTCCCTCGCCCTGTTGGCCACGCTTCTTTCAATGCAGCCCAGGACACGGTTGGCTTTCCAGGCTGCAAGTATACATTGCTGACTCGTGACGAGCTTCTCTTCCACGAACACTCCCTAGTCCTTCTCGGCAGGGCTGCTCTCAATCCATTCTCCACCCAGCCTGTACCTATTCTTGTGATTGCCATGACCTATGTGCAGAGTAAACCAGTGGCACTTCTGTGAAAATGATTGCCGAGTAACTTTTGAAAAACAACATTAGATTATGATTTGTTGTCTGTTAAATTTCAGTAGAAAGCAAAATCACGATGAGGAATAGAGAGTGTGCATTCCACACTTTAAATTTCTGAAATTTTTTTTGTGTGATTTCTTACACTGTTCCCTGATCTGTAACGAGATTGTTCACAAATTTTCTTTGAAGATTTCTTTGAAAAAATGTCACTTGAATTTTATTAAAAAGAATGAGCTAATTCTCACGATAGAATAAATTCAAAAAGGCAATTCTGTTTTTAGAAGATATGAGGCTTCCTTGTAATGCTAATCTCTCAGTGAAGTTTTACCCCTAGCTTTGGAAAGATCTTGCCAAATGGAAATGATCATTGCCTTCAGAATTTTTATGGAATTAACTATGTCATATTTAACAGAGCAGAAGTTTCTGTATGAAGCCCATAAAAGTTCAGGCACCTAAAGTATAATACAAGCACAGTTGAGGAAAGTAGGCTCAGTTCACCTTCCCACTGAACTTCCACTTAATCATAGAGCTAATTTCACTTCAGTTTCTTAGTTGATGTTTCCTTCTTTTCTCTAGCATTCTAATTTTAGGCAAGAACACCACTGCTGGTTTTTTTCTCCCCTCCTCTACACCTCCAAACCCACTCAGCACCTGAGTGTTTTCCAATCCAGAAGACAAATGTGGATCAAAACCAAGATTTATGTCCTGATGAAATGCAATGGTGGTTCCTCCAGGACCCTAATACTAGGGGCAAAATTTAACATTTCCACAGGCTATTTCAGTGCCCGATCTACTAGATTAAGAGTGAAGTTCTCTCTACCATGATTGCATTAGCTCAAGTAACCCTTAAAGATCCTTGCTTTTGGCCAGAAACTGCCAGACATGTGGCTGTTTTCTTCTTATGTGACACATAAAAGGATGTGGCACCAGAACTTTGATGCTATGATAAGTCTAGGTAAGAGTCATGTATTTAAGTTACACTGGTTGTTGTTTTAGATCAGAAAGCCAAATATATGCCTGAGTTCACAAGAGATGTTATTTGTCAGGAATTTTTCCTCCAGTCCCTTTGTTTTCCTAGAGTAATCCACACTCTTACTGTAGAGTAATATAGAATATTCTGTACTTTCATTTATCATTCATCTTAGAGGAGTTTCAAAGGTAGAATTTATGAGGTCCCAATTTATGAAGGTGGAGAACGGAATTCACTGTCCTACATTAGTTCTAGTTGATAGATTTCCATTTCCTGTAATACAATCCGTGCTGACCAGCTTTGTAACCCCTGAAACAAGAGACTGTCTACCTACCCTAGAATTCATGGCCATTATTGATTATTTTGGGTGAAAAGTACAATTGATACGTATTTCTTGGTATTTGTCTCCACAGCTGGGGTAGAGATGCAATATGCAACTCTTCTGGGAGTCATCTTTTTAACAAAACTAATTAAAAAATCATGAGACTTTTATTATAGAAGATCTAGGATTTAGTGCCCTAAGGGCGTTTGTTAGAAGTTTAACAATGAAAGGAGTCTATTTAAATAGCTTTACAATTGGTTAGCATTAGTAGACTAGAAGTGCTTTGGATAGCTTAAGATTTTAATTAAGGTGATAATTGTGTTTATTTTTAAAATGAAATATCTTGTAACTCAGTTGAGTTGCTTGTTTGCAAAGATTAGAAAAATCAATACGCTGCGTTTACAGTCACAAACCAGAATCAGTGTTGTAAGATGATAAAACTTTATTTACACTGTAATGGTAGTTTCACTGCTGTTCACATGAAGAGAACACATTCATGGTGCCTGAGGTGTCATTTGTTCATAACGGCTACAGTTTGTATGAATTTCAGCAAAGGTTTCCCTTTGTAAATGCATCAGGCACATGTGACATGGGTACACAGATCTCTGCTTGAAGAAACTTCCTTCTTTTCACCTTCCTCGTTTTGTTTTTATTATTTCTTTATTTATTATTTAAAATATGAAATTCAAGTTTATCTTCATATTGTGCCATCCCCTCATTTCAAAGCCACCATTACAAACAGAAGTTTCAGAGCATCTCTCAGAGGTACCCCCAGAGGGTGACCAAAAGCAGCATTTTATTTTCAATGACTGTGTGAAAAATGAAATCTAATTTAGGTACTACGTGTGCCTTATGAATGTTCCTGATTTTGCTTACGTCTTCAGAAATATCAGAGAGTGAAACTCATAGTGCTTCTTGGTGGTGTGTATTGTCACTTTATCACTGTTATATATTATGAAGAGCTTTGAGAAATAAAGTTTCTTCTAATTGTTTCTAGTTCATTTGGAACATCTGGCTTGAACTTTTTGAGTATAAGGTAGTTTGTTTTTTTTTTCTTGAAGATAAGATTTGTTTTTTTCTCTTTCTGTCAAATTCTTTTGAAAATCCAGCTAACGCCAGACACTAAACTTGCACAGGCTGCTTGGAAAAATCCACTCTACAAAAAAGCCTTTGATTCTTTGTTGGACACTGGTTTTGTAGCATTTAACCTCCATAATAAGAATACAACCTATGATGACTACAGTAGCAAATATCCTGCTGCATTTATTTTAATTATTGATAAATAGGTGTCTGCATTGGGTCCCCTGCAGCTATCAACAATACTTGCTTTACTGAAGCTGCCAACTGGACAGCTTCAAAGCTGGGGAATACCAACAGTAGGCATGAGCGCTCTGCAGTGAATTTCAAAAGGAGAGATTCACAGCAGGAGTCTATTGATAATCCCTACCACAGCGCACTCTCTGCTGCCCTAGAGGTGACTGTTTGACAAGGACACCCTTTTGCACTGCAGATTCACATGTGCACTGGAAGGGTGGATTCACCTTGAATCCTTGCCAAAAGAATCATTTGTGAAACTAATGTAATAAAACTGCAGAATACTAATCCTAAAAGAAATAAAAAGACCCTGGTATTACATGCAATTGTCCTCCATATGCAAATTAACAGTAGTAGCCAATCTGTGGTTCCATGGTGATTACACAATATATTATCAACGTCTTACAGATTCTGATATCCATCTTGTAAGTGAGGTATATATGATAAGTCACACATTGCAGAGTATTTATATATATATATATATAAAAAATCCAGGTATTTCTTTTATATATTTCTTTTAAAATGGAACTTGCTCAATGCCATTCCCATAGAGATCATCATCCATGTAACAGATTCAACACATTTTATGCATTTTAGTTTGATTTTCTTGGTTGAGCAAGACTATTTAGATAGAAAGTAGAATAATAATTCATAGAGGCTTTCTGTGAAAAATGATCCTTTGATAGGCATTTGATTTTCTCCAGCTTTTGCTTTTCTTTCAAGGTTGTGCTTTCATAACCTTTTGGGACAGGTTTTCCCAAGGGCAGTTTTCTATTAGAAGGAGTATACGTTGCTAAAAAGAGACTAAGAATACTCTGAGCTCAAGAAGAAGAAAATTCAATTCTTAGTTCAGAGCAAGGTATTAGAAGCAATATAGTATATCATGCTGTGCTTGAGAAAACTTGCTTCCTTGAGGTTAAAGAAAACAAAATATTATAGACCATAGGTAACTCAGTTACCTGTGTTTCATATCTGTGCTGAGTTCATTAATAACTTGGAGACCCTATAATAATTTCATAACTGGACTTCTAAATAAAGACATACTGAAATTATGAAGAACACCTATTGGGCTATTAGGTTTAGACTGAACATTAGGAAAGAATTTTTCACGGAAAGAGTGGTCGGGCATTGGAATAGGCTGCCCAGGGAAG
>JAOXNO010000001.1:196918490-196942761 GCA_028565335.1 Limnodromus scolopaceus | reverse complement strand
CCAGGGAAGTGGTTGAGTCACCATCCCTGGACGTGTTTAAGAGTCGTTTAGATGTGGTGTTGGGGGATATGGTGTAGCGGAGAACTTTGTAGAGTAGGGTTGATGGTTGGACTCGATGATCCCAAGGGATCATTCCAACCGAAATGATTCTATGATTCTATGATTCTATGATTCTATGATTCTATGATTCTATGATTCTATGATTATGTCAAGAGCTGTGAAGTTCCTGCTGCTGTGGTTATCTTGACAGCTGTAAATAATTCCTAATAAGTTGTAAAATAAACTTCTAGCTTATACTCATTCAATTGCAAGGGTTTTCTGTTACTTTCAGAAAATTAATAAGAGCCACTATGTTAAGTAGAACTAATGAGGGGGATTTATTTATCTCTTCTCCTGATTTATGCTAATATGAATGCATCTATAGTTTGAATTAGTCTGCCTAATGCTGTTTTGGCCAGGATTAGAAGTTCTCAAAGGCTTTGAATTCTCACATGGTTACCACTTCCATTCAGCTATTTCCCCGCCGGTAGTTTTAGCCTGGATGTTAACACTAATTGCAGAACACTAAATAGTTCGTTTTAATCTTTAATAAGTTTACATCTTTTCAAATTGGTTCTTGGAGTGTGAAATCTCTGTTGTCAGTGCAGTTTAACATCTTAGCATCTCAGAATAAGAAATGAAGCTTTTTCCATTGTTTTAGAAGATGATTCAGCAACTATTGATATCAGAAAGCATAATGCCCTTTTCTTGGCTCGCAATTATAAATTCCCTTTATCAGTGTCTATCGGTGCTGACCCTGACTGATCTTGGCAAACACCAAGAGCAGACAAAGTCCAATGTAGTTTTGTAAATGTCAATGTATGACATCACCACGGGGAGCTGGCATCTTTCTGTACTGACAGAACGGAGGCTGTAATTAGAAATGAATGACAAGGTGCTTTTCATCTTTGATGAGAAAAGATTTTTGTGTCAAAATATCTCACCACAGGAACAATTTTTCTCTAAGCATTTCTTGTCCTGAACACATTTTGCATAATAATGGGGGGGGAAGGGGGGAAAGGGCAAAATTATTGCACGGTGTTGCTAAGTGACAAAATAGCAGATGTTCTGCATTTGCAGATAACAAATGTTTGAATGCGATCATATTGTGATATTGACAGATACCATTCAGAGGAAGTCTTAATATATTCACTATTTGAAAAAATATAAAGAAAACCAAGGATATTAGAATTTTTGAGGCCTCATGTAGGAAGCATTTTAAAATTACTTGACAAAAGTAAATCATCTAGATCAGAAATGTGTTTTAAGGATTTAATCACATGATACAAAACCACTTTAGGAAGATAAATGACCTGATCTTTTCTTGATCTTTTAAGTAGCCAAACACCGACCTGGTCAGTCAGTGGAAGTGGTATCAAATACCATATGAATTTAGAATGTTTAATAATTGGCCTAGTGAATGGACTTATAGTGGTTATATTAAAAATAGTATTTAAATAAATGGCTGCATTTGTATTCTTTTAAATTAAATATGATCTTTGAAGCACTATAGAAACACTGCAGAAGGGCATAAGATGTTTTCAGAGAAGTACATAACTTCCAGATTGGCATAATCTGAAATTATGACATGTAGGAAAATAAACTTAATTTTGATAGACAATGAATGCCCTAAATTTTTACTAAGACCTGTAGATTTGCAAGACAACCTGGTCAGTTTGCCAAAGCTTAGAGAACATTTTCACTTTTCACAGCAAATATATCTGTTGAGAATTAGATAACATATAGGTTGCAACTTGAGCTTTCAGGTTTGTAGTTTATTTCTTCTACCATTTATTTAAAATTTACAATTAGATGAATGCACAGACAGTAAATACCTTTTCTAGCCCTGCCGTCTCTACCTCAATTCTTCACAAATCCCAAAAATATGAAAACAAATTACAGCTCAAAATATAATGTCTGTGCAATTAAATTAAGTTTTCCTTGTATTGAGAAGTTTCTGAATTTAACTTTCAAATTGATTGTTCAAAAAGCAAAATTTGAAAAGGTATGCACAAAGCAAGTCAAGGGCAAATGTATTGCCCTAGTTATAGAGCAATAATGTACGTGTGCAGATAAACATATAATTTGCTATATCTACAGAAGGGGGAATAAATGGTTGGTTCCTCCCTCCCCCATGACATTTCTTTAGTGTTCTACCAGTGGGATTTTTCACATTTTCTTGAATGAAAAATTGTGAAGTTGCTGTCTCTGAAACCCTTTTCGAGATGATTGTCACTTACTTGCCTTTTTTTTGGACTAGACTCTGAGCTTCATTCTCCTTTTCTCTGAAAAGGCAAAAATTTCAGAGACATCCATGGAAGTTAACGGAACAACATCAATATACAGATGATAAAAATGTAGTTTGAAGTTAGGGTATCTTCTGTGTAGATCTTTGCTGAAGAGACATAATTTAATTCTCAATTATTTGATAATTCTCTTTCAATGATGGAATTTGAATAAACAGTCTTTAATATATGTTTATAAAGCATAAATACATTAACGTAGTGTTTAGAATTTTAATATGCTTTTCAAAGTTTTTATTACCTTGATACAAAATGGAGTATATAGTTATGATCTACAGTGTTAAAATCTGAATAATAATTAAAAAACCCATACATTATTTTAAAAACTGCATATTATGTTAAGTACTCAGCTGAAATGAACATCTAACCAAATTAATTGTCATTGCTTGAAAAAATATTTGAAGTTGTTTTGCCTGTGCAAGAAATGTGCCTGGAAGCCCCAGGGAAGTTGTTGATCAGCTGTTATCACCATTCTGCCTACTTTAACAGATGATGTAAATCACCAAATTACAGATAGAGAAGGGTGTGCAAAAAAAAAGGAGAAAGTAATGTGAAAATGAAGGGGAGGCCACTTCATAGCATGGAGTCTCTCTGCATCAGTTATCAGATGGAGAGAGAGAAAAGATGCTGGCTCTGTACACTCACCTTCCTTCTCCATTATAATGCTTGCTAAAACCTTTACAAAGCTCATTGTCACTCCCCCATCCTCCTTCCCTCTACTATACTTTTAGGTGTTTTTAGAGGTGCTAAAAGTCTGACAGTTTGTTTTAGGCTTAAGAAGAATTTTTTTTTCCTTGTTGGGCCAAAACTGGCAGAGGCCTGGAGGAATCTTTTGCGGTTTTTTCATCTTTCTCAGTCCATCAAGTAGGCAAAATTAATTTGAGAAGGAGTTAAACAATGGATTCTAAAGTTCAGGAGTTTACAGGAGTTTTTAACTAATTTGAAATTAGTGCTGGCCTTCCTATGTACAAGCAAAGATAAACAGGTATTTTGTCTTATAGATTATAGATTATGGTTTATAGAATAGACACTTTGCAGCTCTTGCATTAGAGGTACTTGTAAATAATTTAAAAAATATGGCACACCTTTTCAAATCAGTCTGATGTCTGTTTTATTGCCTATGCTAAAGGGAAAACTCAAGAAGATTTCTCTGTATCTGTATTTGCATAGATTTCCTTGGCAAAAATGGTGCTAAAAAACAGCCTGAGTTTCAGCTTCTCTAGAACTCTTGCTGGCTTTGTTGTAAAAATGCATGATTTATTTTGTATTTAGAGCTAAGTTAAGTTAAAAACAATGCTCATTTTATCAGAAACAAAACACAGATATTTGAATTTCATATTTGTGCCAATGAATGACTGCACTTGTGGAAGATTATAAATAGAAGGTTTGTGTTTGAATGCTTTTATTTCTGTATCTGAGCTACCTCTTGGTGCTGACAGGGCACTTTGGTGCACTGATTTTTAAAAAAAAAAAATTCCCCCCAAAATTAGAACTTCTAGGGTTTAGTCCTAAAGGCAAATTAAAAAATGTCTATTATAAATAATGCCAGACTGTTCCAAACAATACACTCCTTGTAAGGCTTACTCTGCTCAGAGTGTAAGGCTGATAAGCCAGGAGACCACCATCACTGAGAAAGAACATTTTGGTCGAACTGAAACACCAGAGGAAAATGTCTATGCAGTGGAAGCAGGGACATGCATCCTGAGAATAATATAGGATCAGGAAAGGCACAGCTGGAGATAAACTGAGGGAAGTGAGGAATAGTAAGAAGTTACATTAGTCAGAAAAGGAAGACAAAATAAATTGTACTCCACTGATAAATGAGACAGAGTATCTGGTAACAAGTGGTACGGAGAAGGCTAAGGTACTTCACTTTTTTCTTTTAATCTCAGCAATTGCTCTTCCCATCTCTCTCAAGCCCCTGAATCTCAAGGAAAGGAATGGGGGAATGAAATCCTACCGATCAGAGGAGAAGATCAAGTTCTAGACTGTCTGAGGAACCTGATACAGTTGCCAGCCGCTCTTTATTGTATTTGAAAACTCATGGCAGTCAGGTGAAGCCCCTAGGGAAAGGAAAAAGGGAAACATTACATCCATTTTTTAAAAGGGTAAAAAGGAAGACCCTGGGAAGTCCTGACCTGTCAGCCTCACCTCTGTGCCTGGGAAGGTCATAGAACAGATACTCCTGGAAGACATATCAACACATATGGATAACAGGGAGGTGATTAGAGACAGCCAACAAAGGCCTTCTATGATGGAGTGACTGCATTGGTGGGTAAGAGAACAGCAACTGATGCCATCTATCTTGACTTCTGTAAGACCTTTGAAGTGGTCCTCCACAACATCCTTGTAGCTACATTGGAGAGATACTGGTTTGGCAGATGGTTTGTTTGATGGATATGATTGGCTAGATGCCCATGTCCACAAAGTTGCAGTCAATGGCTCAACATCCAAGTGGAGATCAGTAACAAATGATGTTCCTTAGAGATCTATATTGGGACTGATACTGTTCATTATCTTTATTAATGACATAGACTGTGGGATTAAATGCACCCTCAGCAAGTTTGCAGATGACACCAAGTTGAGTGGTGCAGTCATTTCTGTGTAATGCTGAAACACAGGCATTTAGCGTTTTTCTTAAAAAATCATTATTTATTTTCACTATTTGTGGAGTTTTATCTAGTCCTACATATTCTATAACAGTCCTATCTAGTCCTGTCTGTTTTATACCGAGCAAATCTTTAAGAAACTGGGAATTACTAGTTTTCGTAAGGGCTTGACTCTGAAGTCCTCATTCAGAATATTTTCACTGTTCCAGGCTGTCCATGAATTTATCCTTGCAGTAGTTTTCTGAGGTGGTTATATTATCCCCACTTCGCTGGGGAACTTGATCACAAATCATAGGCAGCATCTCCAACAGTGTTGACCAGTTTTTGTGCCTTACCCAAGAAGCTAAGAGACTGACTTTTTTTTCCAATTTTTTTAGCTATTTCACATAACTTTAATTCAGAGTAGAGCTCCCACTGATTTCAGTTTTGACTGTCAACACCTAGGACCCCTGAAAATTGAACTGCAGCTGTCTGAAATATATAATCCTGTCTATTTCCAGTACGTGGTACTTAAATGAGGTAGGGAAATACTACGTGATCATGTAACTAAAAACTGTACCAGAATGGCTACATATGCCAGGGTGATTTCAGGTTACATATACTCTGGCACGTTCTACCTTTTCAGTTTTTTCTTTACAGCCTGCCATACTTGTGATGCATTTTTTTGGATAGCGAGGAGGGGAGGAGGGACTTGGGGAGGGCAGAAGGGTGTTGGTTTTAATTAATTGGAGATTTTATTTTATTTTTTTGGCCGTGTTTTCCTGTTATCTGTTAATTTTCTGTTCATTTTCAGACTGGGATTTTCAAAAGTACTTTACCAAGGGATGCATGTAAGTGATAGAAACTGGACAGCAGTCATTTGGTTTGTGCTCACCTTTGGGAAGCTTTGTAGTTCACTCTCGTTTTCAGGAGGTTTTGACAGGCCACAAGATATGCTTTTTTTTCCTCTTTCTGCTACTTGTGTTTGCCCCTTGACTTCATCCTCTGCTTTTTTTATTCTTTCTCCTATTCTTTCCATATTTCAGAAAGTTGTTTCTTCTTTTCTTTCTTATTGACTATAGAAAAATACAGTCTTCCTTACTTGTTTTGTTTTGTTCTAAGTACCATTATGGTCCTTAGCCCTGGAAAGTCAAGATTCAATATGAGTAGTGGATATAGACTGCATTAAGTGCAACATGATGAGTCTCCAGAGTGTTTAGTTGCTGAGACCTAACAGATCTGACCATGTGAGGACTGACATTGCAGAGATTTATGAAAGGTGAAGTTTACAGAGGTTTTCAGAAGAACAAGCAAAGACCATCTATGGCATCTGGAGAAAACCCTTTCCAAAACTGAAGTCACAGATACATGAGGTAGATGTGCTAGTATTTCTGGTTTTTATGATTGTAACAGCTTGGGTTTTAGCATAAGCAGAACAATCTTTCCTTTTAATTTCAGCAATAATGCCTCATAAATTACTTATGATAACTGTCAGAAAAACAACAAATGGACATAACAACATCACAAACATGTAAAATTGTGTCCTCAATGATCAAACGCTGTGAGAAACTGCAACAAAGGAGTGTTTATTCAAAGTAATCACTCATTTTAATATTAAGTGGCACATGAACCACCTATATCATAATTTCAATTATTGTACGAGGAAATAATTTTCTCTGAATAGAATTTTATTTGTTAAAAAAATGAGGGTGGATTTTTTTCCATACAAAAATAACATTTAGGAAATCAGTAGTGCTTGCTTTTTGTCTTTCAATGACTCAGTCAATAAAGATGTCAAATTTAATTTACATCATCATTCATGTGCCACCTGGGATTAACAGAATTCAGTCAACAAAAATGGGAGAGCTGGGGTAGGTGAAGGTTATTCCATGATATCAAATAAATAGAAAAGCAGTTACAATTCAAAGGCATGATGTAAAACCCTTACATCTTTTATTTATTTATTTTATTTTTTTTTATTTTGATGAATTCCAAGAGAGAAAGAGAGAAAGAGAGGGATAGACTGATACTTTGATAGAATTGGCCTGAAATAGTTGAGGAATTGATGATCATCTCAATTACAAAGGATAGCTTTGGCAGAGATATTTTGTGCACTTTGGAGGACTACATAGTTGAGGTTTCTTTCCTGGAATGCAGAGCCAAAGAGCTCGATATTGATTGCCTTGGACTACCATTACTGCTATAAGACAATAGAAGTCAAATGTTTTGTATGAACCGAATTGACATTGATATTAAACTTCATTTAAATTGTAAGGTATTACAGAATAAACAGCATTGGTGCTAAAATGATGGTGGTTTGACCACTTGGAAGTGAAGGTGTGGCTGGAAATTATATAGTCTTGAAGAGATGTAGATACCTTGTCAAGGAAATATTGGGAAGAGAAGGAGTATTTGTTTTGCTGCCTAATCATAAATAGAGGGATTCAGTGTATTTCAGCAAGTCCTGATTCACCCTTGCATGTATAAATTCAAAGCCTGTTATTTTCTCATGCTTCAAAAAATACCAAGGGAAATATTTGCAGAGTTTGGCTGAATTGAGGGTGAGGAGAAATCATAAGATTTTCTAGTCTTCTTTTAAATTTCACTTTGATACTCCTATATGGAAGCCAGTATCTAGTTAGGGTGAAATATTTTTGTCTGCTTGTATGTTCCAGGGATTGAACAAAAGAAAGGTACAACATTACCCAACCATCACACTACTCCTTAGTATCTGGTAACACTTAGCTTCAAAGACAAAAAACACATTTATATTGAAGGTAATATATTAATTTTTCACAAATGAAATAATAAAAATTAATATCTTTCTGATTTATGTCATGAAGAACCCTGGTTTTAAGGGAGAAAAAAAAAGTAATAATTTTTTTTTCCTGAATTAGAACTTCAGGGTTTAGTCCCAAATGCAAACATGTAAAAACGTTAAGATTTTAAATAGTTTTGTAGCTAATAATAATTATATAGATCACAATAAATGTTAAAGTGCTTATAATTCATAACTTCAGTGCATCTCAGAATTTTCAAATGTGATATGAAAAACATCCTTTTTTTTTTCTCTGCAATGTAAAGCATCCACATCCATAATTCCAAAACAACATCACTGGCCTAAAATTCTTCTCATTTAACATAAGGACATGAATCGCTATATTCCACCACATTTCATTAGCATGTTGTTTCTGTTTTTCATGAGGAAATATGTGCATTCATATCACTGGGCCAATGATCTCAATTGGCTAAGTGAAAATGTAATATAAATACAGGTAATTGCAAAGTAATTACAGTTTTATGAATAGTTTTACCTATTTTGTAAAGGTGAAAATGCAGCTTTCCAGATACTATCCTGCAGTGCAGATGTGAATAGATGCAAAAAATTGTAATGAGTATGGCTCAAGGGATGGCGTCAGCAAAATATATTGGCCCTTAAAGGATTATGAAAGTAGAAATCAGATCAACAAGTTTTGGCCTGCTGAGAAGGTTTCTGTAGCTTTCTCTAAAGGCATATTAAAAACCAGTTTTGAACTGTTCCATACAATTATAAAAATAATGTATTAGTGTAAGTGCCAATTTAGTATCCCCTTTAAGAAACACAATATACAGTGTTAAAGTGAGCTAGTTTTCTTAAGTAACACCAATGGGACTATTGCAATTACCTAGTCTGATCTCTCTCAATCAGACAATAGACTTTATAATGATATAAATGATAAAATCTCTGTAACTAAAGCAGATATTTGAAGAAAAAAAAAATCAAGTTTTAAAACAAAACACATTCATTGATAAAGATGCTGCAGCTTGTGGTAAAATTGATCCAGTGCTTAATCTCTTAGAGTATTAAATATGTACTTATTTCAGCCTAAGAATGCTATTATTATATAAAACACTCTACTGGCTATTCTGCATTCTAAAAGTAGTTTATTCCTGGACAGGCCATCTTTAATGTTTCCATTAGTATAAGGACTTGATTTTTTCTCTAGAAGGCATAATTTCCGCACTTTTAAATCAGTAACAGTACTTCTCTGAACCGTCTCCAGGTCCTCAACATCCTCTGTGAATTATAAACAGTGTATTTCAGCAGGAGTTGTGTAAGAGAACTGACGTACATACACAATATTTATTATTTTACCTGCCAGAGATTTTAAAAATTATTATTATTTTGCCTCTGACACTGGCCTTTAGAAATTTGATTTTAAAGTTATTCAGAGTCTTTCATCCTAGAAATATGACACGTGTTCTTGGTACTTAGCAACGCAATTTTGCCAATAGTGACATTGAAAAGGGATGGGGGTGTTGCTTTTATTTCTGACTCATCAGGTAATCCAGGATTACTAGTGTGATTATTGTGTCATTTACAAATCTTTTTTGTTAGGACTGGAGTTTTTTTACGGTCATTTTTAGATTATATGAAATACATATTAGGCACGACTAGGTATCTGGGTTCCCAGTAGAAAACCATCCTAGTACAGACAATTCTTTTTACTCACATTATCAACTAATCAGTGTTTCATTGATTTCAGTGTTCAGAATACTTTGCATTTTGAATAAGAAATGAGAATAATTAAATGTGAATAGTTGTGGTATCAAAAGAAATGCCTTTTAAAAATCTAAGCATACTGTATCAGCACTATTGTTTTTATTAGCCAAATTTATAACTGCACAAAAATAGCAGAGTTCCTTCCAATATATCTAAGTTAGGATCTACTTTCTCTAAATCCATGCTGATTAGTATTAATTGCCTTCCTTTAATTATTAAGTACACTATCAGCCCTTTTGTATAATTAATGCCAGTTTAACACGGCCTTGTCCTTCTTTATTAATTGAGTCCTACCTGTTATTTTTCAACAGATTGGCATGCAGTTGAAAGATTGGTAATTACTTGGTTAACCCAGATGAAACTTTTTATTGCCATAGCATGAACTTTGTTCCATGGACATGGACTTCCTAGTGTTTCAAGGCTTGAAACAGGACATCAACAGACCAAATCGCTCCTTGGCGAACTCTTCTAAAACTGCACATCATAATTATTTTTGTTCATCAGTCTCCCTGCTTTATAATTGCTATTGCAAATATTTCCTCATACTCGAAGAAAGCTGAATTTTTCATCTAGCTTCTAGGAACAAAATTCAATTATTTTAAATCTTTCAAATGTTTCTGATCTCTCTGATATCACAATTACTTTAATGACATTTGCATGCTTGAACAAACTATACAGGGTCTCTCCATAGATAACTTCTGCTGTTTGAAATGTCTTTTCGTGGCTCCCTTCTAGGATTTTCTCTTAATATTATGTCAGTTGTAACTGGAAATGTACTTCTGCCTTTTCCTCTAGCCAAGAGTAACATTATTTTCTGGTATCTTGGTAACTAACATGATATTTCACCTTGATCAAGATATAAATATTGGAAAACTTATTGCAAAATGTACAGGTAAAAATTTCCTTCTCATTAGATGGAAATATTTGATTTCCTGATTCCCATCAGTTGATTTTTCAAATTTTTTTGCCAGTCTTGTATGTCTACATATTGCCCTTACCTCTTACTGTTATTCATACAACTAGTACCCTGTACTCAGGTTGCCAATTCAGAAATAATTATTCATTTATAAGATTCTGAAAGGAACAGAAGCCAGTCTAGTGTCATCGTACATGACTTCACAGATACAGATGACAGTGGAGAGTCACCAGAGAGTCTGCAGAAATCAAATTAACAATATGCAAAGTAATGAAAATGCTCCCACTCTACTTATTGCTGAGTGCTACATAAACAAAACACGAGAAAGGTCCTGCTCAAATAATTGTAACATATTTATGTCATCCTCATGTGAAAATAGAATCTGAAAGGTAAAAATTCTACAGGAGGTTTTCTGAGTGGGTGTATCCTTATTCTGTCACCAGTGCTATGACACTTTAAGGAATATTTTTTCATGAAAAATCTTCTTTTAAAAATGTTTCAGCCTCTGCTGCCAAAGGGGATAAATTTTAGTTTCAGAATCTGCTCTTGAGCGAGGCTGACAAGCGGTTTGGAAGGAGATGTGCCTCTTCCTCTACTTCTTTGCTGTGTTCCTCTCAAATGGAAACATCTGCAGTAGCATCTTTTGACAGATCATTTCCAAAGCCAGTAGAAAGCATTCAGTGGGATTTTTTCCAAAAGGAAAGCAGTTCACATGGAAGCACACCTGAACTACTGTGCTTGCAGGTCACCGTCTCAGTCTAACAGGTTTAAAATGCACTGAGTATTTTTTGATTTTTTCTTAAGGTATTGTTTAAAAAAAAATATGGAAGTGTTGGGATATAAAATCATTGAAGAGTGCTCATTCTTGAGACTATGATGTTTCTCAGCAGTATGAATTAATTAGATCATTAGTCCATTTTTGAAACTGATGGAATTGCACACCAAAAACTGTCAAATTTCATTTGAGTTAGATAGTGCTGTATGTCATGGCTAATACGTTTAAGAAGTAACCTTTCCATCCTGTTATTGTCATGTCAGACTATCTGGCCTGGACTGGAATTGGTAATGGTGACCCTTTAAAAGAGCATGTAACACTGCTAATGCCAAAGTGACAGTCAGTGCACCAATGGCAATGAAACAATTATAGGAAATTACAGTTTCCCAAACTAGGTAATCACTGAATGGGAGGCTTTCTTAAAGTGAAAAAAAGAGTGCTTCAAGAGCACCGCGTTTAATGTTGCACAATTGTGAAACAGTAATTTCTTCAAATATTTTTTTAATTCTCTCTAACTGCTCAAATATTTAATTCAGGTTGTTTTAAAACACTAATTTTTCTCAAGCAGGTTTTTTCAGAGGATTTTTTGGCAACAAGGTTGTGTCTCCAGGAGTGATAAGCATGATTCTGGAGACCCTGGAGACCTGCATAAGTACCGCAGTTCCCAGGTGCTGGCCCTGGTACTTTATCATATATGTTAATTCCTTACATGAAAAAGTGAAATGTTTAAATTCATTCTTCCGGGAACAGTATTAAAAGAACAAAGGAGAACTTGGCTTTATTCGACCAAGTTATCAGGATATTGTTAGATAATAGGATTTTCTAGTCATTCTTTCAGTTCCCATGGCTGAAAAAAAAAAAATCTACATATATTAAACTGAGACAATCTGTCCTCCTTCTTACTCTCAAAAAAGGAGAGGATATTTTGCTGACATTGTTATGTTTATTAAAGTCTCTATTTTGGGAGACGTACTGCATTTTTGAGATGAACAGGTAATGATTGAATGCAAATATCCTACTTATTTATTGGAAAACTCCAAATGCACCTGGAGAAATTACTACTTTGTAAACAATCCTACCAAAGTAGACTTCAGATGCAAAACAAGTAAGAATTGGCACAATGGTTTCATAGGTGATACCAAGCAAAATGTCCTCTGCTGAGGACTTGTCCAGAACTTCTTGCAAAGCATTGTTAAAATACAGGCCTATGCATCAAAACCTGTTTTACAGTTAATGACAGGATTGATTTTATAACTTGTATCCTTAAAGCTGACAAAATTAGTGTGGATGTCATCTGTGCTGAAGCTGGAACCCTTCACTGCACAGTGTGCTACATGGGTGATCTGCAGCAGAGGGCTGAATTTGTTCTGTCTGAGTTTAGAGCCAGGATGTAGGGAAACATGATCTTTTGCCTCTCGATACCAACTTCAGTTTGATTTATAATATGTTCTGGAATCTTATACTTCTGCAGCATTTTGAGGAGAGTTAAAGAGAGAGGAGCAAAGGGTAGCAAATGATCTGATTGCTGTGCATCTTTCTTAGTAGGCAAGCATTTTGAGTGTGGTCAATTATTTTGGTAGGCTGATAATGAAACAGAGTTGTACTGAGTGTGTGACTAAGGAAGACAGACTGCATTAGTAGACTCTTTCAGCACTGAGGATGCTGCTTCAAATCTTTTCTTAGTTGAGACCGCCTTGACCTAGATGTTCACAGGAAATCCTGGAAATGGAGCTGAGTTTAGCTCCTTTAACATAGACGACACTCAGATTGCCAAACGTCACAGGATCCCTGAAGTTAGGGGTGAGGCATTTAGGGACACATCTGAAATTAAGGCATCCATTTATGCAGACCAGAAAGGCTTATGAAGCACTTTAGTGTCATAACCTTGTGTTTAAGTGGAAAAAGAGAACAAGTATCCCATAATAGTGTGTGTGTGTGGGGTTATTTTCCTGTGTGTGTGTGGGGGGGTCTTTTTCCTGTGGAAAAATGGATTATTCTATCATTTGGACACAAGCTGAATGATATTAGCTGAAGAGGTGGTGACAATTGCGAGAAATGGTGGTAAGTGTTTGTGCACTGCCTGTGTTTATAGAGTGTCTGGGAAACAGGAGGAATTTAAAGGCCATTTTGCTGATTTTCTAGCTTCAAACTTGTGATGACTTTGTGATGTGCAAGACACATGCTTAAATACCATCACTAAATACTATTATTTTAACATGATTTCATCAACAACATTCTCTTTACGCTTCAGCATTATCCTGGTTTTATTCTGATAGGTTTAGACCAGCCTGCCATACTTCACCTTTAAGCATGAGGATAGTATTTGTTTTTAAACCAGGAAGACTTAAATCACAGAAATGTAGGGCTGAAAAGGATAACACAAGATCACTTCAAATTCCAGTAAACAGACTCGAAGCTTAGTTCAGAAGGTCTACAGAACCATTAATGATGAATTTATTCATAAATACTAACAGACCAAACACAATACAAAGAACAGGGGAGATAAAGAGCATCTTCCATGTGCTAGCAGAAAATTTGTTAGATAAAACTGGGTACGTATAGAGACTAAGTTATATATTACACCTCAGCAAAAGTGATGAGAACGATCTCAAAAAATCTGACCTGTAGTTCTTATGGAAACATTACACTTTAATTTTTGGTTTTGTTGCCTAAGTGGTGGAGTCAACATCAGCAGGAGTTTACCAGCTACACATTGGTGAGAAAGTCCAAGGAAGTAAGCTGAGAAAACCAGCATTTCAAGGTCTTGCCAGTCTTAAGCTCTAATTATTAGTCTTCATCCTTGCTCGTTTTTATCCTTAAAGTTTATGGACATATAATTTGCCTGTTGCCCGGTGTGATTATAGTCCTCAATGACAATAAAAAAAAAGGTCTGTGCACATCCATGACTGCTTCTTTGTTTAAATTCTAGCTTCTCTTTCCTTTTATAGGAATGTACCGTAACTGTTTTCTGTGGAGTACTTGCAAATATCTACAGAAAATTATCTCTGTGGCAGTCATGCAAGAATATACTATAATCACTTGCTTGTGAAAAAGATCAATACGTTGTCAAAATGTTTGTGATCAATTATGTTTTTCGTGAAAAATGCTATTTCAGCTAAAAGAGATTCTCAAAAAAAAGAAAAAAAAAGTTCTTTTGCTTGAACATTTTGCTAAGTGTTCTTAGCATTTTGATTAGCTCTATTGCTGATATAAATTAAATATTTCCAAAGACGCACTGCACATCTTTGTATACTTTTGAATAGCCAGATAGTACTGGATTATCATCCTAAAAGAACCTAGGTAAGTATGGCAGATCTACTCTGGAATTTCTTTAACCTTTGATACTTTTTTTCTGCTTGTAGTGATAAAAACTTGTTGAATTATGTGTCCAATTCAGTAGGAACTTCTTCTAGTCCTTTAAAAAAAGCTCATGAAATCTAAAATACTTCAGAAGGATAAATTTAGTAATACTGATCATTAAACATGGGCATCCTTCATTCAATTGCATTAGTTTTACCCTGGAAATATCTGAAGAACCAGAAACAGGACA
Organism: Limnodromus scolopaceus; assembly: GCA_028565335.1. NCBI lineage: Eukaryota > Metazoa > Chordata > Aves > Charadriiformes > Scolopacidae > Limnodromus > Limnodromus scolopaceus. Next base: position 196,928,047 of record JAOXNO010000001.1, on the reverse strand, counting down.
TAGCTAAAAAGAAGTTTGTAGAAGTGGAATGTTCCTCAATGACGTTAAAATTAAAAAAAATATCACAAACTACTTTTTAGGAATTTATATATATTTTGATTAGAAACTTAAATGACGTTTTGCCACTCATGATTCAGGGATTCATTTAAAAATTGCTTAATGATTTCTGGATTAATAAAATCACATTTATAAGAACAGTGCCATTCCTTAATCCAGCCCAACAGTCTGATTACTTTTCAAATCAAACTACAGTTTAATTTCAGAAATAGTTGTTATAATGCTGCTTAACCCTTAGTGAGTCAAGTTCAACTGATTATTTTTAATTTCAAAAGGGCTCTGAAAAAGACTGACACTTGATAATTTAGCAGGTGAGGAAAGACCTGGAGCCAGTTATGGCAGAGGAATATGAAAATTGTGAGAAAAGGGAAGTAACAGGTTTGTCAGTTTGTGACAACCATTTTTACAAAATAAGAATTCTTATAAATATTTCATACTTGCAAAAACTGTAAAACCAATCTTAAGTCTTGGCCAGAGCTAAGACCCATTAATAAAACTTTCATTACAATGCCACATTTCATTTGTATTGAGGTATATTTTAAACACTGCAGAAACCTCAGAAAGGTGGGTTTTCTTTTGGTTCGAGTGCATTTGGTTAAGTATTTGATGGCTAACCAAACTGTTTAAAACTGAAGAATTACCCCGTGAATCTTTTGCAACTAGTATCTTATGAGTTGTTTTTTTTCCACTACCAGATAGAGAGTTCACACAAAGAGACTGTTACATTGATTTTTCACAGTACCTCAACATTCTCCATGTTTGTAAACTATTCAGGGAGAAAAAAAAATAAAAAATTCTGAGAGGTCTCAAAAAGCCAAGTTGGTTATTCTCCTGCGTGTCTTCTTTACTTGTAATTGATGTTTTAAAATGTGTAATGGAAGACAGAATTTCTTTGTACATAGTATAAATGGCTGAAAGTATTCAGAATCATATGCTAAATCAGTATCAACTCTCAATGCCCTATACAATAATGAAATTGGGAAAGAAATTATATTACAACTCTTTCTGAGTTATATTTTCCTTGCAATAAAGTAGCCAGAAATAACTTTCTTTCACACATCTTTCAGCATGTATCTGAAAACTATCATTGATGGGTTTGGTGGTTTGTCCTTTTATGTTGTTCTACTTCAGATTCTTTCCCTAAACCTGTTTCTTAAGCTGGGCATGTCAATATTCAAGTTAACAAGAATAACCCTGAGAGATTCTGTAAGGATAACATTTGAACACAATCTGGTGGTAATTAGATGATGTAGACACACGTTTGCATCACTTCCATCTGAGCAGGCTGCTATGCTGAAAGAGAGGACAACTGAAATAGCATGTTTTAGATCAATAAATTCAATTGCATAATTATCTCTGTATTTTGCATAATGTCTAAGTGGGACATTCAGGATTATTTTTACTTTATTACAAAGCATTGGTGTCAATGAAGACCTAAAAGAAAAAAGCTGAAAAGTTGAAAATGTTTAAAAATATCTAAAAACTCATTTTCAATACTTTAAGAAATAGTTTTTTCATTTTCCATTTTTTTTCATCTTGTTATTTTCTGTATTATTTCATTAATTTTTAATTACCTAATTTGGTTCTAATTTTTAGTTCTGTAAAAAAGAAGTAAACAGTAGATAGTGGTTTGAGGTGACTTTGGTTTTGTTGTGAATTTCTATTTTACTTTATTTTATTTGGGTTTCTTTAGTTGGTTAATATTCAACTGGACCTGGGAACAGAGGGATTTTATTTGTTTGCTTGCTTGTTTGTTTGTTTTCCTCAAAAATCTCATGCATACTTAAAGAAAAATATTTTTAAGCATGTGTCATCATTAGGCATCACATTCTCTAGATTCTCTAGAATTCCCCACCTGTGAACACCCAAAGATCTAAATGATTTAAAGAAACTTTAAAGAAATTTGAAAGAAATAAAAACTTTGTATTGTAATTAAGCAATGAAGATACATCTGACTGTATAAATAACTGATGATGCATAACTTTCTGAAAACTCCTTTCACTGAATTTGTAATCTAGTGCCATGGAATAAACAACCCCAAAACAACTCAGAAAGTACATCCTGCAGATTAGAGCACTTTCTGAATAGGTTTCCTTTTCAGAATTATGTGCCTTGTGACAGCATCAAATAGGTTTCCTTGTCTATTATTCCTCCCATTTTTCCTCTTGATTTTGATTGCCTTTCCTTTTTCCCACCTCTACAATTGCTCCAGAAATTTAAGATTTTCTTTCTGCATCAATTTCTATCTCTGAATACAGGCAATTTTTCCCTTGTTTCACTTAGAGATGACATCTCTAGTAAAATTCAGTAACATCAAAGTGTAGACTAGTAACGCTTCATAGTGAAATAGTTTAGACATCACATTTATGTAGCCATTTTAATTTCTGAAATATTCAATGATGATAATGGACACAAACCTGCCCATAGTGCTCTGTGCCTTTGGGCTGGAATATTGCAACAAGTTCTCTTTAGAGCTGTCCTTGAAAACCCTCAAAGATTTTGTCTAGTGAGGAATGATGAGGCATAGCTCCTTGAGGGCATGTCACTAAAAGAGCTGGAGACATCCATACTCCTCAGGCTTCACTTGTTGTTCAGAATGACTCAACTTTAATGTTAGTAAGAAAAGTAAGGAGTTTGCCTTATAGAACTTGGAATGAAATATTCTGGTTCTGTTGGAGTTTTTTATCATACTATGAACTTTTTGTACTAATGATAAAATATTATCTGTATAGAGAAAATCAGAGTTCTGTGTCACGTTAAAAAATCAGGGTTTTTTTTTCTTTGTTTTTTTATTTTAATCACCATTAGGGATAACATTTTTTGCATTCTGCTAGTAAATGTAAAATCATTAAATTCTGAATCTGTGCTTTACTGTGCAATACAAACAACATCAATAACAGCACTGTGGCCTGTGGAAACCCTGACATTTTTCTAAGATGTGACATATGGACCTGCCAGAAAAAGGAAAGTGACATTTTCTTAATTGTTGGGTTTTGTTATTTGCTTCATAGTGGCCTAGTGGAGATTTACCCTCCTACACCAGATAGAGAAGGATTGGGTCTCTACCTTGAGAGGCCTTAATACAGGAAATTGAAGTGGTGGAATGAATTAGGGCAGCATATTACTAGGGAGGGATCAGCAGCCAAAGGCCAGGCTGCAGGGGGAAGTTCAACTATTCTCTCTAGGCACGTTTTTTAATACTGTTTTTTTTTTTTTCATTATTTCTACTGGTGAGGCAGTAGCAGTAGCAATATGCTTTCTCTTAACCTGCACTAATACTGTAGGGATGCTGTGAGAATCTGATGGTACTATATTTGTGGACACATGGTTTTGAGGACAAAGACCTCATTTGTTACATCAAGTAAACATGTATTTGGAAAGAGAAGCTATGATCTTTATTCTGAACACAGTTTCTATGTAAGTGAATTCAAATATCATGTGGACTTTTTGTTTATTTTAAAATGTTTTTCTGGAGACAAAAAGTTGTGCCATTACAGTATTTGTACAAGTTTCACTTTCCCTAAATAATGATATCTGTACACAGAAATTATTTAATTAATTAGGAGAAAGTCTACTTTAGGATGTCGAAATGTACACAATGATGGATCAGAATTTTTGGTATGGCAGTTCTGTACTTACCCTGATTTCTGCTGACTTATCCATGAAGAAATTCGAAATAAAAGATGTATAGAAAAGCTTTATGATGGGAGATGACATCCATGCATCTGTCTTAGAGGCATTATATACATATTTTCTTTATCTTATTGTAAAACTTGAGAATTATCATGACCTGATGCTGCATTTTCTGAGGCTGAATGTCCCTCAGTATGGGTCACCCTGTGCTCAGGGCATGCTGAGTTTTCTAATACAGTAACCCAGCTGTCTCTGTCACTGACATCTAGCATAGCCTGTATCTATACTTTGGTGACTGCTGTTGCTACACTAAGGTTATGTGGCAGGGAATAGTTTGGGCATCACAGCATATTTATGAATTCTAGTTGCTAGAGACAGGATCCAACAGATGGATATTGGAAAGCACGCTTGGGTATTGTAAGCAGGAGGGGAAACCCTAGAGAATATTACCAGCCATGACATGTATCAGTTCATTAGCCATCTAAGTCTCTTTAGCCATCTAAGCCTTAAGTTCATTTTCAACGCAGCCACAGAAAAGTAAAATGGTTTTTGTCCTACCTGTGTTCTCTCCTCTGCAGAAATGTGGCACTGGAGCCTAGGGCACCCCTGTAGCCTAAACTCAGCTTCAGGCTACCTGTCATCCCTCCTCCTTCCCTGCTTGTGTGCAGTCCTGCCGCTTCCCTTTCAACTTCTCAGCCCTTTTCCTGAGGTCATTTTTGCACACTAACCTTGCAGAAAACTGCTAACTTTCAGCCAAGGTTAGCACAAGGAATGAGGTTGCAGAGTCACATCAATACTAGAATTTAAGAAACTGGAAGGGCACAAATTCTGTAAGTCATTATGAATACATAAAGTGTGCATGAAATAGACTTTTTTTTTAATTACCATACAACTCTCAAGTTACGTAATTTTTTTGATAGTGTTTGGTAAAATATTTACTTTGTATATTGGGTCAAAAAAGCAGATATTTGGAGACAGGCAGAGGACCATGTAGATGAGAAAGATGAGGTGAGAGAGGAGCTTGCCAGGCCGTGGTCAGGTGAGCTGTGGGCCGACCCAGAGCTTTAGCTTTGCAGCTAAAGCCAGGCTTTGCTAGCTTTCCTAGCTGGCTTCAGAGCAGAGGAAAACAGATTAGTATAAACCATGATCACTATAAACCAGTGAATTATGTCTGGTCGTCAAACTCTGACTCCCTCCTTCCATTTAGCACTCGCTGTCTGTATTAGCCTCTGCAGAGTTAAGCTGAGAGACTGAATTTGAAGATTAATCTCCTGCTACAGATGGTCTCCCTAGCAAGGAATTAGTATATTTCTAAGAAGTGGGCTTTTTGTATTTTACTCCTACATAATTTCATAAAGGCCATCAGTTTCTAATGCAGGAAATAAGGCTATAAAAATGTGTTGGTTGGTCTTTTGTTTGGCTTTTTTTTTTCAAAAAGGGCTGCTTGAAATCCCCTCTCTGGGTAACAATCAGCAAAGTTCTCATTACTGGGAACTTTAAAATGTGTGCTGATCTGCAAAACAGAGTGTGAGTGATGTGGGCATTACTTATATAATTGGTTTTGTGCATACTACAATCACATACTGGCTTTAAAATATACCCCCTTGGTGTGTTCATTATATCCATCTCTCATCCACTTCTGCAGTAGATATTTGCAGTCATTCATCACTGTTTATTATTAGGAAAGCAATGAATATGGAGCAGCAGCCTGTATTTTAACAGTCTCACGTTACAGTCCCAAAAGAACATACGTGTTAATATACAAAGCATGGCAGAAAGTTCACATTTCTCCTGTTAACTTCTACACGTTCAACACAGCTGACCTGCTGTCATGTTTTCCTCTTTTTTTTTTTCCCTTTCCATTTATCTGTGCTTAATTCCTAGAGATTAGAAATGAAACCAGGACTCTTAAAATGGTAATTTTGGCTTTGTCTGATGATAGTGTGATTTATTATTCATTTTTGCTTCTTTTTATATTAACGTGTTCTCATTTTAAATAATTTATGAGCTTTTATGATTTCTAGATGTATGTCTTTTAAAGTATTCTGCATTTTGTATAGTTCTTTAAAGGAATATTTAATTGCATAAACCTTTAAAGATGCAGATAAATCTCTTGTAAGGCACATATAGTGTGAGTGGTAACTCCATAATTTAAAGCTGTATATCACAGCATGCCATAAAATTTTCTTATCAGCAGTTCTTGGCAATATAAAATTGATATGTTTGGTACTACCAGGTAATGTACTCTGTCCTGTAAGTCACCTTAGTCTGATTTACCCTTAAGCTAGTCTCTGCATGGAGAGAGTTGTGCTTTGGACTTGTTAGTAAACTTCTTGGCAAATCAAAAGCAGTTCATCCATAACCATAATTAGTAGAGGATGACCGTGACTAATTCAGTTGTTTAGATTACCCAAGACACCTCAATTGCTCTTCTGCAGCAACAAACTGAATATTCAACTTTGTGAATCAATGCAGTACTGGATGCAGTAGCGGATATATCCAGAGGCCCAGGGCACAATTTGTCTGTTTGCTCTAAATTGATAACCTCTTACTGCACTATTTCTCAAAGGGGTTTTTTGCTGCAGCAGCTATTCCTATTACACCTCTGATTGCAAACTCGCTTGCCTCAGTGCTTAAGCGCGATAAGGAAAGAGGAGCTCCTCACTGGCAAACTGCAAGAGCTTAGTAGAGATTTGAATAAAAAGGCTACGTGTTATAACAGCCTCCTAGGAGGGATGTTGGAAATGGGCTTTGATATTCCCAGGCCCATTGTAATGCCAGAAAAGCTAATTACACTCATGTCAGTTTCTTTGTGAAGAACCAGTAATGAACCCTATACACCATTTAGGTATTTGTTTCCACTATATTCATCAATGTAGACATACAAGATCCCATGGAGAAGGTACCTTACACAACAGCATTTGTGCTGTGGGTGTAATCACTCTGCATAGTCCAACTAATAGCAGGCTCCTGCCATGAAGCGCCTTTTCACCTCCCTCCCAGACAGACACTGCTGTCTTCTTTCCACTAGATTAATAATAATTTATTCACAGGTAAGTTCAACCAGCAGATTGTTCAGAAAAGGACCTCTCTATCCAACCCAGAATAAAAGCTTCTCTTCCGATTACCTTAGGTCTTAGTTGGATAGAATGTTAGGAAGGGAAAGGGAAGAAATAGTTGTACTGCACTGTCAGCCAAAGGTCTGAGTTTTGCTGCAATATGTGCAATATGTGTACTTTAAAAAGTCACCCTGAATCACCCAAACAGAAAGAGATAGGGGAAGTTTATACCTTCATTGAGTCAAGGAATGGGTAATTTATCTGTCAGATACAAGAACTGATCTGGTCTAAGAAGCAATTTGCATTTCTAAGGAAGTGAGAGAAAGTTTATTTTGATATAGATGGATGGTCAGACTATTACTGTAATGAAAGAGAAGTGAACTCATTTTAGAAAAACAGATTAAGTCTAGACCCACTGGAGAGCTCCAAAATAGAAATTAATTCTAAAACCAAGAGTTTCTTACCAAGACTACTTTTTCTTTCAGGGATAAAACCTGAGGTACAAGGCGTGGAGAAAAATAAAATCTACAGATGCCAGAGAAGTCCATATCACACCTGTTAGATAAAGGGATTTTTTATTTAATCGTAGTTCAGGTACATTAAATGCCACTCCCCTTTCTTTTTTTGTAACTATGTATGTCAACTACTTTTTGATGTTTTGAATGACTTCTTGTATTTGCATTTTTCTTTAACCTAGCTTGAGATAAGAACGATCTTAAGATAACCCAATAATAGCATGTTTCTCACTGAAGACTAAGGCAAACCCAGAAACCTGGCCACTTGTCATCCTTAAGTGCCCAGTTCTCCTGTTCTCTGAAATAGACACAAGGGACTGGAGAATTTTCAGACACAAAATTGCATGACCCTGATGAGGAGTTTGTGTTACATGGGTCAAGACCAAAGAGTATCTACCAGGAGGTTGGCTGGCATCTAGTTAAGATAGAGAAAAACTTGCCTAAATTCTTAGGATCTTTTTATGGTGTATCTCAATGTCTTGAGGCAGTTTACCATAATTAAATGAGAAACTGTCAATCTTTTAAAAAATGTATGGGCTGAAGGTTATTTAGGAACTTTCAGAAGGTTTAGCCATGGTATTTATGAACCTAAATATAATTTGAATAGATGTCATACATGTATCAAACATTCTCCTGGAAGAAAAATACAGTTTTGTGTTTTCTTTTATCCATATCTGATGAACAGAAATTTAACAGGGCACTGTTCAGTAGAGATCTCAAACTCCGCAGTACATATCTGCTAATCTCTTCATGGAAAAAGAAAAGTTATTTTATATATGAACTGACATCAATCATTGAGAATTTCAAGATAGACAGCTCTAATTAGTGACAAAAAAGAAGTCAAGCCAAACTAGGACTTGTATGTTTAGTCAGTGGTGAAATAGGCTTAGGGAAGTGAACTTTGACTGTACTTTAAACTTTCTGTAACATACAAAGTAGAAAAAAAGAAAGCAAAAAAACATGTTGCAGAAGCAAAGCCAGTTGAACTGAACAGCTATCATTTGAGGTTGGAAATTCAGCTATGTCTTTTACTTTGGAAAGTGAAAAAAAGAATTTTGAAATAAGTGGGGCAAATAAATACTTCCCCCTTCCGTTGTCAGCTCATTTTTATTCTTCACACTTTACTCCCTTCTCCTCTCCTTTCCCCTCTCATATTTCAGTGAACTACAGAGAGAAGATGGAGATGGTAAAATGTTGACGATGCTGAGAAAAGTATTTGGTTATTTTGGACTACACTTCAAAAGAGAGAGTGTTGTGTGATACACTTTTAAGGTAAAGGTTTTGGAGACTGTAGCGTCCTTTATAGAAAAAAAAATAGTAAATTTTAGATTAGTAAGTCAATAGGACTAGATAGTATACTTCCAAGATGAAGGGATTTAAGATTATGATAAAGAAATCCCTAGTTCTAAATTAAATATGCCATGTATGTACCTAATTAACACTACACTGTATGACCTCACTGGTGAGATTTATGACAATTTATTAGCATTAGAATGGTAAGTTTTACATCTTTTGCCTGCATTAAAAGGCAAGACTTACAAATGTAGCCTATGCTACAAAAAAACCTCTAATAAAATGTAATAATGTATTTATTGGCTGACATTCCATTAAAATTCCTTATAGTTCAGCAATAAGTGAGTAAAACAGATTCCTATTTAGCCTTCTATGCTTTACATCTTTTAGAAGGTAAGCATTGCCATTTTCATTCAGGGCAAACAGCAGCCCTAAGAGGGGACAGTTTTATGCACTGCCATTCTGAAGCACCTGATCACTTTTAGACTGCTTACAGAAGTATATACAAATCTACTAAAATTCAAATTTTTATGTTCGAAATCCCATTTCTCATATAACTCTGCATAAGGAATGCAGAATTATAGCATGTGGAGTGATTACAGGGATTAGAGTCCTTACCTAGAATTTCCAGAAAAGGCTCAGCATTTAAGATGTAGCAATCTGAAAGCAGGTGGGCTGTCAGCCTCTTTCAAAAATAAGACTTTGTTTCAAATATTGAAGTACAGATCTTTCATAATATCTTAAAGATTTGATATTCTTTCTCCTCTAAAATGAAACATTTTCCCATCTACTGTTAAACTGCCTCGGCTGCAGTGATCATGAGATGATAGAATTCAAGATTCATAAAGCAGCAAGGAGGGTGTGCAGCAAGCTGGCTGCCCTGGACTTCAGAAGAGCAGACTTTGATACTTTGATCTCCTGACAGATCTAATTGGCAAGGTAGCATGGGAAAAAGAACTGGAGGGGAGAGGGGCCCAAGAGGGCTGGGTGGTATTCAAGG
>JAOXNO010000001.1:196906367-196918390 GCA_028565335.1 Limnodromus scolopaceus | reverse complement strand
AACCTGCTCTAGTGGGAGGTGTCCCTGCCCATGGCAGGGGGGTTGGAACTCGATGATCTTTAAGGTCCCTTCCAACTGTAATGATTCTATGATTCTATGATTCTAAAAGTAAACAGGTTGAGTAAACTTATTTTCTTGCTGAGCCTTACCATTTTTCTTTTACTAGTGTTTATTGTGCTTATACTTTTGTCCCGACAGCAGGATTTTGGCAAGCTTGGGCTGAATTATCCATGTTTTTGGCTCTGTCTCTGAATTATATAAGGTGTATCTATATAGAGCTTCAATCCCTTTTCCTGGTTTTATGTCATGTTCACTCCTAAGCAGATGGTTACATGCCGAGAATTGTCTCATACACACTAAAGTAACTTACAATTGACTGTTGCTTTTGCCTTAGAATGAGCATTGAGTGAAATGGGAAAAGTAGTTGTCCTGCAAACAAATCAACTTTTTATCATAAATTTGACATGCATCACAAATTAATGGAGGCAATTGCTATAGTAATAAAATAATCCCTGGAAGAACTGCAGCTGCCTATTCAGGTGCATTCAATCTCTCCTTGATGGGAATAATTACCTTCCATCCTCACTGGATAATTGCCTTTTGATTGAGGTCATCAGAGCAATCAAGTCTGTGAGAGGCAGAAATCATTGCTAGGGTGAAGAAAGAAGGGGGAGGAGGATAGAGACTAGAACAGATTTTTTAGAAGGGAGAATTAATAAAGAGAATTTGTATGTATTTTACTGCTTCTTTGTTTGTAGCGATATTTCAAATGATGTGATTATGTGAAATTAGATGGCTGTTAAATATGCTAACGCTCATGTCTCGTATTTTTTCCTCCAAAAGAAGGGTGTTATTGTGTTAATCTTTGAATATAGAATTTTCTAATTGCAAGCTTTGAAAATAGTTTCCTTTTGTGAATGTCTGCATCAGTTTGGAACTCTATTTTTTATTGGGAGGGGGACAGAATTTTCCTTCCCCAACGTCTGTTAGTTGTTTAAACCAATGAATTTAGCAGGTTGGATTTTTGCCCTGGGTCTTTATATCTTAGTGTTGGTCACTATTGGAAATTGCTTTCACCCGGTTAATGACTGGACATCAATTTAGCCTAAAATGCCATTTATTGTTCTAGTGTACATCTTCCTAGTGGTTCTGTCAATCCTACATTGTCTGCAATGAAGGCAACAATTGTCTAGCCTATTAGCTGACAGTTTCAGCATTGTATCCCTTGGTTGGACCGAAAAAGAATGTTTTGCTTCTGTTTAACAAATTATGAGGAAAGATCAGGAGATACTTAAATGCAGTATTTTTTCTTCTTTTTATAACAATATTGAAGAAGGCAGTAGATCACCCTGTTGCCTGAAAATATTTTTATATTTTTCATAATGGATACAAATATTATTTCTGTGCATAACAAGAAGTTATTTTGCTATCTAGATGTTCACAACTAAATTTTATCAATGGAAAAAATCAGCAGGGTGATTCATGTTAATTGGTTATGGAGAAGAAACTGCTGCATTATGTGGTATATAAAATGTATACATTTTAAAGGTTAGCCTTTGAAGTAGTTTTTAAGTGAATTGTAAAATACAAATGAGAGACTGACATTCTGTTTAACATGATGTCTTTATTTCTGACTGCGGTAGAGAGAAACACAATTTCTGGCTGTGCTGTTATTCCCCTCATATATTTAACAGGAAGTTTGTACCATAGACATTAAATGCCATCCATTCCTTGGAAAGTAAGTCTGTGGATATTTCAGCCGTCATGCAGAATCAACTCAGATAATCCATGCTCAGGCTGGTAAATTTGCTTTTGCTGTTCAGTGAAAGTTCAGAGGGTTAGGATTTTTGCGCATAAATGTATTACACTACATTTTAAATTGCAAATAAAACGAAGTAATTAGTAATGAGGATGGAGTTATAATAAATATGGAAACAGTTCAGGCATGTGCAAAGTTTTTCTTACGTTGCTTCAGTATGAGACTACATGATAATTTTTCATGAGTCTGTTCTGGAGATATATTATGAAGCTTCAGATAACAAATACAGTGTTCTTGAACAGACATTGAATTAACATGAGCAGATGATTTGCCATTTTCAGTGACTTCTCAAAAATAGTTGACTATCAGAATCTGGTTTTGGGAGCCATGAAGAAAAACTTGTGCAGCAGTATTTCCCTTTGTTTTTAAAAAAGTGCATATATAAAATTAATGTCTTAAAACTGGAAGCACCCGGTATTTTAAATAGTGTAATGAGTGGCTATTTATTGGATGCATTTAGCTGCTCTGTTATTTGTAGTGATTCTAGGACACCATTTCTTTCTCTTCTAATAGTAAAATTTATGGCTGAGATATTTCCATTATTTTTCCTAAAGAAATTATCTAAAATTTGTAGTCCAAATCTGCATTCTAACTTGTTAGAATATGTGCATTTTGTTACAGAAGAGGTTAACAAAGGAGGTCTTAGTAGTCATCTACAAATAAAGCTAAAAGGAACATCACAGAAATGCATTGGTTTGCTGATAATCCTGCTGTATGAAACTAGAATACATATTTTCATTTGCTAATCCTATTTACAGGAGATAAAGCCCCATGCTTCAGAGCACTGCCAACCACGAACTGCTTGCTGTTTGGCACAATAATACTGCTGCCTGGGCAAGTGAAGCACTGTGTCTTGCTACTTTAAGTAACCCAGTAAAATTGGCTCTGCCTGCCACACCTGGGATCATGAGACGCTTCATACTTTTGGGGTAAACACAGAATAATGATGGTGAGCAATTTCAAAGGTACTGCCCAGAATATTCAGAAAGGCAGATGCGAATGAGAGAAAGGCTGTTTAGAAGGAGCAAGGTCTGGGGTTGTTCTGAGATAGACAGAGCGAGACTGCTGGAGAAGCTATTGGATTTGACAGAAAAACACAGAAGAGATCATGGTGAGTGACAGTGGGAAGAAAAAAATGTTTGGAAGTTAATGGTGTGGAAATGAGGTAGGTTCACCAAAGCTCTGCATGTAACTGAAAGGAAATTGTTGCTGGTAAACACTAACTGTGGCTGAATGCACAGGACACGCAGTTGGCTGCTGTCAGAGGTTTCTTGCTGCTCCTTCGAGGCAGTTCATGTTAGTCACTTTTCATTCAAGTGGATGAATCACTATTGCAAGATCATTGCAGTGTGTACGTGACTCTGTCATTTACAAGTGGAAAACATAAAGATTTTAGAAAAATAAAAGGAGAAATGGGTATTTATAGGTGTTTCCATGAGACAGAAGCAAATTTTCTTTATTACCCTCATAAGGAAGAAATCACTCCAAGCCTGACTCCTATTTTTTACCTTGTCTGCAATAGCTCCCTGAGCTTAATTTATTTGTCTCCATTGGTGTTTCTTGTTACTGTTAAATTTTCTTGCTTGAAATTAAACTGTGATCTCTTTTGAACAGTAATGTATGTGCCTGAATAGTGCCCAACACAACTGGGGTGATTTTTCTGCAGGAGTTCTGCTGTGTTATTGATCAGAGGCTGCACCGTTTTTGAGAAGACTTTGACTTAAGGGTCTTAGTATATTGGCAATGTGACTGTAAATTGTAAAATTATACTCCTATTTTTTCTTTTTGATTATTAAGAACTTAGGCTCGAAATTATACATGTAGAGATGCATTTTTCCTAAGCAATAGAAATGCAGCTTTGATCGTGAGATGAAAATGGCTATGTAAAGACTGTGCTGTCAGCACTAATTCATGGAAAGAGATTGAAAACTTAAGACATGAAGCTGCCTTACCTCTTAATCCTTCACAGACTGAGGTGAATTACTTGATAGTCAGAGTGGCAGAAAATGTTGCTATCCTTTCTCTTGAGCGCAGATAGAAAGTGAATTAAATGACTGAGGACAATGTCATGAGCAATTGAGCTGTACTGATGTTTTATTAGGTAAAAAGGTTAACGCTGGATGTCTTATTCTCAGTCCTGACTGCTTCCTAAGACAAGATGGTTGGCCAGAGCTGAGAGCAATAAAATCTCAGAAATATGAAAAGAAATGTAAATGAAAGAGTATTCTTATTTTCAAAGCACTGAACTTTATGAATTTATAAATATTTAATAAAACCAGGTCAAATAAAAATTTGCTGTTGTCTTTAGGCTTTGTGTTCTAGGGGTCAGCCATCTAAGATAAAGAATGAGAATGGTAGGTGCAAATTACTCTGGGTTTAGGACAGAATGCAGGATACATTCAATGTACTTGTTTCAAATCGGTATTTCCTGATTTTGTTTGAAATACCACATAATAATGACACTTGCTGTTATTTCAATATAATCATTGAACTTTTAAATACTTTCCACCTTTTTCTGTGCAAATATTTAGCTTCAGTAAAAGCCTGAAATATATTCTTTTTTTGTCTCATTTGGAGTATGTAGTAAAATTGGATATGAACAGCAGAGAATATAGGCATGCTGAAAATAACTCAGTTAATGAGAAGTGTAAAAGGATTCATTATGTATCTGCCTAAAATGGGATACATACCAGAGTGCATACTGGAAAAAATTGATTTTTTTTTTTAATTGAACATAAAAATAATCAGGGAATGATATTTTTAAAGACCAGTGTAGTTCTATTAAACAGAATAAATTATCTCATTGATCTTTTCTTTTAAGAATTATATCGGGAAAGAACTGGTTCAGCTTTCTTATCAGTAACTTTTCTTATCCCAAGGAAAAGATGCTAAAAGAAGCCCACAGCTTCTGTGCTTCTGCCTCTGAGACTGAGAAGATGGAAGTGCGACAGGAAGGGTACTAGAAGCAAATGTTGCTCTGACAGAGGAGTTCTACTTTTATCTCCTCGGAGTCCAGTGTGGCCAGAGAGAGGTGTTCTCCTGTGCACATAAATTTACTGCTAGGAACAGTTTTCAACTTTGAATGTGCCTGAACAGAGCCATCTATTAACTACATCCCTATGTAGAGTATAGCATGGTTTACTAAGCAAATTCTGCAGCATCGACCAAAATTTGGAGGCTCTACTGTTCATGATACTTAATGGTGTTAGGAAATACATTTCACGTTGGCATCAAATTCCTCAGGTCAGGATGTTTTCCACCAGAAATGGTTGTCATTAAAAACATGTATTTTCTTTAATTTCTTTGTTAGAGTTCTCTTCTGTCTTTTACCAGACATGTAATGATAGAATCAGTGGTACTTCTGGAATGATAAAAGTGTGAAAAAGGAAACCTACTATGCTTCCTAGAATAACCTTTGGGAAAATAGACTTGTACTTGCTCTCGCCAATTGCATTTGAATGTATAAACCTTTGAAGAACATAGTCTTTAATTCTTTAAAAGGATTTTTTTTAATATAGTTTGGTTTGGGAGGTATTTTTAGAAACTATGAACTCTTCAGAACCCTAATGCAGCTTCCCGTTGAGATACAGATCTCCAGGTAGGTGATGTCTGGTGACCTCATATGCAGCTGAAGCAAAGCTGACCTAGAGTCTGGTGGGAGGAAGTGTGGTCTGAGTTGGTACAAAACTAGGTATTGAGATGAAGTTCAAATCCAGCTAAAGCTTTTGGGAAGTACAAAATGATCAATCATCTGCTTTGTTTTAATACCTCCTGCATTAGTGTAACTTCTGAATTCTTCTAAGTACACTAGAGTATTCCTGTGCAGGGATTTTCCTCTAGCATGGTAGACCATAATCCAATGGTCAGCATCAGATGAAAAAAACACTTCTTTCCATGGTAAATCCAAAAAAGCCAGCAGCAGTATTTGATCTACTTAGGGCCTCCAGTAGCGAAGCCTTTTGTTAAAAAACTAACAAACTCCCTTAATTGAGACAGCTCTTGCAGACTTACCCAAAACCCTAGATAATTCCCTCTGTCAATCTCTATTACCTCCCGCTTTGTCTAGCTTGCACAAGTGCCAACTGTCTTTCAGGCAAGTCTGAAACCTTGCTAGAATTTAGAAAGCAGGGAAACAACATTGTGTAACTGTGCTGAAAAACAGATGCACACTTAAAAAACGAACTTACTGTCTATTTGTTACTCCAGGAGGCTCTTTCCTTCAGCAGTATTTCATGAACACGGAGTATAGTGATGTTCAAGGTCTCCATGATGCAATAGTAACTAACAGTAATCTTTAGTCTTGGACAGTTTTTCGACTGGTGTGGCAGTGTTATCCCACATTCTGTTACTCTGAGCAGTATCTAAGGCTGTTGGGGGGAAAAAAGCCAGTTACTAGAACTTTAAGTTAGTTGGGTTGTTGATTATTTTTTTTTTTTTGTCATAGGCTTGCATTTGCATGTAATAGAAGTCTTTATTCTTTCAGTCAAGAACTGTAAAGAACTTTTCTTCTTTAGTAAGTTAAAAAAAAAAATCCTAAATGCAGTATTTGGCAAAATCTAATAATACAGGAAATTATTTCACGCTTGTTCATGAGCAAACACTTCCGTAGCTTCACTTTATAGCAGTGGTTCAGGATGCTCTTGGAGCGAACAAAAGACCAAGAATGTTAGAAAGGAATATATTCACAATCCACATTGTCCCTAACATTGACCAAAGTACATGCCAAGAGAAGGCTGGGACAAGGCAGATAGATATTTTTTCCAAAAATCTTTTAGCCAATAGTGGCTTTCAGCTCAGAGATCACATTTATCTCTTGAAATTCTTACAAATTCTTCTTTAGATTTTAACACAGTGTAAAAAGATATTAATAGACAGATGAGAGAATTGAACAAGAAATACCGAGTAACTTTCTTGAGGATAAATTAAGTATTTAAATTTAAAACTGTGTGAGAAATTTTGAAACTTCCTGTCTCAGTCCAAGTTTAAACAACTTAAATCCATTTGTTCTCTCAGATAGAAGACAAAGGAACAGAAATATGTGCATAATATCCATGATAATCTTGCAGCCTCACAGCTACAGCTACAAATCAGCTTAAATGTTGGGTAATTACTTCTTATGATTATTTAACTTATTAAACAGCAATTCAGATTGAGGTTGAAACAGTACCTAATGTACCAGGAATGAAAATGAACCTACTTAAGGATGAGAAATGATCTATGACAATCAATACAGAATGGCTGCAATAAGAATGGTCTTGGAATAGTGCAGAAAACCAAACTGCCTTAGGAATAACGCGAGGTCGAAGGCATTTGTTCTGTGCAGAGACTTTTTGCAATCTGGAGCTGAATTAGCTAAACAGGGCCTCTGTTGAATTAACATGAAGTCTCCTTTCAACCATTTTTAAGTACCTTGATGAGTTTTCTGATGATGCGGGGAGCTTTAACTCGTCAACACAATCTTTCCTCTTTAGAATGATAGAGGTTACTGGTGCAGCAGACAAATACATTGCTTATTCTTTCAGTCATTTGTACTGGAGCAGAAATTTTGCTGCTGTATGCTTTTTGGAATTTGGAATCTGCTTTATTCATGCTAGCTTTAAATATCTTTATTTGATTACAAGTTTTTTGTTCAAGGTGCTTGTTCTTCATGACAAGGGACTTTTTTCCCTGTTGCGTAGGCCTGGAATATCCTACCCAAAAATAAATTCAAATGTGAGGAATACAACCTTAAGTTTTTCTAGCCAAAACCACACCAAAAATACATGGAAAGATAATTAGATATTAATATTACAACTAAAACTGGTGAGTAGGCTTCTTAATACAAAGGTACCTCTGAGACTGTGAATTTAACTATCATTATTAGCCATAAAATTCAACTTAGAATATACTGCTTAACTTTCTTTTTCTCAATGTATAAATTTTCTCCCAAACTGCAAGCTAACTGTATTAAATGAATGCATCAAGCACTTGTGAAGTCTTAAAGCGCTGAGTTCTGAAAATACAGTGGAAGCATCCTTAACACTTGTTGACATTCCCCATGGAAAATAGTGGAGCATATTTTTTAATTGCTCTTCTTCAGAAGTGTATTGATTTCTGAGGTATGTTTCTAGTTACCCTCTGCTTTTAAGTTGTGTCCTACTAGGGTAAAAATCTAATCTTTTTTACCGTTCCTGTCTTTACTCTAAGAGGCCTCTAAAATGATACTCCCTGAAGTATAATTTTTGCCCGCGCTAGTAAGGAGCAGTGAATATATATTCTGGAGTTTATATTGATAATTTTGTTTAGAACGTGTGGTATTGCAGGCTAACTCAGAATATTTATTTTTTAGGCTTCAAGTATGAGGAAAATGTGATTTTTCTGAAATATTAGTAGTGTTTATTAACCTGGTTTTCTTGGTCATGCATTTTGTTTTGTTTTGTTTTTATTCATGTATCACCAGAGCTTTCAAGTTAGTATACTTTCTAAAGAGATAAAAGCATTATTTTATGAGATGCATGTATTTTTGCATCTAAGTAATTGAAGTTGTTTTGGTTTGGTTCTCTTAGGGCTTGATCCCTTATTTCACTAATGTAAATCTTGTGCTCAATGAATTGTACACTACTCGCTTTATTTTTTTCTGCACTTTCATAATTTTTAATCTTTAACCTGAACTTTAGAGTATCAGTGGACATTATTTGGATTTCAACAGGCATCCTGAAGCAATTTTATTTGCATTCTTTTTATTAAAAATGGCATTTTTACCTCTACAGCACATTAATCTAAAGATTTGGAGGATTTTTAATATTTGGGACTTTTCACATTTTTAGTCTGTATTTTTTAAAAAGTAGATTGCCTATAATAAACTGATGAGCTTCTACAAGTGTTCCTAAGTGTTTCATTGTTAAAGTTTTAGAACCATTTCCTTTGATTGCTGTTTTTAATTTAAAGGTATGTCATAATTAAAGTAACAAAAGTGCTGAGAAGTTTGAGATGTAATTATTTAATATGGTTTTAAATATATTGTTCAATTACCACTGATAACTCTTCTGTCCGTAGTTGCTAACTACAGACCATGTGTTATCAGTGATTCTGTGTGAAACAGCTTTTTGCTTATTTATGCTTTTATCTTTATTTCAGTCATTGCAGCACTTTGAGCCAACCTACTACTGCAAAGTAATATTTCTATGATTTATACTTCAAGTGAGGAATGCTTTTACAAAGTTCTAAGAAACTATATTGGTTTTGCTCTCTACTGTCTTATCTCCTTATTTCTGGCAAAGTTTGGATTGCAACAGATGAGGAGGTATGTCAGTTGCCATCCATATGTCTGACTTTAAATAAAGTCAGAATTGAGCATTCTGTACTAATCTGTTCATTGCAAATCAAAAAAATTACCATCGGTCTTCTGAGCCAGTCAGTTCCTTGAGCACAGTAAATCCAAAGAGTACACAACATAGTAAATCCATAATTTAATGAGGACTTCTACCAGCCTTATCTTGTATTTTCATAGTGAGAAGATTCTGTAAAGAATGAATTTCAGTAATAAGATTTATTTATCTAATGTCTTGCTCCTGAGATGATCAGAATTGTCCACCATGACCTTTAGTCTGTTCAAAGTCTTTCAGATCAATATCCTTTGTTTCTGTTGATATCTTTAGTCCTCTGAAGCAAGTAGTTGGAAATTTGAGTTATGTAGTGCAAAATCTGAATATCAGCTATTCACACACTAAGTTGAGTGAGAGATGACTCAAGATATTTTTTTTTTGTCTAAGAAGTAAAAAAGTCACACTTTTTTTAATGCTCTGTTTTTTTGTAAATAAGATGTCTGCTGGTTTAAAAACCACAAACTACTCTAAGTTGAACTGAAAAGCAAAGCCTTGGTAGTATTGACTTGTAAAGTCAGATGGATCTGCAAGACATTTTACGCACAGTAGAAGCTTTTGTGAACTATTTATGCCCTAGTTTTTGTAAATTACAGTAAGAAGTCCAGTTGTGCTCTTAATATCAGGGACAATTTTCTTTGACTAAATCGCATAGACTTTCAAGTTCCTAATATTATCCAATTTCAGGAAAGAGAGAATACTCAAAGGAATTAGTAAAAAGAAGGGAATGATCTTGTAAGTTTGGAATTCAGTTCTTAGAAACCAAAGAAGAATTCATCTGTGTTAGTAGCACAGTGACTGGCTGTGGACTACCTATCTGCTGTGACAAAAAGCATCAGATAAAACATATTTTCAGCAGCAGTGATAAAATCTCTGGTGGCCAAGATTGTAAGGGTTTTTTTTTTTTTTTGTGTGTGTGTGGTTGGACTCAGTGATATCAGAGGTCCTTTCCAAGCGTGACGATTCTGTGATTCTGTGAAATGCTAATTCAGTGTTGTCAGGTACTGTTAAAACTTTGATTGGGATACTACGTAGGAGTGGGTATTTATGTTCAGGAAAAGAATAGGTACAAAGAGCACTTACCAGAAGAAGAAATACTTAACAGTGTCTCAAACAAAAAATAAAAATAAAAAAAAGGACACATCCTATGAAGTAAAACAAAAAATGCAGTGGTCCTTACCCATGAAGGAATGGCAAATCTTTCCAATAAGAATAGTGTGAGCAAAAGACTGTATTTGAGAATTGGGCCTGTCAAGTACCGAAAAGTGATACTACAATGTACTTCTCTGCAATATTGGATAACTTGACTAGAAAGAATTCCTTTTCACTCTCATGCATCACGCTCTCTACACAGAAGGTATAATTAATGCAGTGAAAATGGAAATCAAATTGAAATGGCTTTCTTAAGAACTATTTAAAGAACAGCTAGGTAATAAAGCAGTTCTAAGGGGAAGAAAAATCTTCTAAGAAAAAGTAACTGCTAAAAGCTTTAAATAACCTGATACAGACAAAATAAATTCAGAAAGCACAAGTACACCTAACCTTAGGACCTTTGAACTGTTGCATTTGGTATGGGTTTCAAGAGACTTAGAATGACACATTTAATTTAACATTGTGATAAAGAACATCTCTCAAAACTGCAGCCAGTTGTTATCCTTAAAACTGACCATATCTACTCTGCTTGTAATCCTGCCCTTTTATGGTTTTCCATGGAGGAATACAGAGAAAATTGGTAGACCAAGAACCATAATTTGAATATTCTGATGAAAGAGGGTTTGTTTGTTTGTTTTCTGTCAGAAGATATTCTCACTTTCACATTAGCTGTTGTCTACAGTTGGAGATTTATAAGGATGCCTGGCTTTGGTCAGAACAAGGAGACAACTGAGATTATGGAATCAGTCTGTTGGGATACCTGTATGTAGTGTGCCCTAAATTAAGTTCTTGGTCTATGGTATGACAATGCAACATTTTCAATTTCTGTTTCTTTATTCCACGGAGCACAATAATAGTGAAATTATTTACCAGTCTAGATAGTGAACTGCCATTTTTTTCCTAAAGTTTCTCAATCCTGACTTGAAGAAAAGAATTTCTGCAATTTGTAACTTATATTCTAGCTGTTGGGGGAAGAAAAAAAATCCTCACATAAGAATGCTTCTACTGGTCTATGAACTACACAGACAGTGGTGATTTGGACAGATCTCTGATTTCCTGAGAGATGAGGCCTCAGGCAGGATTTTGGCTCTAGTGTTAATTACAAAATTTCCGGAAAAAAAAAGACATTTTTTTCTAATTTAGTTATTCCCCTGCCAACATATTCTCTTGGTTTCCATTTAGTCATTCCTTTCTGTTCTAATTTAGTTCCAAAACTGGTATAATTTCAGTTACTTGAGATTAACCAAGCAACAGTTTTTTGAGACTTTTGATACAAATGTGTGGCTTTCATACAGCTCAGTAAATGAATTTAAAAGTCACATGGTATTTCAAAGCTAAAGAAATAAATAGTCTGTATTAGTATAAAAGATGCTTATCAGTAGAGGCTTTGGGGAATAACCACCATAAATACCATCCCAGGCAAAAAGTCAGTTCTTTTTGTTACCTAATGATACTGAAAAACTGGGCTGCATCAAGAGAAGTGTGGCCAGCAGGTCACGGGAGGTGATTCTACCCCTCTACTCTACACTCGTGAGACCCCACCTGGAGTACTGTGTCCAACTTTGGAGTCCTCAACACAGGAAGGACATGGACCTGTTGGAAAGGGTCCAGCGGAGGGCCACAAGGATGATCAGAGGGATGGAGCACCTCTCCTACGAGGACAGGCTGAGAGAGCTGGGGTTGTTCAGCCT
>JAOXNO010000001.1:196830886-196906267 GCA_028565335.1 Limnodromus scolopaceus | reverse complement strand
GAGGTGCTCCAACCCCCTGATCATTTTTGTGGCCCTCCTCTGGACCCGTTCCATCAGGTCCACGTCCTTCTTATATTAAGGGCTCCAGACCTGCACACAGTACTCCAGGTGAGGTCTCACCAGAGCAGAGTAAAGTGGCAGAATGACTTCTCTGGACCTGCTGGCAACACTTCTTTTGATGCACCCCAGTATGCGATTGGCCTTCTGGGCTGCAAGTGCCCACTGCCTGCTCATATCCAGCTTCTTGTCCACCAGCACCCCCAAGTCCCTTTCCTCAGGGCTGCTTTCTAATACCTCATCCCCTAGTCTGTACTGATAGCAAGGATTGTTCGGGCCCAAGTGCATAACCCTGCACTTGCTCTTGTTGAACCTCATGAGGTTTACTTGAGCTCACCTCTCCAGCCTGTCCAGGTCCCTCTGGATGACATCCCGTCCCTCAGGAGTATCGACAAGACCACACAGCTTGGTGTCGTCTGCAAACTTGCTGATGGTACACTCCATTCCTCTGTCTATATCGTTGATAAAAATGTTGAACAATACCAGTCCCAGCACAGACCCTTGAGGGACACCACTTGGCACTGCTCTCCGTCTGGACTTAAAGCCATTGAGTACCACCCTCTGGATGCAACCATCTAGCCAATTCCCTATCCACTGAACAGTCCACCCATCAAATCCATATTTCTCCAATTTGGCAAGCAGGATGTCATGGGGGACCATGTCAAAGGCCTTACAGAAGTCCAGATAGATCACATCCCTATCCTGTTCTTTAATCATTCTAGTCTATTTCCATAGGTTGTTTATTCCAGAATTCTTTCACAGCAATGTGAAATATCTTCTCTGTCTTTTGTAAAAGGGTAGTTTCAAGTTAATACCATTATTAATATTCTAGTACTATCAATAACTATTCTTCTAATTGCAATAATTTTACAAAATATGTTAGTCTTGTTTATTATCAAAGGAGAAACATTCAGTGAAGGGTTAATCTTTTGAAGAGGAGTATTTTGAAGGTATTTGATTATCTGGTAACCTCAGATGAAAAACATATGTGTCAAAAGTTAGGGACCAAATTTGGCTTTTGCATTTCATAGATTCATAGAATATGTTGAGTTGGAAGGGACCTTTAAAGGTCATCTAGTCCAACCCCCCTGCAATGAGCAGGGACATCTTTAATGAGATCAGATTGCTCAAAGCCTCGTCAAGCCTGACCTTGAATGTCTCTATTAGACTTCAATACGGCCAGAATTTCACCTGGAGCTTCCATTCTAAGATTTCTGTGTCAAAATTGTGCAGTCTACAAATTTTTCTGCAAAGATGATGAGAGAAGAAATGAATTATGCTTTTCCTTCTGAAGGGAAAAAAAAATTAGAAATTAGAACTAACTTGCAATATGACCAAGTTAATAAAAAAGACGCAAGTGCTTATGGAATCCATGGAAATTGTTTTAATTCTGTAGCCTCAGAACCACATCAATATTAGGGAAAATTACATGACAAATACCTAAATTGATTAATCATGGAAATGGTTAGGAATCTTAAATTATTAAAAACATTGTGAATAAAGACATACACAGAGATCTGTTTTGCATTTCAGGAGTGGTGCCGTAATATGCATTACCTATATACGTACAATGTTTTCCATAGAAAATACCTTTTGGGAAAGTAACATGTAATAATTTCTCAGCCTCTAAAGAGATATTTGTTTTGTTTTCTCAGATATACTAACATGTTGGTATGTATCTTTGTCATCCAGAAAACAGCGTACATTCTTTGCCATCTTTACTAAGTAGATTAAAAAATTATTTCCTTTCCTTCTCCTTATCAGTGCTAGCCACCCCTTTAATACAGAATGCTCTGGGTTTTGATACACGTCCTCTAGTAAGTCTTGCTAGGCTGATGTGACACATCTATTTCCAGCTGTTCTGCCTTTTTGCTAGCAAAGTATACTGCCCCTGTGGAGGAGGTGATAAAAAGAAAACAAGTTCTAGCGTTTTCAGGTTGCTTTCTAATTTAAACTGCTAATGAAAAGATGAGATTTGTGTGGTTTTGCTAGAACATGACATGCAGTTCTCTCTTACAAGGCTGAAAGTTTCTGGCATTAGGCAGGACATTAACAATGGGGCAGGAATATGCTAAACTGCCCTTACAGGAGACATTTGGCAGAGCTCTTTGATTTTGCCCTACGTCCTTTCCTATCCATTTGCATAGGTTCTGCATGTCGGCTAAGCATGACGGGCTCTGATGGTACTTCTACAATTGAAATAGAACTTCATGGTCCAAGTAATATGTCAGGCATAATCCTTAGTCCTCCTAAGTCATTTTTAACTCCTACAAAGCTATTTTAAGCTTTAGTCTATTTACTTATTAGATTTTCAATTTCAGAAGTGCCAAAAAATGACATAATAATGAAAAAACCATTGCATGAAATCATGAGAAATTACAAAATTCTTGGTCCCACTTCCAACTATGTGGAATCTGCAGACTTATTTTATTGGATTCCACAGTTCATTTGAAGTGATGATGCATGTCATTGATAGACCTCTAATTTCCCACAAGCCTCTAAGAAAATGTTAACTCAGCAGCATTTTTGCTTAGAATATGCCTTTCAAATCCCAGCTATAAGGCTAAAGTATTCTTAGCAACAGATGCCATATGTATTTATTTTGTATAAATTATTTTGTTACAGTTGCTGGTCATTTGCAGATTTTTATAACACTATGGAAG
This sequence comes from Limnodromus scolopaceus, assembly GCA_028565335.1. Lineage (NCBI taxonomy): Eukaryota > Metazoa > Chordata > Aves > Charadriiformes > Scolopacidae > Limnodromus > Limnodromus scolopaceus. Next base: position 196,903,547 of record JAOXNO010000001.1, on the reverse strand, counting down.
CATGGTGAGACTTCATGTTGATCAAGGTGCTGAGATTGGAAAGTGCTAACATTTCTAAGTGTCTTATCATTGCAGATTTCACTATAAGAGAAGACTTTCTGTTGGCAGGAGTAATAGCTTTTTGCTATGTTATCAATGTGAGGATACATAGTAATTAATTTTTTTTTGTGGTAGTCTGTGTTGATTTTTAAGTGAAAGATTTTCAAAGCTAGGAAAAGATACTATTAGCATAATATTTGGGAGTAAATCTTTCTGGTGAACTCTACATTTTAGAAAAATAGAATAGGTCATATCCAAGTCAGACTTCTACTTTTTGATCATAATACCATTTGATAAACCATTAAGTCATAGTAATAGCACTTAGTATAAACCCCCAAAATGAGGATAAATTTAGGATAGCTTTTAATTGTCGTGAAACTAGTTTTACAAGTTTTAAACTAAGCCATCTGTGAAATATTATGCTCACAATGCATTCATCTGTACTTTCTGTAAGTAGTGTAAACTTAGAACAACTGAAATTTGAAAGCTTGCCATGACTCTTAGTTAATACTAATATACTAATTCTCTTACTTTCAGACACACATATGCATATGTGCACACATTTAACTGTAGCATTGGCTAAAAATTTACAGAATATAAGTTAAATGTAAAGCAGTAGGCCTCCAATTATAATAAGAATATAAAGTAAATTTTGTCAAATCTTACACGTCAAGAGAGAAACTGTTTTAATTTATTTGAAAGAATTTTAGAACAGACTTTATTATCATGTCATACTCTTTATGTTTTATAGACTGCTCTTTTACAGTAAAAATAATGGTTATAAAAATGTCTACTGCAATGTGAGAGATTGCTTGGTGGTGTTTACGACTAAGATTAGTGTTCAAGAGTCAAGAGTCTTCATCTACATTCTTAGTTACCTTAGATGACTGATTCCTTAATATTGGCTTTCTTCTCAGGGAGTTTATGCAATGTGGCTGCACACATTTTGTAGTGGAAAAACTTAGCCTTGAATATTCTTGCATATTCTTGTTGTTGATTTTGTTTGGTTTTTTTTAGTGAAAAGCAGATTTTTTGAATGGATTTTAAAAAATTATTTGAAATCACAAAATCTTTATTGGCCTACTAATTGCTTAAGGTTCACACTGGTAAAATTGCTACATGGAAATGGCATCCAAATTAGGCAAATGTATGTCATAAAATATCACCATCAGTTATGGTTAGTAAATCATGACCATAGGCAGAACAGATGACTTGACAGTTCATTAGGAAAGACAGGAGTCAGAAAGCAAGTCGCTTTAATAACCAGAATACCTGATGTTCTAGACAACTAGTCTTAATATACCAAGGGGGAGAGAGGAAAATCAGAGTTTACTGAAATTAATTTCTATCCATCACTCTTGTAAAAGTTACTACTACAGAAGAATCACTTGGTACAAAGATTACTATTGGAGAACTTGGAGTTGACTTTTTTTTTTGGAGGAGGAGAATAACAGTCTGTTTTCACACTACTAGCACTTAAGAGTCCTAAAGATAACAAGTAGTGTAAGAACTCAGAATAGTAAGATGGTTTTATTCTGGGGCAGAAAGTGGAGCTTAAAACAAAATACATATATTGGTGGAGGCGGACAGACATTCCTAGAGAAGGAATGGATGAGTCCTTTTAGCCCCATGGCAACCTGACTGTGCCATGTTTTCAGTACTAATCATTGTTTAAGAAGTTTGAGGAGCATTCTGGGAAAAAAAAAAGGTGCAGAGTAGATGTCTGTCTGTCAGGCATTTGCTCTAAGTATGAGCAACAATGCGAGATAAGGCAACAAACATTAGTGTCTGCTTGTTAAAATTACAAGCAACAGATTGTACTGTGGATCGGGAGTGGATATTTTTTCAATGCTGAGACATGATACAGGGAATGACAGTCATTTGTTTTCCATAATAAACTAGATGGAGACACACAAAGAAAAAAAAATGTAACCCTAATCTTGAAAAGGAAATTTAATTACAATAATAATACCTAATCCTTTCCAAAATATAATAGTATAGGGATAGTGATACCTAGTCATTTCCAGAAAATAAGCTTCAAGTACTTTTTGAGACACTTGCTGCACACAGAGCAGATGTTTTTCTTGATTTTGCCAAATGACACCCAGGTCTGTTTCTTTAATTCAGGAATTGACATTCTGTATGAGTGAGTGACATATGCTTTAAAGCATACATTATCTTGTAGTTTTAATCACTGAATCTCATCTGCTTTTGTCACCTCAAAATTAGATTATGGTAATAGGTTTTATCTAAAACTCTGTTTTAAATCAATACACAAACAGCAGCTGACATAGATCTAGATATTCTGCTTATTATTAAGCATTCTAGCCTTCTGGTAACACCAAACACAGAAAACCAAGTGGAGAACTTGTGGTCTTTCTCTGGAACTTTAGGATGAATATTGTAAAGCCTGTTATTGTTTGGGGTGGGCTTCTTGGTACATTGGGCCATGCCTTCACATTTTTGTACTGGACACTCTAAAGCTGTAACCTTGTCAGTATAAGTCTGAATCAGATTTTAAAGGTGAGCTTGAGGGGAATCGTGATACTTAGGACAGCTTCAGAATTTTTTTTAGATAAATAATTCCTTTCAATTTGAATAGATATTCTCTTGCTGACATCTTGGTCTTTACTGAGGATAGCTAGTCTTGCATTCGGTGCCTACTGCAAGCTTTATGTTTGTTAACAGATTCATACAAACAAAAGGATTAGGAAAAGAATATTGCTGGACATTGTAGTCAAGCTATTTTAATAGCAAGACACTTCCACTGATATCAGCTGAAGCCTCTATCATCCTTTGAAAGAAAAGGACTAGCCCCTGCTGTGTACTGTCCTTAGACTGACCACAGGGTGCATCTTCACTTTAGTGAAAAATTTCCTTTTTTATTAATACTTGTTCTAGTTATTTTATAATTGCACCAAGGGAAAGATGTTTGATTTTTAAAGAAGGTTAATGAGATAATTTTTTTTTCAAAACTATATACAGATGACATTTTAATGTCTTTTACTAGTATTCAAGTCTCTGACCGAGCAATTTCATTCATCAAAGTTTGATAGTTGTCTATCTTATTAATATTCCCAAAACAGAAGAAATACTCTGAATCAACTCTCATCTTTGTGGCTTTACTCTGATGGAGGGTCTCCCATTTTTTTTTCCCCTGACAGCCTGAATGAAATACATGAAACTCAAAGAGTGACCTAGCAGTCCTTTTCTTCAATCCTGCAGGACTGTCATTCCTGGTACTTTCCAGACCAGTCTGCATGAAATTTAATGGAAAGATAAACACCTCTTGATTCTAACAAGACATAAACTGGAAACTCATTACTAATACTGAGAAGAGATGCAAGGAATTGAAATTATTCAGGGACTATTTGTTTTAACATTACCAGCAGTGTTTATTACCAACAGATTTGATAACAAGCATTGTCTCCTGGGAGGTCTCCTCCCCTCATTGCCAGTCACTGTGATTCCCATTGACTGCTGCTGCTCACTGGGGGGTTCCTAAAATTCTCAGCCTTCGTAATTAATCAAATCAAATTATCATCTTAGAAGAACTTGCTAATGAAATACTGTCAGTGACAATATTGACTTTGGATATGCAAAAGTACATTATGAACCTTCTAGCAAGGCATCTACAAACAGTTTTGGCAACTTCTTGATGATTAAACAAATGCCAATGAATGCTTGTGTAAGGGGAAGTGGATATATTTTCCATAAAGTATAACTCCAATATATCTAAGAAAGGAAACTTCTTTGTGATAATTAATATGGTATATTAACTAGTGCCATTTGGAGACTGAACTTGAAAAAACATTAAGGGAAATGTTTATAGGCTTGATGTGTCTGGATATTAGCTGAGTATAATCATGGCATAGCTGTGAAGAAGCCTTTTAGGTAATAGGATAAGAGATGGTATTTTAGGATAATAGATGGTACCCTCAAGCAAGAGTTAGGGAAATATAGTTGGAAAAGACTGAAGGGTAGAGGAAAAAATGTGATAAGGAAAGGGAACTGGAAACAAAAAAGAAGGTTGAAGGCAGGCAGAAAAACAGGCAGGGACTGGGAAAAGCAAAATACTGACACGTAGGAGGGACTGCTCTGAACTGTATTATCTCACTGCATTATGGCACTATGCAGCTGTGCAGCTTCTGCTCTCCTATGGCCAAGTGGAACCTTCATACCTTCACCAGGATTTTTCACAGACTTGCAGATGGAGATGGAATGAGGAGGCTCTTGACTGGATTTGGCTCACATGCTGAGCACTCCTTCCTGTGTCACTGTGGAACTACAGCACTTGGCTGTTGCTACATCATCCAGTGTACAAATTTATTCTTGTCTCCGGGGATTAACTTTACCATGAGAAAAGATGCCTTGTAAAGTAGCATTCCAGACTGAAGGGCAGGGAAGAGCCATAGCTTTTGAGCAATGACTGTTGAAGGACAGATTTCCAGAGAAAAGAGGTTTGTCACCTTTGTGAGTTACTAAAAGCACAGTAAAGCTCTGAGGATAGAAGGAAGCATGTTAGCAACTAGAAAATCCCACAGAAGGAGTAAGAATCCTTTTTATAACTAGGCTCAAATTTCTCTTTTGCTGACTTTTTAGTGTGGGCCATGCAGCCTTCTGCCTCTACAAAGGGAGAACACAGTGATTCAATGCGAGGAAGTCAGGGCAAAAGGGAAAAATAAGATCAGTAGGTCACACGATAGATCCTTTGAGAATGACTGAACCTTGTATGAGGCTGAAGCAGGTAGGAAAAACAAGACAGGGGAAAAAAATCAAGCCAGTAAATGAGACTGGGGAGCAAACCAGTACCAACCCTGTTAAAAATATCTCTGCTTTTGTAAGAAAATGAATGAGCTAAAAATGTTATCACATGTAAAGCGTGGTTTATTAAGATAACATGAAACCTTTTCTAGTTCCAAGCCATTTACTAGTGTTCATAGTATAGAGAAAAGGTAATTGCATTTCTTCATAAAAACAAAACAGAGAAAAACCCCTTCCCTCTAGCCAAAGAGGGAATACCCAATTATTCAATGCACAAAAACTTTGTCAGTTGGACTAAATCTGAATACAAACTTACATAGTTTAATTTTTATAGTTTTTACAAAAGATAATACAACAAAATCTCACTGAATTTTCACAAACAGTAGATACTTATAGTTTTATTTCCAAAAGAAAACTGCTAAAAAAATTAAATTGGCTTTAAATGGTTATTTAGAAATATACTTTTAAGAAAGCAGCACTGAAACACTTTCCATTTTCATGGTAGTACAATGTGAAGTTCATGTTCTACCATATAAAATGTTAGAATGCATATAATTGTTTTCTGTAAGGAATGCTAGAAGAAAGAATTCAGTTTACATCATTGTTTTTGTGAAAAGGTGTAAAGATATTTAAAAAAATAGAAATATTTGAAATTGCTATCAGTAAATTAATAAAAGCAAGTTTATCCTTAGAAAGGTCTATTTTAGCTATGGTCCTCTGGGAGAGGAGAGAAAAAGCAGTATGAGCTGCAGTAAGAGCAGACTGCCTGCTTTAGTGCCTGTGTGGGGCTTACAGGATTTAAACAACAATTTAGGTGCTTAAATTCAAGAGCAGCTCAGAAAGCTTATATGTAATGAAAAGTCATCACCTATTGGACTTTGCTACTCCTTTAGCATTTACCTTTCAGTTTCTATAGAAAACAATCTAAGAAATAATTATTGTGACCTAAAAAATTGTAAAAGACCTGGTTTCTATGTAGGCATCAAACATTCCAAGGCTCATGACCACAATCCAGTTCAAAACGGCCTTTGAGACTATAGTGACATCTGCTAAAGATATAAGCTTTTTTGTTTGGTTTTAAGCAACTGCCTTTTAACTGTATTTATTTTAAGAAACATTCTTTTAACAACTGTCTTTCGTTGCAGCTCAGAACTGGTGACTACTCTGATAGCATCTTGGTGTGCTCCTCTTCTGCCATGAAATGCAGAGCTCAACATCCACTGAGTTAAACCCAGAAACAATTCATAGACAAAGAACTGGAATGCATGTTTGCCAATGATGGAAGAGATCAAATTACCTCATTTTCTCTGCAGTCTGTGAATTTTTTATTTCAAAACTGGCTTCAGCATGAGGAATGAGAAATGTGTGCTATTTTGCATTCTGGCATTTTAGGAACTGGAAACTGGGAAACATGGAGTTGAGTTTTTGAAGCTGAACTGAGATAGGAAAGAATCACGCATTTACCCTGCTGGTGTTTTAACAATAAATGTAAAGCCTGGACACTTCTACACCTTGATGGTCCTAAACGAAGTGAGGTTTGGAGGGGAGGGGGGTTGTTCTTAGATGAATTCTTTCATCAGGAAAGTATTCAGCATCCTAAATTGGCACCAACAGAGGCATAATCTTGAGTGTCATGCTTAAATTTCAGAACAAAATGAGAATTCAGAGATAGCTCTCTGCTTGATATCTCCTTTTGGTTAGCTCTATGTGACACTGCTTTGAATGCCTTCTGCAGGAGCATGACCTTCTATGGAACCCTGACATGCAGGAGCACCCTATCTCAACAACATGTCTCAAGGAGACATTTTGAATAGCAGCTGCTCTTCGCTGGATCAATCCAGATAGTCAGTGGAATAATTCTATCCCTTAAATATAAATTTATAGATTGATAGTAATGGAAAAATGGCATATGTCCTTCAAACTGAACTGAAATATTTATTTGCTGCTTGGGAGCTCTTTAAATACACCTAAGGGCAGCCTCTCTGGCTTCCTAAGTACCTTCCTAAAAGAACAACATGATTCAAGGCTTTAAAAGATTATGTTGAAACCCCTTTTACTCAAATCTTCCCTAAATTAGTTTGCCTCAGATAGTCATGAATATAAACATAAGAAGATAAATGGAATGAGTGTCTTAGACCTAAATGCAGAAACTTGTAATTTTCAAATATCTTTTTAAGAGGAATGGAGTCAGGTGACATTCTGAAATCTCGTTTTCATGATATTTAGCTTGCATATTATACTCTGTCAACAATAATAATAAAGTCAGTTTCTTAACTCAAGACTTTTATCTACAACTTTTAAATTATTTGTTACTTAATATATTCCTCTTTAGTTGTCATTTACCTATTCCATAGGTATTTATTTCCTTTACTTTTGCCTCATTTATTTCAAGAGGTTAGTACTACCTTGGAGCAGAATGATAATCAGGCTGTATCACTTTGTTGTTCCCTGAAGTAGGGATACATGGAAATCATAAATAATGCAGTGACTGCAGCACTAGATTAGGAAACAGTAAGAATGGCAACAAAGTCATGGTGAAAGTAAGGACTGAGTTTGGCAATATTATGGAGATGGCAATAGACGTACTTTCCACAAAAGGTAGAGAGAGAAGAAAAATGAACTGTGTTCAGAATTTTGGAAGAAAATAAATATGGGTTGAGAAGCCTAGTGGTAAGAACAGAAAGAATAAATATATGCAATTTCTTTTTTTTTCCCTAGAGGAAAATATTTGATCATGTCCCAGTTCAGAGAACATATTTTTCTCAAGGAAGCAGAGCCACACTTTCTAAGAAAAAGGGAGGTAATGTTTAGTGATATAGTTAGGCATGAATATAGGCACAACTAGTGAGGGAACTAGCAGTTAATTGACAGTTATAGTATAAATGAATTGGATGATAACTTCAAAAGATGAAATGTATAAAGCTTGCAAAGAGTTGACCTCAAGGATAGTTTTCTTTCTGTCAAGTGCAGATGGAGAGATGCCATAGTTATACAGTTCCAGTGCCTTCAGTTGGGAAATCAAGATTGCAAATGGATGTGGGTTTGAAGCTGACCATATTGTTAAATCTATAGAAATAGAATCTGTAGAAAACTCCTGTAACATTTGATATAGCATTATAGTTTTTGAGCCTTTGAGATATAATGACAGAGCTCTGAAGAAAGAGTAACAGAGACAGTAAAATTAACTGGTGAATGTGAATGGATCTCAAAGGTTTTATTCTACTTCATCAGCATAGAATTTGATGAAAAAAATCATCTTAAGCATGATTTCCAACCTGACTGTATAATCCATTTGGGACACACACACATGCATGCGTGCTCATGTTATAAAGATGTTAACTATCAAGGAAGGTTTCTAAGTGCAGATGACAACTCTGTAAACTTTCTGGTGCAATAGCTACACATCAAGTAAATGAACAAAATCAACAGACAAGGGAAGTGAGGTCTGACTTCTGTCTGAAAATCAGTTCTGATCATTTAGAGCTAGAGTTGCTGAAAATTTTGCAGACAGTAATCAGACTAAGCAAATAGTATGACGAAGTCATAACACTATATTTCATTGGCATTTGGGATTGATTTATTGCTGTGAAGTAAATATCATTCTCCTGAGAGTAAATTTGGCTCGGTTTAGCCTCAAGCACTTGACGTAGGGAACAGATCACTTTAGAATGACAGCTAACAAGTTTATTTTCTCCACCACATAGCCACTATACTGTAACACTTTTTAAGCTTCACACATGCATTGTTATTTTAAAGAACATGCCTCCTACATGTAAAGGCTATTTTGGTTACATTAACAAAGTGTGTTTGCAAGCTAAAGCTGACTGTGAAAAGTAAGCTAAAACTCCATGTCACTTTTGGGAGGGAGTAGCCTGAAAACATGAGCTCAGCTGTCTCTAGATGGCTTTTTCAAATACAGATCCAAGATGTGTGGGAGTTTGGGTGATTTGGGTTTTGGTTGGTTTTTTGATAAAATTAATTTTATCCTGAAATGTCATGCCAAAAATACTGGTGATTCATGGTTGTGAACTAATGCTTTTCTTTTCTCTCATATTACTTTGGTACATCAGAACACTAGCACAAATTTCTTTTGTTCTAGACAGCTACACATCCTGCACATTAAAGCAAGTGGATTTTGTGGCAGTGAAATCTTATATATATTTTAATATAGGAGTTGCCATTGATACTAGGGATGTCCAAAGCATAGAATAACCATAGCTAGAAAAGTATATCTAGAAAGGATCAGCTAATGCTACAGGAAGATGCTCTAAAGAGCATTTACTCCAGAGATCAGTAGAGGTAACTAATTAATTTCCTTTAAGTTTGAATATCCTCCTACTTCTTCTGATGCATTTTGTTCTCGATTCTGTTTTTCACCTGTGCCATGTCCAAGTTAAATGTGTTTTAGAGATTCTTCTTAGTCATCTAGTGTGGTGCTTAGAAACATTAGTACTGTTTGTTGCTTGCAAAAGACCATCATTACCTTAATTGTGGTTTTGGACCATTCTTTCCCTGCCCTGCTCTTAAGGCCTCCTTAAGCTTCTGCTGTTTATTATCTTTGAGTCAAGAAACTTAGCAAAACTTTTGGGTGATGCAAAATTATAAGTCTTCATTCTTCATCCATACTTGGATTAAAGCAATCATCATTCATAGGAAAAGTACTAGTTTTAGTATTAGTACCCTAATGAAGAAGCAATTTTTAATTATTTTTTTTTCTCAGGATCTATCCTTATTTTCATATACACTTCATTTGCTAGTGTGGTGGATTGATCTTGGATGGCCACCAGATGTCCTCTAAGTCACTCTATCACTTCTCGTCCTCAACAAGATGGGGGGGGATAAAATAAAATAAAATAAAAAGCTCATGGGTCATGATAAGGACAGGGAGACCACTCAGCAATTACCATCATGTGCAGCACAGACTTTACTTGGGAGAAATTAATTTCATTTATTTCTAATTAATAAGACAGTAGGAGAATGAGAAATAAGAACAAATCTAAAAACACCTTCCTTCCACCTCTTCCTTCTTCCCAGGCTCAGCTTTGCTCCCGATGATTCTTTTGTCTCCTCCTCCTCAAAGTGGTGCAGGGGGAGAGGGAATAGTGGTTGTAGACAGTTCTTCGCCCATTGTCTCTGCTGCTCCTTCCTCCTCATGTTCTTCCCCTGCTCCAGTGTGGGGTCCCACCCATGGGGAACTGTTCTCAACAAAATTCTCCAATGTGGGTTCTTGCCGCAGACTTGCTCTTCACAGACTGCTCCAGCATGGGTCCTTTCCATGGGGTGCAGTCCTTCAGGAACAGACTGCCATAGTGTGGGTCCCTGACACGGTCACGGGTTCCTGCCAGCAAACCTGCTCCAATATGAGACCTTTTCCATAGTGCCACAGGTCCTGCTAGGAGCCTGCTCCAGTGCAGGCTCTCCGTGGTGCTACAGCCTCCTTCAGAGAACATCCACCTGTGCCAGAGTGGGGTCCTCCATGGGCTGCAGTGTCCCTGTGGTCTTCACCATAGCCAGCAGGGAAACATCTACTGCAACACCTGGAGAACCTCCTCCTCGTCCTTCTTCACTGACCTTGGTGTCTGCAGAGTTGTTTCACATATTCTCACTACTTTCTCCCAGATGCTGTTGCACAGCGTTTTATACCCTTTCTTAAACATGTTATCACATAGGTGCCACCAGTGACACTGATGGGCTCAGCTTTGGCCAGCAGCTAGTCTGCCTTGGAGCTGTGTGGACCCTGTTCTCTTCAACATGGAGACAGCATCTGGCATCTCACAAAAGCCCCCCTGCAGCCACTTTGCTGCCAAAACCTTGCTATGTAAACCCAGTACAGGTAGCATTCTTAAGTGCTCTGCATCACTTTGGATATTGCTGCTTAGCCCACGTGGCTACCATTTTAAGAACTGCAGTACATTGCTTGACCATTATTTTAAGCAGCAATCTACCAGGTTCACATGAGCTAAATTGAAAGACATTTAGTCCCAATCGATAGCAGAAGACTTTCTGTAGCCTCATGAGTGCAAAGTCACCACGTTCATGGAAACACATATGCCACAGTGGTTCATGTCAGCAAGAGATCAGAATATCCCCATTTTGGCACACCCTTTGGTAAATCCTTGCTAGGATAAACACATTCCCAAATGTTACAGACTATTAATTGCTTTCTGTTTATTTGCTGTAACTATTTAATATTTATTTAATTTTTTTTTTCATAAGTGAAGAAGAAAGATTCTTGTACCTTTTGAGTTTTGCAGTTAGATCTGGTTTTTGTACCACTTCATATAGTACACTGGAGGAATTGTGAAAACTTAATTTACAGTAAAAAACTGCTGAGAGCTGGATAAATAAAATATAAACAGGAATAGGATGAACAATACTGTAGATCTAATTCATTTTATTGATTTTGTTTTGGTATTGATTTTGTCTTACGTTTCCTCTTCTTCTGAGGCTCTGCTTCCACAAATAAACTTTTCTTTGTGACACATGTTTATATTGATAGTGTAATATGGTGTGCAATACAAAAAAATTTTCTGATGAAAGTGGTAAGCTTTAACATCTGGATATGGAGACAGTTATGTGGTACTGCCTATCTAAGGTACTGCCTATCCTTATATATTCCTATATAAGGAATAACAGGATTATTTCATGTTATATCTTATGTCTGTCAGATACACTAGAATAGAAAATTATTACAGAATCTTCTAGGTTGGAAGGGACCTTAAAGATCATTTTCACATTTATACTTCTGTGTTTACGATCTGGTGGTAGTGACTCGGGGAACTAAGATGACAATTTCCAGAACTACTTCTAGCTGTGATGTGTTTCATAAAGATATCACTGAGTTTTGTACACATGTTTCTCCCACAGCTCTAGTGAGATAACAACTTTTGAAATGAAAACTTTAAATACAATAAACTAGACCAATACAATACAGTACAATAAATACAATACCAGTACAATAACCTGCAGTGCTGTGAGCTCATTCGTAGGCTTCCTACGTAATAATATAAACTCCCCAGAGCAAGCCACACTGTTTTGTGTGGCTGGCTATACTACCAGTAAAACAGAAATACCTACTCTGATATTGACTTGTAGGTGTCATCTCTAACCCCACTTGTAATATACCTATGGGTACATTTAGATAAACACAAACTCATGAATTTACTCTAACCTAGAAACCATAGGGTCATGCTACTTTTCTGCTTTGCATGCATAGACTGAATTCCCATCCATCATCACCTGCCTGAGTAGTCATTTTTCATCCAGAAGCAGCGATGCTCTGTTTCTAGACTGACAGGTGTCTACCTAAGACATGATTCCTTAGTATATAAGTCTGGCACAGATCTCAAGAAAGTTCTTAGACAATAAACACTGTTAGTTTAGCATGGTAATAATATCTTAGATGGGTTAGGTTTAAGAATAATAATCACATTCTGAACTACATTGAGAAAAAAGTAATTTCACTGCAAAGCATGTCTTTGTTATCAAGTGCTATAATTTTATTTTCTTTTATTCTAATAGTATTTATATATGTATTTATCTGAAAGAAAGGTGATGTTTTTTCCCATTCTTGCAGGAATTTAATATCTGAGAGGCATCTTAGATAATGTTTTAAAGAAAAACCTGTGCTACTGGAGGATGACAATTTACCACACATTAGTAGCTCTAGCCAGGTTTTCTTATCCTGCAACAAAAGGAAGATACATTTTGATTTTCAGTTATAACTGTATTTTAAAAGGTTTATTACGAAGTTCTCATATCTACTTCTGTAAAATACATGTTTCTGAGGTATTCATGGTCTAACAGACAGAAATTACTGACCTTAAGTATTGCATTATTTGTAATACTGAATAATGCTTTGTTCTATTCTTGTTTGGAGAGTGCTTGCTAGATTATTTGAAGATTTTGTTCATATGCACAGTACAAAACTTTTGTGTTCCATGAACAAACCGTTCTCTTAGTATGCACTTCATCCCTGGAAATCCTGTAGTAATACACCCAAATTTCTGAATTAAGAGTTTTTTGATTCTTAGTTCTAACATTCTTTCTCAGGTAACTAGTTGAACAGGGTATGTTATTGTGGTTGTAAAAGAACATATTTCCTCATGTTCTCTCTTATAATTCTGGTCTCCCAGGTTTATGGCTCAAAGAAATCCTCAATCTTCTTTAAGGAGAAAGTATGCCTTATTTCCTAAAGTTGTCATTTATTAAAGATTTATTCTCTGAAGCAATTATTATGCAACAGTAAGGATACTTAATTATAAGTATTTAAATTATAAGTCCTTAAATAACCAGCTGGCAGGTAGGTGGGCAGTTATTTTTCGACAGGTACTTGATTCCACAAACTGTCAAGTTTGATGGCATCTTTGTAGTCCTAACAGTAATTTCCTATTCCCACAAAGCAAGAATGCAAATCCTTTTGCATTGTACTTTATTTCTCTCGGACAGTTATTAAATAGATACAGCCTAATGCTTCTTTCAGGTAACTGAAAATGTTAAACGTGATTTTCTTTCAGGTGTTTATTATGAAAATTACTGTGGGTGGTTGTTCTGTATTAGTAATCAAATGTTTTGATGAGGTTGACTATCAGCTGGTCTTTTATGACAGGAAATCACTTCAATCTTCAGGAAGGTGCTTTAGCAAAAAACCAGAAAGTTCTTTCATTGAATTCTGTTCATTCATCACTAAATACACATTGAGTTCCTTCAATAAATAATTTTTTATTAGTAGGAAAATTTTCAAAGCACTGTTAACTTCTTGGAAAACCTGAAGATATTTAAGGGCCAAAGTCATGCTTAGAACAGCAGTGATACACATACATTAGTGTACTTTTAAATTTAACACTGTCAACTTTCATTTCAGCTTATAAAAAGAAAACTGAAGTCTGCGGGAGATGGATGTGAAAAAGAAACTGTTCTTTTATCTTTAGAGATGAAAGCAATAACGCCATAGTATTAACTCTTCTAAGGTTTGGTTAATTATTCTCTGTTCTTGGAAATGTTTCAATGACATAAATTTAGCTTTACTATTACAAGGACTTGATACATATGGCATTAACTCATTTTCCATGGCTGTTAATTCCATGAGGTCAGTGCCTACAACTGACTTAATGGAAGAGGCAGTAAACATATAGATTAACCCAAGCAAGTAAAGGAATTTCCTTCCCTTCTTGCATTTCTGTTGCACCAGATTGTAAAGTGCAACTGAAGATTCAGTATTTTTAGCTCCTAAACATAGCTATCTGCATAAAACGTCTAGTTATCATGGTGTATAGTTTGAATTGTTTACCCTTGTGCTTAACTGAAAGAAGAAATTGCTTCAGTATTAACTAACATTCTTCGTATCTTGAGTCCTAGGATCTAATACTGTGAAGTCACTTAGAGAAACAGTAAGTTTCACGAGAGGCCAATAGGTTAGTCTTGAAACAGAAGTTTATGTATATGCAGTAGTTGCAGAGAACTATTTTACGCAGTTGTATTGCTCAAAATAAAATCCTTTGAAAAGGATGACCTAATTTTTCTGTCCACAATTTTGCATCTAACCAGCAGTCACCCAAGTACCTGAATGACAGAGGAATCTCAAGTGTTACCCACTCATCCCTCTAAAGGGTTGATGCCAGACATGTATCTGACTCCTTAGAGCCATTGTAAAAACTCCTACCCAAGATGGATAAAGAAATGGAGCAATCAGACAACGAGTACTGAAAATGGCTCAGTAAAACTACTTCAGTAAGTCTGTAAATAGCTTACTAGGAGGTGAAAAGTTTGGCCGTTTTATGGTCTCTAGCTTATAAGTATCAACCAGCTCAGATGAATGTGTGTGTGCCTCTTTGTGTGTGTCTGTAAAAACTGCATTTTCAGTTTTGACAGTAAAATGTTGGTTTTAGTGATTTCCTGTGGTAGCCAGTTTCATGTTTGATAGATTATTCAATACTGACTCAGGAAGAAATATCAAGCATCATATGTGATTAGACCCTCAATTCCTCTTAAGAGACAAAAAAGGGTAGTGTTAAAATTGGCAGTGTAGTATAACTATGTAAGACTTTTTTCCATGTACAAGATAAAGTGAAAAGATTTAGGGACTGGATATCGATAGAAATTGGGGTTTTTCATTGGGTACATGCTTAAAAAGAGAGTCACAGCTCCAGAAACAGGAGGGAAAGTAAACATGAGTTTCTGTAGGTATTGTTTGACCAACTTTTACGCCAGTACCCTTCTTCCTCCCAAAATCATAAATTGCAAGATAGGTTTTGTGCATTGTACCTATCACAAGCATAAAATTATTCTCTGGAAGCAATTAATATTTGGACCAATGCCAGTCAGAAGGAATGTTGTTCTCCGTCCCCTGCTATGTAGAAGAAAGACATTTGTGCTCCCACTTTTTAAGACTGCCTGTTACCCATGTGCAACTCAAAAATGCTTCTTGATACAGCAGTGCCAGTTTAATTTAGGCATTGTTCTTATCAATGTTTTTGCAGATGCTGTAGGCAATAAGCCATGTGAGTCACTTGCAGAACTTTCCAAATGACTTTCCATGTCTCAGTGATGCTGAGACAAGTACAGTTTGTTTTTAAAGCAGACTTACAATGTTGCTACTTATAAAATTCAAAAAAGTTCTCAAGGACTCAAAGTAATTTGCTTCCCACCACAGTCTGATGGATGAATATTAAAATCAGACCCGATCTTTACTGCTTAGATACGGAAATTTCAAATCTGCCTCAATGGACAGTTTCAAGGAAAAACAATCAACACAACTGGATCACTCTGTGTGTTGCTGTTTGGATTTTACTGTGTAAGAGCCTGAGAAAAGAAGCATGAGGAAATCCTCACTATTTCCTGCTTACTGGAATTGTCTCAAGTTAGCTATTTCCATGCCTTTTTGCTGTAACAGCTTTCACGAAATCACAGAATAACAGAATTGTTGGAGTTGGAAGAAACCTTCTAGAGACCATCTAGTCCAACTCCCCTGCCAAAGCAGGATTGCCTAGACCACATTATTCAGGGCTGCATGCAGGTGGGTCTTGAGAATCTCCAGGGAACGGGACTCCACAACCTCCCTGGGCAGCCTGTTCCGGTGCTCTGTCACCCTCACCGTAAAGAAGTTCTTCCTCGTATTTGAATGGAACTTCCTATGTTCCAGCTTGTGCCCATTGTCCCTCGTCCTGTCACTGGAAACCACTGAAAAGAGTCTGGTTCCATCATCCTTCAACCCACCCTTTAGGAACTTGTAAACATATATAAGGTCTCCCCTCAGCATTCTCTTCTCCAGGCTAAAGAGCCCTAGCTCTTTCAGCCTTTCCTCGTAAAGGAGGTGCTCCAATCCCTTAATCATCTTAGTTGCCCTACGCTGGACTCTTTCCAGTAGTTTCCTGTCCCTCTTGAACTGGGGAGCCCAGAACTGGATTCCAGTTGTGGCCTCACCAGTGCAGAGTAGAGGGGGAGAATGACCTCCCTCGACCTACTGGCCACACTCTTCCCTATGCAGCCCAGGATTCCATTGGCCCTCTTGGCATCACGGGCACATTGCTGGCTCATGGAAAGTTTGCTATCCACTAGGACTCCCAGATCCTTCTCTTCAGTAGTGGTTTCCAAAAGATCCACCCTTAACCTATATTGGTGCCTGGGGTTTCAGTTACCTACTAGCAGTCCCTTAGAAAAGGAAGGTGTCTCTGCACAACCTGACATTAGCGCTGACCTCCGTTCTTCTGCTCTGCCTTACCTTCAGCCTTCACTGAGTTACTGCAGAAGGGCAGCTGAAAACTGGTAAATTGAGGAGGAAACCGAAAACTACAGGAAGAAGTCTGTCATGTCTATTTTTTGACTTCTGTTTGATCTAAGCAATTCCATTGGGAGACCTCATTTTGGAGAGCAAATTACAAGTAAAGAATGTAATTTCATACAGTTCGAGGAAAGTTAGTACAATACTGGGTAACATTTTAGAAGCAGATCAATTGTATCTGCAAAGATCTGACACTCTAGACAGAAGGGGAGTATTCTGGACACCACATAAAGATCTGCGTACTTCTCTGATACATGCAGAAAAATGAAAAGGTAGAAAAAAGGAAACCTTGCAACAAAAAAAATACTAGTGTAGCCAAAGAGGAATAGTTCAAAGAAGGCAATTGTTGGAAATGTTAGAAATTATTATAGCAATTTAAAGGTATGTTTACAGCTAGACACTGTCGTACAAGCCCTAAAATAGTAGCAAGGCAAAAAGAGTTATCATCACCACCACAGAGTTCAGACTGAATGGCTGCTTTCACCTATCGGTATTTACTGAAGATCAAACCTCGTTATGAAGTTTATTGCTGTAGCGTGATGCCACTACCAGTGTTTGACTTTACTAGTCTGTATCACTGGATTGTAACGCAAATACAAAATTACTGGGAGGCTTATACAGCTATCCATGAGAGCAGTAATTCAAGGTTTAAAATATCAAGACAAAAGTAATAATTTCTTTGAATGTAGTAAGTTTTTTCATTAATTCATTGTGACTTTCTTCTAGGTCCTTTACAAAGCACCATAGAAATCTTTCTTTATAGAACGATAAGGTTTTAACTTGAAAGCACCATTGCTTTACGCTTTTAAAGTTACATTAGACAAAAAGCCTGAAAATCAGACTATGACATTTATGTCTCTTATAGTTTGACTTTTGACTTGCCACCTTCTTTATTTCTTCATTATACCTTTGTGTAAACTTTCTGCCTATATAGAAAATGTCAAGAACAACAGCTTTTCTCCTGGATTATTTATAATTTGGAATCTCCTCTTCTTTTTGAAACCTGAAATGGAAAATATGTATACCTAGAGATGCATTAGTTCATGGTCTTCAATCCCTTAAAGTAGAACATGTAATTCTAGAAATGAGAAAATACCTTACTCTATTTAAAGTGAATACACATTTTTCTTTTTCCAAATAGTTAGAGAAGAGAGGACCTGATTACTATATATGGAGAGGCAAGACCTATGTGGTTTTCAAGTTCAAATGTCTAGAGTTCTAGAAGATAGAAAGAGAATTTAAGAACCATCAGCTATGTTTATAGACAATATCACAAGCCACATATTAAACTGAGAGTTCGGGAGATTATAGTGGAACTCTGAGACCATCCGTAGGACAAAATAAAGAAAAAAAATGCTATTTGTTTGAAGCCTGTCTGGTTGGTCATAAAAGCTGAATAATGACCAAAGCGTCTCTTCAAATTAAATTCAGTAGTCTAAAGGCAATACTAAACTGTCAGTGATGTCTTTCAATATTCTCCCCCTTTATTCCTCTCAGAGTCAAACCATGTTATAGTTTAGTCTGAATGCCTGCCCAAAGGGATGCTATGTGCAGCTCACCCATCAGAGAGTTCCCAGTGGAAAAAATAATCACTGTGTTGAAAAGCAGTAGTATACTTTTTTCACCCATAACTTCCAAGGATTCAAATTCTTCTGTATGATTGTATTCCCATTACTCTGCAGAGCTGTTTTTTCTGTTATCACAATCACTCTGTAGATGTCTGCTGAAAAATACAAGTGTAATGCTGCTATGTATCAGAATGCATCTTCCACTTGAAAACCTGATACATCATCCTTGGCAAGAAAAAAAGAAAGAGGAAAGTGTGAAGATTGTAATTATATTTCATTTCAGCCTTTCCCCAAGGCATACAAAATGCCTCAGAAGATTTTTAAGGTCTGCATGGAGCAAAACACATGTAAAATCTCAGCCAGTGTCACAGATCTTCCTCAAATACATTTGTGTCTATCTTAAAAAAAAGACCAAAATACAACCCCCAAACATATAAATAAATAAATAAATACCAATCAGTGTTGGTGATATTCAGGAATTTACAACTTCCAGAGAACAATAGCTGATGACTTTGTTATTATAGAGACACTAAAGTCAATATACAGCGGCTGATTATTCATGGCTTCAAATAACGCTGGTGAAAATTCAGTGGAAGAACAAGCATATAATTAAACAACTGGGACTACTACCTTGTGTGCCCAGCACTTGCACTTAGGGACACAGCTACTCAGCACCCACTTGCCCCTGACTGCTCCAGAACCTTTCAAATTCGACGTCTTGCAAAGGCTGAATTCACTCAGACTTTTCTAGACTCGGAGGTTGACTCTCAGCTCCTTTTATTCAGGGTGGTACAATGTGACAGCAGGCGATGGGTGGCACACAGTGGGATCTCACCTTGTAGCAGTTTGAGTCCGTGGTCTCAAATTAGAATTCGTCTTTTTACTCATTGTATCCTACAATCCTTATAGGTGGACATCCTTTGTTTTCTTGTTAAGTGACATCTCTTATTGTGCATTACAAATTAGGTAATCAAGTTATTCCTTTGCTAAATGCATATGCAAGGTCTGATCATGGACTGCAATCCATTCAGTGCATGTTATACACCTTGCAATGCCATGTTTGAAAAATTGCTACTCTATATGATTATAATACAGGACTTCTGTAGACGTTGGTCAATCTTTTGATATACTACCAGGCATCTTGCTCTTTGTAACATAAAAGTTCTTGTTAATCACACCCTACAGCTTTCTGTGATTCCAGTTTCTTGTACGGCTACCATACTTAAATTTCAACTTTCCAGGGCTGTGAAGCATCACCTCTGCCTATAGTTGAGATAATCTTGAGTAACATAAAACTTATGATTCAGACAATTCATTTTATTGCTTGAAATGTGTTTGATGTCAGTGTAGCTGAAATTTTAAATTCACTCATTTCGCAGGGAACAATATGACTTTTGTGTAATATAAAAACAGTGTGAAGGAACATAAATTAAATGTCTTCATATAATTAGCTTTATATCAAAAATTTAATATAATTTTAGTAACCACCTAAAATAAAAGCAAAATCTGATGTCCTCAACAGGACAAGAGGTAACAGGCACAAACTTGAACATAGGAAGTTCCATCTAAACATGAGGAGGAACTTATTTTCTTTGAGGGTGGCAGAGCACTGGAACAGGCTGCCCAGAGAGGTGGTGGAGTTTCGATCTCTGGAGACATTCAAAACCCGCCTGGACACGTTCCTGTGCAACCTGCTCTAGGTGGACCTGCTTTGGCAGGGGGGTTGGACTAGGTGATCTCCAGAGGTCCCTTCCAACCCCATATCATTCTGATTCTGTGATTCTGTCATTGCGAATACAGCACCAAAAATATTTTATTTGACTCCAAACCTTTTTTTTTAAAATTAGTATTAGTTTGCAGATAAATTCAAAAGCCTAGCTTCAGTTTTCTGTTCAACTGATCTTTTTAGCTGACAGTCAATCCAAAAGGAAGCTCTGCACTGTCAAACTCTCATTTGGCAGTCTGCATTCTTAACATTTGCTGCTGACGGTTGTTGGCAAGGGGTATTTATATGAGGAATATGAAATAAATATTTCTTTTTCTTGTCATTTAACTTTCAGCAACAACAAAATAACTAGTTAATACTCTCTCTGGGGATTTCTAGATCTCAAAAAATACTCATAATAAAAACCATAGCCCTTATGAATCATGCATAGGTCACATATATAGGAGAACTGAACATGTGCTGTTGACAAGAAAAAAGAATAAACTAATAAATGAGGAAAGTTTAGTTATTACCAAACACATGCCTTCGTGCTCATCAGAAATTCCAGTTAATAATCTGTTCTGCTGCTTCTACTATCTCATCTTGTTTTTCCAGGAAACATATTATTCTAACATGATTCTGCTTTACACTATTTAGAAATGGGACAAAATAGACAATGACATTTTTTAGAAATGTTTTTAACCTTAGCAGTTGACATCCAAACAATACAGACAACACAAGTGCCGATTATTAAATGTTAGGCATGTAGATACTTCATTGTGAATGTAATTGGAATCATACATGAATTGACAGAAGATTAATAAAGCCCCATACTTTTATAATAACACTATTATTAGTGTCAATAACCTCCAACATTGATATTCTGAAATGTTTTAATTGTTTAAAGTTTTTTCAAACTTTCAGTAACTGAAAACTAATTTTCTTTAAGGAAAAGTAGTATGAAAGCACTATTGACCTAAATGTAAAAATATTAATCCTTTCTCCCGGTGACTATTAGCTGTAGCACACTATTCGATGTCCTTTGCTTTAAACTCCAGTGGATTTGGGGAGTTTGTACTGTACAAGCTTTCACAAAAAACATTCAGCATCTTGATTTTTTTTCTGTTTTATTTTTCAGTCTGTTGTTTTTCTAGTTGTCAGTAGTACATTCATATCATCTGTATCCATAAAAAAGTGGTTTCTCAAGTATCTTTTAAAATGTTTCATATTTTATCATAAAAAGGCAGTTCTTACGATATGTTTTCTGAGATTGGAGAAAACTGTACTGCTCTAAGTATTGCAGCTCTTCTTCCACCATCATAATCTGGGAGTTTACTGTTGCTGATGGCAGTTTCATTGGTGTGTTGCTCGACTCCTCACTGGCTCAAAAATAACTCTATTAGAAGAATCGCATTTGCATTGTCATTCAAATAAACCCATTTCTTTAATCACATAATCACAGAGTGATAGGGGTTGGAAGGGACCTCTGGAGATCATCTAATCCAATCCCCTCTCATGGGCAGGGACACCTTCCACTAGACCAGGTTACTCAAGGTCCCATTCAACCTTGCTTTTGAATACAGCTTCTCTAAGTAACCTGCTCCAGTGTCTCACCACCCTCACAGTAAAGAATTTCTTCCTAATATCTATTCTAAATATCCCGCCTTTCAGTTTGAAGCTGTTACCCCTTCATTTGCAAGGGTTTGAAGCCATTTTACATGCCCTTGTAAAAAGTCCCTCTCCAGCTTTTTTGTAGGTCCCCTTCAAATACTGGAAAGCTGCTACAAGGTCTCCCCAGAGACTTCTCCCAGCTCAACAACCCCAACTCTCTCAGCCTGTCTTCATAGGAAAGGTGCTCCAGCCTTCTGATCATCTTCATGGCCCTCCTCTTGACTCACTCCAAAAGGTCCATGTCCTTCTTATGTCGGGGGCCACAGAGCTGGACACAGTACCCCAGGTGGCGTCTCACAAGAGCAGAGTAGAAGGGCAGAATCACCTCCCTGGACCTGCTGGCCACACTTCTTTTGGTGCAGCCGAGGATGCAGTTGGCTTTCTGGGCTGCAAGCGCACATTGTCAGCTCATATTGAGCTTCTCATCCACCAACACCCCCAAGTCCTTCTCCTCAGGGCTCTTCTCAATACATTCTCTGCCCAGCCTGTAGGTGTGCTTGGGATTACCATGACCCAGATGCAGGATGTTGTACTTGGCTTGGTTGAACATCATGAGGTTCACACGGGCCCACCTCTCAAGCCTGTCCAGGTCCCTCTGGATGGCATCCCTTTCCTTCAGTGAGTTGACCATGCCACACTGTTTAGTGTTGCCAGCAAATTTGCTGAGGGTGCACTCAATCCCACTGTCCACGTCTCTGACAAAGATGTTGAACAACACTGGTCCCAGTACTGACCCCTGAGGAATGCCACTCGTCACTGCTTTCCACTTGGATGTCGAGCCATTGACCACAAGTTCCTTAAGAATAGTTTTTAACCTTTTAATAAATTTTACTTTGAAAAAGTGGAGTCTCTGCATTTTAAGATACCAGAAGATTCATGTATGTGAATTCTGCTATTCAAATCTGCATACAATGATGACAATATTAAGTGAATAAATTAATCTTTCTTGTTTGATCAAAAAATGTCCTGAAAATGCACTATGAACTTTTTACACCTTGTTTTGTTATCATCATTATTTTTGAATGACACTTTTACGCCTGTAACTTTACTCGTTTGGGATAGAGTGTTCAAATTGATTACAAAAATGAAAATACTATCTCCTATGAAGCACTGGTAAATTTTTTATGTTTTCTTAGGAAGGGAAAGGAAATTTGTCTCAGCCCTCTTGCATCTCTCTGCAGACAAATGTTAGTACATGAAAAGTTAATCAATCTGATCCTACTTCCTTGAAGAGCTACTTAATTTTTATAATGTTATAAAGATGGCTGTTTAGTTTTCTCTCTTAATAATCACTAGGATGAAGCCAATTAAATTCCTCCAGAAAGCCCTACTATAGCAGCTTATTTTTCTCAGACCAAGATGTTGACTGGTCTGGTTTCCCACCTCCTCTATTATTCAGTCACAGATCAAGTATCAGCTAATGGAAGGGGCTTAATACAAATTGTTGGTGGTCATTATTTGTCAACTGTTTTATTCTTATTTATTTAATAGGCCTTTTGAATAGATTTTCAGGTAAGTAATATAATGAGATTTGGATTTATCTATTTAGTCTTGGAGAAAAAATCCCACAAAAATTAGAATGTCACATGCATTAGCAGAGTCTTAACTGCAAAAATAAGGAATTTTGCTTTTCATTTGGAAAGTTTTCCATTTAAGACAGATTTGCAAGACATATTTTCCAACGTATTACCTGTACCAAGTTATGATAATAATCAATAGGATAATGGCAAATACCTAGCTCTGGTAACAGTCAGCTAGCTTTTCTAGTTGCAGTAGACATTCAGACATTTGCAAATTATCTTCATCTGGTAATCTGATTTCAGAGCAAAATTTAATTCCTGTGGATGAACACATCAATTAAGGATTAAACAGATGCTTAGATTAGCTGGATCTATGTTTTATATTTCACAGAATAACAGAATCACAGAATGATAATGGGTTGGAATTGACCTCTGGAAATCACCCAACCCCCCTGCCAGAGCAGGTCCACCTAGAGCAGGTTGCACAGAAACGTGTCCAGGTGGGTTTTGAATGTCTTCAGAGATGGAGACTCCACCACCTCTCTGGGCAGCCTGTTCCAGTGCTCTGCCACCCTCAAAGTAAAGAGGTTCCTCCTCATGTTTAGATGGAACTTCTTATGTTTGGGTTTGTGCCTGTTACCTCTTGTCCTGTCACTGGGCACCACTGAGAAAAGACTTGCCCCATCCTCTTGACACCTACCCTTTAAGTATTTATAGGTGTTGATCAGATCCCCCCTCAGTCTTCTTCAGACTAAAAGGACCCAAATCCCTCAGCCTTTCCTCGTAAGAGAGATGTTCTAGTCCCCTAATCATTTTTATAGCCCTTCACTGTACCCTCTCCAGCAGTTCCCTGTCCTTCTTGGACTGGGGAGCATGGAACTGTACACAGTTCTAATTCTAGTTTAGTTTCCTACTAGACTGAAGATGCAATTCTCTATAGTTTTTGCTACTGTTCCTTCTTTAAGGCTGCTGAGCGATATTTTTAATTTCATGTCATGATTTTCAGTAGTTTTTGACTTCACTGTAGCTGACATTGCAGATTCACCAACTTGTTATCAGAGAAATGTATAGAATCATAGAATAATAGAATTGCCTGGGTTGGAAGGGACCTTTCAGATCATCTAGTCCAACCATCAATCTAACACTGACAAAAGCCATCACTAAACCATATCGCTAAGCTCTAGGTATACCCATCTTTTAAATACCTCCAGGGATGGTGATGCAACCACTTCCCTGGGCAGCCCATTCCAATGCTGAATAACCCTTTCAGTGTAAAAATTTTTCCTAATATCCAATCTAAACCTCCCCTTGCGCAACTTGAGGCCATATTACATATGTATAGGTCAAAGAACATCCATACATCTATTTTTTATTTTTCAAAGATAAAATAATGTTTCTAATGAGTGAAGATGTATTAGAGATTTTCAGTTAAAGTATAATCCTGGAAGATGTTTCCAAGTGCACTTCTGCAATGCTAATTATGCTAGTCAGGTACATTTACATAGGTGCTCAGGGTTCATTCTCACAACTGGATTGTAAAATCCCGAATATTGATACCATAGTGCAGTAAATAAATTATTTTTCTTGTCCCTTTAATATAAAATATAATACGATGTCTCTTTGGGTAGAGCCCCACATGTAGAGAATTTTCTTGAGTTAGAAGTCAGCCCTCCTTTTGGATTGTGTGAACCAAAGACAGAATCATCTGCAGCTCTGATGAAGGTAGTTAATGTGGCAGCATCAGAAGGTTTCCCAAGGTACATACACAACTCCTGCCGGCTGCTTCTCTGGGTGTTTGGAGCCCTGCGGTGGAAGGTGTGTAGAAGAAGTATCTGTTCAGAGACAGTATTGTGTATATACAGCAGTTATGAAAACTTGTATTGTCTGTGACTCAAAGAATGTTAATGTTAAATAAATGTTAATATACTAATAAGAACAGAAGATAAGACAACATGAATTCATTTTAATGGCTCATTTATTTCTGTTTCTCTTTAGCTGTTCATGTTGAGGTATATGGTTTATGAAATACTTTTCAAAGCAAGAGTTTGTGATACTGTGATTAGTACCAGGTATCAGTTTTTCTAAGAATTAAGAAAGATCTTATTATAGATAGTGGAGGAGAGGAGGTGCCTAGATGAGACCTGCTTCTGGTTAAGAATGAGGAGATCTGGCCAGAGCAACTCGAAAACCGGTAAGGCTTATTGCTTGTCTGTAACGCTCCCTACTGAGAGAAAAAGTAAAGCTAGAGTATTTGATAAAATGGAGAAAATCAGGATTTATAGGAAAGAAGTGGGAAAATAAAAAACCCACCTAAGGAATAACATATTCTAGAAAATAAAAACAATAATAATTTTAAAAAAATGAATATTTTAAAGCAAGAGTTTGTTTTGACAAATGCAAAAAAAGGCCTTGGTATTTTTAATAGAAAAGTTGTTGTTCAGACATGGTGGTGTGAGTGGGTAGTTAAGATAGTTAAGAAAAAATTAGTTTGTGTCTCTCACATACTTTTAAACATGTTTTAATGGCAGTTTGGCACCATTTTGTGTTAATGAAGATAATCAATACAATATGTACTCCAAGACCATTATGACACTTAATTAATGAATAAGTAAATTATCTGATGTACAAAAAAGAAGCAGCAGGTTTTGGAGCTGACACCCAGTAAAATATTTCATCTCTTCTGTCATTTGCTTTTTTGACTGCCTTTTTTTTTTTTTCTCTACTATACTGGAGTCTTTGTAATACTTTTTCTGGAAATAACTTGGATTGTTTAGTGAAGTTATTTAGGTCTTTTTTTACTATTATTTTAACTCCTTATTTTAAACCTTCTTTATAACAACTCCAGTAATTTTGTTGTCACTGTTTAGAAGGATGAATCTATAAAGCCTAAAGGCTAACAGAGAAAAAAAAAGAATTAGAAGTTCACTAAGTAGTTACAGTGTCTCCAATTTTTATGATAGGAAGGGCAACCCCAGGTCAGCTTCTGGCAAGACTAAACACCATGAAACATTAAATGTAAATTGTGTGAGCTTGGGTGCTGGCATTCAAAACTCTGATGATCATCATGAAACCTGACCATGATGTGGTCAACTGGCCACATAACTCACCTCTTAAATTTAGTCAATATATTTCCTTGATTTCACTAACTATTAAAGCTGCTTTGTACATTTCACTGAGTTAATTAAATTGATTTTTAAAACAAATCAGTTCAACTACTTTATACTGCTTTGTGGATGTTTTCAGTGGGCAACTTTAACTGGAATTATATTAGAATAATTTCTCTCAGCGGGTTACCAAGCTAAATTAACATTTTATTTTAAAGGGAAGAAATATATATTTGCACACAAAAGTTCATACCAGCTGAAGAAGTGGTTCTAAAGCGCTTTTTTTTGTTAGTGTAAGTTCAATTTCTCTGCCTACATGTCACTTAATTTGGTATTAAACAGATCTTTTTATTTTCCACCCATATTTTCAGTAGTTCAAACAACAAAAACTTTTGGGGTCAGAGAAAATCTATTTGAATAGCTGTCTTTATTGTTAAAACTGAAAAATAAGGCCAGCAGTATTAATGTATTTCATAGAAAGATCTCTACCTTGCAAATGAGGTAGAAAATAACAATAATGTTTGAATCTTAACGATAACAGGTTTACAGCTGTCATGGGGGGTCTATGCAGAGAGTGATAAACGTGTCCAGTGACTTCCTGTGGGCTGTCTTTTGTAATCAAAATTGCTCCTGAAGGAGAAAGATGAATGATATTGTCTCTTTAACTCATTCTGTCCCCCTCATTTTTAAAATTTGTCTGTAAAAAAGTAAAAGGTATAAGTAATTTCACTCATGGAAAAAGAAATATTTTTACTTTCACATAATACTCTCTCTCCTTTAGTAAACAAATAAACAATTTTTACTGTTCTGGATCTTTACCTCAAATTAATAGGTAGAATGTGTCGCCTTAAACACCAATACTGCTTTTTAGTACATTAATTCTTTTTTAAAAAGACTGTGCAACAATTTCCAGAAAGACTTTGTATCATAGAATTTTGAGAAATTAAAAGTAATGTTTTTAACTTTAAAAGTGAGATTTAATTCTCAAAACCATTCCTGATGTGATTCTCAAAACTGTTCTTGGTATACGACACAAAAAAATAACATCAAAAGCTTTATTTTCAATAAAAGCCTTCTAATTTTGAAAAACAGAAACAACAACAACAAAAAAAAAACCCAACAGTTTTAGGTCTATTTACTCTTTAAGGTAAAAAAGCTAA
The DNA here is from genome assembly GCA_028565335.1 of Limnodromus scolopaceus. Taxonomy (NCBI): domain Eukaryota; kingdom Metazoa; phylum Chordata; class Aves; order Charadriiformes; family Scolopacidae; genus Limnodromus; species Limnodromus scolopaceus. The sequence continues at coordinate 196,876,237 of JAOXNO010000001.1, read as the reverse complement.
AAGTAAAAAACCAAAAATTTTTGCTTTTTTAACTCTATAGAACAAAATATTTTTATAAAGATCATATTAGGTGGATATCTGGACATTAAACTTAGATGTTTAGGTTTGATAGAAGCCTTCCCAAGTTTAATTTCTGAGTGTGTAAGACAAGAAGGTAAGGTTTAAATGATGTATATGTCTACCTATATATATGTACATACATTATAGGTACATCTGTATGTACATGTGCGTACAAATGTTTGCTTCTATAACTGACAGGCTCTGAAGCATTTTCTTTAGTCTTCCAACATGCTGAGACCCCGCCAACTGGTTCTGTTGAGACTGGAGGTAGTGATGCATGTCTCAGCCAGAAACCTGGGCCTGATGGCTGTTGCACTGAGGAAGCTGAAGGGATAAATGATGGTGAAGGGTGGAAGAACCATGGTGTTTTATCTTCATGAGGAAAAGGGGCACACAGGGGAATATAATGAACATTGCAATGCCTGTAGGAGAGAGAGCCTGGTGCTAAAAATCTCTAGAGGTCTGTGGATTTTATTTATTTATTATCACCTGATTCTAAACTACTGTATAAAGCAACCGGTAAAAATTGGCACATTAGGCACTTGTAATTATTGTGACACTACATTGTATATCTGAAATAATGTGTTTACATTTCCTGTTGCATTGTCAAAAGAGCTACACCTTATGACTGTATAAACAATGAAATCATCTCCTTCTGTTTGACAGACAAAGGTTATAAAAGGGCATTATTGTTTTTGTAAATATGGTTCAGAATGAAAATTGATTTTGTCAGCTTGGAAGCTGTTGTTGCCAATGGCTGTTTGGAGTTGCTGTTAGAGGGCCCTAGCCAAGGGAAAATGGCTGAAGCAACAGCAGGAAATGGTGTGCTGGAGAGAATTTTCAGTCCTGTCCTTGATCATCTGAGAGAGAAAGTCTGATAAAAATACCCACAGAAAGGAGGTGTGACTGGTTTATTTTTCCTTTTTCATTTCTTTCTGTCTTTTTGGATTGTATTTCTTTCTGAAGACTCTTGAAGATAATGGGGAGTGATAAAAATCAAGTGTTCACAAGGGAGAAAATTATTTCTCCAAATTTTATACTTCTTTTGTGAAAGGAAAAAAAGCAGAGATACTAAATAAACAGTGAGGCAACTCGTACTGCAAGAACTTTCTAGTATATTATATGCAAATAGGCAAGGGCAAAGATTGGCCTGCAGAGGCTAACGAACAAGGACAGTTGGGGGTAAGACGTGCTACAGCACTGTATGTAGGAATGTAAGACACAGCAGATTTATTTTTAGATTTGTAACTACCCTGTAATATTTAATCTGCTTGTGCTATGAAAATAGAAGTTATCTGGGGGCAGCATGCCATGATCTGTCTTTAATTGTTCACCTTGGTCATCGACATGCAATTCACATTGTAAAAGAACAGCTGAGGAAAATTGGTACATTAAAATAAGAAAGAATGAAAGTAAACCAGTTAATTAAGATCTGAAGTTTACAAATAAGAAAAGGTAACATTGGTTCTCTTCTGGTCTGTAGATCACGTTTACTGCACAATGTTTCCTCTTTACTGAATTCAAATCATAAAGTTGTTTTGTTTTCCTTGTTTCCTGCCTCTTCTGCAACACTGAAAATACTGGATGATCCTCCTTAAAACTGTGGCACCTTTGCTATGTTTAGTGAGTCCTCAAACCATCAGGAGGAGGGTGAGATTCCTTCCTCCTGTCCCCAGCATACTAGAATAATCAGACAAAATTTTGTTAACACAAAGTGGATGGATGTGAAGAAATGTCCATCTTCTGCCTTCTCAGGGAAGCTCTACGTTTCTCATCAGCTGCTGCCTCCTCTTACTATATAAAATGTTACCCAACTCCTCCCTCGCTCCAATTTATTTGAGAGTAAAGAGGAAATTAATTATTATATTAAATGATCTAATTATATCCTAATTTAATACCTCACAATATCAGTGTGCTATGTCTTTTCTGAAGGTCATGAGTTTTCTATGGTTCAGGAAACATTATCCACCCCGTAGCTTATGAGAATAAGCTCAAAACAGATGATAATATCCACTTTCAGCTGTAATATTTGTATTAACTAAGTTTCTTTTTCTATGTCTGCATAACCCTTATAAGGACTTTGAATGAGTGTAGCCTAGTTTGGTTTCTTAATGTCTGCCACCTTAGTGAATAAATTGTCAGAAGAGATCCGCACATCTAAGTGTGAAGTTGAAACTGAAATTCTTTTTAATTTTACTTCCATGAGCTAATTTTTCTGAAATACTAACAAGATATAAATGTAGGTATAGAAAAACTTGTGGCAATATCTTCAAATTAGAGGTTTTCTTCCCCCTGTATACATTATGCAGTCTTCTTTACTGAAAATTTTAAATAGTGATAGAAATAAGATGTTTACCACCCATTGAGTTTGAACTCTCTCATGTGTTTTCAGCTTTGGATCTTCCTTACATGGTAGATTATCTCTTATTATATACTTTCAGTGCTGATGTGAAGGATCTACAATTAGAAAATTTCTCTTTCAATTTGCTGGAATTAGGTCAAGCTAACACATGACTGCTTTCCTGTATAATTAAAGTGTGAAGGATCATTATATTTCTAATGTCCCTTTGTCCTTATTTAAGTCTGGTTCAATTTATAAAATCAGTTTAATTTAAAATCAGATTAATTTATTTAATTATTTTCTTTAACTAATTAATTTATTTATTATTTAAATTAATATGAAGGTTTGGCCCTTTTGTAGGTAGCCTTTGGGGGCCAAGGAGGCCTATAAATACAAATTAAAAGACTGCAAGTAATACACTACTTACACATAAAAACAATATTCAAAGCACAGAGAATACCTGCCTCTCCATTTTCAGTAGTAATTTACTGAACTATGAATAATCATGCTCAATGATATCCTCATTCTTTTATTTGTAATATTTTTTGAATATTCCAATGTAACATGGAAAATAGAAAGAAAATGAGTGAATATGCCAGGGATTATTTTCTTTTTCCAGTTGCTCAGATATTTTTATGGTGGGACCTGTTACAATACTAAATTGTACAAACAGGTCATGTTAATTTTTATGGATAAACTAATATAACTAGAATTTAAGGGAACACTCAAGATGAAAAGAATAAAAAGTATAACATCACGCTTAACAAAGGGCATTACCAGACTATTTCTACGAGCTTATTTTACATAACTGTGTCCTCTTGGCATCTTCTCTCCCTCTGCTGCTTTGCATGAAACCTCTAGTGAGGAGCAGGAAGGTGACAAGGCATCCTAAGACAGCATTCATTTTCAGATATAAGTGTCACTCTGTCTATTAGCCATCCCGGTATTCTTGTTTGGCAGCAGGGGTTAGAAATTGAATTGTAAAACACTTATGATTCCAACTAATTATCGGGAAAGGAAGAGAAGCACTTGCAGTTCCTACCTCAATCCCACCTCAATTCCCTTATAACCGCTAATCAGGCTTGTGCAGAGGGATTTCTGTCTCTTGGAAGGGAATGGCTAAACTTTTAATAAAAGCAGGCATCATTCCACATATCTTCCAGAAGCATAAAAAAATCATCCTAAGTAGGTTCAGTGATGGGCCTGATACTTCTCTCCCTGTCAAACAAGTGACTGAAAACTCTGTCCTGATGGAGCTTTCTCTGGGTAATTAACAGGATTTGCCAGCACCTGCCCAGCATGTACCAGAACATCTAGTAGCCCCAGGCTTGTATTTAACTGGCTGATTTTTGCCTGATTCACTAGCAGAAATTCAGTACACTATCAGCAAAAGGTACATAGTACCTTCATTATGTTTCTTTGCATTTTGGTGAATTGTTGTTTTTAGTTTGTATTTTATAGACGACATGAATTTGCCAAAGCTTATACAGCAAAGAAAATGCCATGCTGGAAACTTTAATCTGTGTCTAGTTTGTGTTCTTGCTTCTAAATTCTAAATTCTCTGCCTTCATGAATGGCAAGAGAAGAAAGAAATAAAAAAGAAATTGTCCTCTGTCACTGAACTCAACCTACAACCTGTTGGAACTCACAAGCTAAAGAAAAGTGACAAATTTTTGCAAGACAAGTTCTGATAGACATGAAAAGAACTGAGGGACATCAATGGAAATAATTTCTGTCAACACAGTCAATGACATTGCTCTCTGGAAACAAGTAAGAGGCTTATGACTTTTAATTTAGGAAAATGTTCTTTCCCCAGAAAACTTATGAGAAACTATTACAGTTTTTCAGAAACTATTATTTCAGAAGCTCTAAGAAATTATTTCAGAAACTATTTCAGAAATAAAAACTAATGAATGAGAAAAAAATCAGGAGATATCCTTCCAGTTCTGAAAGAACTGTGACAACTTCTTGGTATAATTAGGGAAATGTGGGTAGTCTGTAGGGAGTCCTAAAGCTGTTGATCTTAATTATAGTAAACTCCATTTTAGTATGCCAACAATACAAAAATGTTACCAAGAACACTTCAGCCACTTGCCACAGAATGCAGAAAAGGTAGGAAAAACATGGGAAATAACTTGTTCTTTGCAGATTGTTGTGTAGATCAGATAGTGCCAGTTTATGCAAAATTAACCTTCTGCTGAATGAGCTATGAGGGAATTGTGTGGGCTGGGTAATTCCACGGAAATATGCTCCTATTTGGTCTTGATTATATTTGTGTGTGAATATTGCATAGTCCAGAGATCCATTGTTAATTTATGTAGGACTCTATGGCTGGAGCCTCCAGGCCTGATTCTGAGCTAGTATACATTTCACAGCTTAATTCATCGCTGTTGTATTATGACAGTTTATAAAGATGAGGAATTGTCTTAACTTTCTTATTTTTTTGGGTTTGGTTTTTTTTGTTGCTGTTGTTTTACATGTAATGAGAGCCTCCAAGGTAATGGTTTACTCAATATCCTGAACAAATTCCATTTGCATGTGCACCAGACCAGCCTCTGCACTTTCAGGTTATGACATTCTTAATTTCTGACCCTAAACCTGTCTATTCTGTCAAGCAAGGAGGAATTCTAGCTGCTTCTTGAAAATACTACATTCCAATAGTTTACTCTGAAGTACCTTAAAGGAAGGGCTGCCAACTTACACAAAAATCTCTGCAAGAAATGGATCTTCAATCACTAAGTCCTGCAATCACTATTAGCAAATGCTCTTGTGCAACATAAAATTAAATTATCTTCCAAAGAATAAACAAATGAGAAAGTGGCAGCACCAGCATCTACTAAGAATTATGCTATCTGAGGATTGATCTAAACTCAGAAATGACAAGGTGTCTGGATAGCATGTATGGATAAAATTTATAGTAGTTCATTTATTAGAATCTATAAAGAAACCTGAACTGCTCTTGTTGTGAGCTACTGTGATTCTAAACATTTACTGGAATTTTTCTTTAAACATCAGGAGAAAAATCCCTATAGAAAATAATGAAGGCAGTGGTAATAAGGAGGGGACTATTCAAAAGAGGCAGCTGGGATGTCTGCCCTCCTGCTTTATCACTAATACTGCAGAAGGTTTTACATTATGGTATCCTGGGCTTCAAATTAAATGTCAAATTCAATTTGCCACTGAAAACGTGAAGTGTGTGACTGCCCTTAGAGGGGTAACCTGACAGCACAATTTCATAATTGGTGTCTGCCCTAATACTGAGTTAAAATACAGGAAGAGGTGTTATTTGCCTGCAGTCATCTTACTCTAAAAATAAACAATCCACCCCCAGATAGACTAAAACATATTTGGTTGAAATTTTAGCCCTTAGTAAAGTTCACTGTCTTTATTTAAAATCTTTGGGAAAATAATGTTAAATACAGTATGATAACAGATACAAACCTCTCTGATGGGATCATGCCACCAGTTACATCTTTATTTCTCTGACATTTAGCTCATAATAAAATGAGATTTGTGAAAGAAAATGAAGAGGTACTTATTCCATTTAGAGTACTTTATTTTTTTTCCTTTCTATTCAGACAAGCTTGTGTTTTAATAATGAGATTTCTAATCCACTTTAATATCCTATCATTATATCTTAGTGAACTATCTGCCATATAAGTAATAATAATGAGGTATGAGGTATGTTTAAATATAAAAATGCATCCTGAAGCATCTAGACACTTTTAGTACTGGCTGTAATTAGAAGCTTAAGAAACATGTGCAATTAAATATGTTCATAAAAAAAACCAGATACATCTGTGTAGCACCAGTCAATTTGTTGTATCATTAATATTCTTCAGCATGGCAGTTTTAAAATGTATTGCAGTGTTTCAAAATAGCTAAGAACAAAATTATTAACATTTAAACCACCGTAACTGTTTCAGAACAACTGAGTGTTTTAAGTATCTTCTCCAAAGTCATTTTATATTTACAGATGCATTTTCAAATTCTACACCTTTATCTATAGCTCTAACAGCCAAGTTCCAAAGTTAATGTCTTTTTTACTGTATACTTAATAAATTCTTTGGTATTCTGAGATGTGACGACTTAATTGTAATGAAATAGTTTAGTCCAGCCATTTAAATAAAACAACTGATATTTTGTTCCTTTTTTCTTGCTCATTTGAGTAGTTTGATATTGAATTACGTATATAAAAGTGTCTAAAATGACTTGTGACTCTTAAGCTTAGGAAAATTTTACCCTGTCTGAATTGAAGATCTAAACCTTTTGACCTATTTCTTTTTTTGTGGAGAGTCCTCTCATGTGAATGCATAAGAAATTAAACCTTTGTGCAAAATCCATGTAAAATAGTGATGTCCCCTTGTGATGGGGTCTGTCTACATAGATCACCTCAACTTTGTTTTTTATTCTCTCTCAAATAACAGTATAAAAATTACAGAAAGATGCCTCATATTTGAAAAGCAGAATTTTTTTTTTGCTCAGAACAGGCTGCCCAGGGAAGTGATTGAGTCACCATCCCTGGAGGTATTTAAAAGGTGTGTAGATGTAGCACTTAGGGCCATGGTTTAGGAACCTCATGAATGAGACATCAAAAAAATTTCTGTAAAGTACTGTCATTTTTCTAATTTGTGGGTTGCCGTTGAAGCAGACTTGTACACTTGTACACACACTGACGGATCATTCCCACAGTATTTTTACACACAAGCCTCTCTTTGTATCTCCCATCCTCTCTACACATGAAACAGCCTCCTTGACTCACTGCATGTAGCCTACATCCTTTTTGTATGAATGTCCCTCTGACAGGCTGACATCATCAGGTAAGGCCCATTTGCAGAAGGTAAGCAGCGTACTGAAGGATCTTATTTTTCTTTACACACTTTTGGGACCCTGCCCTGCACCTGCTTTATAAAGTGAATGGGATCTCACATCTTAGGTACAGAAAATTTATTGATCCTTTTCATGTGTAGCATTGAACACCCTGGTGCACAATATACCCTGTTATGCCAGACCTGATTTCTCTGGAAGCGAGCACAGGAATGAATTGAATTTACAGGTCCACGGAGAGATTGTGGCCACTACTTCTGAGCATGATATACACCCAATCTGCAGCGTTTTATATCCTCACAGAGAGACAAGTGGTGATGCTGGTTTGTGTTATTAAAATGCATAATATCCTTAGTCTGGGAGTTGAATTAACTGGAAGTCTTAAGCTATGCTTATTTATGCTGGCTGATATAATACCAGATGCAGGAGTCAGTCAAGGATATTTATTTAACTGTAATCATCTTCCCTCTTGGCACTAGTTGACTGCTGCAGAAGAGAGGTCAAGATGCTGCTTGCTCCTCTTGTATATTAGAGGTAGATGTACCGAGTACGGCTGAGACACAGAACAACAGCAGTGTCATGCTGGTCCTATCGTCCTTCATCCCCCTGCTTGGCAGAGAAAAGACAATTTCCAGATGTGGTTACTCTGGCACATGTTACAATCTCTCAGAGGAACTTGGAAATAAATAAGTGGGCCTGAAAAGAGTAGCATAAGAATCTTTTTTCCTGCATTTTTTTTGTTGCAAATAAATCAAGTTATTAGCATGACCCACAATTCTACAGCTGTTCCTCCCTGAACTTCTCAAGTTCTCTGAGGGCATCTGTAGGACTTAATAAAAGTTCTTGAATATACTTCCTGAATAATTAAAGCAAACTACTGAGGAAAGTCTGTCATAGACGAAGAGTGATTTTATTACAAGACCACTGGGATAGAAGTTAAATGACCAGTTCAATTTTCCACGTCTTGTGGAAACTTTCATACAGGCTTGAACAAATAAGTAAAGATTGCTATCACTCAGTTTAGCCATCTGAAAGTTAATTGAATAATTTAGCTTAGCTGTCGAGGCTTCTGCTGCAATTAGGTTTCCATCACAGTTAGCAAAAAGAGTAAGGTTGTTCGTGTCACTCCAAAATAGCTGTCAAAAATAGTTTGAACAAATTTTCCTTCAGGTTGTCTGTTTCTCTTCACTTACGAACAAGAGAGTTTATATACCTAATTTCTGAAGTGTCAAATTATACATAATTTTCCTCTTTACTCTTTATTTCCTACTACTTACACGTGATTAATGTAGACACAACTACAAAAAAAATTGAGGAGAGCATCATAAGGGCTTGTGGGACTTTAAGAAATAAGCATTCCTGAAGTTCATACAAGAAATCAGAGAGCTTAACTGCAGTAGTGGTGAGCAAATCTATGTTACTTATAGTCCAGGCTCTGAGAAACTGGAAAATTATGCTGATGAGGTTGCAGAGTGCTCATTCACACACCTAAGCAAGAGCAGCCAGGATTTTTAAACTGCTTCCTCCCCAGCAGCGGGTTATTCTATGAAACTTGAGCCGAATTTTAGAATGTCAGTCTGTTTGACAGATGGATGTCAGTAAAATAACCCAACTAATTAATTTCACTGCTTTCCTTCTCAGAAAGACTCATCCAATAGGTATTTATTCACCACATAACATGTCCATGCCTTATGGCGGGAGCAGCCTGTTGGAGCTGCCTCAGTGCCTGGGAGTAGCACAGAAGTCCACGGTTGTGTCCTTCTAAGCACATGGTACATCCTGAGTCACTTGACTTGCCTGAGCAGTACCTTGATTTTTTCATGCTATATTCAAGTGAAGGTAGCTAAATAGCAGCACCTCACTATTGCTTGTTTAGAGAAGCTGAGAACTATTTCTGCCATCCTCTCCTTTCTCTGAGCATGCTGATGACATTTTATGTCTGATTTGCAGTAAGAATCCCAAATCAGATCTAACTCCTCTAGCAACTAACACGATCCCTGAAATAATTCAGCATTAAACCAGCCTTCTTGGCCAAATGATTTTGTTAACATCCACTATACTTATTTATGGTTGATTTGGTAAAAATGTAATATTAAACATAATGAAAATGCAGTCAATTGGCTGAAATTTTATCTTTTCCTCACTTTCATCACCGACTTGATATCTGTGTATTGGAAAAGGAGACATTCTGTATCTCACATTCAAAAACTCTTTTAAAAATATGTATGTGTAAATATATTCAAATACTATAAACCAATCAATGTTTAATTATATAATTAATACAGTATTAATTTCTTATTTTATGTGTACTGTGCAGAGTTTTCAAAACAGATTTTGTTCATCTAAATAGTTCAGAATTTATAGATATGTGGGACAGAGTGTACCCTCAGCAAGTTTGCTGATGATACAAAACTGGGAGGGGAAGCCGACATGCCAGAAGGCTGTGCTGCCATTCAGTGAGACCTGGACAGGCTGGAGAGTTGGACAGAGAGGAACCTGATGAAATTCAACAAGGGCAACTGGAGGGTGCTGCACCTGGGGAGAAATAACCGCATAACCGGTACAGGTTAGGGGTTGATCTACTGGAAAGCAGCTCTGCAGGGCAGGATCTGGGAGTCCTGGCACACAACAAGTTGACCATAAGGAAGCAATGTGCCCTTGTAGTCTAGAAAGCCAATGGTCTCCTGGGGTGCATCAGGAAGTGTGACCAGCAGGTCAAGGGACGTCATCCTCCCCCTCTACTCTGCCCTGGTGAGGCCACATCTGGAGTATCATGTCCAGTTCTTGCCCCCTGCCCAGTTCAAAGACAGGGAGCTACTGGAGAGAATCCAGCGGAAGGCTATGAAGATGATCAAGGGACAGGAGCACCTCTCATGAGGAAAGGTTGAAAGACCTGGGTCTGTTTAGTCTAGAGAAGAGAAGACTGAGGGGGGAATCTGACCAATACTTACAAATATCTAAAGGGCAGGTGTCAAGAGAATGGAGCCAGACTCTTCAGTGGTTCCGAGCGACAGGACGAGGGGCAACAGGCCAAGCTGGAACACAAAGTTCCATTTGAACATGTGGAAAAACTTCTTTACTTTGAGGGTGGCAGAGCTCTGGAACAGGCTGCCCAGAGAGGTTGTGGATGCATTCCTGTGCAATCTGCTTTAGGTGATCCTGCTTTGGCAGAGGGGTTGGACTAGATGATCTCCTAAGATACCTTCCAACTTCTGTCATTCTGTGATTCTGTGATATTTTGAGATCCTTATTCAGCATTTGCAATCAATTTTTTTGTTGTTGTTTTTCAGAGCAGTGGTTCAGATGTTCATTCAACAATATAGAAATTGTGATTGATGAACATTTGAAAAATAGACAATTTGCTTCTTTTGTACAGTAGCATTCTATGCTTCTTCCTAGAACTTGACTGGTATCTTTGAAAGCTATATTAACATCATGAATAAAAAACGCTTATAAAATATTAGTTTAGATATTGAAAGTCCTGGTTGCTTGCCAGGAGGAACCTGACAAGGAAAGGTTCCACTGCAGAATAAACTTTTAATATTGTTAGCGGTAAATTAAGTGTTCATAAAACAACTCAGAAATGAAACTGCTAAAACTTGTGCTTTATTAAATTTTCTTTACAATAGGTTGAACTATTATTAAACCTTGAAAATAAATGATCTTCCCTTGGGGTGATAATCAATCCTACAAGACGCCTTGCTGTTTACATTGGCTTAATATCATTTCACTTTCATTTGTCCTATAACAAATTCCACTGACATTTTATTGTAAAAATGTCTATGGTATGACTTTTATCAAATATTAACTTAATATGTTTTTATTAAATTTAAACCGTTTTGTAAATAGTATTGTCAAAAAGATTTTGGACTGAGCAAATTAATTCTTTATTGAAAGCAAGCAGGAACATGAACTTGGTAGAGGTTATTCATATTCTGTATAACCATTGTCTGTCATAATCATTGTCTAGCAGTTAACTTTATATGTAAATATATCATCAGGGAACTCTCAACAGGGAAGCTCTTTTTAAAAATTTTCGGTTAAACTATCTCCTCTGTTCGTGATGAACTTTGTAACATTTGAGCCTTTGCTTTTCCAAAGCCTCTAATTCTCCATGGACTGAGTGTTGCCAGGCCTGATACTCCTGGGAACAAGAGAGATGGGCTGAACTGCTGACTGTGGCAATTCGATTCATGTCTTCCAAACCCTGATTGAAGTAAAGGTTATGCAGTGAGGGACAGAGACTTCTGTGTTGATTAGAAGGCTTTACTTCAGTGCTTTAAACTGTGCATCTTCAGCTAGACCTCCACCCTTTTCCAAGATTATAACAAGCCTTTTATAGGAAGCCCAGTCAGTGATACTTAGCTCATTGCATTTATTGATTTCATAGGTTTGCCACCTTGAGGAATCTTGTTAGCAGTCTAGTTGCACCTTAGGCCAACATCCTCCACTTACTAAATGTGAAAAAAAAAATTTCCTAAAAATACTGTATAAAACCATGTGAGTATATCTGTTCTTTGTAGGATATGCTATTTTTCTTTCAGTTCAGACATATGAGTGTCAATAGCGTGATTTCTTACTCTCTTCAGTTCCTGCTCTTCCAAGTCCATGTAGAACATCAGAATTGTTCATCACTGGTGTTATTTCTTCATTATCTGTGAGCGTGTTCCCTTTTCTTAAGGAAAGAGAAATAGAATTAATTTGATTTACCGATGACTTGAACTTTCCTTTAATATATAGTAATATAAGAAAAAGAAATATTACACAAAAAACTTTTTTTTGTAACAAGTCACTTCCTTCCTCTGAGCAGTAAAGTCATTGTAAAGACAAAGACTTGTGTTACACTGCTTTGAGACAGGATGTGGATTTAAGTAATAATCCCTTTCATGTTGGTACAGATAAACTGATAAATATGCATATGATGGAAAAGGGAAAAGAGGTAGCAATAATGGAAGAAAGCACTTTGATATCAGTATCACAGTATCTATGCTAAAAGCTTCACTTCTTAAGCTTCATTTCTTAACCAATTTAATTTAAAAAAGAACAAATCTTTGCAGTTGCATATAAATTTATCCTAAGTGCCAGAAAACAAACATTAATGACAGTAGGTGCTATTGTTATTAAACAGGCCACAGTTTTACTAAAACTAGTTTAAGCCTCTTGCACATTAGTGTTTACAGCATTGCATAAGGGCTCATGCTCCAAATATTCACAAATTCTTTTGGGAGTCAGAACCATGAGACAACATCCACCCTTTCACTACTAGCCAAAACAATTCCTTAAAAGACACTGAACACCGAATGTTTTAATAAATTGTCTACAATTAGCACCCAGAATTAAAACAAATTGCAAAGCAATTTGGCAGAAATTCTGGGGAAAACAAAGAAGTACGGATAGTACCATGCGGAAACTGAAAACTGCATCTGCTAATTCTTTGTGCAGAACAAGAAGTTGCGTTTTTAAGATAAATTACTTGCTGCATATTTGCATCAACTTTATTTTAAAACTCAGATTTTTACAAATTGTCATCAGGGAAAATTCACATCCTTTGTATTAAAAAAAATGATATCTGAATCTGCATATTTTGTGAAGAAACCAGAATAAAAACAGGACAGAAAAAAAACCCTCAACAAATGGTAAATGTTCCATCCTTACTTTTAAAAAGTAGACTGTAGAGCTTTGTCAAATCATGCTATTATGCAAAAGAAATCTATAGAACATAGTATATTCTGGACAACTTCAGTTTCTTTTCTTGCACTGAATTACCAATGAAGCCAACAAACTGTCGCAAACAAGCCACCTGGATTTTTGTGAGGTCCAAATTTATATTTTGGGGAAAAAAATAGATAAAATTCAGCTGACATGATTTTAAAGTCCTTTTGGACAGCATCTTCAGCTGTATTCTTTTGCAATAGTGACTGTATATTCTGTACTATATTCCTAGGATTAAATTGTAAATGCTTGTTTTAAAGATTCCTCATTCTAGAATGAAGATAGTCAGGGCTGGAAAGCAAATCAGAGAAAGAAAATTGACAAGATTTTCAAACCAAGAACAAGCAAATACTATTTGTGCAAGAAAGAAACTTTTTTAAGAACAAAATTTGAAAGATTAAAGAGAAAATTCATTAACTATTTTTAAAGCAGTAACACTTCATTAAATATAGAGCAGAAATTAGTCTATATGCCTATTTTTATTAACTACAGCATTTTCATGCTCTTGCCTATATTATTTCATAGGAAGCAGCTTTGTGATTATCCCACATACTGTGTGGTAGCCCCATACATGCGGTATCAGTGTACTGTCAGAATGTAAGAACTGTACTCTTCAATTCTTAGATGTACGATATCTCTGCCGTGTTGCTACACATTCCGTTTGTTCGTAAAGTGTTTCCAGGTATCCCTGAAGAAACAAGAAATATAGAAAAAATTAAGTAAAGATGTAAGATCATTTAATTGTGGTAATAACCAAGATTTCTAGTTAGAATTTTAAAAAGTTGTACAGTGATATATTTTCCCCTTGTTTGTTTTGCTAGCAATTCTCTTACTGAGATAAGCCAACTTATTTATACAACAAATATCCTAATAGGAAGGTCAGTGTTCAACATTCATGACTTAATTCAAAGCATCTCCCTGTCATTGCATTCTGCTTTTACATTTTTATACACCTGTGTAACAGGACTGAAGTTTGTTTTACATTGATAGGGTCAGGTTATGTAGGTCACAGTTAAGAGCTGTCACTTAGAAGTTGTTAAAGCTATTTAGCTATAGGCTCCTTATCTGGCAGAAGTTATCATAACTCTGTTGTCTTTAATGAAACTTTCATTAAAAACATATTGTTTTCACGGGGAGCTTAAAATTATTGTGTTTCAAGGATGCAAAAAGACAAAGTTCATCTTTTATTATGATGTTCCCATTGCTTGTTTCCAGTTATTCCTCATGTTTCTGCTCTTCCAACCACAACCTTTAACGTTATTTTTTAAGTCTAATCCAATAGGCACAATAATACCTGTTGATAATAATGACAATAATGACAATAATAACAACAACAATCTCACACTTTAATGCTGGAAACTTTGGTGTATTTTTCCCTATTTATGCAACAGAAAAATCACCAACTTAACAAATTTCTATGTTGCACTGCTATAAAAGCAGCTCAAGAGAAGTGAAAAAAAGAGAAAGAGTGATGAAGTTGAGGGAGGAGGGAAGCTGTGCTCTACCTTTTCTAACAGATATGGCCATAAGGGAAAAAATTAAATATTAATGAAAATACTTATTTCCCAAAGGCCTGGCCAGAAAAGAATGCTGAACAAGATAATTCACTAACCAAAGGAACACAGTGACTGAAAAGCAGATTATCACTGAAGTGAAAAACAAAGGCAGCTGACATTAATAATTAATTGAGGAGGTTTCCTGTGGAGGTTTAGATGAGTTGCAGGCACTATGTGTAAAGTCACTGGACTACCAGATTATTATGTTCTCTTTTAGAGACTCTTATATTAAGGTGTACACTCGATATTAGGTTTGCCTGGTCTGAGTTACTTGGAAGGAAGTACAATCCTAATTGGAATTTTTATCCGTGTTGAAAGCTGTGCCTGCTGTGCTGTATAAATGAAAGCTGACAAGTTACACCTTTAGATTGTTGCAGGAATAACTACCAGCACCTAAACAGATGCTGTCATCTTGTGCTCACAATGTGTCTCTCTCTATGTGTATAGATACATGTTTGTCCCTATATACGAGGAAAGACTGTCAAAATAGGTTACAACTAGCGATGCTCACAGAGCAGCTGAAATTGTATAATCCAGCAGGAACCTATTCTTACATTATGAAATTATTTTTTTTGGCAACTGCATTGAGCTTTGCCTATGATTGCTTACTGTGACTATTCTGACATGCAGGATAGGTCTCCCAAAACAGCACCTGTGGCATGTAGCCAAGGTGATGATAATTTGAAGGAGTCAGATCATCCCCAAGAGGGTTTTGATACGGGAATAAAGCCAAATTCTCCTTTGTCTCATTGTTCTGCACCATGGGATTCCTCTTGTAGTTTTGGATCACAACCTGTAGAGGGTGAAGATTCCTCAGGCTCCAAGAGGATCTCAAAGGCTTCCTAAGCAGATATAACTAATTAAGTGTAAGAAATTAACTTCATCTTTGCAGCTTATTGTTTTTCAAGTCAAAGACTAGAAGTACACTTGTGTCCATACATAAACAGCTGAAACTTCTCATATTTTGGACTGAATTTTTAGTCATTTGAACACAAAATCTCTAAGTTTTGATATGTTGATATTATGGATATTATCAAAGCTATAGCTAAGATCAGAGAGATCAAAGATGTAGTGCACCACGATGTATGTGGAAGTCATGGGACGGATAGGAAACCCAAATCTGAGAAGTTGCTAGAGGAAGGTGAGTTTGAAAAGTTCTGTATAAATGGTGGTTCTTTCAAATGTATTGGTAGATTCTTTACACAGTGAGTAAATTGCAAGACACTGGAATCTATTTCAACTTAATTTTCAAGTAATAAAAATGCCTGAATTTCCTAGAGCAAATTGTTATTTGGGGGGTGGGGGACTTTTAAAAATGCTTTATAATAAATATCAATGTATGGCTTTCAAGACAGGAAGAACACTAAGAGCCAAAGTATATGGTTTGAATATGCTTGCTGTGAAAGATATGTGAAAGATAGAAATACTATCTTCTGTCTAAGTTTGACTTTTTTGAAATTCAAAGCTTCAATACACATACAGCTTTGGGGTGATTTCTATACATATGTCCAAAGCACTGCTGCAGACATTTCAGCTATTAAGACAGGTAACTACTGGAACAAGAGCCCTCTGAGCATCTGCCAGGCTCCCTTTCCCTGTGCATACAGAGTCCTTTGGAACTAGACTTTTAATTGCATTAGGACCAGCTTTGTCTTTTGAATTGTCTATCATATTATTGCAAGATATTTTTAATTTTTGCTAACAGACATTTGTCTTTGTCTTACTAGGCTAAGCTTTAATGAAGAAACGTCAACGTTGCTAACAACTGCACAGAGGGACTGAAGACCTTTGCAACCAATGATGTGGTTGTCATGGAAACTGTTTCTGTTTCTGTCACTCACTGGCTGTCTTTCAGGTAAATCAAAACAAAAACAGGAAAACTCTGCTTATTGTTTCAAGGCTATGAACTGCAAACATAAATAGGAAGATGTAAAAGCATGCCAGAGAAGATCAACATCATTATTAAAATTATTTGCCTAAGTGGTGAAATTTTAAAAAGTTATATTAAGAGATATTTAAGTGTTGTCCATCTGCCTTTAATTTGTATGTAAATCTGAGTAATGTTTAAAAGAGAGGACAGCTACATATCTTGTTTGAAATTACAATGACAACCTTATTATTAAAAAAAAGAGAAAAAATGAAAATTATTAATCAGCATAGTGCTTACCTAAAGACTAAACACTGTAGAATATTTCACTTTGGCATCGTGTTCTGATATTGGAAACTAGTTATTAGGTTGTTTTGTTTTTTCTTTTCTTTTTTTTTTTCTGCATATGTTTTATTGATCATTATGATTTTTTCTCTGTGTAGTAAGTGTATTTTGCAGGTTTTTCTCTTGGCATTACCTTAGCTGTCTTTACCTTTGGAATTAATAAAATGAGTTAATCAATAATCAGCCTAAAGACTACTCACATGAGAATTTTTGTAATTTGATAGCATATTGTCTCTAATTGATCTTTTTTGGCTTCCCATTTTCTTTATGCTGCCTCTTATGCCGCCTCTTAACAGTTACTAAGCTATTCTTTTCTCAAGTTCTTCCCAAACTTATTGGTTTTGTGTGACTGCAAGATGAAAATTAGTACAAGTCAATGAAATAAAGTATTTTAATTTGTTATACTACTATGACATTGGGCATGGGAATTTAATAAAGGAAAATGCCTATGAATATCGTGTACATGCTTTGGATGCATACATGAAACAGTCTAATCTAATTTGTTTTTTCTCATGTAGCTTCATTATCATACATTACCTAAGTCCATTATTTTTGGACAGAGAATATAATTCTCTTTTGTCTTGTATTTTCAGGTACATTATCAATCTTGGTAACATAAGTATTTTGGTGATTCAAGTAGTAGTGTCTTACAACCACCAAGATTGATAATGTACCTGAAAATACAAGACAAAAGAGAATTATATGGCATTTAGTGACTAATTCTAATATAGCCATAAAATATGTAACTACTTTAGGATTTGAACTGAAAATCAGTATTTACAGAAGTATTTTATTTAAATAATGGAATTCCATGGAAACTCTTTACCAGCACCATGTCTAAAATCGACTATTCTTCTCATCTGTTAATGTACTACTTATATCTGATGGTTTCCAAAGCATTCCTCTTTTTGCTTTCATTTTGATCTGGGATTCTTTAGGATTCTTAAAGGTTTATTCCGTATTACTGGAGCAGATTTAGACTCCTATAAGAAATAATTTTTAACCGCAGTGCTTGTTTTCACATGCTGTTGAGTATAATGTGATAACCCATATATTTTTTCCATACACAAAGATAATTTTGTACTGATTTCATTAATAGTAATCACTCATTAGAAAATTTAATGCTGTAAGAGCTGAAAGTAAACAAAGATAAGAAAATTAGGTTCAAAGTTATTTTAATTAGATTGTCAGTGTAACTGGTAATTTACTCCATACCTTTGACACTTGATTGCATCATTTTGCATTTGAAGCTGCCTTTATATTACAGCCCTCACTAGCACATGTTTACAACTGCAAATAATTCCTACAGCTGATGCAATTCAAGGTAGCCTAATAAGTTAGATGCCTGAGTGCGCTGTTCTTAATGATAGAGCAATAGATATTCATGCTGCTTCAGCCAGATAAAGTTCATTCAATTCCTGTTGTTTTGGGCTGCATTAAAATTCAGTACTTATCCATTAAATCATCAGATCATGGGATCACTCTTAGCAGCAGTCAGTGTTTGGAAGAGAGAACCACATTATTTTATTGATTTTGCAGCAGTGAGGGAAATCATCCAAGAAGATAATAGATGACCTCTCTAGTTTGTGTCGACTCTGTTTTTATATTATTTTTATCTTAAAGCTGACCCTGTTATTTTGGGTTTTGCTTATGCATGAATGTGTGCAAGTGTGCTTAAGCTATGTGGAAAATAATTTTTGGGTGGAGAAAAGTATATTATTTTTTGAATACAAGACTGAGGTCTGGATTATGTCTGTTAGATTTAATGTTTTAGTGTAAGAAAAAAGTAGTCTGGGGCTATACTTTACAGTTATACACTTATATTCTCAGAAAATTTACATTTATGAAACTATGGTAATTAACAGATGCAAAGAAGAGCTCAAGATTGACAATATGTTGCTTCTTTTCCTATGGCTTGTTATTACCCTTCAAGCCAAATCAGAGTTGAAGAAGAATTAAGCTGTCATTTTAGACTTAGAGTCTGCCTCATTTCTGAACTGACAGTTGGAAAAAATACTTATTTTTGGGTTGGTTTTTTTTTTTTCCATTTTTTCTGTGAGGCTTTCCTGTAGGGAAAGACCTCAAGCTGTAAGGGAACAGGTTACCAAGAACAAAAAATTATCTGAAATTCAGAGGAGCCATTCATATCTGATTTGTTTACCTGAAGTGACTTCAGAGGTAGCCAGCTTAAATTTAAATCAAGTTTATCAGAATTTAGTCTGTTGGTAATTTTTAACTTTCATGAGAGTTTACCTATATAAATACATTCAGGGCATTTTAACAAGTGTAATTGTGATTTTTTCAGTGGAAATCCACAGAATGATACAGGGTATGGCATCAGCAGTTTTGCCTTCTGGATAATCTGGTCACCTGTGTGTTCCTCATGAGTAATCATAACCTTATGATTTGGACCACACTGTCCTATTTACAATGGCACTTGGGGCATGTTCCTGGGATTTTACTGTCCTCGTTCCCCATGATCACTTTGTAGTCTGCTTTTATGTGTATAGCAAAGGCTGTTTATTTTTGGTTCACACTAGTAACAGCTAAGCAGAGAACCTTTTCTTTGTCTGGAGTTGCTAAGGTTTTCTTGAACTGATTTCTCAGAGAAGCTGGAATTGAATATCGCTGAAAGATGTTGTTTTAAAAGAGCACTCCCTAACCTTGAAATGAGACAAACCAGTATGTCTCTTTGTGTTTCAGGAAGAGGAGAAATATTTTTTAAACAGAACAAAATTACATCAGATTATCGACTCATGGTTAATAGAAAAAGTAAGACTGTGACTTTTATTTGCAGATGTAAGACACTTTACAAAAGCCAGCGTGAGAATAAGGCTCCTGTCATTCTTTTTAATAACTATTGCTTCCTGTGACAAGATGTTTCAAAGTTTAAATATATGCTAAAGATTACATAATAGAGTGAATGGCATTTATAGAATTCTGATTCTGTTTTAATCTAATTTATATCCCTTATGGCTTTTTGTTCCCCTGCTCATTTATCTACTTATTCTATGTTATTACCTGCTGCACGTTAATTGGGTCAAAGTGAGACTCATTTTCTCTGTAAGACTTTATAATTCATGACATCAATAAAATTATGGGTATAATGAAAGTAGCAAGGCTTCACAAGATAGAGGGAGTACCTCTGAGACCCAGTGGTCACTGTTCATAGTGCCAAGTGGATAAACTCTTGTCCTTAAACCTAATCTTTATGTACTGTTCATTTCTTTTTCACATAAAACATTCTCACTGCCAAGTAAAGGCTCCCTAAATAGTGAATTTTTCTCTGTATCCCTCAGTGTGGTGCTCAAAGTTAAAACCAGCATGACTTTTTATGAACAGTTGCTTGCTAGAATATGATATGAATGGACACTTACAAAAAATGCTCTGAAGTAGCAGAGCATATATGGAACAAACGCAAGTGTCCTGTCTAGTTTCAACCTACAACTGGCAGTGATCTGAGGTGCTTCTTGTCTTTTTATTATGCCCATCCCACTCCATCTGGCTACTTGGAGGCTTTTAGGAATTGTCTCTATCATCTCTGCTTATCAGCTTCCAAAATGCATCTCAGGCCTGCTCAATATGTGACTTTCAGAATTCCAGCACCACTGCCAGGATTAAAATTCATAGCCTAAGGTTCATAAACTCATCAACCAAACCATATAAAATATGCGTACCACTCTGAGTGCCAGGACTATTTCTCGTTTTTATTCCTCCTCCTTTTAGACAACATCCTTCCCATATCAGAGAGGACAGTATGTGAAAGTTTGCTTCTCTGCCAAATGAATGATGAACACATGAATGACCAGTGTTTATCTTTGATAAGCTTATACAATTAACCACCTCCTCTCCTGCCCCCCAGGTCCTGCACTGATGACAGTATAGCAAATACCATGTAACTTTGACAACTTTGATAGCTGAGCATAAAAGCTGGAGACAGAGCTCTAGGTAAGGACTAGGGCTTGGGGACTTTCACTTTCTCAGTCTTCAGAGTAAAATGGAAAAGGCAGAACACACTTAACCCTTCTACTGCCCATCCTGAAACATTGCATTTGCAGACAGTGCAACACAAGAGAAGAACAATTTGTCCCAGAGCTGAAATCCAAGTTAGGCTGCTACACACATTCTCATTCCTGGATTCAGTGCTTAAATGAATTGGGTAGGAAAGCACTTATCTGCTGAATGTTGCACTTTGTATAATTCTTAATTTAAAAGAAGAATGGAAACTTAAAAATTATTTACTACTGCGAGAATCCTGAAGCGTGGGTAATGTTTAGCAATCAGGAATGTTAAAAACTGGAATAGCTGTGGTCATGAAAAGAGGCATTTATTGAGTATGCACATAAGGAAGTATTTTTATTAGGAACCCTTGTGCATGTTTGCAGGTATGTAAGTTTTTTCTATGTTTAAGAATTTCTGGAATAAATTATTTAGGTTTTTATACCTAGTTAGGGCTATGTAATGATGTGCTCATATGCTGATATATTGTTGCTTCAACTTGCAGGATACCTAATGTTACGCAACCACCAGATGCCTTTCTTTTATCATGAAAGTAATTGATGTGCTAGGCCTTTTCAGGGGTAAGACCATAGTAAATGTGAGCAAAAATCAGAATCAGAACAAAAACATTGTCATGTACACAAGAATTAAACTAATGATTGATATTTCATGACATAACAGTAGTAACACATCCAGTAATATTACTGGCATACTAGAACATATTTTAATTATTATACTTTCTCAATTTAATACACTTAGGTTTGTTCATTAAAGGGTTCCTACCTCCACACGCTCTTATAAATCATACAAGCAACTGTCTAGCCAACTGGTACTTAGATTAGGTTCAGTTGGGATTGAGATAACAAACTTTCTTCAGAAAATAATTGTGATACCCACTGAAAAATAGATTCTAGTCATTCTGTTGTCACCATCAATCTGGAGAACCCTTAATCTACACATCTATCCTCATTTTTGTGTTTCCTCTTAGTGGTTGGATAAATCTTAATATGACAAACTGTTTAGAGTCAGCCTATTGCAATCTGATGCTTTTAAAATATTTTCTATTGCATTAAGTATGATACTAAATCACATGGTTCTTACTGATAGAATTACACAAAAATATAAAGAAGCAGTGTTTTTGTGTTAAGGTAATGATTTTACCTTGCTATCTGGCAGTTTACACAGACATATATATTTATTTCAAGTTTACACAATGGGATAGTAGTTCTACTACTTCTTTTCATATTTTTGTATGATACTGGAGACGACTTGCTGTTGGGATTCAGTCCTGACATTGTACTCCTGGAATCTCATCTGGACCTGGAATCAAAATGTTAATCAGTATTTCCAGTTTATAAGGGTTTAGATTAAAGTGTTTGTTCATCCCTCTCCATCTTTGTGTTTAAAATATGAAAGACTAAATCTCTTTTAACTTCAAAATGCCATAATTTGAAGCTAAGGATGCTCAATGTCTATAGCACTGTTATAACCTAGCATTTATACCAGAGTAGAATAAGAATGAGCAATTCTGTTCTGCTGGATATTTTGCCTGATTTTTTATTATTTTTTTTTCTTAGAGATTTCAGACTATCTGTTTACTTTTATGGGCTAATAGAAAGAGAATGGACTAGTAGGAAAATAATTGTAATAAAGCTCCAAAAGCATCCTGCCAGCAGGGAGAAGTCTGCTGTTAAGAAGCTGACACTAAGAGCTGGACAAAACAGCAACCATGCAGGCCCAGATTCATCTCATTTAATTTGAATGTTTAAACTGAAATGTCTGTTAGAGAATAATTGCACTCCTTCCCTAAATAGTTAATGGACAGAGACAGCCAATTGTAAAAGGTAGCTAATCCCATCTGAATCTGAATTACTTCCTGGAATTCTGAACTAAAACTAATTTCTAGCATTAAGAATGTGAAGTTAGACCTCTCTCAAGTTTTCATGTGATTAAAGAACATAGAGAGAAAGCATACTTCTGGACATATATTAAATGCTCATAACAATGGCAGATATGAAAAAAAAAAGTCTTTTGTCCTAAGGTAGTGTATACACTATACCTACAAAACTATCCCAAAATAGCAGTGAACACTTTGAGGAAAAATCAACAGTTTTGAGTGTTGGGCCAGTGAGAAGTGCCCAAACTATGGGTAGACTATGATTGCTGCTTCATCAGGTTGTCTCTTTATATGGCTTAGCATAGTCAGGCACATGTTAGGGAAAATGCTTCTGCCATGAGGTGCCAGGAAAAGATCCCTGATCCTCAAGCAGCTTCTGACTTTGGGTGTCTTTAGCAATAATGGCAGGTGGTGAATTGCATTATTTGCTCCTGAGAATATTCAGGAACTTTATCCTTACACCCAGCACCTCCATTTAGGTGCCATAAACGGCAAGGCAATACATCTCTATTCTGTCACTAAAAGAGCCTTACACAGTTAATATTTAATAGAGCTCTTTGGTTACTAGGACAGTCAATCTGTTCTACCTGATAAATGTTGCTTTTCTTTATCCCAAAGTAATGTTAAAATTTGTAGCCACTGTAAACAAGGTCATACAGTCTGTGTAGATACTAACTTAGTGTAATCACTAGAGCAAACCGCCAAACATGCCTCTCAGCTACCATGGAAAATATTTACCTTCAGCCAAAAGTTCAGCTGAGCAGGACCGTGGAGGACTGTCTTTCAGCTCTATGCAGCACAGTGAAAGATGGCATCTGCCAACTAAAGGCAGCACTCGGGGTCCGCTGGTTTAACTCATAAAGCCTGTTTCCTACTGCCAGCCAGTAAAAAAAAAATAACACTGGGTCTCAACAAGCAACTGAGTCTGTTTTCCCTTTCTTGTAGCGCCAAACATGTACAAGGAATAGTTTGCTCATAATGCAGAATAATTTCCAGTTTCAGTGCAGCACTAACAGTATAACAAATACATAATAAAATAAGTCATTAACTTCATTTCAAAAAGTCATTAGGGGCTAGAACAATGTTTCTTAAACATTGGCCTGGCCTTTTCTAATAGGGAGGGAATAAAAAGGCAGCGAAATCTTTGAAACGATGACAAATTCAGCTTTGAAATTAGATACAGTTTGCTAGTAATGAGGTTAAAACAATATTGGAACAGCTCTACTGGGAGAGCTGGCAAATATGACAATGCTTCAAGTCAGAAAGCAAAATTAAATATCTTCAAAAATTAAATGTTTTATCAAGTTTCTAATAGAAATTCTATGGAGGATGTGAGTGAATGTGTGTGTGTGTGTGTGTGCATGTGCCTGTGTTAGAATAGCCTAATACTGGCTTGCCTTCTAAATAATTTTGGAAGAACTTTACAGTGAGGGTGACAGAGCACTGGAACAGGCTGCCGAGAGAGGTCATGGAGTCCCCTTCTCCGGAGATTTTCAAGACCTGCCTTGATGCAGTCCTGAGTAATGTGCTCTAGGCAATCCTGCTTTAACGGGGGGTTGGACTAGATGATCTCTAGAGGTCCCTTCCAACTCTGTCGAATCCATGAATATGTAATCCTTATGTTCTTCTCCCCCCGCCAACCCCAGCTTTTTTCCCGTGTGCGTTCATTGAGAGTATAGCAAGCTCTCTATCGCTCTCTTCCACTGGAGTGGTCAGAAGTATCTCAATGTGATATCAATTTATCAGGCTAGATGTGTTCGTGCGTCTTTGTGACTTTACTGTCATACAACCAGATGAGCAAGATAGAAGAGTAACCAGATTATTGGTTCACGTCCAGCTCCTATTTCAAGCAATAGCACCTACTACTTTTAACCCTAAGAAATGCCAAGCTCAAACCTCCTCATAAAATCTAGTTTACAGCTTTCCTCCTTCTTACAGAAATATAATATAGCCTTATGAAAAGCCTTCTTTCTTCTAATTGCTGATAATTTGCCTTAAATGGCTGAGAATATACTACGCTGTATGGCAAGATCTTGGGAAAAAAAACCAAACCAAACCAAATAAAAAATTATTGTAAAGGGTTTTTATGTATTTGTTTCTCACTGCCCAATTCTACCAACATTAAGTAGTAAGCATATTATTGGAAATGTTTCCTATGTCATTGAGACGTCTAGACTTAACTTTTCTTTGATTAAACTTTCCAGCCAGTACTCTTCAGGTGGTATAGTGAAAAATGTGTATGAGGATCTCTTCAATTTTTACTTAATATGGTCCAATATATTTGGCAACAAGAAGAGATTGAACTGGCAAACCACAGACCACACATTTGGATGAAATTAAACTCCCCTGCTCATTCAAATGCAAAAGATTGTTACAGCAAATAACATCACAAAAACTATATAGGGGAAATCAAATTTCTACCATTGACTGAATAAATTTAGATAATAAGGGATGGAAGTATTTGTTTAAGTTTTTGGGGAAAAAAAAATCAGAATGTGTATAAAACACCTTCAGAAATGATCCAGGGAGTTAAACTCATTGCTGTGCTGGAATGAAGAGTCATGTACTTATTAAGGTTATAAACTTTGTGCAATGATACGAATTTTCTCCCACAGCTTAAGTCCGTAACTTCTCTATATATGATAATTACCTGTGTTGGAGGTAGTGATGAAATAGCCTGCCTCCTTGCAAATATTCTCCTCTGCTCCCTAGGTGGTAACTATCTTTTTCTTTCAGTCTTGCCCATCTGAGTAGTGGCAATAGGTTAAACTGTGAGCAATCTTACGCAATATGAAGTTAATGTTAGTTGCCTTTATCATACATGAAGAAATCTTCACATGCTAAAAAAGCTAGTGTGGTTTTCTTTCTCTGTCTGTTTGTTTATCAGTCGATTGTGTGAAAGGTCTTATGCCTTTTGCAAATACAGTTCCTTTTTGGAGCTACCCCAAAAAAGTGGGCATGAACCCCTGTGTTGACAACGTGGTTTATATTTGCAAAAATTAATAAGTTATGTAAGAAGAAAATCTCCCAGTTTCTCAATATTGGATGCAAGCTGGCTGATGTGGAGAGGTCACGCAGCTTATCAAATAATGAATAAATACACTTCATATATATGTGAGGACATGAACATAAGTAGCTGTGAGTGAACCTCTTGCTCTTCCAAACTTAAAAATGCAGTTGTCAGCTGTATAGCTGCCTTTGTTTAAATTGCTGCTGGCAGTTTGGTGAGAGCAATTTCTTAACTGTAGTGTAACTAAATCTCTACCTTAAACTGAATGAAAATAAAGTGTGAAAAATAAATATCTCATCCGTCAAAGAGTATGAAATGTGTATGTATTGTTCAGTGCTAAGACTGTGGGAGGTAGAGTTTATTGAGCTCTGCTGAGCACCGTGACTGGTAACTGCTCTGCTCAGTGGACTGCTTTGACAAGTAGGTTTTTCCCTATTAAGTGCAGTAGTGTGAAAATGCTGATAATACTCAAGAACATATCCTGGGATTTTGGCTTTTATTCAGCATTGCTTGCTGTGATATGTACTGAGGCCACTTTCTGTAGTGATTTTAGTTTACTTCATTAGATTTATTGACCTTAATGTTGGTTATTCAAGTAGAAAGGCTTTATCTAATAATTTGTTAAGTACTTCACCAGAGTTGGTTTCAGTCAGGCTTTCTGTGCAGTTGTGTGTGCTGGGGGAGCGAGGGCATTGTGTAGTTTTTAAATTTTTTTAACTTAGCACCACTACAACCGATACAGCTCATGAGCTCAGTGGCTAAATAGTTCGTGTACTGATGATGGCTACTGCGGTGTGAACCCTGTGGTGAGTGCACCATGGTCTGTGCTCCTAGTGTTTGCCCTTAATATGGTGTGCAACTGTGAAAAGGAGTGTTTTAGTCGGGGCACTATAGGTAGTGTCAATTTAGCTCAGTACAAAGCTGTAGGTGGTTTTCTATGGCTCACCACACAGCCATTAACAGTATCATCTTTGCTCAGCACAGAATTGCAAGTGGTAGTATTTAAACTCCCTATAACACCGTGAATGATAATGTTCTCATCTTGTCCGGGAAGAAATGTGAAGACAGGCATTCTGAATAAGCCTGTGATTTAAGCGAGTCAGGTAAGGAAAGAATATAGTCTCATCATTTGCAAGAGGATGCAGCATCATTGAAATTTAGCATTGATTTTTAAAGTGATTAAAAAAGGACAATGGATCACAGAGTCAGCAGATTTCAAAAGAAAAAGATGAGTATATTCATAAATATCTCCTGACATGAGCACCAGTGTAACTTAGCAGATCTGAATCCCTCTCTGGAGATGCTGCTTTTCTCTAAGCCCTGTGGAAACTACTCTTAAATAAGGTGCTTGACGTAGATGACTAAAGCAAGTGGTGTGAATATTCTTCTCTAACTCTCCAGCTATTGTTCAGTTGCAGTTGAAGCACTAACCTGCTCAAAAAGTTAAAAGTGGAAAACCTCTCACAAAGGATTTTAGAACACAAAATATTCAATAAAAAGTAGAATGAAAACATGCCAAAATAGCAGAGTACAGAAATTAATACCTTTTGCCTCATAACTATTTTGTGCTAAGATATTATAAAACAAGGCTTGTGACAATCCGTTCTAAATCTGCTTACATCCCAGATGGGCAGAAGGGAAGAGGTGAAATGATTTCATCTGTATGTACGTAAACCCGCCCCAATGGTGTGTGCCTGTACTCTGGATTGGTGACCTTACTCACCTGGGACTACAGGAAACATCACTTTTCGGCAAAGATTACATTTGTTCCTTTAGTTTGTTTTCTGTAATACAGTAGCATAATCACATTTTCTCTAATGTAATTACTGTTCAAAGTAGCATATTTTGCTGTTTGTAGTATATTTCCTCTTCACTGATCATTGATGATCATTTTGGATAGGATTTGTGTTTTCCATTCACTGGACAGTACTTAACACATTTTAATCACTAATCTGCTGTGTTGTATTTATTACTTTTATACACTTAACACTTATACTAAAGGTTAAATAAATTATAGTTAAGTCCATGAGCATAAGAATTAAGCTAAACCGAAGACAGTAAATACCATCATTTTAAGGATGATTCCTCAAATTCCCTCACTTCAGGGAAAGCTTGGAAAACTTAAAAAAAATTCTATAAAACTGGTATTAAAAATGAAATGGGATATAGGGAATAAAAATTTTACCTTTACCTCACAATTTTTCCTTTTGTCTCTGTAGTAGAGTTGTATAGCAATTATAAATCAATATTTTTTATTATTTTACATAATCCGGAAGACACTTTTTAATTAACAGCGCTATCATTCAATAAAATATTGGAGTACTGCAGAATTTTAGAAAATATTGATTTTATTCTAATTTGTGACTTGTAGAAACACCACACAAACCATTGTGGATGGAGTATAATGACATCTCTATTTTAACATATCAAGAATTTAAAAACTTGACCAGTGAACTCAGTTGTAAATTGATAATCCAGTAAAGCTTCACCAAAGAGAATGCACAGATCATCTGACTCATTCATGAAAAATGGATTTTATGGCATCCTAGAGAACTATAGAAAAAAAACCCTTGATGTGCAGAAATACCAAATGTTAACCACATACTTTACTTATCCATTAACTATTATTTCTTTCATGTGAAATAAATGACCTAGAATCAACTGTCTTTGCCATTAACGGTGCCAATAAATTTTTTGATGATTAGTTCCTTTTGCTCTTTTTATTTCAAAACTTCACTTGTAGAAGTTTTTTATCTTTGTGGGAAGATTTCAGATACTGATAATCTGAGAGAGAAATTAATTTCTGTTATGTGTGAGCTCAGATATTTAGATATACAAGACCATTTTTCTAAATGTTATAATATTCCTTCTTGGACATTCTAAATACATATATGAATTAATTCTTCGATTGAGTTACAATAATTTATTAGAGAGTGCAAGATACAGTCTGTGAATATGTACACTTTATCAACAAGTCTTGATGGACTTAAATAATGAACAAATTAGGGAACTCAAATAGGAATGCCCACAGTGAAATGAATAAGAAACTATGCCAGAATTTTTTCTTGAGTTACTTTCATCATTGATCTGGGCATTGGGTGAAATCTAGCATCTGATTTAGTTTCTCTAACATCTGGTATAGTTTATCTACATCTAGTTTAGCTTGTCTAACAGGAAAGATTGTAAGACAAACTCAAAAATCTAAAAGCTGACCAGTTTGTAACCCTAGAATTCTATTGCATTCTTGAATTTTGAGATTATATCACCATTAAAAATTTAATAAATGTTCAATTGAATCTTTAAGGAAGTTGAAAGAAATTACAAATACTTGATTTGGCAAGTTATCCTACGAGTGCTCCATTGTAGTTCAGACTTTCCTGTTAGAGTAGATTTAGGACTATAAAAAAGGTACTTCTTTGAACAAATGGGAAAAAAAAAAAGACGTTTCCTCTAAAGCTCTCTCTCAGTCTTCTGTCTGCTGTTCATCATAGTCTTAAATAATTGCTCTAACTTATACTGTAGTCTGTGGTCATTAAGGTTATAAATTTGTATGTCTCCCAACTTGCACAGAAGGTTACCGTGTCCTGTATTGCAATCTGATGGTATAGTGGACACGCTACACTACCTTTTCTTATCAGCATTTTCAAGGTTTGTGGAGTTTTGCTATACCTGTCACAACTACAGTTCTCCAGGCAGTGAAAGAAATCCACAGAGTTCAACATGGGATATAGTAATTGGAAGTAATAATAGCATTTTTGTTGTAACATGTATTGGTCCTCTCAGCTATTACAACTGCTTGGATTTTTAAAATACCTTCTATAACAATAAGGGAGGATAAATTACTTTAAAATAATAATTAAACATAAAATCTAAGAAAAATTAAGTAGGCACTATAAAGCAAAAATTTAGCCTTCTACTTGTATGTGATATATGAAAAAAATGTTCATTCAGTTCAATAGCCTTTCCAAGTAACCCACAAGATCTTTTGTACTTTTAGATTTCTTCTGGTCAGTTGTTGCTACTAAGGTTTTAAAATACCTGTGATAAGAATTTTTATGACAAGCGAAGTACTTGAACAATGATTAAATGAAATATTTTCTGACATAAGAAAGTTATGATTAAAAATATTTCTAATTCTTAGCTATACTTTAAAAAGGAAATTATTAAGTTCCAATAATATAGTTTCCACTTTGATAAAGTATATTTTCTCATAAATTATAAAGTTCTGTAATTAACTTTTCTTAATTATCCTCATTTTTACATTATTCATGTCAGTGAAAAAGTTAAATTTTAAATACCAATTAATTTTCCAAGTAGAAAGAAAGAAAGAATATGCCTTTCTACAAAGGCTTCCCATTTTCAACCTGAGTCTTCCTGGAACATTTTTATTATGTCTGTTCTTGTGAACTGTTAAACAAATTTCTCCTTTTCTTCTTTTTCTTACACACATCCATCAGTTTTCCTTCTACAACAGCTGGTTAGAGGAAGCCCCATATTATTTCAGTCAGCAATGTAGGCAGTGCTGCAGAACATTCTAAAAAGCTCTTAATTCCTACAATATTTGGAGGTATCGAATAGAGATATTATTCATCTGTGTAAAATATATGAAGATGTAAGTAATTTATCAGACTGACTCAAGGGAGATAAGTCTTACTAAAGACAGAATTAATCACAGTGTTTGTGGTATTTTCTTGATGTTTAAGAAATGAGAAATTGTAAAATAAAAAAGCTAGTTCTAGTCCCAGCATGCTATTAATGAAGGTTTTGTGGCATGAAATAAAAGTAAAGGATTAAAAATAGATCTATGTCCTGTTACTAAATCCACAAAGAATTTTAATGTATATGCAGAGAAATTAATCAAAACTGCTTTCCAGGGCTCTGATCACAATATTCTCATAATTCATTTTGAAGTAAATTTGTCTAACATTTGCTTAATGTATCTAAGAGTAACCAAACACAAAAAAATTAGTGCCAAAAGTAGCAACTGATGAATTAATTTTTGGTTGGGAGCCTTGAAACTCGTCTTTGCTCTGGTTGTGAAAGCATATCTGCATTGTGTTACATTGTCTGCCCAGGCTACTACAACGCTGTGGAAAGATTGTTGTGCCTTTAAGAGTCTGTGTTCTGGGAACTGGTTGGAAAAGTTCTTGCAGTTGAACTCAGAGGAAATGTTTTATTCCTTGTGGAAATGTTTTTGTTAGTGTGGAATTTGTTTTGTTCTTGTGTCTGGTGAGACATGACTAGAGCTGGCAGTGATACCAGTAGCAGTTTTCCTGCATCCCAAATTTAAGTTGCAAATGGCTAAGTATCTAGCTTTGTTTTAAGCTTTTATTATGAATTCCAGGAATCACACACTTAGAGATGAATAATACGCAAGGCCATACACTAGCTAAGATAAACAGACCCTATGTTCTTGATGTAATAATATAGCAAGATTGTAAGTCAAATTTTAGATTAACAACATATAATTATTCCAGCAGGCAAAGATTTCTGTTAATTAGTTCACAATTAGTCCCTCTTATTTCTAATCTCAGAGTATTAGATATTGATGGAATTAATAGATTAGCAGCTTCATCTTAATGGTGTCAAACAGGCCAAAATGCAAATAGGGATTGCTTTTAATGGGATTTATTGATTTATGTACATATGCTATTTAATCAGTTTTTTGCTTGACCTACACAATTGCTTTATATTTTAGTTCATAAGAAAATGCTGGCACCCCTTTGTCATATTAGGGAATAATTTATTATTTATAAAATCTTTTTCCATCATACTGCTTTTAAGATTTTCCAGTAGAGCTGTGTTTGCATGTCACTCACATGCTACACCCCATTGTCCCAGCAGCAAGTTTATATTGCCTTCATTCTTGCTTCAAACTGAAGTTTGAAAAAAATTTCAGGGACTAAATTGAATTATTATGTACTGAGTCAGAAAATGAGACATTGTGCTACTTAACAGGTGTTGGTATAACCTATTTCAAGATATCTCTGTGAGCTTCTTAAGAAACATTCAAACATCACAGACCAATAAATGTAAGAGTAAATAGTCAGAAATGGTTTTACCTGGACTTTTAAAACAAGCAAGAGAATTTTGACCTATAGTTCCTGCAACTGCAAAAAGTGTTAGTCAAATCAACTGTTTTAGTCTCTGTATTCCCTCCACCAGGCCCAAGGAATTGCATTCCTGTAATTCACAAACAGGGCCAGACAGTGATATTTTCCTCTTAGATGATGTAGAAGCAAGAGCGTCTTTGCACCGTCATGTACTACCAACTATTCTTTGGTCTTCATTTTGCAGGACTATGAATTTCAGGTACCCCTCTTGCCCTTTCAAAAGAAATAAAAGAAAAAAAAAAGAAAAAAAAAGAAGCAAACCAATTGTTAAATAGATACTGATCCTACAACAGAGTCTGTATCAGACCTTGGTTGAGCTGAGAGGCTCGCTCTCTTTCTCTTGGTGATAGAGTGAGTTGAGTCTCATAAGTCAGGCGTGTCAGTTACACAATGTTCTTTTTTTTGCAAGATTAAATCAAATCCATCTATCTTATACAAATGCATTAGTGCAGATTTCGGTAAGATCATTCATCCTCATGATAGATCTGTACCCAATCACTTCTCAAATCTAATTTCTGTTGCCTTTTCCTGAGCTTTTTAAAACTCTGGCTATTTTACTGTGCTTTTTTTTTCCCCCACTGGTGAGTCAGATTCTGCAAGTAAACCTGACAGCAGTATGTTCACAACAGCAGGAGGGTTTGGTTTTTTCTGTTGATTTTGTTGGATCATACATTCCAAATAGTTTAAAACAAAATTTACAACACCCTGCTGTCTTAAGACTAAACTAGCTTGCAATGAATTTACTTTAACGAAATTAAAGCCATAGAGTATGACTGAAGAATAAGTCCTTTGGTACTTGCCTGAATTCATAACAGATACAAATGTAAAAATCCAAACAGTGAAAATGCAATGTGCAAATGTAGATTTTTCAAAACACTAAGGAAAGATTTACGATAGCATATTCTCAGTTAATCATCCATCTACAAAATTCTAATTATCTCATCTGTGAAAATATAGAAATTTAATTCTAGAAGTTGTTTTGCAGATACCTTGTAAAACTGTACCTCTTCTGTGTTTAACTGTAGACTACCAAACAAAATCAATCTATCTTTCAAACAGACGCCCTATTCAGAAATGATTCTGAGGTCTATAGCATTTGTTTCCATTTCCATTGTGCCCAGGTGGCCAAGACGGCCAACAGCATCCTGGGCTGTATCAGGAACAGCATGGTGAGGAGGACTCAGGAGGTGATCATCCCCCTGTACTTGGCACTGGTGAGACCCCACCTCGAGTACTGTGTCCAGTTTTGGGCCCCTTACCACAACAAAGACATTGAGGTGCTGGAGCGGGTCCAGAGAAGGGCAATGAAGCTGGTGAGGGGTCTGGAGAATGAGTCTTATGAGGAGAGGCTGAGGGAGCTGGGGTTGTTCAGCCTGGAAAAAAGGAGGCTGAGGGGAGACCTTATCATTCTCTACAACTACCTGAAAGGAGGCTGTAGTGAGGTGGGGGTTGGTCTCTTCTCCCAAGATGATCTTAAAGGTTGTTTCCAACCTAGATAATTCTATGTTTCTATGATTCTATGATTTGCTTTCTAATTAAGTTGAAGAATAATTAGTGTTTTGAAATTTCATTTTAAAAGCTTTATTTTATATTAAAAAGGATGTAGATCTGATAAAATATTTGTTTCCTTATAAAACTGTTATACATATATTTGCTTTGAATATTATCCTTCTGTTTAAGAGTTTTGGAAATAAGTGGACATGTTGTTGCTATCTATTCTAGGCATCCAATTCAGGCACACTAAATTAGGACTCTGTCCTCTGTGTATCATCAACAAAGGCAAAAATAACACTCCTGAGAGGAGATTGTTTTAGGATCCAGGCTGAAAGCCTAATTGGTGCCCATTTTGACTAATTGTTTGTTTCCAAGCTGTGTTACTAATCTGCAAGGTAACCATAATTTGATCTCATGTATACGGTCTCTAAGTCTTGTTCTACATAAAATGAGACATTCAGAAATACCAATTCAAAATCAGAAAATTCTTAGGTATAGAATATGAACTTTCTCATGTGATGGAATTGTTAAAATCCTGAGAGAACTTTTCTAAGTTTGACCCACCTATTCCAATAAGAGAGTCTCATGCTTATATTGGCATAACTTTTTGTACCTGCAAGTGCTTAGCACTGCATATTTAGTGCACTGTTACTTCTATTTTATTTCATTGTCAAGGCTTAGATACATAGTGTTCTCCTCAGCTGTCATTCATTTTCCAGACAAAACAATGGCAATATTTCACTTGTTTCATTTGGAATTTCAAAAAAAAAAAAAAAGATAGCAGGACAGAATTAATTCAGTATATCTCTGTCAGTCAGAATTTAGATAATGGTTAACAAAAGTATGATTAGTAATAATATGTTGAATAGACACCTGCTTAAGAATATTTCTCCTTTTCTTCTCTTGATATTTTTTTTTCAGATACTGTAACCACCTTGCTTTATTCAAGAATAATGACAGCATTTACAGTGTTTCAGGAGATAAGGTTGTAACATCACCACAATTTTCTGCGTACCAGATTTGTGTGGGACTGTTTGGGTACATCAGGCATGCCATTCACTGTTCTTTGATAAGTCAGCAAATCACATCAAATACCAGTGTATTATAACTGACACTGCTGCTCTCACTGTTACTTCATACTTACTGAGAATACTTAGGGAAAGCAGAAGTAGGGGATGTTAGTAGATATACAGTTCCCAACTGATGTTTCACTTTCTCAGGTTTATCTCTTCTTGTCATTCAGTTAATTTTTGCCTTCCTTTTCACATCATCTCTGTAAGTGTGAACTTTCAACGTGAGCATCATAACTGTGACGACAGACTAAGCAAAAGCTGTTAAATGGGTTATATCTATAAGAATGGCGTCCTTCAACCAAAAGAAAAAGAAGGCACCTCAGGAAGGTTCTTAACCAAAATTAAGATGCTAAAATTGTCCTGTGGCAATCTGTCTCTCTTTACTCGTGCATAGTGTTTAGTCATGTAAATAAGAAATGTGAATTAGAAAAATAAAGTGATGTGGGCTTATTCCAGGCATTAAGCTATGAGTCCTGTACTTTTAATGCACAAGAGGCTAATAGCAGGTGAGGAAGTGTAGGAATCCAGATTGAGATTATTATTGATGGAATTTTTTTTATATAAATCTAATCTTAGAAGTCTAATTTCTCAAACACAGAATTCCTCAAAAGCAGAAACTGAATTACTTCTTCATCTCAGTTTTTACTAGTAAGACTGGCCCCCTTGAATGTATGGACCCAGAGATAAGAAAGAAAGTCTGAAGCAAGAAAGCTGTAGCCTTAGTGGAATGGGATCAGGTTAGAGACTAGTTAGGCAAACTGCTTAATTTAGGTCAGTAATTGAGAGAGAGTAATTGAGTAACTGGACATATGCTAAGTCCATGGGAACTGATAGGATGCACCCATGATCACTAAAGGAGGTGGCCGATGTCATTGTAAGGCCACTTTTGATTATGTTTGAATAATCATGGTAATTAGGAGAGGTTCTTGGGGTCTGGAGGAAAGCAAATGTCACACCCATCTTTAAAAAGGGCAAGAAGAACCCAGGGAACTACAAGCCAGTCCGTCTCATCTCAATCCCTGACTAGGGGATAGAATAACTAATCCTGGAAACCATTTCCAGACACATGAAGGACACAAAGATGATTAGGAGAAGTCAGCATGGATTCACCAAAGGGAATTTATGCTTGATCAGCCTGATAACCTTCACTGATGAATCTTAGGAACCTTCTAGGCTTGGTAGATGATGGCAAAGCAGCAGATATTGTTTACCTTGACTTCAGCAAGGCAAGAGGCTGTAAGAGCGTCATAGGCAAGCTGTCAATGTATGGGCTACAGGAACAGACAATGAGATGGACTGAAAACTGGCTGAATGTCCAGGTCCAGAGGGTGGTGATAAGCAATGCAAGTTCTAGTAACCAGCAGTGTACCCCAGGGATCAACACTGCAGGCTCCAGTCCTGTTTTACATCTTCACTAATGGTTTGGATGATGGGATAGAGTGTACCCTTAACAAGTTTGCTGTTGACATAAAACCAGGAGGAGTTGCTGAGAGGGTCTTGCTGCCATCTAGAGGGACCTTGACAGGCTGGAGAAATGAACTGACAGGAACCTCAAGAAGTTCAACAAGGAGAAGTGCAAAGTCCTGCACATGGGGAGGAACAACACCATGCACCAATATATGCTAGGGGCTACCCACATGGAAAACAGCTTCTCTGAAAAGGACATGAGGGTCCTGGTGGGCACCAGGCTGAACATAATCCAGAAAGGGGTCACAAAGAATGAAAATGGTGTCCCAGACTGCATTAGGCAAAGTGTTGCCCACACTGATGAGTCCCATGTTCAGTTCTGTACAAGAGACACATGGATAACCTGAAAGGAGTCCAATGAAAGGCCATGAAGTGGAGTATCTCTCCTATAATGAAAGGGTGAGAGAGCTGGGATTGTGTAGCCTGGAGAAGAGAAGGCTCATGGGGATCTTATCAATGTCTGTAAATACCTGAAGGGAGGGCACAAAGAGGACAGAGCCAGGCTCTTTTAGTGGTACCCAGTGACAGGAGAAGAGGCAATGGGTAGAAACTAAAACACAACTGGTTCCCTCTGAACATCAGGAAATGCTTTTTTACTTTGCGGGTGACTGAGCAGTGGTACAGGTTGTCCAGCGAGGCTGTGAAGTTTCCTTCCTTGGAGATATTCAAAATTTGTCCTGGGCAACCAGCTCTAGGTGGCCCTACTGTAGTCCTTGAACCAAATGACCTCTGGAAGTTCCTTCCAACCTCACCTGTTCTGTGAATTCGTTAATCAGTACTAGAGAAGGTTAAGACAGTCTAAGGCTTCAAAAGATCAATGTAGGCACCAAGGAGTTTGCCAAGAAGCAGCAATCATATGCCAAAGTTGTCTTCCTTAACAGAAGGATGCATGCAGTAGCCCCATTTTCCTATGGTTTGATCTTCCTTATGCTTCATGTCTTCTTCTGTGGATATTAATTTCTTTCTCTGAGCCTTTCTCAGCTCTCAGAGAAGTCAGCAGATGTTGGACATTAAGTTTTCTAGTTATAGAGGCATTACTTCTGCAAGGCAAAGTGAGAAAACCTTTTTTCTTTTTGTTAGTTGACGTTTATATATGTGACAGGTGTAGTAACTGTTTTACCATTTCCTTCTCTCTTTCTCACTTCTCTCCTGTATTCTTTTTTTCATACATTTTCTTGCTGCCTCATTACTAGACAAAACATGCTTCCTAATACTGCTGTATTAGCTATTACTTTAGTCTACCCATTTGACTTGTTGGCTTCAAGACTTGTAAAATACCTTGTACTGATAGTAAAGTAGAATCCTAAAAAGCTTAGTAATTCTACAGACTAAGGCTTTGTAGTTATGTATTTTCTAATGTATGCAGGGGTTATTTTTCCCTCTCTTGCTTTGGGGTCCCCAGGTGCTTAGCCTGAGAAAGCAGAAAGGAACCTTGTTTGAATTTAGAAGTACTATTATGTGGAGTGCATTAACAGGTTTTCAGCAGTTTGCTGTTGTGGAACAAAAATTCTTTGGAGATTTGTTGGCACTAAATACAACAGCAGAAATATCACCAGCAGCATGTTCTTTACATT
Source organism: Limnodromus scolopaceus (assembly GCA_028565335.1). Classification (NCBI taxonomy): domain Eukaryota; kingdom Metazoa; phylum Chordata; class Aves; order Charadriiformes; family Scolopacidae; genus Limnodromus; species Limnodromus scolopaceus. The sequence continues at coordinate 196,838,902 of JAOXNO010000001.1, read as the reverse complement.
CCCAGTGGAACTGAGAGGAACCCTGGCTGCTTTCCTTTCTCATTTACATTTATTTTCTACTTGCTCAGCAGAGTTCAGAAAGAAGAAAAAAAATTCAATTTACACAGGTATCTATATTGTTCTTGGACTTTTTCTGAAGAGATGGTAAAAATGCATGTTGATGCTTACGACAAGGGGAACAGGAAGGTTAATAAATTCTGTACCTATAGATTACTTTCTTTTGCATCTTTTATGTATATTTTTCATTAATTATTTTTAGCTAGAATTTCTATGTGTATATGTGGGCATTTGCACACAATTTAGTTTGTTTTTCTTCAAAATCCTGTGGTAAATTTTGTGTGTGTTTTCTAATTTTGGGAAGTTTCAAATAAAAATATTTTGTCTCCACATTTCAAGAACTTCAAATACAGGAAAAAAAAAATTGAGTTGTCTCCCTTGTAATGGACTCATTGTACCTTTGGCAATACAGCTTTTGCAGCACAAATGGTGTCACAAAGTTATCAGGTGTTACATAGATTACGTGGCTGATTTAGTGTCATGCTGTGTTTCACATCCTTTGTAATGACATGATCATCCATCAAAAAGAGATAAAAGTATCAATATCATGACTTTTTATACAGTGTCATAACACCTTGATATAATAATCTCTTGCTGCAGAAGAAATACAGGTAGATTGGCTTCTAATTAATACATTATTACTAGTCATAAGGACACCTTGGATTTTTAATTCAGCCCCTTTCTACTTGATAATTCCTGGTTGTCCTTAAAAAAAAAAAAAGAAAACAAAAGTAGGTTTAAAAGCTTTCTCTGGCAGTGCTTATACAAAAACAATAATATATTCTGGGCTATAGTCAGGTGATGGACTATAATGCCCACAGTAGACTATAAAAGTTCTGCTAAAATGAATGTACTTGATGGTGTAAATAATATTTTCTTGGGAACCTAAATAAATAATAATGTTTGTTTTGAGTTCCACTTCTGCTATCAGTGTTCTTTTCTCTTACAGTATACTAAAAGCTACATAAAACGCTAGCATAGCTGTTATATCAGTGCAGTACTGATTCATAATAAATGTTCAAAAGTTTCCTGTATTTTGACACAATAACAGAAGACCATGTGAAGTTTCTAGAAGACCCTGGTGTTTTCTAGCTCTATTCCCAAAGGAATTTCCCCAGGAAATTTCCCACTGTGCAGCTTTGAGAAGTTTGGCTTCATCTTCTCTGATCAGATAGTTACAGATAGGAATAAGGTTTCCTTTTCAGCTTCTCCAGGATGAGCAGACCCAGCTCTCTGAGCCTCTCCTCATCAGAGAGGTGCTCCAGTGTCTTCATGGCCCTTCTCTGGACTTTCTCCTGTCTGTCCATGTCTCTCTTGTGCTGGGGAACCCAATACATGGCACAGCACTCGAGGTGTGTCCCACCAGTGCTGAGCAAAGGGGGAGGATCACTTCCCTTGACTTGCTGGCAACTGTCTCTCTGTTGCAGCCCAGGAGGTTGTTGATGTTCTTTGCCAGGAGGGCACGTTGCTGACTTGTTGTCAACTTGTCTATCGCTGGGACTTGAAGGTACTTTTCAGCATAGTTGATTTTCAACCAGTTGACCCCAGCCTGTCCTGGTGCCTGGGGTTATTCCATACCAGATGTAAGACTATATGATAGAGGTAACTTAGAAGCCCCAGTGGGTCACATACAGATGTGCAAACCCATACAGATAGATCTCATCTCCCTTGCACAAATATATTCAAATTTGTTTGCAGTCTGTAAGTGATGTTGTTTGTGAGCGCTGTATAATGTTTTAATTAGAAAGCCCTGCAACAGAAGGGAGAGAATTAGAAGGTCAGAGGGATATTCTTGCACTTGCTCATAAGTCTTTTTTCTTTTTTTTCTGAAACTCATATGACATTATTGTCCTAAATTTGTTTGAAAATGTGATTTATGTTTTCAGGACATTTTGGTGGTTTTGGAACTACTTAGGGAAAATGAAGTTCCTGGTTTACTTTCTTAAAGCAGTATGCATAACAGACAATATTACTGCTTTCTCCTCCTCCTGTTTTTATATTTGTCATCATTTTTCCTGTGCTTCGAACTGTTTTTTTGTTCTGATGCTTTGGTTCCTATGGTCCTGCTACATGTTTTTGTCAAGTTCATCAATTCCAATTTGCCAAAGGGGCATTGTTACATTATTGATTTCTCTAACATAGCACCTTGCTATTCCCCTAAAATCATAACATTTTTTCATCAAGCTTCACCCTGAATTTATGATAGGATTAGCCAGCACGTGTAGGGGATACCCCTCCATATCTGGACTTTATATGATTCTTAACAGGGTCCTTTTTAACTCTAAGTTTTCTATAGTGCTAAGCACACTGTCATCATCTGAAAAGAATTAGGACAACACAGAAGTATGCTCATCTCTACCTCTTTAAGAAACCAAGGCCTGCTGAGGATAATAGTTTTTCACAATTTGTGACCAATGTTCAAACATGGCTTTATTACAAGTGGTCAAAGAGTCTCAGGCTTTAAATTAGTCACCGAGCAATACTTGTTCACACAAGGTCACTGTGCCTTTTAGTATAAAGTGGACTTTTAGCAGCTGCTCAAACCTTAAATATTAGCAGGGTTGCTATGTACCAGCAGACAGAAATGTATGAATACTTTTGAATACTTTTTAGCCTTGTATCCCTTGTGTAGGTGTAAGTATGTTGTGCTGTCTCAAGATAACATTAGTGTAATGTTTTTTAATTAATGTCTTTATTCATAATTTACATTAAGCTGTTTGTCGGTGTGAAGAGCTGTAACATGAGTGTAATCATTGAGGAAATAAGAAAAAAAGGAAAGGACCTTTGGCTGGATTTGGTGAAGTAATAAGATTATTTTGAGGTTTCATTTTGCTATAGCCTAACCTAGTAGAGCTAATTTTACTCTGTTATATTATTTAATTACTCAAAATATTATTTTGCAGTTGCAATGTAGGGTGACCGACGTTCTGAAAATCTGATTCTGTTCTTGCCTAATGTATGTTACTTCATTTTGTATGACATGATTTTCATTGATTTTGTTTTTATTATTAATTTCAAATTTAGCTAATCCCCAATACAAGTAAGTAGAGCTCAGGAGAACAATATTGGCATTTTCTATAGAGGACTGGGTACTTGACTTTGCTGTTGCAGTTGGGAGTGCGATATTATTTGACCATTTTAGAGCAGCACAGGTCTTGGGTTATTAAGTGCAACGGTGGTTTTTGTGAACATCATCATAGTGCTTTGGGAATCTAAATCACTCTTGCTCAGGAGCTACTGTAGCTCAGTGAAATAAAAATATTTCAGTATGGGTCTACTGTCTTAAAAATTTCATCAAATGAAGGGAAAATGTTGAGTATTTGTTAGACCATGACTTATAGAATACTAAATTATGGTACATAATTTTGTCTTTTATGACTTAATTGGTCAATTTAAGAGGTTATTACCATATACATGACCCATTAATGTACTTCTTTTTTTAGACTATGACACTGTTGGGTTTTTTATTTGAATTTATCACTTGAACCATAAATGTGTATAAGTCATCATGATGCAGGACATAAATTAGATCATGATGTAAAGTTCCATTCCTTTGGGGCTTGCTGTTACTTAATATTTAATATTTAATGCTATTGTGTTGGTCTTGGCACTTGAGTAATTTCCTGTGTTACTGTACATTTCCTTTTCTGCGGGAATACCCTTGAGGTCTTGTAATTTGCAGGCAATAGGGAATTTCTATCAAGGTTTTGACCAGTCTTTTAATTATTTACTATGTCAAAGATTTTCTAGTGTTTTTATTGCCCCCTCGTGGGCCATTTACTAAAAAGCAATTTACTATTTTTTAGATAAATTTGCTTTATTTTGGCTTGTTCCATTACACAGCAAAAGTACTGTAAATGGGCTTTTTTCAGGTCACCAGAGGTCCTACTTAATTCTGCTGCCCTTATTTGTCACATTCTTAAAGGATCTATTTTTGGCCTTGTTAATAACAACAAACATCTTGACATTTTAATACTGCAGTTGCCTTTTTCTAAACAACTGGGCATCAACAGGGCATCGCTTCCCTTTCCTGCCTCCCCCTGAAAAATGTAGTGCAAGTCCTGGGCGTGTAGCCATGAGAAGATTGTGATATCAAACCTGAAGGATCAGGTTTGGCTGGCTTGGGTTAGGCCTCTGTAAGTAATGCTACTCTGTAGAGTGTTTTCTTCTTGACCCTTATGCGAGAGAAAAACTCTAGTTTATACTTCTTAAATGTGTCAAGTGGTTGAAGTCAGGTGGGTTGGATCTGGATGGTAGAGCCAGACTTGAGAGCAGAGCAAGGTTGATTCCAAAAGGTACACTTGAAAAATTCTCTCTGCATGAACAAATAAAAAACCCCAGTGTTTCTGTTGTCTTCGCTTCCCTTTGCTGCCCCCAAAATTAGCTGCTTGAAAATCAACTGAAGATTTATAAAGCAAGGCTAGGCTATTCCATAGTCTTGTGCTTTTTACCTCATATTAAAATAGTAACACATTTCATCTACAAATGAAATGGGGCTGGTAGATACTTTACTTCTTCACTCAGTTATTTCTAATATACCTGTTTTTCATTGTCACTGTTTGCAGTATGTGCAAATGTGTGTCTGTGTTTATGTATACAAATTAACTTTTTTTCTTGGATGAAGCATATTATGTACAGTATTTGTCATAAACTACCTGTATGCAAGTACCTTTGTCTGTCATACACAGTGAGTAATTTCTTACTGTATTTCACATGCCACATTGCAGTTTATGGAATAACTTTGATAATGTCTAGATATTAGTATAAATTTACATTTATTAATGCATTTCATGATGGAGGGTCCTCAGTGTGCTTAGAGACTCAGCATGCCTGTCTGAAAAGTACTCAGAAGTAACCTAATTCAGTGCTGAAATGTAGCAGCTCTTCACGTGTACGTTGAATTTCAGTATCTAAGTATTTCATATGCTTCTATCATGAGATTACAGCATCCTCCACAAAATTTATGAAACTATATTATAAGAAGAGTGTAATTCTACTTACTGTCCTAGTCTTAGCTTATTTAACAAACTAGTTTAACCTAACTCACTAACCTGATTCAAAATCTGTTTTGTGCCAAAGAAAATGTAAAAAGATAAGAGTATGGAATCAAATCCTGCCTGGTCAGGTTTCTCTTGATGTCCAGGCAGCAATTTTTGTAGTTGTTAATTGATAAGAGCCTCCTACCAGAAAGCAGGCTAGTATCCTATAGTCTACATGTAAATACCAGTATGGATAAACAGCAATTGCAACAGTACAGCGTGGAATATCGCTCCTTGAAACTGCTTTAGAGGGATTTAGTCAGAAAGTAAATACGCACAGGCCATTTTGTTTGTTTGTTTCAGAAAACTAATGATGCTATCTGTGTTTGTATGAAAAGTGACAACAATGCTCTCCTTGGCCTCAGTCCTGAAAGTAATATAGAGGGAGGAATTCCATTGAATTAAAACTACTGGTAACTATACATGCAATAAAATACTTGAAAGGAAGTCTCTATGTTTATCTTTGTCTCTTTAAGAATTAAGAACTATCACGAGTTTCATCTTTTCAGTGCATGGTGATGTGCAAAACTAGCAAAATCTGTCCCTGCAACTCTCCCAGTCACTCTAGACACCTAATTTCCCCTTTTAATGTATTTATATATTCAGTATTTAAATTCTTATCCATGTCATGATTACTGTGGCTTTTCACTTCCAAAAATCAAGAATCATTGTATAACACAAAAAGAACCTGAGGACTACATGGTTTTCAACTGAATATTTCACCATTTTCTTTTTCTCAGTGTTTTGGGTTTTTTTCCACTTTAATACAGCAAAGTGCATCCTTCTATCATAGTTCTGTCTCTGGATCTTTTGTCCCTTTCTTTTAGCTATACAACCTTCATGTCAGTTCCATTCATTTGCAAACATCAAGCTATTATTAAAATGCTGTCAGTTTGGAAGACATTGGCAGGCGATCAGAATGTCTAGAAAGACTGGTGGAGAAAAGGCAAATATGGTCAAGAAAGAATAATGGGAAGCTTCAGATGCAGCTGCCCTGCCTGAGCTGTAATTTGCAGTGCCAGAGGTTAGGACACAAAGGAGTGGTATATTACAGAAGTACCTTGCAATCTGGGAGTAACAAACTACAAAAAGAAATTATTTAGACAACTCTTGGGTATATACTGGGTACCACAGTCATACAAATAACATGAATATGTTTTTTCTGGATTTTTTTTTTTCTGTGATTTTGGGCTGTAGTTGTTCTTATTCTTGAAAATTTCTGGGAGGGATTTGTACATATAGAGACTGTCAATTTCAAACAGGTTCTAAACACTGAGAGATAAAAAAAAAACATCCAAGAGTTTGCAGAGCTTAAAATTCATGTGATTAAGGAGACAATAAGGCACTAATTGTAAGGAAAAGACAATGAGGTTTTTTCCTCAGTTGGGATTTTGAATATGTGGCAATGTTGACAAGGGTATGATTATTCCTGATAGAGGTGTTGTTTAAAGGGTGTTTATAATTAGACAGAGATTTTTCCAGCATTTTGTCCTGTCCAATTTGTTCATTTTGATGGAAGAATCAATAGTGCTAGCCACAATAATTGGGAAAATTAGTAGCAGCTAATATAACACAATATGCATGTCCTCCTTGTTATAACTGGCATTTAGGCATGGCCTTGGCAGAGTGGCAGCACATATGCAGAGGCTGGAGACTCTGTAAACTGACAGCTCTTTAGATTTTGATCATTCTTCAGTTTCAAATGTATTCAGTGTAGCTATGAAAACAGATGAGGAGGCAGGGAAGCTCTAAAAATGACGATGTCCTTGGTAAGGATGAGTATCTCACTGCTAATTGAAGGAATATGTGCATAGCTTCTGCTAATGCCAGTTTTGCTGTTTCGCTCAAGCTGTTACTTCGGGGCTTTAAGATTTCACTTAACTGCAGTCATTTGTACTGAGACTTTAGAAGTACAAAAGCTGCAGATAACAAAATATCTCAAATGAAAACCTGAAACAAGTTTTCTCTTTTTTTGTATGGGGTTTTGTTTTGGGTTTTTTTTTATTTTAACCAAAAGAGCTTTTGTTTTACTAGAGAATGTGAAAAGGGATAAAGATGCCTAAGAAAGGATGAAGAATTTAAATTTAAAATATTTTTGCTTTTTCTAATTGTTTCTGCTCTTAGAAAATGCATAAATGTCATGGTAATACTGAAGCAGGGAGGCATTTTTCTGTGCTGGCAATCCCAGGTGTGGGAGGAAAGAAACACACAAACACACCTAATCCATTAATCATCCTACAGCACAAAAGAAAGAGAGGAAGATCTATGGAGATCTTGCCATGTTGTGCTTGTGATATAAATGAGGTTTTCTGGAGCCATATACCTCAGCATTTATTAATTCACATTGTGACCACTGCTTTGTTCCCAGCCCGGCTAATCAGCAAATGACTTTTTTCTGTCCAATGGCCAATGCAAAATGAATGAATGGCTTGTCCTAAGTACAGCTTTTACTATGTTTCCAAAAGTATTAAGGCCTTAGCCTTTGTTATAAAGCTGTATCAAAGAACAGGCAATTTACTGGTTACACTTTAAGAGCTGTCATGGCATTCAGGGAGAGAGCGGGAACATTAAGAACTAAGGACATATTCTTATAATCCTTGGGCTGTTCTCTCTTAAAGACAAAGAAGGCACAAACCCAATATTTGGAATTAGATGGCATGTTTTCATAGTGTATTGCACTATGAAAGTTCATTACTGGAATCACTGTAAAGGCTATAGTTCAATAGTATTTATTTTAAAAGCCCTGGAAGCTGCAATCTGCACTGGGACCAGTCTAGAGAAGTCCTCAGAATCAAAGGCAAATGCCTGATGGGTAACCAGCCTCTCAGCTGTATTTCACTGAATTTCACTGAATTTTTTTAGAGTTGGAAGGGGCCTTAGAGATCATCAAGTCCAGCTCCCCTGCTGAAGCAGGATTGCC
>JAOXNO010000001.1:196780388-196826725 GCA_028565335.1 Limnodromus scolopaceus | reverse complement strand
GATGAGGTCTCCCCTCAGCCTCCTCTTCCTCAAACTAAACAGTCCCAGCTCCTTCAACCGCTCTTCATAAGATTTATGCTCCAGGCCTCTCACCAGCTTTGTTGCCCTCCTCTGCACTCGCTCCAGCACCTCCATATAGATTTATATAATATATATCTATGACTCACTGTAGGCTTTCTTGCTGAGAATGATCTGGTGAGACTGCAAGGATGAAGCTCAACACACGTTATACTTTGGTTTCCACTGACTCATTAGAATACTGTTTTCACCCACTGCACAAATGGCCTTTTATTATTATTATAAAATTATGAACGATATTTATTTTTGAGAGAGAACATTTTGCAATACACGAATCTCTGTTGTGGATGTTCTCTACAAGTCTAAATTATTTTCCACATCCTATCTCTTCTGGTATTGGTATTGTGATTACATACAGTGAGTATAAATGTTGCTTCATTTGAGAGGACACCTTCTGAATATTCAATATGTGACTACAGGTAAATGTTAAATGGACTATTGAGAGGTTTGGGCAATTTCAGCCCCTTGCAGGCTCTGGAGGTTTCATGTGTAATGCTCTATAAATATCAGGAGAAAAGCAAACTCTCTTCAATACCTCAGAAACGCTGAAATGCTTCGTACCACCAGCACAAGTTTGGTTTGTTTTGGGTTTTGACATATTAACATCATTTAGATGGTCTTGCTCTTGTCCTCCTTTTTTATGAACCTTCTTAGGACTGTTAAAGATTTAATAAAAATTCTAAGATATGTCTCTTGATTATGGTTTTGACTACTGAATGAAGGTGAGAGGAATTTCTTGCTGTCATGGTTTCTTTTGTCATGATACACTTCTGTGTATCCAACTAGAGTTGGATCCTCAAGGCATAGATAGCATTATTGTCAGTTTTCCTAGCTGGGGTCAAGGTACTGGAAGGGACAGGCATATCCTGGAAGTTTAAGGCCTAGCTGTGTTGGTGGTATTTCCATATAGTGGCTTCCTACACCACAGGATGAAGTTCCATGAGCTTGCCAAGTGATAGCTGCCACATGAAGAGTAAGACCAGACAGCCTTTCCATACTGATGTGCTAACTGAGAACGTTAAATTAGGTCATGGCATTATTATTACCTTTTTAATCAATATTTTGGCCTGTGAACCAAAGGTGAGAGGATTACTTGTAAGGAAAGGAGTGAGTAGTAACAAAAGGAGTAAGAAAGTGAGTAGTAAATTATATTTATTAATATCTTATATGAATATTTATTAATGCAAGAAATGTAAGTAGCAGCATCTTATGATTATGATCACATATACAAATTAGTTAGCATAACAGACCTTTTGTGAGGTCTCATGACAGGAACAGCAACACAATAGTACTCCTTGCCTAGGAAGCATTGGCTAGTGAAAAGGGAGGCATGGCACAGTTTATGAGCAATGTAAGCACTTTCTTTGAGATAACCAAGAAATTGTACCGGCTGAAAGTCTGTGTGTGATAATAAAATGGGAGAAGAACAAGGGTACTGTGACTGAGGTTGATTCTAAATGAGAATGATCACATGGATAAGGATTTTTTGTGAGGAATTAGTGGAATTCTGCAAAACACAGATCTTAGATGCGGTGAAAAATTTAAACTACCCGGCCAACCATTCAGAAAAAAACCACAGTAGAATCCAGATTAACAAGCAGATTTAGGGATACGTTGTTCATATTAAAAAAAAACAAACAAACAAACCACCAGTTAAGGGACAAAATAAGTGGAGGGAAGGTATACCTACTTTTGTCTATAACCTGATGGTTTTCTCTGACTAAGTGGTTCTATCTGAAAAAATGAAATTGTCGTGGAACTTAGATAGACATTAAGAACTAAAATTCACAAAGTTTAATAAAGGAGATAGAGACATCAGGAGAATAAAAGCTTGAGAGAGATGTGTGTGTATCTTCAGGCACCTACTTTAAAAAATTTGGCCTGTAAGATAAACCTTTCAGAAGTGCCTTAGTGTCTTTACTAGCATCACAAAGGGAGTCAGGCCGCTGTAATTCCAGTAAACAAAGCTGACTGTCAGATGGTTGTTGTGGTCTTCCTCCAAATAATGAGGAAAGGTGACATTGGCTACTCAAAAGCAATCAGTCCATTGCAAATGGCCAGCTGAGAGAAGCTTGTGTTAGACTTAATGCCAGCAGTCACAGCCTGTACAAGAAAACTCACAGCAAATTATTTTATTTAAATTACAAGTTTTCTTAGCACAAATATTTTGTGGCTATTCCAAGTAATTTGAAAACGATTATTATAGTTTCTATGGCTGCAACTGTGAACAACTGCAAGAAACTGGAGGATATGATCTGTAATAAAACAAAATTTTCAGGCAAAATGTATTTCTTAAACATTCAATATGAGCAGTTTTCTAGAAGTGAAATAAAAAATTACCACCATTTAAAAATGGTGATATCCTAACATACTAAAAGTTTTCAGATTGTGGAAGGGCAGGAAAAGGCCAAGTCTCAAACCCAGAACTCACATCTGATTTTACCACACTTGTGAGAAAAAGTATTGTTCATGTTATATAAGAGATTACTTTAATTATGGTTTTAGCTGCAGCACAGGCTGCAAAATGTGACTAATTATCTCCTGTAGCTCTAAGAAACTCATTTCCCAAAGGAATAGTGACAATAAAACTTTGTCCTTATAGCACTTTGCGTTTGTGAGTCTAGAAAAGATTTATAAAATTCACTAATTAAGCCTCACAAACCTCAAGAGAACAAGTAAAGCAATAGTTTACTAATTTTTATGGATGCCACACACCAAACTAATGTGACTTCCAAAGGTCACACAAAGTCAGAGACAGTGATAGAAAGAGATCAAGACACCCTTCTTTCCTAAAGGCCAATGGCATAGGAGTGCCCAGCAAACAGCACTTTTCTGCCACAGTTCAGATGGCCACATGCCTCTATCTATTAAAACGTCACTGAGCAGTCTCTTGCTGTAGTTTTCATCATCCTTTTTTGCTCTGCTTTGTATATCAAAATGGAAATAGCAAGATTCTGTACATAAGGTATAAAGAATTAGCCTTTTGTAGGGAAGTTAGAATGAGTTTGAAATTCTTTGAATACTTGTTCAGTATGTATTTGTAGTGTTGTGAGAGAATGTGTAGCTTGTAAACAATAAGGAGGAAATAAAGGAAGACTCTTTAAAGGGGAATTTGTGAACTTAAAATGCATGCTATAGTAAGACCAACTCTTCTCAGTAACCAGCATGTGTAAATACTATAGTAAATGCTTCCTCATCCCATTTCTACAATCAGGGAAATTTATGTTTCAATATAGCTGCCAAAAAATTTGGGGGATCTGTCTGTGTATCGCTAAAGAATGCTAGCTAACTCCTAAAATCACTATATTACAGAATGCTCCAAGGAATATTAAGCAAGTCCATCACAAACTGCCAAATTCTCTAACAGAAATCAATCTGCTTGTCTAGATGAACCTGCAGAACAAACAGTATCAGTCATTAACCTGATGAACTGGACTGTGGCCAAACAACAGTTCTGCTAAGAAGGCAACATGAACTAGGAAAAACTTTTTGGGTGAAAAAAAGAGAGAGGTCTGGTGTGGAAAATCCCTCATAAAAAACATGGTTTTCAATTGCTGGTTCTCAGTTACACCTGTATTATAAATACATATATATATAATTTAGCCAGCATTCACTGAGATAAAGTAGCAAAGAAAAGCAATGGAAGGGTTCTGTTTGCTAAAGAGAGGTTCATCTTAATAGAAATGCCACTTTGGAAAAAAAAAACAAACTTCATTGCAGCAGTGAGAAGAGTATACCTTGATTCGAAAGAAAGGGCATGTGCAACAGAATACCCTGAAATTCCAAGGAATGGTCTGACCTACACCCCCCAAATTCTCAAGACTGTAAGAAGTAGTTGAGGGAAAAATACAGATAGTTTTATTGTTTTCTTTGGATGCCCATCTTTTACTAAAGAAGGAATAAATTATTTTCTCTATTATATAACTAAATGTCCATTTTACATGAATGCACTTAAAACTTGTTTATGCACAGCACTGAAACTGTGGAAACCTGGTAGGTCTCACACCTGTGAAAAGACTAAAGGAAAGAGAGATTATGGCTTTTCTATGCTATCTAGTGCAACCTACTCAGACAAATTAAAATGTGAGACTTAGTAGGCTGCAGATTCTATTCCAGAGAAGTGGGTTCAAATGTTATGTCTAAAATGTTAAATAAAAGTGATCAATTCCAGGCTGGGAGGACAAATGGCAGCAAAAGGTCATTTGGCCAAAGTGAAAAATGGTTAGGTCTAATTCTTCCACTGTCAGATTTGTTGCAAGACAGCTGGGTTGCTCAAAGAGAATTAGGGTATGAAGTTAAAATTTGTGCATCCAGAGCGTTGAAAGTGTGGGCGGTTAAGCAGTGTGGATAATCTAGAATGATCAAACTCATTCTTTAATCACTTTTTTTTTGTGCTACTGATCTACCCAAAACTAGCCACTTGAAAAGCACTAGCTTAGAGAGCTTCAATAAAGCTGTGGCAACTGCCCCAAGAGTTTTGCAGGAATTTGCAGCAAATAGATGTTCAGAATAAATAAAATAAAATAAAATAAAATAACCTGCATTGTGCATTTTTCAATGACTGCTTTTAAGCATGGGCCAAATTTCTTAGCTTTTTCTTACATTAAAAAAAACATTAAATCACAAGACCATCTTTCCTGAAGTCAAAAGCTACTCATCTCAAGCATTATAGAAACAGGATCCTAAATTAGATATTGACCTTTTAGCCTGATATTGAGAAGAGAGATTATTAAGTGATAGGAGGAAAATGAAAGCAATTTCCTAGTCTCAATCCCTCATTCCTCTTTATACATGAATACACTCTCATTCAATGAAAGACAAACCAAAATTCTGTAAAGTGGCTGCAAAGTAATTAATCTTAGAGTGAAAGGATGAAAACATGAAGTACTATCAGTAATTCACTTTGCTCTAAGTAGGTTAGACGTTTCCAATTCTGAAATGCAAACTCAAAGAAAGAGAAGGCAAGGAGTCAGCTACTGTCTGATGACATTACCCCATTTCTCTGTTCCAGCAAGATTATTTTGACAATTGTGCATAAACCAGTCATGAATTATGACTATCTGGGATTGTTTATAAACTTTATTGTAGGGATTTTATTTTTTTTATAGTTAGATTTAAATCTTTGGTAAAATACCAAAATACAAGCGGTGAACTATTGTGTTATATACAGCAAGCCCCTTGATTTCTAAAGTCAAACAGGTTTTATAATAATTTATGTAGCCTACTGTTCTAAGGCCTTGATTTGCCTTCTAAATCACAGGTGCACATTACCATTATCTTGTAACATCAGCTCCTTCTTTGCATGTGTTAGTGATTTGTGTGTCCTCTAGATGACAGAACAGATACACCTGCATGCTGAAGGGCTGAATTAAATCATTAGTCAAGGCTACGTCAGGCTACTTTGGGCCCCATTGCAGCATTTGATTGTAAGCACCTTGTTCTTCAGTTGCTTCTGCACTTCTGTTGCCTGAGCTATTCTGCCTCTTTCAGCAGAACACCTTCCCTGGAGGGAAGCAGTGATGTGCAGTTTGCTGGGTCACCATCAAGTTGGACAGCAGTCATAAATACCTTTAGAAAAATGAGTATTTATTCGGTAACATAGGCTTCTTCAGGAAATGGACTTACCTTGGGGATTTAATTTCATTTACAAACTCTGATGTTCTCTTACATGCCGTTATAGCCGAGTGTTTCATTTGTGCAGGATGTATTTAGTATCCAGGGAAAGTGAATTCTGGTGGATCTTTATAGTTAACCATCTGCATTCCTAAAGGAGACTTCAGAGGAAATATTAGGAAGAAATAAGGTGCCCACACAAGGACGCTGGCCTGTCTCTATTGTTACAAAAGAAAACAAGAGTAATGAGAGAAGAGGTCCCTTCCAACACCATATCATTCTATGATTCTATGATTCTATAAGACATGATAAATCTAGAATTACATCTGTGATAGCATTATGAATACCACTTGGGAACCTATCCAGATGTTTTGAGTCTGAGTCAAGTCCTGATCCATAAAATCACCCTTACTAGCTTTGCCGAAGTGTTTACGTGTATTCCTTAATTTCCTATAAAGAAAACATTAATCCTCTAACTCTAGCCTTTGCATACTTTTCTCTTGCTTTTTATACCAATCATCCCTGCTTAAAAATGTGTAATTGATTATACAACAACTTGTCTTTTCAGCATTTGTTGAATTGTTGAAAGGTGACAGAACTGACAGGAAAAGAGTTAAGTTGCCTTCTTTCTGTTGGTTTTTGGTTTTGCTTTTTTAATTTTTATTGTTATTTGATTGGTTTCAGAAATAGTGTTTTCTGTGATGCAAAAATACTGTATTCATCTGAACTACAGTTACAGTTATCTTCTTCCCTAGCCCTTTCCCACACTCAGTTTTACTTTTTCAAGCAAGAGCTTGGCAATCACATGGGAGATGAATCATAGAGTCACAGAATCATAGAATGGTTAGAGTTGGAAGAGACCTTAAAGATCATCAAGTTCTAACCCCCCTGCCATGGGCACGGACACCTCCCAGTAGACCAGGTTGCTCAAACCTCCATCCAACCTGGTCTTGAACACTTCCAGGGATGGGGCATCCACATTTCTCTGGGTAACCTGTTCCAGAGAACAAGTTCACACAAAATCTCATTCATCTTACTGCTCAATGCTAGCTGAATAATCTGCATCCTCTTTCATTTCTCACTCCCGGGAAGCACAAGATTACCATTTTGAGACCTCTTCAAATGTTCAGGATCATTCCTATGGGTTCAGCAGTAACTCCACGCTAGTTGTGCCAGTGATCCTTCTGGATACAGAATACATGTATGTCTAGCTAAGGTTGCATGCTGACCTATACACTAACACTAAAACCAGGAAAATGAATTAATTCTAAAGCTGGAATGAACTTTTAAACATTAACTTAATTAGACGGTGTGAATTCAGCGCTGATGATTTGACTTGTGTGCCACTGTTACTCAGGCAGATACAGCAGAACTAATATACACAGTAAAATGCCTGCATAATGCGTAATATGAAAAGGCAGTAATAGGGCAAGGTCTCATGTAACTCTAGAAATTCCTGTTTAAAAAAAAAGTTACAACTTACTTAAAGAAAGAAATTCCTTGCAGAAGAAGACAAATTCAAAACCAATAAATCTTTAAGTTGTTAGTTCGCCCAGATTATTATTTTTAAGGTGTAAACAAGAATAATTTGATTTAATGTTTATTACTTATGCAGAAAACATACTGAACCAAAATTGAAAAATTATCCCATTATGTTTTCAAATCCAATGGAACTAAGTGAATAAACAGAATTAAAGGTTTCTCTAATCTTTCCTTAGCTACCAGAAAGAGGCTGATTAGAGTAATTGCTGCAGTTCCACACCTTCCACACAATGTGCACATGTACATGAGAGTGCATATATAAATATACATAAACACAGAGAAAGCTGGGTATATTAAACTAAGGAAAAGTTGGCCAGCGAATAGTAAAGAATTATAAATGTTACAATGCTTAGCTTTACCTTTATTACAAAGTAGGATACAGTTTAATTAATTTGGCATGTTTGGAAGGTACTTTTCCCTTGACAAAATGTTATTTAAAATACCCACTACCAAGAGTCCTCCCCCGTGATTTAGCACACCTGTGATGATGTCATTACCATCATTGTATGCCCTACAAAGAAGAGCTGATGACATGCGGTGCAAAGCTGTCTGCCCTGACAGGCGGTTCTTGGAAATACACTCCATGCAGTTTGCTATATCTCACTGAACTTAACATGGAATATGTATGTCTTGTTTATGAGTCATGTGCAAGAGTTTCCAGCTGCTGACACGCTGTGTTCAACGTGAACTGCAAGTCAAAGAGACTTACGTTAACTGCTCATACATGTGAACTTTTAGTCAGAACCGAATATAGTGATTTCCACAGGATTTCTGATTTCTGTTGGAGAATAGAAGATGTGATATGTCCTTGTGACTCTCCCTGGGATTTCTAGATAAATACACATCGTATTGAACTGTTAGTTTATTGTCCCAAGGACATGAGGAGTTCCTGACCCAGAAAAGCTTCATCCAGTTAATGGGAGAGAAGCTAAACTTTGATTTGTTTATAAAAGATACTTCTTTTGAGCACGTTGTAAGAGTATATTAAATGTATACATTTATCCTATGACAAAATATAATAATCTTAAATAAATGTGAGCTTTCTAACAGTTACATGCTTGTTCTATCAATCATGGTTTATTGCAAGAAACAGTAAAGCACAGGAACATCTGTTTGATGGTGGGCAGGCCCCCTGCGGGGTCACCTGTAGCACATCAAGCTCATGAGTCCCAGTATTTCTAGAGAAGTTTGCATATTTCAGTCCTGCTCCAGCAGTTAAGAAAAAAGGGGTATAAATGAACATTTTCAGGATATTTTGATATAATGATCACCACCAAAATCCTTAAATAATTGAGCTTATTTCAGAGATGCAAGGTTATACACACACATAAAATAGCATGGTTCAACAACCATGCCTAAGGCAAGCATTCAAGATGATAAATGTTATCTGGATACACTGAGCTATAGCAGGGAATTCTAAGAAACTTCTCTTATTTACCACGTAGAGAAAATGGAAGCATTGAAAAATGTGAAAAATTGAGGACTTTAGATTTGGATCTGTGTTGCAATGTATTTAAATCAGGTCACTTAAAAAGCCAAAACACTCTGAAAGATTAAATAGGATTGGTCATTTTACTAACAGAATTCAACTTTGTTGTGGAAAACACTGCAGTTTTCTCTCTGGTCTGTGACAATATCTTACTTCTTCAGTGGGTCAGTATGCACCTGAGCTTCAGCTCTGGATGGCCATTTTTACTTTGATGAATATGTAAAATTAATCCTATTTTTTCATTTAATTTATAATCCAAACATAGCAAAAGTTGTTAAGCCATAAATAGTTATCCAATGCTCAGCATACATTTCGCACAAGGAAGTTGTGGTTTTTCATGGGCATCTCTATTTGTTTTAACTTATTTTGATGTCTGTAGGATTTATAATCTGGATCTTGCAGCTGGGTTAGTACTTTTAATGGTCTAAAATTAGATCAAAGCAAGCTGATTTGTTTGTCATACTAACACTTTATATGTAGGATTTCCATGAATTACCCAAGTGTATATTACAGCTACTTAAACTGCTCTCCAGGGGTTCAAGCATTGCTTTCAAGTATAGGAGGGATTCAGAAAACATTTTATACGTCAAAATTCCCCTGAAATTCACCCAGCCATCCCTGTTACATTGCTTTATCTTTATAAATGTGAACAACACAAATGTATTTCATTTGCCCATCTAGGCCCTCAACAAGCCCTCAAAGATATGGTTCATTTTTATTCAGTGCTGTTCCAAATAATAGGGAAGGAAAAGAACTCCTGTTATGAATACAATGTAAATCAATAGTCCCAGTTGTCAGGCATGAGCCACTCTCTGGTGTTTGCTGGTATAACCTCTGGATTCTTGTCTCCGTGCCCTACCTCAAAGAATGCTGTAGGACATGTTTTATATCCTCATTCTGCTTGAATCCTGGTTCCTTGTGGAACATATGCTGATTATAACACACAGGCATGATGCTTTTACTAAACCTGGACCCTTTCTTAATGCCAAGTCTGCAGGAGAATAGAAAAATGGTTTTCTAATAATTTTGTCTTATGACCGTCATAAAAAGAGCACGTAGCTTTGTAGTAATTTATGATAGTACATCTGCTGAGCTACAGGAGCTTGGAAAATCTATTCTGCTAATGGTGTCTTAAACTAAAATTATTATGCATTCATTAAGTTGCAATAAATAGAAGAAGAGCTAATGCATTAAAGTTAATAGGGCTGCTGGAGATATTTACAGTGAATAACAGTATGAATAGCACTCAGATAGATATGAATCTCACTGGGAAATCCATTTCAGTGTAAAGCTTGTAAGAAGTGGAGAGTGGGAATGCAGTGGATTGGTGTTCATGGCAGGCTGCTGAAAAAATTTGTCACTTGACAATGAACTCAGTCTGGGTGTACCCATTGCTTCTTAAAGCTATTTCTAGATATATAATTACAGCATATAATTATGGTACATATTCCTCTAATTCTTCAGGTGGTGCTATTTCTATCACTTTTGAAAAATCTAGCTAAATAGAGTATGCTTAATGTAAAAAGAAGTTTTGGTGACATGGAAAAAATTAGACCTACAATGAAAGTGGCTAAGAATGTCATATTTTTGTAACAAAGCTGTAGACTGTAATTGATGTAAGTAAATAACTGAAAATGGTAATAAAAAAAACCCTCCCAAATCATATGTCATTACAACTATTAAGTGCTTTTTGGATTCTCTTTCATATGTAGTATTGAATGAGCATTTAAGACCACTTTCTCATCGATCTAAACTAGAATTGACAGCGGTATGTTTTCAGGTTTTTTGCAGAAACTGTTCACTAAGGACGTATAGCTCACTAATTAATGTTTGCACATATCTTATTTGCCTAGCCAGTCCTCTATAAAGAAATCTCTGCTTCTATATCATTCTTTCTCTAAGTATTATTAACATTTCCATTATATTTTGAGTGCAAAACAATGTTTGATTAATGAAGGATGCACCTTTTCCCCATCTTTTCCACTCTTAAGCTTGATATTGCTGTAATTTACAGTACAGTCTGTTTTCATGAACTTTACCAAAAGAACTCAAAATTTGGTATTTAAGACAAGCATTCTCTTCTAAGTTTCCAGGCTGAAGTAGGCCAGGTAATGTGTGTAAAGGCTAATGCAACGGGCATTCCGATACAACAGACAAGAATACTGCCTGTAGGGAGGAAGTTGATATGCAAAGGAAATAAAATTGAAAATAACAGTAAGACGAAAAGCTTGAAGACACTAGACAAGATTAGATACTAGATAAAACAGGTGAATTTGTACACACACGGAAAATTAATAGTAAGGATGCAGTTACATTCTCCAGCTGTATCCAGACTCTAGTGTTTGCCTAAAAATCACGTATCTCTGTGACGATCTTCTTTCTGTGCCTTCACAGTCAGTGTACCTGTGACGTACACTTGCATTACAAAAGCCTCTATAAAATGTCATACAATGAAGACTTTGAATATACGTTTCTTTTTGATAGTATTACAATGTTCCCTTTGAAATTATTATTATGTTATGAAAGCAGAGATTATTTTAAACATGTTGTACAACACAACCAGAAAAGAATTGCTCAAAACAGTGTGGGTTGTTCACTTCTCACAGAAATATTGCCCAGCTGAGTAACAACTGGAAATTCTTAAATATAAGTTATCATAAGCAATGCATCTGTTACTAGAGCATACAGAATTTTTTAGCTAGGACACCCTATCACATGCTATTCACATTACTCAAAGCACCTTACTGATATCCCACTACAGCATTTCATCTATTAAAACGTAGTGTGGCACTCAAAATATGCAAGGCAAAAGGAAACACAACTTGCATGTAAAATCAAGAATTTATTGTTAATATAACTGAAATCTGAACTATCTAGTAATAAAAAAAATAATATTAGTCCAGGTCTCTTGGTTGAAAAAAGAGAGAAACAAAAAATGCAGTAAAGAATGTTGTTGCAGAAAAGGTCTCAACAGAGACACAGTGGAAACGGTTACACAACAGTTCCTACGATTTGCCCCTTTCTCTGCTGTTGCGCTCAGTGGTCTCCAGCCCCTCTGGGTCCAGCAGTTCCTGGTGTCAGTCTGGGTGGTGTGCTACAGCCAGTCACCAGTGTCTGGGCCAGGAGTGTGATGCAGACAGTCTGTTTCTCCAGCTCTAAGGTTCACTGGAGACTAATCTTTTTTTTGGTGTTTTCTACCTTGCTTTTAGACCCTGTTCTTTGATGATCTTCAACTGGTATTTCTACATTTTTAAATATCTCAATCAAATTGCTTTAAATATATATACTAGATTGGGTTGCTCAGAGCCCTGTCGAACGTGACCTTGAATGTTTCCAGGGATGGGGCATCTACCACCTCTCTGGGCAACCTGTGCCAGTGTTGCCCTGGACTTTCAGGCACTTTTACTAGTTTTGTTCCTAATAGTTGAAGACCATTTCTCCCCCCCGCCCCCCCTCCTCCCCCTACCCGGCTCCTCCTCCACCCCGCTTTAATTTAGGTATCTCTGTATTTTGAAACTGAAGCAATGTATTTTAGCCCTTCTGAATTTTACCTGTGTAGTTTCTCATGTCATCACCTACATTTATAGCAGATTTTTTGCAATACTTGAATTTCCAATATCCTGATAAAATCCACATGTTCACTCAAACTGTGAATGAAAAAATGATTGTATTAAAGATAATAGTAGCCTACATTTCAAGATGCTCAAAAGATCAACAGAAGGTACTGCATTACTTATAAACCTTATTTATAATTAGATCAGAAGAGAATCACTGTGCTTTGTCAATGAACGTGCATAGTTTTCAGAAACTCATTTATTCTGAGAATAATGACAATTATTTTTTGATTGAACCTTATTCTTTCCCTTTCTTTTTTCCTCCTTAATAGAAACACCAAACCCCAAAACAAAACACAAAAAAAAACCCCTTGTTTTTGGAGTGTGAAAATTATCCATAGAAAACAGACATATTTAATGAAAAGTACTACCATCATGAAACCATTTCAAAAGGTTACTGTCAAGCAGCTCAGGCAAACAATTATCTCTCAAATTATCTCATTTGTAATAAATAGGATACCTCTTAACTGCACATCAGTCTTTTTTTAAATGGAGTTAATGTAGCCTATTTAAAAAAACATATAAAGTAGACTTAATATGATAATACAGATCAATCACTTTAACACTTTAGTTCTCTATTAAGCTCCTGTCTTTGAGGAAGTAGAAACATTTCCATAGAAATCCCCAAATCTGTTCCCTGGATTGAGGCTCTCAGCTTTCTTCTCTTGTATCTCCTCTCGGCACCTCAAAGTTCATCACTTATGGAGTGCCCAAAACTTCTTTCTCTTGAGGGAAAGTCGGTTGTCCTTCTTTTCTCCTAATTCCTTTGTGAAGCTGGACTGAGATCTGCTGACTGTAAAGGCACTCATGGCTCCTTATAGTGCACGTCCCTGAGAACACCATTAGCCCAACATGTGCAAAATCTCTCTGTCCTTTCTGTTGTCCAATAGACCATCGGGTCATTAATCCTAAATTTTAGAGGAGCAATACCAAGCAGAATGAAATTACTTCATCGCAGCAGTATATGGCTATCCCTTTAGCAGGAGTCAGCACCCAGTGTGTACTGCTGTATTTAGCAGGCATTGCTGCACTGGAGCCACAGCTGACTGAGCTGATGGCTGCAGGACTGCAGCACACTTGGGACAGCTGAAACAAAAGTTCCTCCCACCTTTTTTTATTTTTTCCCTCTATATTCCATTGCTAATAAATAAATATTTACATTTTCATAAAAAATTATGATGGTTCTGACAGAGTCCAGTGACAGAGTCCAGTGACAGAGTTCAGTGACAGGTGCTTTGATTACTGAAATTATAACCTATATCAGCAACCAGCAGGAAACCAAACTCTAGTGAAGTGACCTGTACATTTTTCTTCCTCTTTTAAATTTAATTTAGGTTCCTTATTAAAGTTGCATTAGCCAGAGACCAAGTATTGTGTGTGCAATAACTTCAATTTTTGCCTTTTGTAGATTTGTTTCACAAACTTAACATAGGCACGTGAGTTTAATCTATTTCATTTCTAAGTCTTGTCTGTTCCAGTTGTGTGCAGAACATCCTTATTAATCTATTACTCTTTCCGTTTTTCATCCAAACCAGCATTGAATCTTTGTAGGGTTTTTTATTAATCTTTAAATTTTCACCGGTATGTAAGACCACACTTCCTTTCCTCCCTTATTATTTTGTGCTATAAGAAGCACCTGAAGCAAGCATTATAAATTCATTGAATCCTCAGGAGCCAGGCATATTTCAAATGAAATACCTGGTGTGTCATAATTTTCTATAGCTTATTACTTTTAATTCAAATCCTTTCCTCTCTTTTGACCTAATCCAGAAAGTTCCAAAATTCCCATCGTTTCAAGGCAATTCCAGCCAGAGGACACACATGTGTGACAAGGCAACAGCAGTTTTGGAAGAAGCCGTTTGTGTGCGTGTGTGTGTGCATCTGCTGTAGATATGGAGAATAAACAGAAACTGGGAGTCTTAATAGAGTAATGGTATAAGTTTAATTTGTTACTTTATTGGCATGACAGAAACTTATGATAGTTCTCATGGCAGTAATATTGATACAGATCTATTATTTTTTTTTGTAAGTAGAGGCACAAAGAGAGAAAAGAGAGGAAGTGTTGCCCTATATGTGGAGGATGCATGTTCATGTTCTCAGGTTTTAAAAGTGGACAGGAAAATATATCTCTTGAAAGACTCTATCAATAATAAAATAGATAAACATGTAGTCATGGTGGACTTTCATTACAGATACCTACCAGGAAGCTTTAAGAGAGGGTTTTATGACTGGTTAGTGGGGCTGTTAGAAGAAAGAGACTTAAGGGCAATGGGGAACATCTGATGAGAAACCTGTGTTACAGAAATTAAATTCTTTTAAACCTGTGATATCTTTAAAGCAACTTCCTGAATATTTTTGTGAAGAAAGCAGTCAGAGAGAAAGTGCTTCTAGACTTTGTAATCACAGAGAGGAACTTGTGGAGAGTGGGAGGGTAGAAAGCAGCCAGGGTCAGGTGATCACCAATTGGGTAAGTTCATTATTATTATGGAAAAAAGCAGGAAGAGCAACAAAGTAATGACTCTGAAATTCACTGTGGTATCCTTCAGTAAATCCAGAGTGCAGGTCTTGTTGGAATAAAGTCTGAAGGTGTAAAGTAGTGAAGCAAATCCACAAAAACAAAATTATTTTTATGCAGAGGAATAATAGGATGTGCAGTAAAAAACAACTTGCTGGTCCATGAGCTTTTCTTCATTGATTCCAAACACAAAAAGAAAGTGTGCTGAATGTGGAAATGGGCATAGTACATTAGAATAAGTATAAAAATGTATATGTGGGCAGAATCAGTAATAATACAGCATAAAATCAGAAACAGCTAACAAGGAATAGCAAGTGTAACAAGAAGTAATTAAAGCATTAAAAGAAAGAACAAAGAAAAGGGTACTCTACAATTCAGCAGACAGGAAAGGCAACAACAAATTGCTTAGTAAAATCTTAAATATTTAAAATATTTTGTCTTTCAAATGAAAAAAGAGAGGTTTCAGGAGATAGCAAGTAACTAACACTAGTGACAATTTAAGAATAATGGAATAAGTGAAAGGAATAAGGAAGAAAACGGAAAAAAAAAACCCAGGTTTGAAAGTGTTTGAACAAAAAGATTGCAAAATGTCAAGAAAAAAACATCAATTAAAGAAGTTCCACAATCTGAAAATAATCATAGGTTGGGAGTGAGAGTAATCAGAGTGGGAAGCAACGTGCACACTTGCCTCAATTTTATTCATCCCAAGGTATCCATTTATGGCCGCTGTTGGAGTTACTGGGTTAAATGGACCTTTTTCCTCCCCAGGGTGGCCATTGCCCTAGTAAAGTAGATGCACCTTTCTACCAGTAGAAAGGATAAGAAGGATCAAAAAGCCAAACTGAGTTAACTGCTGTCATACATGCGGGAGCAGATAGATTTTACACTGCCGTGTGTGAACACTAACACTGTTTGTTAGGTGGTAACTAATCCTTTGCTTCCAATGTCAGGGCCCAGTCTGGAGTATTACAACAAGCTCAGCTGAAAAGGGATCAGAAAACCACATCAGCAACAGCAAACAAGCAAGTAAGCATATAGAGAATGGTAGAAAGATTGCTTGTTTGGATTGCTTATTCTAAAGCAGATAAAACTTTAAGAAGGAAGAATAGAGCAGTTGGATTTGGCTGTTTTTTCTTTGTAAGTAAATAAAAGGTAATTGCAAAGAACAAATCAAATAAAATGTCAACTGAGAACAACATAAGAAATAGGAGGAGTAAATTGCAACACAAGAGATTTAGGATAGACATTAAGGAAAATTTTTTAATTTGATATGGATACTTAAACATCAGAAAAATTGCTGTGGGACGTTGTGGAATATATTTTGTTGCAAAACACTGTCAGGAATAGCTATATGCATTATCTTGATGCAGGGGTGGGGAACTAGCCTTGATGGATCGTAGAGGTCCCTTCTAGCCTTTTTTTTTCTGATTTTCTAACTGTCTTCCTTTGATGTAACTCCATATGTTGTTAACAATGTGAAGGGGGCTGTACAAATATTGTTGTACCTGTATAGTATAAAGAAGTAGAGCATATGCCTGCTGACAAGCCCGTAGTGCAGAAATTATATACAGATAATATTCATTTTATGTAATTCTCTGACAAGAAAAAATGCAAGCAAGAAACTACTTAGATACAATGAAGTTACGATACAATCCATTACTATTTCTCTATGTGCCATCAGAGACAGAAATCTAGCTCTGACCAGTTGCACGTTAATTATCTACATACCTGTCTAAATAATAGTCGAAGTGTGGTAACTATTTTATAGTTTCAGTGTACCTATTGTTAATAAAAGGTGCAAGAAACAGGTCTGTTCTAAAGAATCTTTAAGAATTATTCCACTCGACATGTGGTGTATTTTATTATTATTTGATATGGATTTATTGTTTTGCTAGAATATGTAATAGACATAAAAAGGTGCATTAAAAATACTTAGTAGAAATGTTATTCTTCATTTATTAATAATGCAGTTAGGGTTCTAACTTTTATGTCTTCTGAGGGAACAAACACTACTCTCTAATGACTCGCTAAAGAAGAAAACATAATTATGCGATTTCTCAACCACTGAATGTAGTTAATTCTCAAATCCAAAAATCAAATCAAATCTAAAGGGATGGGTCAAATGGATACATTTTTTCACCTTTGATAAATGAAAGAGAAAGTAATTATATTCTGCTTTAGTAGTATTTTTAAGCGTACTCTAAAAATCAAAAGGTCTAGCACAAATAGAAAGTTTCTCCATACAAGATGAAGTCAAAACAAACACATTCTAGCAATAAAACAAAACAAAGTTAATAAAGAGCAAGTCTTACTTACTCTTCCCCATTCATTATTAATAGAATGAATA
Organism: Limnodromus scolopaceus; assembly: GCA_028565335.1. NCBI lineage: Eukaryota > Metazoa > Chordata > Aves > Charadriiformes > Scolopacidae > Limnodromus > Limnodromus scolopaceus. The sequence goes on along the minus strand of JAOXNO010000001.1, from coordinate 196,809,527 downwards.
ACTTTGTCCTTTTCTAATTTCACGGTTTATTGTTCAGAAACTGGATCTACTATTTTTAATACATGTTGTAATTCATCTTCATCATGTAATTAAGCATTTGGGTCTATAAATTAAATTGTAATTACACATAAGAGAAAGCATAACTTAGGTCTAATTGCATTATGAACTCTGTGTACCCTGTTAATAGTTACTGTCAACATACTATAAAGAATGCCTAGGATAAAAAAAATAAAGATATCTCAGAGCATTCAATAAATAAAACACTGTTTTCTCAAAGCATATTAAAACATGAAATATCATCTTTATTTTATTTACATGTATGTTCCTGTGAACATACACTTTTGTATGTTGTATAGTTGAAAGGATTTCTTTTCCTGTGGTTAAATATCACTTTTACCCTAAAGAAAAGAGAGGCTCGAACTTGTATTCTTACACCGTTTCAAAAAGGAATGAATGGGAGAAGAGGTTCAATTTAGATATAAAAGCAAAACAAACTGGACGCTTTTCTTTGCCACAGTTTCATCATTATTTTTGCATTATTTTATGTGAAGTTCTTATGTCAGCAGTATCAAAAGCCATAATTGGGAAGATACCCCCCCCATACTCCCAAGGATGTTACTTCTTGGGTAGCACATCACCTTCATTATTCAAATCACATAGTGGTTGCATTTGCATAGGCTTATTTTTACTTTGTAAACTGGTTATGCATTCAGATAATTTCAAAGATAGTGATTTTGTTCTAGGCATCACTAAGAGCATGAGATTTATATTTGAGATGTGGAAAAAAACAAATAAGCAAAAAACTGATGGGAAAGCTGTCATACTTCAGAATATTTCTCAATATCCTTTGAAAATTTGTGCAGATATCTGCATCTGTTTTGTCTCCATGGAAAGAAGAAATATCAAAAAACATTACTATGGGGAAAAGCATTTTATTATTAACTGTTCAGAAGTTCATTCTTATGGAAGATGTCTGACATCTTTTCTCACATGCTAAACACTGCAGACCTATCTAGGAACTACTGGGGAGTTTCTAATGTTTCTTCAGATCACTGTCTGAAACACTGTACACATGGAAAATAAGATTCTAAACTAGGCTATCCAGAACATATAATTTATACACATTTCTACATATGTAAATTAATTCTGATATAACCTCTTTCTTCTACAACAAAAAAATGCAAAACTCAGGCACAATTTACATTCAATTTGAGCCAAAATATAAAACACTGAATATTTTTATGATGATGTTCTACAGAATTTCTAGAAATAATACAGAAAATAGAAATGGAAGTGAAGGATAACTTATTTAATCTTGCAGACCTAAAGCCTATGTTAACATTGGTGGGATATTTGAGTAATACTTTTAAAGGATGAAATGCAAATCAAATTATTTTTCTCTATTTAAATGTAGTAATGTGAACAGAATGCTTGTGAACTGTAAAATCTGTTTCATTGACTGAAGTTTTATGACACAGTAATATTACAGCCTATATTTTTCTTATTTCTTACATAAAATTTTCAAACTTGACCGATTTTTCAAAGTAGTCATCAAAACTTCCCTAAAAATAAAAGGCATTTTAAGTGTCTGCATATGATTTGTTGAAGGGTGAACTATTTGGTTTTAATTTTAAACATCCAGCTTTAAAGAATTGTGGTGAACCATGAAAAGGAAAAAACATATTAATTATCTGTGCATGAAGCTTTTTAATCTTAAATTATGCAGATGCTGCTGAGAATCCTGTCCTTTAATGTAAAGCAAAGATATATTTGACAAAATTACTTTGGCTGACCTTTTTAATAGAAGCCAAAAGCAAACATTTGTATGGAATGTTGGAATCTACCTCATCAGTGCAGCAGCTGTTACTTTAATTAAAGGATTCATACTCATGCTGTGACTTTCTTTAAGTAATAGTAAGACCTTCACAGAATCAGAGAAGAGTTGAGGTTGCAAGGGACATCTGCAGGTCATCTGGTCCAACTCCCCTGCTAGGGCAGGGCCATCTAGAGCTCGTTGCCCAGGACTATGTCCAGATGGCTTTTGCATGTCTCCAAGGATGGAGACTCCGCAGTGTCTCTGAGCGACCTGTGTCAGTGCTCAGTCACCCTCACAGAAAAAAAGTGTTTCCTGATGTGCATAAGGAACCACCTGCATTTCAGTTTGTGCCCATTGCTTCTGGACCTGTCACTGGGTATCACTAAAAAGAGCTTCACACTGTCTTCTTTGCATCCTCCGTCCCTTCATGTATTTATAGACATTGATCAAATCCCCCTTGAGTCTTCTCTTCTCCAGGCTGAACAATCCCAGCTCTCTCAGTCTTTTATCACAGGAGATGCCCCAGGCCCTTCATCATCATGTGGTACCTACAGGTCAACCAGGTGATCAGGCCGAGTCAACTGGGCTTATGAAAGGCAGGTCTTGTTTGACAAACCTTATCTCCTTCTATGACCAGGTGACATACTTAGTAGATGAGGGCAAGGTTGTGGATTTTGTCTACCTAGACTTTAGTAAAGCCTTTGACACTATCCCCACAGCATTCTCCTGGAGAAACTGGCTGCCTGGATGATGTACTCCTCACTGGGTTAAAATACCGGCTGGAGGGCTGGGCCCAAAGAGTTATGGTGAATAGAGTTAAATTCAGTCAGTGATCGGTCACAAGTGGTGTTCCCCAGGGCTCAATATTGGGGCCAGTTTTCTTTAATATCTTTATCAATGGTCTGGACGAGGGGATCAAGTGCACCCTCAGTAAGTTCACAGACGACACCAAGTTAGGTGCGAGTGTTGATCTGCTTGAGGGTGGAAAGGATTTGCAGAGGGATCTGGACAGGCTGGATCGATGACCCAAGGCCAGTAGGATGAGGTTCAACAAGGCCAAGTGCCAGGTCCTGCCCTTGGGTCACAACAACCCCATGCAGAGCTACAGGCTTGGGGAAGAGTGGCTGGAGAGCTGCCGGTCAGAAAAGGACCTGGGGGTGTTGGTCACCTGTCAGCTGAACATGAACCAGCAGTGTGCCCAGGTGGCCAAGAAGGTCAACAGCATCCTGGCTTATTTCAGGAACGTGGTGAGTAGGACGAGAGAAGTGATTGTCCCCCTGTACTCAGCACTATTGAGGCCCCCAACCCAAATACTGTGCTCAGTTTTGGGCCCCTCACTGCAAGACATTGAGGTGCTGGAGCATGTCCAGACAAGGGCAATGAAGCTGGTAAAGGGTCTGGAGAAGAAATCTTATTAGGAGCAGCTGACGGAGCTGGGGTTGTTTAGCCTGGAGAAACGGAAGCTCAGGGGGACTTTATTGCTCTCGACAACTAGCTGAAAGGAGGTTGTAGCAAACCTGTCAGTCTTTTTTCCCAAGTAACAAGTGGTAGGACAAGAGGAAATGGCCTCAAGTTGCACCATGGGAAGTTTAGATTGGATATAAAGACAACTTTCTTCACTGACATGGTTGTAAAGCACTGGACCAGGTTGCCCAGGGAAGTGGTTGAGTCACCATCCCTGGAAGTATTTAAAAGATGTGTAGATGTGGTGCTGAGGGACATGGTTTAGTGGTAGTATTTGCAGTGCTACTTTTACAGTTGGACTTCATGATCTTAAAGGTCTTTTCCTAAATGATTGTGCTATTCTATGGTTCTGTGATCTTCATGGCACTTTGAAGAACTCTCTCTTACTGGAGACCCCAGAACTGGACACAGCACTGTTATCTGTGGCTATCCCTTCTTCTGGTTTGCTTATATTAGCTTATTTAATGTCCTAAAGCACTCAAGTGAGGAGAAAGTATCCTGAAGAGCTTCAGGGGACTTAGCTTGAGGAAGGCAAAAAACATAAAGAGGTACTGGAACCTGCACTGTAGCACTGAATATCACACTGTCATTCTGTAAAGGGTTGTTAAAGCGAAGGTCAGTATGATGTGGTTGATGAACTGGAGTAAAAGTGAGTTCAGAGTCTGTTGACTCTGCATGTTACTGCTCTAGTGTTTCCTTGGGACATATACTACATACATGGAAATTTTTTCTTATCCAGAAAACCCTTTAGTAGCAAAGTTATTGACTGATGTTCACATTACTAAAAGCTGAGTATTTTTACTTATAAGATATGACATTTACTAGTAAGTGCAAGGTATTCCCATGAATAGTTAAAGCTGAACCATACCTGTCAAAGTACACAAATGAAGTATAATTCACAATACCTTATTCTGGCATTTCTTATTGTGAGTGTTTACTTCACCCCTAATTCAGAAGAATTCTCTAATCTGTGCTAGGCTCACTGAGATTTGAGAGCATGAGCAAAAATGTCTGTTAGATGACTGTATGCCTGCATTAAATGTCTGAATTACAAACTAGTGTTTTCAGTACTGCAGTGGGTTGGAAGATACACTTATTATGAAAAAATAATGGTACTGTGTTAAAACTACTTAAAGTTTTCCTGATAGTGCTGAAGTCATCTAATCCTTCAAGCTGGTATCTCACATAGTTCTGATCTTGATGCAAGTTCAAACTATGCTGTAAACTAAAAAGAAAATTAACATTTTAAAACAATACTCTCTTGATTGAATATCACCATGTTTAACAAAAAGTAAATTTCATACCATCAATTTAAAATAATGATGACAACAGACATTTTAAATCTAATTTCATATATATCTTTTGCTTTGTTTGAACTACATGAGATTTTTTTGTTGTTGTTCTGGGTGGTTTATTTTTCCTGCTGACAAAATATCTGGATATTTTACTTTGATAATCTGTTCACTGAGCTCACTGACTTAGACAGGCTCCATTCTGACTCTCCTGTCACAGCAGAATTTGTGATTTATCTGGTTTTATATCCGTAAAGATACAGCCTTAACTAAGTGGTCTCTTGCATAATCAGACTGGCTTGGAGTTCACTAAATGTAATCTTGCACTGTGTATCTCAATTAATCTTGCAGACTGTGGCTAATCACATCCCCACCAGGCAGGCTCACATATCTCACCAAGCTGGATTATTAAAATCCATATTTCACGTTAACAGCCATGTGTGTGAGATTAGTTTCTAAGTAGTAATGCACCTGCCATAAATACCTCATATCTGGTATCTTCTGAAATACTGCTGCTGTCAAAGATGAAAAAGCATGATGTGCATTCAAAACTAGTTTACATTTCTTTTTTATGGGCAAGTGATCTTTTCTTGGGTCCTTTTCTTTGTTCTGATATACCTGAAAATCTATAGAGCATAGAATGTAATGAAGACAGAACTTGGTAAATGATATATTCTGGAAGGATTGATAGAAGAATATAATTATATTAACTTTATTCAGTTTTTATCATTTCAAGTAAAAGCTTAAGTGAGAAAACCTGCATTAATTTAGTTTCATGCCATTAGTCATACATTAAGTACTAAATTCCATTTTACAGTGAAACTTTTTAAATCTGGAGTAACTCCTGTAAGCTCAGTCAGCCTAGAAACTGCCTTTGCATTGTCATTTTACTAATTACATCCTAAGATAAAACACTTTCCATCCGATCAGTAGACGATTAGTAGAAGATCCAGACACTGAACCTTGGAGTTTCAAGTCTCTCGAGTCTGTAAAGGCAACTGATGCTACACTACATGCCCATACTTTTACAAGGCAGAATTTCTCTGTAACTCCCTGAAGCCTCAATACAATTGCTGCACTAATGCCTGGGATTTGCAGTAAAGACTGCAAAAGCAGACTTTTCTCTCAGAGCCTTGGGTAAAAGGTGTCTGTGGTTTAATGGGTCATCTGAAGAGTTAAAAGTGTACAGCTGCAAGAAAATAGCTTTGCACACAATTACTCAATGTGATGATGCTTTACTTAAAGGAAGTACAATAAATTAACATGTTTATTATTTTCCTAATGCACTGCTCCTTAATCTAACTCCTCCTTCCCATGGGAGTTCATGGAGGTCTATCTGCATTCAGACAAGCTGTGTTTGTCTGGTGGAGGCAGCTCCGGCTGACTGGTGGGATTGATGGGCACAGTCCCTGCCCTTTCACAGCTTTCTAGGCTCTCTGCCTGGTGAATGCCTGAAAAGCTCCTGTTCGGCGCTCACAGATTCTTTACAGATAAAGCGGCTGTTCTGCTGGTTTACAGCCTGATTGCTCAATCTTTTCTAATGAGCCAAACCTGTGTTTTAGAGCAGCTACATTTCAGTGGCATCTTCGTTGACCTTTTAGTGTTGGTGTGTGCTTCTTGGAATGTCGATACTCAAAGGTGGTAGGGAGGCAGTGGAGAAGGAGAGAGGTTAGATGCTCCAAGTGTAATCTGGACTTTTGTTAAGAACCATATGGTGAATTCATTACACAAAAAACAGAGTCTGTATAAATAGACTTTTCAAACCATCATATTTATACACAATTTTCCTTTAAAAAACTTTCTCTTATTCAAATATATATGTAGACTGACAGAAATGTTTCTGCTTTCAGAGCTTCCAATTGTCCTTCAGGTCTACCATTTACTCAATAATTATGTTAAAATAAATTTGTTTTAAGGGTTTAAAATTATAGGGATAAGAATGAGATTATTGCAAGAGAGCAGAAAAATAAATGCATGTTTAAAAATTTAGTGCCAGTTGATGATTATGCATATATTCAGCAGCATAATTTCAAGGGTACAGTTTAAATATGCAGAAATGATGGACATAAAGAACAATCTGTCAGGAAATGACACTTGCTTATGCATTACATATGCCATAGTCAAAAAAAAGCAGCTGATTGTGCTATATATTGCCAATGTGACTGATACAATTTTCAAGTTGCATTTCATAATGTGTGCTCTCTGGTACATTGAATTCTGTGTAACAGTAGTGGTCCATTTTAAAATTTTCCTAAACACTTCTATTTTTATATTACAAGTCCATCACAAACTGAGAGAGTTGTTTGGATTTATTGTTGCTTATCTTTTGCAAACCTTCACATGAAATATATCCCATTATCATTCTCAAATTGCTGCTAATGTTTCAAAGTATATCACAGAAAGAGGCAAAATGCATCAAGACAAATCAGGCACCACAGAGCTGGGTAACTGCTGAACACCCTCCAGAGACACACAAACGAGAATAAGAAATATGCTATAAGTCCTGAGGTCAAATGGTTTACCTAAGAAGTACATTAATCCCCTAGAGAAGTGCTGCTTTGAGAGTTTAATTTCTCTCAGGCAATAGAAATAAGGAAAAGAAAAAACAGCAAAGGCCATCCAACCCTATGCATTCATTGACATAAAAGACCAGAAGGGGTATGATATTGTGTTTGTTTGTCAATAATATAGCAGTGCCTAAGAGCCTGTTGTGCTGGGCATTTTAAAAATTCAGAGCAAATACCTCCTGCGAGGAATTTATCACCCGAAATTCCGTACTCGGCAGAAGACCAACTACCTAGTGTAATAGAGAATGACATCTACACAGGGTCTTCACATCTGGTCCTAGGTGAAATCACAATTTTTAATTTTTATACAAATTACTATGAAATACAGATTTTATGTCCTTCCCAGCCAGCTAGCAAGCGTTCCCCATTTATCCATACTATATACATCAAATTATTATTTAATTACTTTTGGTTATTTAAAAACTGAAATTATCTATGGCAATTTTAAGAGCTGTCAGGTCTCTCATCAGTGCTAGATTTCAGACTTAATAAATCACAGCAAAGTAAGTGACCACCTCCAACTAGTTAGATGCATGTGGTGATATTTGCATAAAGAGTTAGACTGATATTGTGACTAAGCACATTCTTAATCTTAACTGTCTTTAATGACAGTGTTTAATTGCACATAAAGATGTTTCTGTTTTCTTCACATACCTTTTGGGTGTTTGGTTAGTAAGAGCTGACCAGGGAAATTCTTCCTCTGGTTTGACATCACTCTACCTGCGGAACATGATAAATTATGTTATTAGTATCACATCAGTGTTAACCACTGTTGGAAGCAGGGAAAAAAAACTGTTATAAAGTTTTAAATATTAAGAGTTTTTAATTATTAAAGCTCTTTTCATACATTGACTGCCTTAATTTGCATAAGAAATGTGAAGACTTGTAGCACTTACTTCAATTTATTGCATCTATTTGCTTCAAATCCTATATAAGGCAGCTTAACCAAACTAAGCAATCTGCAGAACAATTAGAATTCTAAATATATACTGTTTAATTGTCAAGCAAGCAAAGTCACACATAAGAGGTAATGCTATTGCCTGTGGAAAATCTTTGGAATGAAGGAGATCAATTAAAAGACTGTTTCTTTAGCAGCAAAATGTTTTTACCCACAGTATCTTCCTAATGCCTTATAAACCACAGGTAACAGTTTTACCTTGGACTTTAAAAATACAGATCATCAGGCCTTAGCTAGAGATAGAGGAAAGAAGATTTGGTGTACTAGAGGTTCCTGAAGGTTTGCAACAAGCAAGCAGAAAGAATTGTAGGTTTAGACACCAAAACCACCTGCAGCTCAGAAACTGCCACTCAGAACTGTACAGAAAAGTAGCCTGTAGACTGTCCACCATCAGGAAGCTTGCTGAGAGAATAAAGGAGTGCTAAATTTTGCTCTTAAATTGGTAATTTCTATGAAGAACTTCATGTGATTGTAAGAAAACACAAATAATTTCAGATTTCCTTGAATAAATGAAAAACTGAGCTACACGACAAAATCTTTGTATTTAACCAGGTATTGAAAAGAATCTAGACTCCTGCATTTCCACACTAATGTCATTATTATGAAGCTCTCTTGCATTGTCTCATCTGCCTGAAGAATACTAAATTAATTAGCTAGAGAAGATTTGACCAGAAAACCTGAGGGAATCAGTTCCATGAACAATATGGGCCTTATGCTTAGACTGTCTTGCCAAATAGAAGGATCAATTTCTGGTCTTGAATCTAAATCAGAAAGTCAGAAAATTTGAAACTGTACATCATATTCACAGGTAGCTTTGGTTATTCTTCAACCCCAAAATACTGCCTGCCTGAAAGTTTTTATTAAAACATGCCACCAGCTCTGTGCTTTTCTTTAAGTCACTGCATAATAAAAGGTAATGCAGAGTTCTCTCTAACCATGTTATCTGTTGTCCTTCCCTTGTCAGCCTGCTAACCACTAACCCTGTTCAAAAGCTGAGTCTTCAAAACACACACCTGCATCATTCTTGCTGTTGATCTACTGTGCCAGTTGTTCTCCCATCATGGGAATAAAATATCCAGTGCGATGTTATTTTAATAAAAGCTGAGGTGACAAAGCATGCACCTGTATTTTTGTTCATTCCACCTGCTTGTCCTGGTACTCTGCTGTCTTTGTTCTTTACAGTAGCAAAACCCACGTGGCCACCATTAGTGAAAGTACTGTCTGCTGCGTACAGCTTTAAATGTTGCACTTTTGTTGAGGGGAAAAAACTGAATAATCAAAGGTGGTGAATCCAGACAGCTGTTTTTACAAGTTATTGTATCATAAACAATTTTGTACTTAATCCTATTCTTTCAGATCGTTAAAAGATTTACTACTGATTTCAGTGAAGGTCAACTTTGGACATGCCAGCAGAAATAACAGACTATATTTAAAGAAAAAAAAATTGGAAAAATAACCAAACCAAACCAAAAATCCCTGTACAAAGTAGGGTAGTCATTTTCTCCTGCACCCTTAATCAACTTGATGATTTGACAAGAAAGTTGGAATAACTGTTAAAGAAATGTCTATGTGTAATTTCATCTGTGGCTGATGCTGCATACAATAAAGATTTAAATCTCGTCACAGAGTCACAGTACCTTTCAGGCTGGAAGGGATTTCAGGAGGTCTCTAGTCCAGCCTCCTGCTCACAGCAGGGTCAGCTGTAGGGACAAACCAGGTTGCTTGACATTTTATCCAGTCAAGATATCCAATGTCACTGCTGGTCCTTCCTCATTGGGAAAAAGTTTCTCCCAATATCCAGTCTGAACTTCTGTTTTACCAATTTACATCCATTGTCTCTCACCTTCCCACCCAGCAGCACTGTGAAAAAGCCATCTCCATCTCCTCAGGGACCTCCCATAGGCACTGGGGGGTGCTGTTAGGCTCCCCAAAGCTGACTCTGCTCCAGCCAGAAAAAGCCCAGCTCCCCCAGTCTCTCCTCACTGGGCAAGTGCTCCAGCCTCACTATCTCGGTGTCCTCCCCTGATACCACTCCAGTTGGTCACTGCCTTTCTTGTGCTCGAAGGTCCAAAACTGAACAGAGTATCTAGATGAATTCTTACAAGTGCCAAGTACAGGGGGAAAATCACTTCCCTAGGTCTGCAGGCTCTGCCCTTGTTCCTGCAGCCCATGGTGCTTTTGGACTCTTTAGTGCCAGGGCATGGTGTGGGCTCCTGGTTACCTGAGGGCTTTTGCTGCAGAGCTGCTCCCCAATCAGTAGTTCTGCAGCAGCAGCTTTTGTCACCAAAGTTAACACAAAACCTGACTATTTTTCATCTTCACTTTGAAGAGGTAAAGGCAAACAAGTTCAAATAATAGACTAATTAAAAAAGGCAAAAAATGCAATCCATTTTTGTAATGATTGTGATAAAAGAATATGTGATCTTGCTGTTTCTGAAGCAGCTCTAACCTCAGACTGTTCTTCTAACACTATTAAACTTAATTGTTAGTCTTCCAATTATGCACACTAACGGAATAAGAAAGCCTGCAGACACAGAAATACGTGACTCAATTTAATCCATGATTGTTAAGGCATGTAAAAGTGTGTGAGTACTTAGCCCATGATGACCTAAATGTGTTGCACAGATATGTAGGAATAATAAATGAAATTCAAGAAGCTTTAATAGAACTATATGCACAGAGATGTCATCTATTTCCATGCCACCCCATGTCATCATTGCCGCACTCCAGTTCCTCAGGCTTCTATTGCTCCTGATAAGTGAAACAAATTCGACATCTTTTCTCTCCGTGTTACCACTGCCACTCAGAACAATATTGCTCTCTAAATTGGTCTTTGAATTTTGTACATTTGAAAAAAAAAGCCACTCCAGAAAGGTACATCAATAGGATAAAAGTGACCTGTGATTCAGTGGAGCCTTTCAGGACCCTAAAACCTTCTCTGTGTCTAAGTGTACAATAGCTGTTTTGTCAAAGGCTATACTTTAGAGGGATTGCAGTTTCACTTAACTAAGGGAGAGCTGTTGACTTTGCTGACAGCATTATATATTTTAGAAATAGATTCACTTGTTTTTCTGGCATATTGGTTTTCTTAAGGTGCTTTCTTTTTTCACACAGATTGCTAAAAAATTTGATCATACACTACTGTCATCCTCTGTGTTAAGGAGCGTCACAAGTGGTCATGGTCTCTGGCAGCTCTGGAGCCCGGGGTGAATTCCCCCTGCCTGGCACTGGAGCCCAGACTGGTGTACCTGGGGACCCAGGGGTCTCCATCCCAGGCCAATGGACACAGCTGCTGCTTCCCCCTTTGTGAGTTCAACCAGCGGGCAGGCTGAGCGTGTGTCACAGAGACACACACACACAAGCACAGAATACACATGGAGGATGCTGACATGGCTGGCTACACAGGCAGAAGGCACTGCCTTGAACTGCACCCTCGTGCAACACTACCAGGGCTCGCAGGAGCTGTAAGCACAACCAGCAACCAGCCCAGCACCCTTCCTCTCGTTCAGCTGGTCAAGATTGAGGTTCACTGGTGAAAGCACACACACAAGACTGTAGATTCACAAGCACATGCACTTTTGCAGATCCCCAAGTAGTAGCATGGTCCTTCTGTCTTCCCATACCCTGAGCCCTCCTACCTGCTGCACTGGGTGCATCTCTTCCTCACCTGCTAGTCCGGCTTGGGGCTTGCTACTAAACAAGTCCTCATGTTCCTCTTATTTATGCCGTCCTATCAGCTGCAAAGTCTAGGTGACCCTCTCCAAAGCTGTAGCTAGAGCTTCTTAATGGTCCATCAGTTACTGGCTGGAGACTTTGGTCTTTGGCATCATCTCTGTTGCCCTGTGTCTGTCAGGTCTGTGTCTCTGACTGCTCTTGTTCATTGCTTGTTCATTTACATACTGTCCCCTTCTGCATTGAAAAGGTCCTTAATTGGATGACCCTGATGGAACAGATGTTCTCAACTTCCATGTACCTTTACATTCTGGCTTTTGCTATGAACATTAAATATGTTATTTGGCTTTATGTGTATTACATATACATTTAGAGCAGTATGAAGTAACATAGCTTATGTATTTGGTACTGATAAAGAAATAAGATCTGCTGTGTGCTTCAAGGAACTACATTTTGAAAGCGTTATAGTATAGATATTTCTGAACCCCCAAAGACCATCTTTAAATATTTTTCTATTTAGATTTTTTCTTGGTCTTTCAAGACCTGTCAAAATGATGTAGTAGTATATTAGTCTTGTTGTTCCATTAGCTTTAATGAAATTCACATTACACACTAAGCTCTCCTTTTGTTTTTAAAAAGAATGCAAAGTTTACCAAGAGTATTTTAATAAGTTACCCCAAAAATATTTTTAATTTTTTCTGGCTTTATATGCATTATGTTAGTTCTTACTGATTTATATTACCATCCTAATGTTATATTCTCTGGAAGCATCAGAAAAGTGAGAACATATTTTTCTCTATAATGGTATGGTCTCATTGATATTAACAAAGCATTTTTGAATCTGATGGAGAGGCAACTTCAGAACTGGTTGCCAATTGGCTAAAAGCATATAATTAGAACTCCATAAACTTGTCACTGGCAAGAATCCCTTTATTAAATTAAACATAATCTGATGTTAGTTTATAAAGAATGAAGAACTCAAAATATTTTTAAGAACCATGGGATAAACATACTCTTTGCTTAGATACTATTTTTAAGCACAATTCATGTTTTTTTTTTTAAAAAAAGGACAAAATTCATGTTTTGCTTCTGATTTGTGAACTAGATATATTATGTAGGATAAATTTTACTTATTTTTATTTTCCATTTCTGGGCTAGTCACCTACAGTTCTATTTATCTTAAACTTACTTGTGTGACTCTCCTGGGGAGGAGAGGGTAATTTTAATTATCTGTAAGATTTTTTACAATGCAGCTTTTGTGGGTCAGTGATGATGATTATGGAGGTGGTGGCTGAGATTCTTTAATGGAATTCTGGAACTGAAGTCCAAATGGCCCTCCAACAGTCTTAGTCAGACTACTGAATCTGGAGCATAGAGTTTCTCTTCTTAAAACTGAAGATAGTTTAGTTTGGGTTAAAAAAAAAAAGACACTTTAAGAATAGAATTCATACACTTTGGTGGGAGATTAATTATGCTCTTCACCCGAGATAAGTTTATTTTTCTTCACTCACATAAAACATCTCTGAATGACTTGCATAATGTAGACATCTGCACCTGGTTGTGTGAATCCCATTCCATTACTTTTTACTATAGGAGTGATGTGTTGTCAGTTCAAATGTTTGTAATATTACAGGGGATGCATTGTTTATCATGAAATGTAGTTTTCTGAATTCCACACTTATCTATAATTCCCACATTGCAGGTAGCATTTACAGTTCCCTCAAAAGTAAACAGAGATATGAAGATGCAGTTGAGGGTAGAATTTTGATCAAAGAAAATGGTAATGCAAAACAGTTTGTCACTTCCCCTTTTGGAGTTCTTTAATGGGTTTTAAATTAAAATAGCTAATTAGCTATTAGATTTTTCAGTTGATCAGCTAATTTTAGCTATCTGCTTTCTGACCATGACTGTAGAAAAGCCTTATGGCATAATTCTGTTTCAGTCACTTTTTTTTTTTTCTTCCTCCCTGAAGTTTTTTCAAGGTGTAATTTGAGAATTTTCTTCATCTGTCTGGTATTTGTATAAATGGGACAAGATTTACCAGTACCAGATCCGCCATAATGTAATAGGAAACCTCAAATCTGTCCACTGTGCATTGTATGGTAGCACATTTCTGATCTGGAAAAATCATATTTCTGTTCAAACTGTGGTGTAGCAGGTAGTTACATTGTCTCAGTAACGGGGCCTGGAACAAAAGAGTAAATAAATTTATGTTTTGATTCCTCAATATTACTACTATTGCTTCGTTTATACCTATGTATGCAAAGCTGTTAACAGACTTCACAAATAACAATACTTGAATTCAATATTTTATTTACCCATTTAGTTCATCATAGCTACTAGCGAAAGTAAATGAATTAAGCTGTAGGGTACTGGGGTTTTTCACCCCATTTGGTATTTCTAAATGCTTTCTGAACTGGTGATTATCTAGAGTTTATTGTTATTTGAAGGTGATTAATTTGAAGGTGAAATCTGGGACAGTTACATAAGTGGGAGGAAGGCTGAAATGAAAAGGAAGAGCATTTTCAGCCTTCACTAGGAGAAAAAATTACTTTTAGAAAAGTGGCAATATGCCAGCTTCACTGATAATGGTTGGTAATTAACTTCAACAGCAGGCTGCACACCTGCTTCAGGAGGTCTAAGGGTGTAAATCATTATCCTCTGAACTCTCAAGATTTTAATTTTAATTTTGCTATTTGGACCCCCAAACTCAGCACCACAGGGACAGATGGTTGAGCATGACTACAGTTTACTGGAGCAGAGTTCTACAGTTTCTTTGTGAGAGGAAAGCATCCCACTGTGGTACGAGGCCAGACTCTTCCCATAGGCCATAAGTTATTTTAATGCCTATAATAATTGTGCTGATCAGGCCTTTAAAGCTGATGTACTGAAAGTAAGCATAGTTCCACAAGAGTTGTAACTCTTTGATATCTATGGAATATACACAGTGGGTCAAAAACAGCATTAAAAAAATGCATCTGTGATACAGATGGCACTCTTAACAGCTCATTTAGTGTGGTCTGTCAGTTTACTGTAAAGATTTGTGAAGATAAAAATGGAGAAATAGATATTTAAGAACTGCTGCATTTATGATTTAAATCAAAAGATAGTATTTCACTCAGTGTTTAAAATGGTCTCAGCAGAGCCCAGAACAGACTAAGCTACATGGGTCTGTTTGTGGTATTTGGTACGATGATCAAGCGTACATTTACTCTCATTGTGGAAGACATTTTATTTATTTTTCTTGGAGATTAATGCAGGTTAACACATTTTCTTGTGAAAAAATTCAAGATTACCCCAATATTACAAATGATGAAGCTGAAGCAGAGAGGGACTAATAGATTTTCTTGTCTCTAGAATTAGTCATAAAAACTAGTCATCATTTCAGTATTCAGTGCTGATCTTAAAGTGCATTTAAACACTGTTTTACAGAAACTATTGGTGCTGAAAATTGGAAAAAAAGCCATGAAAATTTCTACAAGGCAAAGCTAGGACATCAAGGACAATGTTTTTATAGAAGCAGTGGGTAATTCTCAAGAAAAAGTGCAATACCACTCTGAAGCTTATTGCACTTTCTTCTTTTCAGTTCCTCCAGTAGTTGAGGTTACAGTCTTTTGTGCTGTTTCTCGTCAATACTCGGATAGTTTAGTAACACTGAGCTAGCACCTTCACCCCCAAAAAGGAAAACTAAAGAAGGAAGACTTTAATGTAGTATGACTAATCAGAAACTTTGAAACAAATCTTGTTTCTTACTGGTAAATCTATGTTATTTCTTGCTTGGTTGTTGGATTAGTATTGTTTTCACTCCCTTCTCAAGCTTTTCATTCAATAGCCACTAAAAGTATGGATATTTGTCACTAGCAGTGGCCTCTGGTCTCCTTGCGGTCCCTGGATATTCAACTCATCGAATACATAATGGAGAAGTACATGAATATTTCAAATACCATTTATGCTGCTTCATCTCTAAAATTAGACTAGTAGGTTTATCCATCTTGCCAAATGTCTGGAGTTTGAAGAAAAAGGGATGCGGTATGTTTGGAGTTAAACCTCTTTTTTGTTAAGCAGTCCAGGTTACTGTGTCTTTGTAAATCAAAAATGTTATTTCATGCATAACAGTAAGAGACTGCAGCACATGGTGATGTTAACGTAATACGACATAGATACGTGAATTATTCAATAAAATACTTCATTATTCAATAAAAATAGTATTGAAAAATTGAAGGCCAGCTCTAAGGGTAATTTAAAATAATCAACACTTTCTATACACACATACTCAAAATTACTAACTTTAAATATAGAAGGATATTTGTTGACTGAAAAAAAATTTAGATAGTAGGCTATTGATGCCCATAAGTACTTGTAATGGGCATCTGAATAAATATTTAATCATAGTTGTAGACATTGTAACATTTAAAATAATTAGGATGTGTAACATTTTAAATAATTAGGAAGACATTAGCCTGATAAAAAAGGCTTTCTCATGGCAAGTCTACTTTTGAAAAAATAAATGAATTTCAGACAAAAAACCTTGAAAAAAATTACATGGCTTTAAAATGTAGTTGCTGTTGTTACTTTCTCTGACGTAAAAAATTACTGCTGTTGTTTTGCAATTGGCAGTACTTGAAAAAAATGCATGAAGTAATAAAGTTGGGTCTTTTATAATGTATGAGCTCAGGTTTAATGACATTCTTTCTTCCCTTTTCCAGTTTCTTTGATTGGCACTAAAAATCCAGATAGCTTGGTTATTCACAAAGAGATCTTCTGAAGATCACAGGAGTCAGGCTGATGCACTTTCTAAACTGCATTCCTCCAGAAATTTCTACGCTATTCATCACTGGATCACACCTCAGAGCAGCAAGTGCTCTTATTCTACACAATTAGAGATTTAATGAAATGTTCTAGGCTTTTAGAGACAGTTTTTCCCTACATATTACATAACTCACAAGTAAAAGTAAGCAGGGAGTGTCTTACAAAACACTGAATTCCTGAGAATGATCATGTATCTCTAGGTTCCAATGATAATAAAGTAATAGGGAACAATTTTTTATAAATGCATCTGCACAGCCCCAGTGTACATAGTCTGCATAATACACAATACAAGAACTACTCAAACTTTTCAGAGCAAATATAATGATGCTTTTGTTTTTTAAAATGTGACAAGATTCAATGCATAGTACTTGAACTTCACAAAACCTTTACTTATTATCTAAATGAAATACTGAAGTGTCATCCTGGATTCCTTGAACACTCTGCTCTAAGTAGTCTTGAAAAACTCATTCTTCTTACACTCTTCATTTCACCTGTAATACACACAGGAAAGAGTATGTATTCAACTTGAAATTATTACTTTTCTACTGTATAAAATGTGCAACATAAACACTCACATCGTCTTGAGGTCTGACAATACCCTCCTCCTTTCCTCTTCCCACCACAATCTAATATAGCCATCACCGAAAGAAAGTAGATTCATTGCACCTTTCTTCCTGAAACTGAAGTCAATAAGAAATTTTTCTCACACATAAGAGCTGCAGGGAGCTTGTGAATACAAGTAGGGGCAATTTTTGTGTCTTTACAGGTGAGACATCGGTGCTATCGATGTCTTCTTTCTCTTCCCTCTGAAGTTTTTTTTGCCTTCTGCAAGATGCCTTCATTCAGATGTCCCACACAAGGGATATCTCTTTCTTAAAGGGAAATGTACTCCTTTTTACTCATTTCCGTGGGGTCTTATGTGTTATATTAGAAGTTACCTTCACCCCCACTGATGGATCAGTAATCCTCATTTTCTGAAGTTCGAGCACTATAGAGTCACTGAAATCCTTCCTACTTTTCTGTTCTTCCTTCCACAGATCATCCCATATTGAGGTATGAACCCTTCATTATATTACAAGTTCCTTCTAAAACAAGGATCATATTTTAATATATATAATTCTGATTAGCTTTCCCAGAAAACAAATTGAATTGTCATATCTGTGGGGTGAGGTGGATGTGACATCCATGTTAGACACATGGAACAGCTCTTCTTCAGGAGAGTGATTAGAGAGGTCAACTCTGAAAATTTACATTGAAAATTTGCTGTATTTCTGGCATAATTTTACATAGTGGAGCTCGTGCTGTATAGAGAGAGTGGAAAGGCAAGACAGATCTTATTTTTGTATTGTTTTATTTCAATAGCTGTAAGGTAAAAACTTTTATTCCAAATTGCTCATTTTACCTTAAAAAATACTGTACTCATGTATGTAGCTCATGCGTTATATAAGTGGTAGGTAATACAAACATATCAAGCATATGATTGGATGGTAAGGTCTCTTGAGGCCTCTCTTTGACCTTTATTCTGTCTTGTTTATGTAATTTATAGTAGGCAATTTAATAAAGATGCCTAAATCACTACATGTTATTACTGAGCACATGACCTTCACAAGGTATCATTTCTCATTTTATCTGCTTGCTGTCAATTTTGAAATTGTTCAATTTATGCAAATTGTTTTGTACTTGGATTATTCAGACTGTCTAATGCTAAGCTTTTCACTCACATCATAGATGTCATGACAAAGCAATACAAAAACTTTCAGTGATGTGTGCAGGGGAAAGGGTCTCTTTAAAGCAGATTTTAAAGCAGATTTTGAAAATATAAAAAAGTGCAGCCTTAGCAAGTTCATACTTAGGGCTACAAAAATGATTAGGGGACTTGAATGTCTCTCTTATGAGGAAAGGCTGAGGGACTTGGGTCCTTTTAGTCTGGAGAAGACTAAGGGGGGATCTGACCAACACCTATAAATACTTAAAGGGTGGGTGTCAAAAGGGAGGGGCCAGTCTTTTTTCAGTGGTGCCCAGTGACAGGACAAGAGGAAATGGGCATAAACTTGAACATAAGAAGTTTCACCTAAACATGAGGAGGAACTTCCTTACTTTGAGGGTGGCAGAGCACTGGAACAAGCTGCCCAGAGAGATGGTGGAGTCTCCGTCTCTGGAGACATTCAAAACCTGCCTGGACACGTTCCTGTGCAACCTGGTCTAGGTGGACCTGCTTTGGCAGGGGGGTTGGACTAGATGATCTCCAGAGGTCCCTTCCCACCCCATATCATTCTGTGATTCTGTAATGTGTACAATATGGCAGATTGTTAATGCCCTTTACAGCACATCAGAATTCAGAAAAAAAATTCTCAAACCATTTTTCCTTCAGCCTTTTAGGACTGACCTGGATGACCCAAATTTTTTTTCTTCTGTTGGTAATGTCCTATATCTGTTGTCTGATCTCCAAGTGGAATTTCTCTGATCTCACTACATTAAGTTTAGTAGTGACCTAGGATATATTTCTATACCTACCTATAATATTAGATAATAAGACATCAAGTGCAAACAGATTCATGAAGACCAATCCATCTTTCTCCATTTTTACCTGCTGGAAAATCTTATAAAACTAGTGCAGCCCATGAAGAACCCCCAAATATATGCAATATTTCACAGTTATGAAACACTTATTTTACAGATACTGAGTCAGAAAGTACAGGTAGAGTTTGAACACAAGCTAGACATACAATAAGAAGACACCACAGGAGTTATTGAAGAATAACACATCTTTCTTTGAAATATGTTACATTTTTACACCTTTGTCTGCATAAAAGATCAGAATTTGCCTTGTAAGAGAAACAAAGCTCTGCATTGTTGAATATCCAGTCTGCTTGCATGCAATTTATCAAGAGTTTGTTAAACAGATATAGTATGGTGGGGATTTATTGGCATCCAAAGAAGTGTATTTGCCAGCTGACCTTGGAAATTAATAAGATTTATTTACTTAATCCTCTGACTAAACCTCATTTGATATCTCCAACGTAAGCACATGGGCAAAGATCCTACAGAATCACCACTTTGTTTTGTAGATTGAGGCAGAAACATGTCGAGGGATTTACCCAGCGTCACAAAAAGACTTCAGTGCTAGACTTGAGAGTGAGTTTCAAGTAGTCTCTATACCTAAATTTTTCTTGTTTTGCATTTTTATTCACTGTAAAATGCATGAAAACTTTTTCAGGTAAAACAGAACTGCAAGCAAATTGCAGGTGCTCAAAATATTTTCTTGGTTGATTTCTAGAAAATTTATTTCTCTTTTTAAAATAACCACTTGATCAATTTTAAACTGTCAGTTAATAAACTGTCTATTACCTCATCAACAGCTGTAATGATTTTATAATCAACATATTTTAAAATTCCATACCTCTTTACTTGCACTGTGTAGCCAAAATATTCTTTTTGGCATAATCAAGTGCTCTGGAAATAGTTATAAAAAATTATTTTTTTATGGAAAGTTTCTTCTCTGAAACACCAGCC
Source organism: Limnodromus scolopaceus (assembly GCA_028565335.1). NCBI lineage: Eukaryota > Metazoa > Chordata > Aves > Charadriiformes > Scolopacidae > Limnodromus > Limnodromus scolopaceus. The sequence goes on along the minus strand of JAOXNO010000001.1, from coordinate 196,789,436 downwards.
TTTTTTCAAATTTACATGAGGAATTTTCTTTCAGGGATGAAAAGGCAGTCTCTGGAAGGTTGCCTACTTCTGTGCAATGTTTCCAATATAGAAGACTATGCTTAGGCAAAGAACCAATATATCTTTTTCTTCCTGCCCTAACATTTTGACATTAGTCCTGGTTTATGCTGCTCAGCTGTTGTCACATTCCACTTCAGACACAATCTCCATTCAGCACTTTTGAAACAAGATTTTTCTTTGCATTTGTCAGAAATGTTATAGGATCTCCTAATATGAAGGATACTGTTATAAAAGAGAAATAATTTCTAACATGGAGACAGACCACCTGAATCATGACCTGAAAACCAAGCATGCCATAAACCCACTGATAAACTGTATTGCAAGCTGGAACACAGAGCCAGGAGTTATCTTCCCTACTTCTCTTCCTCTTCAGGATGAAGAATTACAACACCAAAATTTACATTTTAGTGTGGATAGAAGACTTGTTTCAGATGAACTAACGTTCAGCCTAGTTCACTGCATTTGGCTTTCCCTTAGTTTATATCATGACAGTGAATCAACCAACAGCCATTACTGTTGGAGGTATCATACTGCCTCACCAGAGAGGTTATGATGCACAGGCTGAGGGCAGTGCTTCACTTTCTGTCGAGAAAAAAACACAAATCACTGTATGAGCATGACTTCTGAGGCACAGGAACAGACTGAGTAACAGAGAACCCATGCTGGTATGTTAGACTCTATTAGACCAGGTTTTTGTGGCATTCTAAGTTCTTTCAGAAATTTTCTGTATGCACATTATGTGGACAATTATGAAATAGTCAAAATTAGAAAGAACAATAATAGACTTTCCAGCCTGCAGAAGGGAGTAGTTTGATGGTGGCCTGTTTGCCTCTGTGTGGGAGAAGGGTGTGGAGGAGGTGTCTGTCTGTGTGCATGTGTGTGTGAGATCCTTCACCTGGAAAAAAAAATTGGCAAAAAAGGAGATTTATATGTTTTAAATGTGGTTGACCCTGTGATTACCTCTTCCTGTTGCTTCTTTTCCATTGATCTTGATGTTGTAAAAATTTGGTATCAATGAGACTCATTAAATTTTTACCTTAATGAGTAGGGCAACATGAGGGAAAAAAAAAATCTTTGCCTCTGTAAATCAGCAGAGTTCAGGCCTTTCTGGCAAGCATGGGGAGCCTGCAGCCTGTTACCTGGAGCAGTGAATGTCAATGACTGTTAGGCCAGTTGGTCATGACAGGAGCAGAAGGAGACTAAGAAGAATATGGAGGCAAGGGAAATGCATGTTTTTCTTGTTCTAGTTTGCCTCTCAGCATTCTCTCTGGGGATGCCGTTCCCTGCTGTTGACTGTTGTCTCTCTACATAAAGCATATCATTGTGCTGTACAAAACACGGTGCTTAACCAAAGCCAAGGTATTAGCCAATCCTTCAGATTCTTGCCTCTAGTAGTGTCTTCAGTTAATGCTGCCCTGTCTTCTGTACTATGAACATACACAGGAATAACTTGCACATACGTTAAGAACACTGCAAATACACTCGGATAGCGTCACTGAGTCAAATATATATTCTAAAAAAAACCAAATCCAAACAATCTTTCTACTCCAAAATCTTGTTCAGACCATTACTATCTTCTCATCTGCTACTTCAGGAATGCAGCAGCTGCACCATACTTTTTCTACAGGTTCTCTGGCTTAGTTTTCACGTCTTGCTCTACCTCTACATCTTATTTCAGTTAGCCTGAAGCGCTCCCTTCAGCACTCCACATTCATGGAGTGTATATTCTCATAAACATTTACTTTTAGGAATACTGATTTCATCAGTTATTGCAAAAGTGGAACAAAAGACTGGTTTGGGCTCTTTGACTAGTATGTGGGCCTTTCTGCATTGGACACAATCACAAATTAACAAATTAATCTCCTCCAAAATGGAAGAGATTGCAGATCTGTCCTGCTTTCTCACAATTATATATACCCATATAATAATTTTAAATTAGTACACTATACATTCTTCTAGTATTTTTTAATTAAAAATGCTTTTGAAATGTGAATATGACTTCTTTAAGGAAATTCTGTGTTATCAAGGAAAATGTTTATAAAAAACCTCTTTTCTACACAACATTCCTATTTGAGAACAATAAATAAATAAAAAAGTCTGTGTTCTAAAATGAAATATAAAAATGATTGAATGCTATCTGTATGCAGGTACATCGGAACATTTTCCAGTAGTAGATGGTCATTTTGGTTTACTAGATATATCCATGAAGATTACTTGTTGAGAGATGAAACTGTAGAAATATGTAGAAGCTGAACAATGAGTTGAAAACTTTTTAGTATGTTTTGGATTTGTTTTGTATGGTGTTCAGGAGCTCAAATAGGACTTGTTCAATGAAGATCTTTGGTGGAAATTATATAGGAAGTCAGGCCAGAGTGTGATCAAGATTTCCCTTGGTCTTAACATTTATAAATTGTGTATTATATTAAATCATACGCAGATACTTCGACGATATATGGGAATGAGGAGGGGAATGTTTGCCAATGTGTAAACAGCAGTAGCATGCCATGTCCTACAAGCCTTCGAAAAACTTGGCTATTATTTTCAAAGTGTTGAATATAGAATCAACCATAAATATCTTTCAGAAGGCCCTCACCAGCTGTGAGATCTTCAGCAGCCTGTCCAGCTGCAAACACAAGATTTGCAATGTAAAACATACCAGAAGAAGGAATTGCATTTTAACAGCACATTATTATACATTGAACCACTGCACTTCCACAAGGCCTATTATCCCAGATCTATTTTCTTGGTTAATCTAGATATGTGATCCATCTACTTTCTCTGGGTATTTTTATTGTACTTTTTATTGTGGTACCCACAAAAGAAAGCGTTTACAAGTAAAACACTGCAGCCTGAAGAGTCAGCTCAATTTTCTATTCACTCTTTCAATTATTTTCCTTTATATCTGCTTCTTATAAACAGATACTGATCTTTCCAAGTAGTTTTGTAGATCTTTTGTGAGGAGGGAAAAAAGTAATTCACGGAATTTTTGCCTGGTGTTTCAGTGAATTTTCCTCATTAAGTATTTACATAGACAGGCTGGAGTGTATGGTCTAGGCTCCAGATAAAGTTGGAGCATAGGTCTTTCTAATATAAATTACTAATAACAGTACTGCTAAAACTGAGGAAAAGTTTACCAAATTAAGTAACTGAAATTCACAAAAGTTAGAAGAAATATATTTCCTTTGGTGTAAATAAATGCTGTTGAGTACATCTCAACATCTCAAGTACATTGACTACCATCTATTTATATTGTTAAAAAAATTCAACCCATCATCCATTTATTATTTAATGTAGTTCCTTACGATTTGTATCTATAAAATAATGAGCCCTCTGGGCTATTCTTTTCTATTAAACTTAACTTTAAATATGAGTGTTTCTTTAAGATGAAGCATATAACCAAATATTATTCTGGACCAGCTCTGGAGTGCTTAGTATACAATTAGACTTAAGAGGAGCAATTTGTTATCACGCTAATTCAGGTGATGTGAGAAGGACCATTTCAGTGCAGGACATCCCTAGTAGGGCAGAAAGGGACCTTGTGGCTGCAAGATCTCTGCACTAAGCTGAAAGAAGATTCCTCCCCTTTGGCATAACAAAGGGCAGAGTCACCCCAAAAAGCTGTAGCAGGGATTGTTCAGGGACAACCAGACTTTGTTTCCCTGACTTTAAAAAGGATTTTCATTTGCATCAGCAAATACTATTACTTGGCCTTCTAATTATAAAACCTGTTTTCAGTTTACACATTGGGATTACTGCTGGCTAGTGAAAGGTCAATTTCTGTCCTATTGAAACAAAACCCATTTGGAAAAAGTGGATGTATTTAATTGTTTCAATAGTATCATAGCATCTAATATTTTGTCAAACTAATGACATGTTAAAACCTCAAAACTGTTATGCACCCAGGTAAAGAAAAGTAGATTTTATTCACTCTGTGTGTTACATCAAGCTCTTGTTGCACTAGTGAAACAGGCCTGCTATGCAACAAGTCTTTCAGAAAGTCATTTCTATGTAGTTTGTCCACTTATGACAGTTAAAATAGCCTGCAATGACTTTGGTACTATTTGACTTTATACTGCAGAAGTGAATGAGTCATAAGGTACCTGTGGTTCTGGTTTTGGAAGCTAAGAGGTACAGTTTGGGTAAACACAAGGTTAGTACTCATTGGGTGTGCCACAGAATTTTTATGTTAACATGTACAGTAGTTGTTTGAGATATGATTATTATAATATTAAAGTATGTATCTGAGTGGGATAATTAGAGGTCCTCATTTTAGAAATAATAGAATTAGGCATTTCTTAGACATTTTAATAATTAAGAGGACATTCACTGCCTGTCTGTGTCTATGAAAAGCAATCTAAGAACAAAACCAAGTGGCAAGTCCACCCTGCAACTTAGCTTTTAAAATGCATGTTGAGGAGATGTCACTTTGATTCAGTTTATGCTTTTCCAGAGTCTGATCCTCGATCTTCCCAACCACAGATGAGTTTTCTAAACACCAGGGTAGTTTACAAGTGGACTCTCAGTACTCTTGATGTTCCCATTACCTCTTCCACCTCTGTAAATAACAAAATACAAACTGGACCAGGGCCTTTAACCAGTGACTTTTACAGTGCAAGAGAATGCTCTCACTGTTAGCTTTTAGAATCAGCCTTTCTTTTATGGTTCGTAAATATTTCTCTGATAATTGAACAGGAGCATGAATATGTGTCTCTGGCATCCTATGTGAATGCATACAGCTATGCTTCTGGGTATTCTAGGATGCTTTTCATTCTCTGATTAAGTGAGTATTAAAGAAGTTATTTCAGTAAAACATCTGTCCAAATAGATATATTCTTGCAATTTTTTTTCATTTTGATAAATAGGTATTTTCTGGTAAAACAATATTTTTAAAGAAAACAAAAAAAACCCTGTAAAACCAGGTGAACTTTTAGTGAGTTATATGATAGAAAAGGAAACCTTTTCCTTCTAGACAGAATCTGTTATATCCTTTCTTACAAGTATTTTCTACAAAAACGTTGACCTCAGTTTCTTATGAACAGCTCATCACATTATGACAGCCCTACCTGCTACAATTCATACCCTGAAAGGGAAAGTTTTAAGATTTGTTCACTTCAAGCTATTTTTTTCTATTCTTATATCTTTCCAAGCTTGAACCTTTATTGCCACAGCAAGTTCTTAACATTCTCTTTATAACATCTAAAACCTGACTTGCAGGAACTGTACAGAGGAAATGAAAAACCATGTCCTGTGATCTATTGGGCTGTTACTCTTCATGAACGTTGGTACTACTGACAAACGCATAAAGTACTAAATCGTGCCCAATCTGGATTACTACGGATAGAACTGAAGAGCTACAGCATAATTGTAGAAGGCAATCTCTGACTGCATTTGAACAGTAAAAAAAATAATCTCTTTTTCTATAGCTATGGAAAATGGAGCCAGAATAACCTGACATTAGCAGTGTAAACATTTTAGTTATGCTGTTCTTTAAGCAGCAGGTTTTTCCCATATCCTATGCAAGCTTGAAGAGCTATCAACTGGTATTAATTAATTCAAAAGCTTGTTATTTCAGAGCAATTAATGATACCTTCAAGTAACTTATGTTAAAAATGGGATGACTTTCTATAGAATCCCTCCACATCATCCTGGTCCTCATTTTTTGTTTAGGATCAGTGCAGTCTCTAGAACACATTAGTATATATGTCAGTGTTAGCTTATTAGCAAAAGTAGCATGGATTATTGGTTCTTCTGGAAGTCTGACACAGGCCAACAATGTTATCTGTGATTCTTTGGGATCTGTGCATCTGATCGGAAAACCTTGAATCATCTTTGACCATCTTCTGCTTCTAGGATCATGGAAAGGTTTGGGTTCGGAGGGACCTTTAAAGATCATCTAGTTCCAACTTCCCTGCCACTGAGTTTCACAGGTAGTGATTAGGTGTGGACAAAGGAGACAGCTGGGCCAGAAGTGAAGAGATGAACCGAATTTTATTCTATAGAATCTACAGCAGTAAGTTCCCAGAGATAGTAAAGGTCATTGTTGGTCATTTGTCTTCTTGATCAACTCAGTAGCCATGTCGTGGTCATAATCACAGCTATCTCAGTGTAATTGTATAAATAACCTGGTGCGGAAATCTTTGCAAAGAGTATTGCTTAAGAAAGTGATGGAAAATCCTACTACAAACATAGCAAAGTACATAAGTAAGAGACTTTTCTTTTCCTCTGCAATCTCTATACTGAAGAATTGGTGTTGTCTTCTAAACAGACAGATTTCTGTTTTGAGACCTTTGAACATTTACTCAGCACATAGGTAAATTTCAGAATTGTCACCATCGCTCTGTGTATTCAGATTTCAAATTTTTGCAAACTCTCCTAGAGCAAGGTTTTCACTCAAAGGTCAAGTAATGTTTTAAATGACTAAGCACAAGAGAGTTGGTGCTATTTTTTTAGTCTGAACCATCTCTTTTTAGAGGTTAAAGTAATAGCAGCAGCTGATATTTGGTTTTGCTGTGTTAGTGAGTGCTCATCAATAACATAATGGGCAGTTCTTATTCTGCGCAGGTGTTTTGGCCAAGTACTGTGCAGTGTACCTGCTGGTGGAGTTTTGATCTTTTTAGAGTTCTTCATCTCACCTTTGTTTTTGGTTCGGGTGTAATCTTGTCTATATTATCCTTTACTAGCTCCAGGAATGGTGACTGTGTATTTTTTTCCTGATTCTGTTGCTACCAGTGATAACCAAATTACAAATGGAACCAGACAGATTTTAATCCTTATTGCTACTATCAGCAATATACTGTGATTCTTTTAATTTCTCTGGTTTCACTATATCAGAATTCCTGATTCTTTTTGCACCATCAATATGCTCTTCTGTTCTTCCTCATTGCCAGAAATAAAGAGATCGTGAAGAGCAGAGGGAAGAGACAAAACTGACTCACTTTCGTTTTCTTCTTAAGTCTATATATTGTCTATAACCTGAAATTTGACAGTTTCTCTCCTGTGTTTATTTATTCTCTTTCTTTTCCTGGTTCCAATGCTGTTCAGAGTCAGTCATCTATGGGGGATGTATGTGGATGGAAAAAATTAAAGTAAGACTGGAGTTTAAAATTCCACACTTTCTGCAGAGAATTTGCCTTCAAATGTGGTTCCACTGGCTAATAATGAGCGTAAATGTAAGAAATTAACTTCTGAAAGTTGAATTTTCAAACTTCAGAGCTTAGGCAGAGTAAAGAACAATTTTCAAATTCATAGGGATTCCTTGCTTTTCCCTTTGAAGAAGTAATGGAGATTGTAAAATTTGGGTAAATGTAAATCTAACTAAATAGCATGTGAACTAGATGAGCCTTTTTGAGTTTGCTGCCATCAACATCAGCCTACAAAGTTTATTCTCACTAACTTTCTACTTCCCAGAAACTCACTGACAGAAGACAAAGAATGGAGAAATACAGCATCAGTTGTTCTCAAAAGACTTTTAAAAGAAACAGCCCTTTCCTGCTGTCACTTGCTATAGCTTTCAGAAACTCAATTTGTATTCCATACTGACATCTAAAAGCAGAAGCATAGAAACATCTGATCCACACAGATCCCATGCAGCAACAAGGATCAGAGCTTTTGGGGAACCCCCTCCTCCTTTGAGAGAGCCTGTTGGTGCTAAATTGGAAGAAAGGAGGCAAAAAAGTTTGGCCTTGGGAATGATCAGAGGGCCACATACTCTAAAATATTTTTAGAGCCATTTCTCAGCTGAAGTTCATTCCCTCTGGAGAAGATTATAAAAATGTAAACAAATGAATAACAAAATTTCAATGTTTTAGTTGTTCATGCTCATGGAAGGCTGTAGGGAGATAATCTTTAGGACATAGCTCTGTTCATTTATACAGAAGGGATGTGAAATTAATCCAAAGGGGCCATGCCAAAAATATACTCCAGTCCTTCCAGACAAGCCTTTATGGCATTTCCCTGTAGGATAGGAGGGCCAGCAGCTCAAATAGAGTTTAAGGATCAAATAATAAAATAGTAACTGTCAAAAATGTAAACTTCCTTCGGACAAGAGTAAAATTTTTAAAGTATGCCTAGGGAGTCTCTGTATGCCTGATGCAAACCAAATTAGTCATTTAAAACATTGCTTGACCTTTGAGTTAAAACCTTGTTCTAGAAGAATTGTCAAAATTTTGAAATCTGAATACGCAGAGCGATGGTGACAAGTCTGAGATTGATCTGTGGGCTGAGTAAATGTTCAAAGGTCTCAAAACAGAAATCTCTGTATAGAAGACAACACTGATTCTCAGCTACATGCACACAAGAAATATTGGCTATTTTTTCTATAATTAGGAGGCCAAAGGGACAGAATAGTGCCCTTTGTGACCAGTGTGTGCAGAGGCTCTATCATCACAGATCTGTGGACTCCAGTCTGAAGGCAAATAAAATAGAGTTACATGATGTTGACTTTTTTGACTAATGAGGCCCACAAATCCGGCCTGCTTTGGAGACAAATAGAGGTGGTCACTGACATAAAAAGATTTTGGTATGTTATTGCAAAGTTGAATTTCCCATACGCTTCATTAGTAGATACTGTAGCCTTTTTTCCCTGAAGATATTTTCCTCTAAAACTGAGTAGAAATATTTTGGCTCTGGAAGACATGTGGCTGGAAGTGTATCCTAAAATATGCCCTTCCTACTGGTAACTGATAGGTCTTGTCTGACTCTGTGCCACACTGGCTGGAACCTCCCAGAATAACAGTGCTATGGACTTTATTATTTCAAAGTAAGGGAAATTTCAGGTAAACAAAGATATTTTCTCTATTATCATGATTGACATTCATTGTCATTTAGTAATGCAAAACCATAGATGGGAACATAAAACCCACGGAATGCAAATTCCCTTGAAATGACAAGGCTTATTGATTCAATATCTTTTCTTTATAGAGAGTTTTTTGAAATGAAAGCTATAACCTCAGGCTTCGAAACAGTCACACTAACTGTGTTTACAGTAAA
>JAOXNO010000001.1:196752096-196776512 GCA_028565335.1 Limnodromus scolopaceus | reverse complement strand
AACCTGCTCTAGAGGGAGGTGTCCCTGCCCATGGCAGGGGGGTTGGAACTAGATGATCTTTAAGGTCCCTTCCAACCATTCTATGATTCTATGATTTGTCCAGAGCACGAGAATGAATTTCACTCTGTGTGTGCAAGGATTGCTTAATTGCTACCAATAGCTCTTTACACTGACAATGCATCCCATGATTAATTCCCTAAGGAAAGACTAAGCTACATAAAGGTCTCAAAGACGCAAGTCAAGGTGGAAAGTGCACTGTAAAATATTTAGCAAACACCAAAGTAAATCACAGAGAACTAAGGAAGGACTGAAGGGCAGGGGCCTCAAAAATAAATAAATGCTTGGAACTAGGAGACAGGTATTTTGAAAGGGATGAAAGACTGTCTGCTTCCACTGCACATATAAACACACATAATTGTGATAATATGTAAAAATGTGTATCACAGGGAGCAGAAAAACTTACATTATCCTAGGTGACCTTTAATTAACTTTGTAATTTAAAGAAAGTTTTACTTTAGCTGTTAATCATAAATGTCTCTGTGACAATCAGAAGCTGTTTCACAAATTTCTATGTCAAAGTAAAATCAATCCTTCCCAAAAACTAAATGTTAATTGACAAACTTTTACTGGATTATTTTATTATTTTAATTAAGGACTGCGAGAATTTCTTGTTCTTGTACTCATTGCATTGAATGTTAATTTGTTCTCTGTTTACTTGCACAGCTTCCAAACTGTGTTCATTCCCTTATAATGAAAGGAAATTTTGCAAAATTCTTTAAACAAGTCATACACTGTACAGCTGTTACCTCTCCAAACTAATCTTAATTTGTAGATTAGATAAACCTGTCAAATTCTAGTTTTTCGGTCTTATTAATACATGAACTCTTCTCAGAAAGCTATATTTGTCCTTCATTACTTCAGGAGACCCTTACAACTTTATTGTTCATGGTACATCCACACTGATTAAAAATGCCACAGATTCTCTCACCCAAGGATGAAAGGTTGTCTACACTTAGTACGATGTATAAAAAGTAATTATTTAAAATTATTTCCAACAGTTTGTTTTGAATGAGTGGTTAATTTCTCTTAATTTTCAGTTTCTTCCGTCCACATAGGTTGGAAGACAGAGAAGCAGTTTGAATAGTGAGATATGCCAATGCTTTGATGAAAGCTCTGCCTGATGATGTGAGCCTGAAGCAGTAGCCTCCTTTCTTCTCAAAAGAACACAGTTTTCTCTCATATACATGTACTCTAATAACTTTTTTTGTTTTCAGTATCTTGTTAGTAAATATTTATTTTAATGGTAAAGATCATAGGCTGAATTGTGCTTCTTTTTGCAACATGCTTGGACCCAGCTCCCCTGTCCTCACGCCCAGCCTGCCAGTACTCCCCACGGGCAGCCTGAATGTACCAGCCCACAGCCCCAAGCCTCCCGTGCCATGTCCTATATCAGTCCCTGTCCCTGCCCTGGCTCTGTGTCCTTTAAAACAACTTTGCGCTCTTCCACAGCACCTAAACCACTCCACATCAGGTCCCTGCTGAGCCCAGGTCTCGGCAGGGTTTGAGGCACACCTTGTGGGGATGGAGGCTGCTGCGAGGGCCTTGAGTGACCCTGCTTAGCCTCCCAGGGCTTCCCCCCCCACTGCCCATGGCCAGAGCCCCATTTCAGCCCAGTCACTGCCCCAGTGACACTATAGGACACCATCTGGAGTCAGAGCTGCTTCTGCTGGGTTATGATCTGTGGTTGCCAGGAGTCCTGTCTTAGTGGCAGGTAAAAGTGCAAGCAGAGACGTAGTAAACAGACCAAAGAAGTCTGATGACCACGTGAGAAAATATGAAGCAATAAGAGCTCTCACACCAGCTATCCAGGTGGCATCACCAAAAAGCAAGTTTTCAAGTGTAATTTTGGGGGAATATGGCAAAATAGCAATATAGATGTTTATGGGAAGCTAATTCCTTGTTTGAAGGACATAAGCAAAATCACAGATATAGCTTTTGAAAGCAACATCTGGTAGTCTTAAAGCAGTACCAGAGCTTGTGTTTGAGCAGCAGCAGACAAACTGATATTTTCAAGGCGTTCCGGATGTGTTTCAAAACCTCTCTGAAAAGTGAGCGACATCCTAGATTATGTTTTTCTGGCCAAGTAGCTATTTGATCTCTTAAATTACTGTGGTTTTACAAATGTAAACACGGTTCCATTGCCAAGAAAATCAGCAGGCAGTTCCATTCACACACTGATTATTAAGATTTTGACTGCTTCAATTTTCATGATGATATTAATAATTTAATCAAGTAGTTTATATTAACAATGTCAATTACAAATTTCTCCTTTGCTGTGGATTGACCCATTATTGTCTACCTAGCATCAATAAGCATATCGTTGCAGGAAGGAAGGGCTATAAATAAGGATTTCTATCCATCTAATTATTTTAATTGATTTGTACTGAAATAGTTGACCTTTGGTACTTGGTTCTTCCTTCACATTCAGAATTGACAGCTCACTCTGATGATCATCAGCCATGGGGAAAATAAGTGAAAATTTCAATTAAAAGCATGCAGTGTAGGCTAATCTATGGATCTCACATTAGTAACCCTCCATACTTTCCTGCTAGAGAATACATGTCACGTTTGAGCTGAAAAATATTGTATGAAAAGTACCTGAAGAGTTAGAACATTGAAGATCTAAAAATTGACAAACAGAACCACTTAGGAGTCTTAGGGCACTTCTTCATATGTGCCTACAAATTACAGCTAGTGCTACTTAAGCACTATTCCTTCAGGCCAAAGATCACAAGATAAGTAGAAGCAGCTAATTTCTGCATTCACTTTCTTGGGTGGCATGAGAGTAGCGATGCACTCAGCTGCCTACACTGTCTGCTCTAAGTGTTATTTTTCAGACAAAGCTGGCCTAAAACTCCTTTTATTAGATAAGCAAGCAGAAAAATTCCACACATTGATAAAGTGTCAGACACATTTGTCGTCTTAAAGAGTGCACAAAACAGTAATAATAAATATTGAGCTAGATGGAATATGCTAAATTATAAAGTTTTGTTGATAACATTTGGAGTTAAATTTTCCTTCGATATGTTAATGAGTAGAGTTTTCAAAGAAGAGTTTTATATTTTTTACATCTGAAAAGCTGTTTCCATTACATGACTTCAGTGAATTTGAAAAAGGTGCAAAGCACTTCCTGAACATAATCACTGTGTTTGAAGCCTGTGCTATGGCTATGACATATCCTAACTAGCTTTAATCTGTGTATTATATTAGCATGTTTTGAAAGAGAAGATATTAACTGTTTTGATAGAAAAAATAGGAAAATAATCCCAAAGCACTTTCCTCAGTTTAAAATTACTTTACTTTGGATGAACATTCTTCCACAATTGGAATATATTAATACTTTTATTATTTTTGTTACTGCAGTTGTAAGCATTCTGTAGCTGAAAATGTTCTATTTTTCTATTCTATTCTTAAAAATAGAACATTTTCCTTGATCTGGTGGATGTTGTATGTTGGATGCAAAGTGGGAATAATTGAGCGTATATTGAGTAATCTGTTTGATACATTATGAGTAGGAAGTGGAAGTAAGATGGAAAATAGATTGTTTTTTCAGTAAGAAGGGAAACAATGACTAACTCTACAAAAGAATCTTTATATTATTCAAAAATAATTCCTCATAAAAATTCATGACATTTAAATCAGCTCTAACAGTATAATATTCCAAAGATGCTGACTCATTTGCTGATAGCCGCTGGAAGTACTCTTTACTGTCTTTCAGTCAGTGTTTTAAGTCTTCAAAGCACTTTCCTTTGGTTAATTTAAAGGATAATAAAATATATCCCTAATTATTTTTATTTTTTTTCCATATCTCTCCATAATCTTCTATGGTCTCAAATTTTCTGTGTTGTATGACCAGATTTCTAAGAGAAAATCAAATTCTACAAAGTGAGAGGCTATTTTGGATTTTCAGATTATATTATTGTGTATCTTCTTGAACACTGGACTGCTGAAAAGTTCAACAGAAAAATTTTTTGACTGAAGGTTACTTATTTTTACCAAAGTCCTTGCAAAAATAAGAGCATTTTTCCCCAAAGAAGGACCATCTTAAATGAATTTTCTCCTTTTCCCATGTTATTAAATATGTAGTGAAAAAGGTTGGCGAAGACCACCAGCATATTTTCCTTGAAAACTTCCAGCTTCTAAGTCCCACTGCTGCTTTGGAAAACAGTTCAAGTCTCTTGATTTCTGTGCAGAGCAACTGGACATTTTGAGCAGAAAAGACACAAATGAAGCCTGACTGAGGTGTGATAAGAGGACTAAGACTGAACAAGTTGAAATGTTCACAGCTCAGCTATTCACCTTACTTTCCTTTTAAAGTCAATGGCAAAAACCAGCCATTTCCTGAGCAAGTTCATCACATCACATACCTATTCCTCTTCCTCTTTGCTACTTCACTGGCTCACATAGAGACATCCAGATTCCAGAGGTTAAAATGAGGTTTCCGGTGAAGGTTTCAATCTTTTTGTTTGGTTTGGTTTTGATGATTGCCTGCATATACTGTTGCATTGCCTGTTGTTTTGAATAATAATTGGTATATAATAGCATCTTTAAAATTAAATCTCTGATACATAAACTAAACCACATACAGTGGGAATTATGAAGAGCAAGATAAGATGCACTAACCTCTTCTCAAGAAAATCAGTTGGCTTCCAGTTTTTCCTTTTTATTTTGTTCTGGGTATTCTTTTCTTTTTTTTTTATTTTATTACAGTTAATGACACTTCATCAGGAAAACATAATTTATTGACATTTTGCTGTGTTTTAGTAGTAATCCTACTTTTCATAAGGAGATGCTCTTGACGGATGCCTTTCACAGGTTCCTACTATTCTTGCATATCACAGAATCATGGAATTGTCAGAGTTGGAAGGGATCTCTAGAAATCATCTAGTCCAACTCCCCTGCTAAAGCAGGATTACCCAGAGCACATTACTCAGGACTGCATCCAGGCAGGTCTTGAAAATCTCCAGAGAAGGGGACTCCACGACCTCCCTGGGCAGCCTGTTCCAGGGCTCTGTCACCCTCACCATAAATAAGTTCTTCCTCATATTTGAATGGAACTTCCTGTGTTCCAACTTGTACCCATTGCCCCTTGTCCTGTCACTGGGAACCTCTGAAAATAATCTGGCTCCATCCTCCCTCAAACCACCCTTTAGATACTTAAAAGCATTAATAAGGTCTCCCCTCAGCCTTCTCTTCTCCAGACTAAAGAGTCCCAGCTCTCTCAGCCTTTCCTCATGAAAGGCTCTCTCAAGTTAAAGCCAATCACTGAGCAGTCTAGAAGGAAACTAATGTGCATGCGCAGAACAAGACAGAGAATACACTTCTGCTTAAAAATTGAGGAACAACTTTAATATGGTTGAGTTAATAGAATGAAGGCACATATTTTCATAAGCTTGGAAGACTGAACACTTCCACTGAAACAATGTAATTAAAACTTACAATTAAAAAAATGGGTTAGCATTCTTAGTGACATTTGATTAAACATGCTAGCTAGAAAAAATATACAAATGAAGGTCACATTTGCAAGTATTATAAGATAGTCTACATTTTAATTAAATACTTGAGAAATGTCAATGAGTTAGTAACTGACCAGGAGTCACACAAAAGAAAAAAAGGAATGAAGAAAAACAAAACATCACCCCAAGAGTCAGAATCCTTTTCTCTCCATAGATTTCAAACACTACAAAGACAGTTTTCAAAGAAGTTTTGGGGATCAATTCAGTGAATTTGTTTTTTCATTTTTCTCTGTTTGAAGACAGAATGGAATTTAGTCAAATTGCATAGCACCATTGTTGAAGCTATGTTGACATAGGTTGTGCCTTTTGAAACAAATCTGTCAGATAAAATATAACAGGATATTATTTGTGGTTTATATTTGTACCCATGGACTATGCCTAAAGAACATATATAAGCATGTACCATCCTGTGGGAAAAGATCCCCTGTCTCTCAGTCAACTTAGTTCTCCCACAGTATACATGAAATTAAGTTGAATTTAACCTGACACAGCTATTACAAATTATAGGAGAAAACTTCTTTCAAACTATCTTGACATTAATATTTTTGGTTTTTCTAAAAGAAAAAAACCTCAGTAATCAGTAGAAGACAGTTTCTCTATTACCTGTGGCACTGTTTTTCCTCATTGTGTTGAATCTGACCAAAGAAAGGCTGAAGAGCAGCATGTACTGGAAATAATAAAAGATGCATGAATAATTTAATGACTTGACACAGATTCATTAAAAAGTTACCCAAACTAATTCAAATCATAGTTTGCTGCTGGAAATCACATTTAGGAAAATGTGCGCTTGGAATAAAAAAATACAGTCTATCTTAAAACTGTCATACTGTTGTTAAGGTGACTATAAATCTGGTAGTTCCAGTGCAAAGAACTATGAAGGCTAATCCGAGCTGCTGATTTTATTGCATCTGGTTTATAGTTGCTTAATATCTTTACCATTTGGGCCTATATATTCCTTATCTGAGTCTGCTTCGAGCTGAAAAGCCTTTGGATGTTTCATCCCAAATACTTAAGTTATTTCTAAGAATGATGAGGGAAAATATAATTTAATTGCGAAGCTCAAGTGCAGCGAAGTTTTGAGAGCTACCTATAGGTCTTTGATGGAATTTCTCAAGGATTTTGAGGGTAGACTGGTAAAGCTAAAAAACACATTAGAGAGTAACATCTACTCTCCAGCAGTTTAACTATGTACTTAAATAATGGAAAACAAATTTATTCTCCCAAGCCTCAGAAGTCTAATCTAAACCAAATTAAAGGAATAATTTTATTGTAAATAGTACTCCAATAAAAATATATTCTAATTAAGCTACTGCAACTAGGCAGTGTAGAAGTCTAAATCTCTGGAGGCAAATGTTCAGGTTAGGAAGTGGGTTTTGTTTTCAGGTAAGCACGATTTCTGCTCTAGTTGTCAGTAATGATCACAGGCTACAGGCTTTCAGTAAACAAAACAAAAAATATTTGCTTATGTATAATTTATTAACCATTTCCAGTTATGTCTTACAAGAGAAGCTTTACTCAGATACAGCATCCCCATGAGCATGACAAAGCAACCAGAATCCGGGTGAAATTTCACAGTGATCACTAATCCCAGCCAAACAAAGCAATGATAACATGAAAGGTCAGAAGCCAGCTTGCGTAATAGTGCCATTACTGCAGGATCTTTTCACAATCTAGACTGACTTTTATATCCTTCCCTTGTTTTTGTTCCCATGGTACTTTACATTCATGCCATCTGAGATCATGTTGATTCTTTTGTTCTTTCAAACCCTGGATTTACCACTGCAGAACAAGTGTTTCCCGTTCAACTGGAAAACCAAGAATTTAATTTTTTTTTTTTTTTCTTTTTCAGTGGGAAAAGAATTAGAGTCTTCTTGACTTGATGAGGCAGCACAGAACAAGTTCATTTCACCAAGTCTCTTAGGCGTACTATTTCAGGAAAAAGAAGTTGCCAAAACTATTTCAGGGCTGTTGAATCCTGTTTACTGGAGTAGCTTATTACATTGTGCAAGCACAGAAACAGGAGAGTTGTAGCGTAAAAATGAGAAATATTGCTTTAGCAAAAACTTTACTTTGATTCAAACTTCTGCAGAAAGGGAGGCTTCATAGCACTGGTGATTTCAGTATGGCTTCGATGGCTACTTTCATTTAGCAAGGTGATATGTTGGCAAAACTTAGGCAGCCTGGAGCGAGTCTCACTATTGTACTTTCTCCTTTATTCAGTCCCGCTCCCTGCTTAGCCCTGGACGTGGCTCCTGCACCTCCTCAAACCTCCTTCCACTCCAAACACATTCCTCTGCCTGGAAGCTGATCCAGGCACTCATCCTAATGACAGAAAGTCTGTCCCCAGCTAATTAGGTCAGGAGTACTTGTTAGCTCAAGCTTACTAGAAACTGAGGTATGCCTCACCTCATAAGCTGGCATGCCCTTCCAATTAAAAAGAGCAAAAAGAAAAAGTATTTCTCAGTACAATTTTGAAAGGATTAGTAGTTATTTTGCTCTACCATGTGTGTATAATCTGCAATTTGGCCTGGTGGTAAATGAATTAAGTGTAATGGAGCATACAATTTTTGATGTGTTTGTTTGTAACTTTATACAGACATACTACTTTTGTTTCTCTTGTGTGGCTGGGCAGCTGGGAGGAAGGCTGCTTATTAGTCAACTTGTTTGCTAAGTGATAGATCTGGCAAGATCAGGTAGAAGGATATTTCTTGCCTGTGAGCAAGGTCATATGAGAGACTTTTATGGAAGCGTGTGGAGATGGCAGAGAATGAGTGACACAGCAAGGAGGAGAGCTAAGTGGCAGACTTGCTGGAGCAGGGGCCTGGCTGCATTATGTTCTCAGTGTGTCGTTGAACTGAAAAAATCACTACTGAAAACAAAAGGAAGAATCAAAAAGTTGTATATTTATGTGAAATATGACAGTTGTGTACTTGCTCCACCCACTTTCCAAGATGAAAATACAGGGCAATAGGAACACAGAAGCTATATGAAATGGTCTACCTAAGAATCAGGATTATTAGTGCTAGTATTTAATTTCTAGTTGCTAATCTCCATTTCTTTGCAAAAGAAGCAATATATAGCTCAGACTCTAACTTGCACAGGAAGCCTTCCTCTCTACCCGTGAAGGAAGACTGTTTCATAATTTTCCCAGTGAAATGACGTAAGAATAATCATCTGCATCTTCTCAAGCTGGAATAGTTGATATACTCAGGAACATCACCCAAAGAATTATCTTCTGTTGTCAACAAATGGGCTACATGGCATATAGTACATTTAACAGCCTAATAACGCATTATTTCAGTCACACAAAGTACGTATCATTTGCTGAAAAAGTACTGACAAAAAGTATTCCCAAATCCATGTCCTTTGCCATAGGGCAAATAGCATAGAGCTAAAATAACATGCTGAAAATAGAAAAGTGTCTGTATCTGCAGAAAATACCCAAGGAACAGTACATTCATTATAGATGTGATTGTAATCATGTTTCCTTTGGAAATCTTATTAAGATTTATTATGCTGTGTTGTAAAGTTTGGACCAAAGGCAGGGTTACATTGGGTTTTTTTGTAATGTAGAATTCCTTCCAGTGTGTATTTCATCTACCTCTGTGTGCACACTAAAGGAATGTCTTCCCAACCACAATTGCTGCTGTTTCTACTTCTTTTTTTTTTTTTTTTTTTTTTTAGAGCTGTAGGAATGGATCCTGTAAATCAGAAGATGTACCACTGTTAGAATTACATAATAGTTTACTTAGGTATGAAAATATACATAGGAATAGTTCTGTGACACCACACTTTTTAATTTAGCATTTTCTTTCTGCTTCCTTATCCATCTCCCATAGATTACAGATCATTTGTTCACCTTGGGTTAGAAGCAGAAGGACTTGTGTGTATATAAAAGAGAGATGTGGTGTCTTTTCAAAGCGAGAGTCCTTTGCGTGGTGCCTCGCATCCTTGTTACTAGCTACGAGCTGGCCACATCCCACCTCCATGTGAGAAAAACAGGACTGCATACCAATTTGCCCATTTCCAGGTTTCCTGCAGAGTTTCCAGGGAGGGCATCAGCACCCCTGGGGATATCAGAGGATCTGAGCTGTGAGGATCTGAGGATCTCCACAGTGTCCAATGCCCACTTACGGTAGCACTAATTAGCTATCCTGCCACCAGAACTGCTACGTTCGCCACCGAGCATTTTCATCCTCTGATTGTGTTAGAGACTATGTTAGAGAGAGTTTTGTCCCTTTCCTTTATGTCTATACTCCCCAGGGAACATCTTCCTTCTCTGTTGACAAGGAAGATGTCAACTCTGCATTAAAGATTTACTGTGATAAGTTTAAAAATGGACATTTCTACTGCAGCTCATTTGTCTGAAGTAATTTATATTTGTATGGCCACAAATATATTTGTTCATAAAATAAATTAATATTTGGTGAGACCAAAATCAGTCAAAAAACCAAAAATTTCTTCAAGAAACCTCAATGATCTTGAGATTCTGACCTCAGAGAAGCCAAAATGAAAATAAGTTATTTTATGGGGATATATTTTAATACGAAATTTAAAAAAAAAAATTAAAATATTTTCCTGGAAGTGGAAAGATTTTATTTCCTCCCTATGTCAAAATTTTACTTTAAAAGAGCTAAAATACATTAATATTGCAAACTGTTAAAAGAATGTATTGAAGGACAATCAAAGATATTTTTTGTGAAATCACATTTATATTCCAGTGATAATGTTTCAAGAGGTCCCATAAGATAAATTTTCAGACTACATTTTAATTTATTATGATGATGTTTTATTTCCACTGTCTTTGTGAGCCAGGAAAGAGGATATTATGTATATGATATACAAAACATTATGATGCACAATATAAAGTAGATGGTTTATGAGACCAGGATGAAAAACAAGCTAATGCAGAGTTCTCTTTATTTATGCCTTTGCCATCTGATTGCAAAAAAACTTGTATTTACATCCAGATTTTAAATGAGATATGGCATCCTCAAATAACGTATATTTAAATTTTGCATAGATGAAAATGTTAATTTTAAAATACTGGTCATCTGCTTTTGTCAAATTCCAGCTTTTTCTAAAAGATAGAAGAGGTGTATTTTTAACATCTGATCAAAAACAATAAATAGTGTACTGAAAAGACATTTCCCTGAACCTGAAAACCTCTGAGTGTTCACTGTCACAAACTTCATAAAGTAAAATAGATATTCCTCTAATTTTAAACCATTTGAAACATAAAATAGTCCAGACTATATTTATGCTTAAAATATTTTTCCAAAAGCACTCCAGCATTGAAAACTCGTATTAGCATAAAAGTAAGAAATTTAATAACCACATGAATTTTCTATTATGTTGAAACTGCAGTGGAATTTTCTGACTTAGAGCTCTATACTGCTTCCCAGTTCTGTCTAGAAGCTGAGTCCCTCATGGAATCTGGGGTGTCTCTGATGCTCCTTTAATAGATAAAAGTTTTCTACTTTTCTAAAGTATAACTAACCATTCTTTTGAAAAGTGATAGATTTTATCCTTATTTAGTGTTCGCTTCTTGGGTTTTTTTCAGAATATTCAGAAGCTGTTCCTGGTCTCCCCACTTCATATGCTGCTATCCTCAGAATCAAATCGGGCAGTTCATCTTTAACCTCATTTAATTCAAAGAGCAGACCACGATTAAGCAGTCCTTCATTAGGAAGTGTATCTTCACCAGGCTGGAGAGGAGCTTCACATTATCATTCCCCAACAAACCTCTACCATTTTTCAGAGGCCTTCAAACACGATGGTAAGTCTAGTTTCCCTCTGAATTTTTGAAACATTCTTCAAAAGGAGGATATTTTTATCAGCTTACTTCAGAATTTCTCAGACATAATTTTGAATTTTATTAAACTTCTCAAAGCAGAAATAGGCCTCTCCCTTTACATTCTTCAGATTAGCTTTAAAGTCACCAGTTAAAACATTCTTTTTTGAAGATTCCCATGCAGAATACTTTTATACAGGTTTTGCTACATGAAAATAACAAATAGTTTGAAATTCCATTACAGCACAATTTCATCTACTCAACTAATGTCTGTATATTTGAAAAGCAAATCAGTAAAATGTCAGTCCCTCTTTTATATATTTTTTTCTCTTTGGAATTTTTCTGATTTAATCATGAATGATAGTAAGGTAAATTAAACCTGAATAGTAAATCTTATAAAACTACTTTTTCTATGAATTATCTACTCTGTATAGTCAACTGTCATGCATGCAGACATGTATGCATGGATAGACACCATAATATGGTGTCATTTACCTTTGGATGCAATAATTCATAGTAACAATATGCATTTTCTCATATTTGGTTACATTTTAAAAAGCCACATTTCTGATACCATTTCTTTAGTGATAATATTTAGCTGAATTACATTCAAAGAAAGGTAGAAAGGAAAACAGAAAGAAAAGGAAAAAGGAACAAGAGGGAGGGAGGAAGAAGTTAGAGGATATTTGAACATAGTAGCCTCAGGAAGTAACCGGAAAAAGAATAGTGATTAATACCTCGCAGTTCAACAATGGCTGTGATTACAGGACTACTACTTCTCTCGTTAAGTCTTTTTTTTTTTTCCCCCCTGGAAAGTACCTTGCGTGTGTTGAAAGCTAATGGTGTATGCACGTGCTTTTGTGAACAGAAAGGGCTTAGATACAAGCATAAATATGTTACATGAATTAAGGTTGATCTAGCATACGAACAATTTGAATCATGCAAGCAGATAAATTTGGTTTGATAGCATTTCTGGACCTGGAGCAGGTTTCTACATTTGTCCTTCCTCTGTAATACTCTGTAAGCAGTGACTAGACTAAACTCAGTTATTGCCCATACACCAGACACTGATAAATCCTCCCAAGCAACCTGATATGTGCAGGTGAAAATCAAAGTTCAGGATAAGAACCAGAGTATATTATCCTCATCTTCAACAGCATGAACGTCTAGAGACTGTAGCAGAAGAAATTAGTAACCGCAAATCAATAGAATAGAGACTTGCTGAATAATATAGTACAAGCTGGAACTATAAAGCATCTTCTCTCTGATTGACCCTGCTTTTTCCATCATTTTTTCTTTAGGGAAAAAGAAAAGCTGGCAAAAAGGCAGCTTACTATGTTCAAATTTGATGTGAATTTTGACTGTTATTTAAATCCTAAATTTGAGAGGGCTGAGAAAATTTTATACCCGTCTCATTCTAAGAAAATGACATATGGGATGAGGATCCTCGGACTAAGGATTCCAACACCTAAATCCTTGTCATTTCCAGGAGATATGCTGAGATCATACCTGATATAGGTCAGCAATCATGGCGCTTCTAAAAACATAGGGGCCACATTCCAACTCTGCAGTTAAGTGGCTTCTATTTTGCAGCAGGAAGTAATGAACCACCCACTGGAGAGAAAATTCAAAAAGGGCCATAACTGATAAGCCCCAATGAACAGAGCACTTGACTCAGAAGAGAGGGACTTCAGTTCTTTCTTCCAAGGACTGCATAAAACAGTCCTAGGAGAGCTAGTCCACCACTTACTGGTCTTTGTACATCCAGATGTGTAGATAGTTGCACAAACAGGTAAATCTGAAGCACCTGAGTAAGATTTTTAAAGCCTTTGCTTATCTGAAGCACCTGCACGGCGCAAGCAGAGGTATAAAACAGGACTTAAAAGACCAGCATACTTCTGGTGCAGCAGGAGTGAGGAGTCTGTGGCAGGAGACCAGGTAGGATATTCTGCATCATGCAAGAGGGCAAGAACACATCTATGGGAGCTGAATAGGCAGCTGAATGCAACTTGTTTTCCGACAAGTACAAGCTGCTGTAGCATTTCCTCATTTGTGTGTGGTCATAAGTGACCACTGCTACAAGTGAGAGGACACTAGTAAGAGGGGGGAGAAATATATTTTATGTTATTATGCTTAAGAATTTGCATAACTCAAATATCTAATATATGACATACACTCAGGACCCAGGTTTGCCATAAGAAAAAAAAAATTCTTTTATTAGCTGCCTAAGTATACAGGTTCTCAAGCGATTTCTTGATTTCCCAGGAGATGCTCAGAGGCCTGACATGACTTTTAATAAAGGTCCTCTTATACTTACTTTATGCCATTTAATTTGCACTCTTAGTTCAGCATGTGTTTCCTGATATTTCAAATTAAAAGAACTATGCTGTAGCTCACTGCTGAATTTAAACTATATGGAATTACTGAGCGTAAACATGCAGTTAAGGCAATACAGTCCTTCAAGCTATGTATCAACGTGTAAAGTCACGACTAAAGACTGTGCATAGAAAGTGTGAATTATTCATTAAATACTCCTGAAGAATCATAAAACTGCAAACTCTTATACTTTCTTACAGTTCCAAAAACTTCTGGAAATGCTGCAGTTAAAATAATTGAACTTAAACTTGAATAAAGAATCTTTTTTTCCTTCTGTCTTTGGTTTGATATCTTTTAGAAGAAAACAAATAGCAGGGTCTAGTTCACAACTGGAAGTGCTTGAATCAATGAACCTCAAGATGTGCAAGACCTGAATCTAATTTTTGTTCAGGGAGGATTCCTGATTGCACACCATCTGCTAGATTCAGCATTTACCAGTCTGAATTAAAGACACAACATACTGAAAAAATTTTTCATTGCTTGAAAATATCGGGCAATATTCATTAATGTGGCATGCAATTTAGGTAGTATATATGAAGTCTAGAACAGATGTGGTTTTTGAGGCCACAGAAGAGAGAAAGCATTTTCAAGCCACAGAAAAAAACTTGTCCTATCTTGTCTAATAAGCAAATAAACATATCTGCTTCAGAAAAGATAAATCTAAAAAGATGAGAAAATAATTTTATCTCCTTTGCAGTGTAAACTCAATCATGCATGTACTTTACACTCTTCCAGCCTGCAGCATGCTAGAATCAATGTAGGTACCTCAAGGCATGTATATCTACCTGAACTTACCTGTCAAAAGGAGCATCTCCTCAAATTCTCTTGACTTTTAAGTTAACTGAAACACAGTTTTAAGATTAAATGTATTTTATAAATGCATGTGTGTATAAACATATATATACATATGTATATGTGTACCTGCTTCTATATATGCAAAATAATTATTATAAATTGCAGCCACCTTTGCTATTGTTAGAATCTGTTACACACACACTTAATCATTGGAATATATTTTAGTGTTATGAATCAGTGGGCTTTCTCTATTTCAGTATATTAAAAGAAAGTTTGTATTTTAACAGATTATCGGGATATTAAAATAGTCATTTTTTCTTTCTTAGGTGTTAAGTGAAAGGCTATATTATGGAACCTACTTGTAAAACCAATATTAGAACCCAAGTTAATACATTTTTTCTGTGTTTAAGCTGAAAAAAAAGAGGATTTCTAGGTTTTAGTTAAAGAAAGTGATACGTTCTCTTTGAAAGAAGGGTGATTATTTATACATCTAAAATATTTTCTAAATATACTGAACAGGTTTGTTTCCATGGTAACAAAGGTTAATCAGAAGATGCGTTAATCTCACCACCTCAAATGCATACAAGTGGCACAAACTGAAAACAAACCAGAAAAGTAAGAAATTCAAAAGCAAGTTTGGTAATGAGGAGCTCTAAAACCTGTTCCCCCTTTACCAAAAAGTGTCTTTCACTTTGTAGGACCAATTTTAAATTAAATACTTTTGGTTTATTTTATTAATGACTGATGATATGCACATTTCAGCAACATATGTAGCCTTATCAGTAACTTCTGCAACTTTCTTAGTGTATCCTGAACATATTAATACCCAAGACTGACAGATCATTGGGATATTGTTTGGCCCATTATATGTCAAGTAGATACTTTTCTGTGTAGGGTCTGTCTATGGAATCCAATGCATATTTTAGGATGGAAGATCTGTTATTGACCCCTCCTTTTAGGCTGCTTTAGAAGTTCTATCATTTTACACTATCTTGTATCTTTTCTTTAGAAAATTCTTCCATCTCCATATGGGTTCTACATTTGAAAAATGGGCAAAAAGAAGTAGAGAGATAAGAAAATGCTGTTTTCCCGGTCCTGTAAAAACTTGTGGTTTTTTCAGTTTTGCTGACTTACTCTGCTTTCAAAGAAGAATTGCCATCACCCTTTTTCCAACTGTTATTTGGACAAATTCTGTCAGTGTATCACAATAATAGCTGAAAAAAAATGCTTTGTCTGGAGATCTTTCTAGTCCACTCTCAGAAGGATTAGCAAATCTTAAATCTATGATATTTGATGCAAGTGACCAGTACAGTGTAGAATTTGCTACACCTTTTGCAGACAATTATATTTTAAAAATATTATTTAAGAAAACATTTCAGAGAATGTTATTTCTTTTATACTTTAAAAGTACACCACACAGAATTATCAGATGCTAAAAATAATATTGTCAATGCAGCTTTGATGCAGGTCTTTAGACACGGTTATATTTCCTTCCTGCCCACCTCTGTGTTCCCAGGGTTCCAGGAATTCATTCTTTTTCACAGTGTATTTATTGACTTGGAATTATATCAAGGATGGTGGCGAGAAAGCTGAGTGTTGAGGAATGACACTGTTTCAGTTATTAGAGAATTGAAAGTACAGGAAACTTTATTCTCATCTGCAGTTTTTTCTCATGGTGTTTGCAATGCTCAGCAAGATGAACATCTGATTTTTTTTTATCAGCAATTGGGGGAGAGGATGAAAGTGTCTCTGTATGTAAGAGAGAGAAACTATATTTTGGCTACTGTCCAAGGTTCAGGATACACAGATTCCAGTTTCTACTCCTGCGAGAATTTAAATACTTGTCACTAAGAAGTCATAGAATCATAGAATCATATGGGGTGGGAAGGGACCTCTGGAGATTATCTAGTCCAACCCCCCCTGCCAAAGCGGGTCCACCTAGAGCAGGTTGCACAGGAACATCTCCAGGCAGGTTTTGAATGTCTCCAGAGAAGGAGACACCACCACCTCTCTGGGCAGCCTATTCCAGTGCTCTTTCTCACAGTAAAGAAGTTCCTCCTCATGTTTAGGTGGAACTTCTTATGTTCAAATTTGTGCCCATTTTTTCTTGTCCTGTCCCTGGGCACCACTGAGAAAAGACCAGCCCCATCCTCCTGACACCCTCCCTTTAAGTATTTGTAAGCATTGATTAGATCCCCCCTAAGTCTCCTCTTCTCAAGACTAAAAAGACCCAAGTCCCTCAGCGTCTCCTCGTAAGGGACATGCTCCAGGCCCCTAATCATCTTTGTGGCCCTCATATAGTATGGTATCACATAAGTGCAAATGTGAACCCTGGAATTCAAACAATATTCGAGTACTGATCCCAAGAATACTAAATTTAAAAAGAAGGATTTTATTAATATTTGGAATGTTTTCCATATCCATACCTTTCTGAGAAATACCAGCTTTTATAGTAAATTCTAATGAGAATGTTTAGTGCTTTTAATTGCCTGGATTGAAAAAGGCAACTTAAATTTCTAAGGGGACCACAAACTAGTTACGTTGCTTGGTTGGAATGAATACCTGTAATCCCAAAACGTATATAGCACTGTATATTAAATCACCAATCTCCTAGTACTTAAATAAGACAGAGAAAACTGGTTGTTTTCATACAAGCCTGTGGGAGGAATAGAAATATTTCCGTTGAGAAATTAAAATAGTAAATTGGAACATACATATACTTAATATATATGTTAAATATGAATCTTTTTTTATGTTCCTGAATAAGTTAGACAGTAAAAATAAGGTGTGGAGTTCCAATCCTCCCACACACACTCACATACACTGTCCTGTTAAAGAGCATGAGTCACTGTTAGACAAAATATGAGTTCAAACATACAATGCTTTTGGATCCCTGAATGGATCAGAAAGCATACATGTGTATAAAAATCTGTATACATATATATGTAAAAAAATATATATGCATATATACAGAGATATATAAATTAAACATAATAAGGAAATAAATACAATAAGGAAAAGTCCTTTCACCAAAAGACCATGCAAAGCAGAAAAAACAGCTAATGGTTCATGAATGAGAAAATTTTATTTCAAGGTCACCTTCAGAGAGAGAGGTTGGGTAGCGCAGACCTCCCCTTCTCCATGGCTGTGGGGAGCCTCCAGCAGCCTATGGGCCCATGGCATGGTGCAGACAAGGGCTGTCTGTCCTTCCTTGTCCCCAGGTCAATGGCTTTATTGAAAACTGCAGAAATATCTGGCAGAGTGGCTGCAGAGCAAAGGGTCGGGAGTCGCCATGCTCTGGTCCTGTCTCTGCCAGGCCCTGGGGCAGCAAAAGGCAGGATCAAAAAACAAGGGAGCAGCCACCCTGGCTCACCATGGGAAAACCCTGCCTGGGGCTCTGCCAGACTCTTGGTACCTTAACTTCATTTCAGTGTCCTTGCAGAAGGTGGTGAATCTCTGCCTGTGTGGCTGAGGATGGGAGTGCGCCATGGTCTGGTCCTGCCCTTGTTTGAGCCTTCGACTCTGCAGGACAAGGGGCAGCAGCCGCCATCTGTGGGGCCACAGGCAACCCCTGCCTCTCTGCCCAGGCCTGGCAGCCCTGCCCTCCTGCCCCCATCATCCTCTTGCCTCTCACTCACCAGCCTCCTTGCTTCCACTCCAGCCTGGTACGGTGCAGGCGTCTCTGTGCCCCTCCTGGAGACCCTGTCACCGACCCTTGTGTCATGGCCACCTTCAGCGTTCTGCCTGCTGTGGCACGGCCACCACGTCACCAAGTACTCCAGAGCTGATGGAAGGCCAAGATCTTGGCTGCTCAGGGGAAAAGGCCTGTCACTCTTCAGCCTTGTTCAAACACAGTGGAATGGCCAAATCCCATAACTTTGGCTAGGGTGAACATTGCACTATGGTGGTCTGCTCTGCCTGGGGGTCTCCAACACTCTACCACCTCCCTGATGGCACTGGGTATTTATCGGTTTGGAACTGAACATCCTATACAGATTAAATCATGTGTTTGAAGCTGAGTCTCCAGGGCACTTAAGATGTCCTGGAGTGTCTGGCCTGATCCCAGGAGCCCACTTCAGAGACCTCCCATAGATCCTGTGTCATACATGGCAGCTCTGTGGCTGGGAGGAAATGGGGGTGGAGGAGGGAAGTTGAGCCTGGAAAAAGGCAATAAAGGTGTTGCTTTAATTTTTGTCTTTGTTTCTCACTACTCAAGTTGATTTTAACTGGAAATAAGTTTTCCCAAGTTGAGCCTGTTTTGCCCATGCCAGTAACTTGTAAGGGATCTCCATGTCTTTCTCTTGACCCAGGAGCTTTTTCATCCTAATTCTCCCCAGCGCCCGGCTGGTGGGTGTGTGGCAGCTGCCCAAGGTTAACCTGCCCCAGTGTGTACTGTCCTACAATAATGATGTTTAGAATCTATGTACTGTAGATACAGGGGGGGAAGGGGGAGACAAGTGGTGGTCATTTTTGCTTATGAACTCTTTTGTTATATGGTTCTCAAATGGTCAGTGTTTCTAATCCTGTAAAAATTTGAACACATATAAAGTGTGTTTGCTTACATAGAATAGTTCACATGTATAAAGTTGGTCAAGTGGATTTTATTATCAGGCACATTTTTTCTCTTTTTCCTTGGCAATCATCCATGGCTACTGTCATCTAAAAATCTAACTCTAATCTTGGTTACTCATGAGATTAGCATAAGGTATCAAAGAACATACTGCTACAAGTGTTCATGATCAAAATGTGGTAAGAACCAGAGATTAATTTTTCAAGGAAGACTCTCATCAGAAAGAGCAGACTGATGCAGTTGATTAGACCTGGGACTAAACCACAGAGTTTATTAATCCTGATGTCTTTCTTGAGCGCAGTTGAGCAGTCCTACAGTCTAGTTCATAAAAGGGCATGTGAAGAATCCTTGTAAATATTAATCAATGTTCAGTTATGCTGTACACTGAATTTATGGTGTTTAATAAGTGACGAAATATTCCTGAAAGAAAAATTAAGAAATTCACAGTTGTAATCAGGTAAAATTCACATATTTACCCCGTTCAGACTGGAAATCTTCAAGCAGAATGATCTCAAGCTCTCCTAAGCATTTGCTGATGTTATTAATGTAGATACAGCTTGGAATTCCCAAATCAAGTAACGCACCAACATTGGAAATGACACCAAAGTTATTGGAAAATGAACTTTAACCCATACCTACTTTTCAACTGTTGAACCTCATTGCCACCTACTTAAAATCTCAGATCCCTAAAACCAGTAATAGAAGAGATTCACCTATTCCTGAGAAGGCTGAGTAGATCCCATATTGATCATTAGATATATATTTTCTCTAAGCACTTCAGATTTTAGACTGCACATTATTCTCTCAGGTGACATGTCTGCCTCAGAAACAATATGGGCAGTATAAAGGGTGAAGAAGACAGTGTTATTCAAGAATCAAAATTGAACAGTTTTGACTAGTTGAAAATTGCGAAACAGTATGGTGATTACAGAATTTCCAGGAGAAATTTGAAGTAATTTACCTGAATCTTGAATATCAACAATTAATTTACTATGGAACTGAATATTTTAAATCATAAATTAAGATTATGGTGCTTTAAGTGTCTTCTTTGATATGAAAATTTTAAGAACTGCTAATAAGTAATTGTTACTTAAAATAACAGCTGATATGTTGGTAAGATGGTAAAAGGCAGCCAGAATTCTGTTTAACGTTTTCTTGAGAGTGCAGGCTTTTATCCTGCAATGTTAGAAATCTCTGTATTATGAGTGCCATGTAAATACAGTTTTTAATTTTTTTAAATTTTTTTCTAGGAAGATTGATTAATTATATAAATTTCATGTGCCTATTCACATTCCTCAGTTTCCAAGATTTCAGGCTGTGGAGTTACTATTCAGTCCAATTCCCTCCTTAGCCCTGGCTCCATGACTGACTAGTCTTGCAGTTCTGCAGCCGCACGCTATGACTCTCTGCA
Organism: Limnodromus scolopaceus; assembly: GCA_028565335.1. Taxonomy (NCBI): domain Eukaryota; kingdom Metazoa; phylum Chordata; class Aves; order Charadriiformes; family Scolopacidae; genus Limnodromus; species Limnodromus scolopaceus. The sequence continues at coordinate 196,755,990 of JAOXNO010000001.1, read as the reverse complement.
TGCCTCACAACATGGCTTTACCTCCATTAGGGCAAGGGAAAGAAAGTCTGCATCCCCAAGTCTCGCCCCACACAAAACAACGACTCTAGCAGAGTGTGCAGTCACTTCTGGGAAATGTTCTCCAATCCCGTAGTTTCAATGTAGCTTTAAACTCCCTACATAGAAAAGTAAGCCTCCATTGATGTTCCAGGTCAATTTTGGAAGAGTCCAGACTTTCTGTTACTTCTAATGGGATGTTAAGTTCTAGCTTATCATTGATACAACTACTGAAGTATTCACAAAGCTTCTTTTAACTTGAGCTTTTATTAGCATTATGTATAAGAAAATTAATTTTTTTCTTTAAGTATAAGCCAGCCTGTGTTTTAATTTGAAAAAAAAAATATTTTAAAAATATTTTTTAAAATATTTAAATTAAATACTTGCATCTGTAGTATGTTTCCTTCGTTGCTTTTGAAATAAAGGAGACATAGAGCACTTAAGGTTTTCAGTTTCAACTCTGTCACTAAAGTTTAAATGAAGATAGTATCATTAGGTGGTCTGTTATGATTTCTTGCATATCACATATGACACCTCATTGCATTTTATTTAATCACCCCTTTATGAAGCCTAATAATTTATAAACATGTAGTCTTGTCTTTTCAGCAAGTGCTTTGATGTCTTCAGAATAGACCTCTTTCTTCAATTATTCTGTTGCAGACAAGATGATCTAACTAAGAATTCATTTAGTCACTTTAGCTACAAACTGATGAACATTCTCATTCATTATTATGTTGCTTCTGAGTCTCTGAATACTCTCTGCTGGTACTCCATACTCCATCTGAAATGTAGATAAGCAGCCAACTAAATCTTTTCATCTTTTAGGAACATGCCTTACGTGCACTGAGCTTTCTCTGTTACATTCCTCTTCACTGCAAGCAGAAGTGAAACGAAACCTGTTCTTATTCCACATAGCACAAGTACCAATTTGGCTACCACCATTAAGACTGCCAACCTCCTCATAAAGAGTCCAGGTTATTTTTCCAAAAGGAAAGTGCACCACACTATTTGCAAATAGTACAGGTAGAAAGAACAGCTGTACTGCTAGTGACACCAGCACCTACCTAGTGTTGCATGTTTTTCTTTTCTTTCCAGTAGTTCTAGACTGTGACATTTTATCTACAAAGTCACTCCTAGGGAGAAGATAAGTGATTAATCTTCATGAATATGCTCCCTGTCCATATACCTACTAATCTGCATGCAATAAAACCTAACTCTAAACCCATGATTTAGTTTTGCATTCATTCATTAATTCTTGGTTTTGCTAGACTAGCTTGATGAGACCTCTGACTATTTACACCTACATTCTTTACTATTTTCTTCTGTGCAGTGTAAGAAGCAGGTAACCAAATTATAAGAAAAAATCCATACAAAGTTTTTATACCTGTATTTTCCTCTCTTGAAATAAGTTTCGCTCCTATAGCAGCCTCAGCTATAGTGTTCAAAACTCAGTACTGGAGTTATTTTAACTTCAATAATATAAGTACATACTAGAAAACACTTAACTGTGGTTGGAGTTTTTTAAATAATTATAGAATCATAGAATCATAGAATGGTTTGAGTTGGAAGGGACCTTAAAGATCATTTAGTTCCAACTCCTGCTGGGGTTGGAACCACCCTGCCGTGGGCAGGGACACCTCCCACTAGACCAGGTTGCTCAAAGTCCCATCCTCTAGCCTGGTCTTGAACATTTCCAGGGATGGAGCATCCACAACTTCTCTGGGCAACCTGTTCCAGTGTCTCACCACCCTCAATAATGCAAATATCTATCCCAGAAAATATATTTCTGCCAATGCATACAACTGAATTAATGTACCTAAACACAGAAGTAATGTAAATATGCAGAACAGCAATTCACGCTCCATTACATAGTCCTACAAAAAGGGCTAATAAACTTGAAAATTATGCGAACCAGAAACTACTAATTGATACTGCTTTTATTTGTTGTCTTTACAAACTGACAGAATGATTTTTGAATCTATTTCAGTACAAGCATACATACCAGAAAATGAAGGTATTTTCAAAATCTGAATTTCAATAGCAGTGTAAAAAGACAAAAAACTAAGTGTGTAATAAGTCTACAGTCACCAAAAAGGAAGGTTGAATAGTAGAAAAGTTTTTCATGTGGTCTTTTCATTGTATTATAATAATAGAATCAAGAAAATTTTTATCTCAGACTGAGCATACTATGACTTATGTCTCCCATGTTTCTCATCCTTTTTCAGACTCCAAGACTTTCTTCTCTGTACCAAGACTTGTAGTCCCATGCACCTTTTCTTGTCCACTCAAACTTTCTGAAACTGTTAGCAACATGGAAAAGGTCACAGGTCCCAAAATTGTGAACCCATAACATGGCTGAAGTTGTGGGGACTTGGTAGAACAATGCAGTAAATAATTTTTATAAGTCAGTGACCAAAACCCAAAGTCTTCAGGTGCACCTTTCTTACTTCAAGCTAGCATTGATAGGACAAATATATCAGGAGGTTATAAACTGCTTAAAGTTTCACGTTGTCCTCAGTACCAATTGGAGAACTTTTATGACGTGAACATATGAAACCATAAAACTGACAGAGAAAACCCGGCTCCCACATGTTTCGTTGCAAGTAGTAGGACAATGTAAGTGTTTGCCCTCAGCCAAATTATTAGGCTAGTGCTCTAAATCTTAAGAGCATTATGGGACTAAATAATTCATGAGTTTGGAGCAAGTCTAAGTTGATTAAAATTCCACAGTCTTCAGGTGCACAGTGGGCATTTTAGTTATTCAGACCTACATGATCAGGAGCCTTTTACTTTTCTGAAGGTTACAAGTTCCTCTTTACAATAGGAATGAATTGGAATCATAGATGTACTCTGTGGCTCTATCCAGCTTTTCTTGTTCAGAAATTTAAATTCATATGAAGACATAAATACATGCCAAAATTAGAGAAGACAGTGGAGGAAAATGAAATGTCAGATTTTGTTATATATTATTTAATAGCAGCCACCAGTTGCTGCTATTAATTTTATGAGTTATTTTTCTTAGCAACTCCTTGACAGAAGGGGGAAAACTGTGTCTTAGTTCTTTGTGAGATGAGCTGCTGGAAGCAGCAGGAAAATTTTACCTTGCTCTCTATAAGAAGAGTTAACTCTTGCTGGTTTAATTCTCTTGAGTTGCTCATTAGACTGCAGGTCAAAATATGTCTGATAAGAAAGCCATGTTACGGCATGCTGAAAACTTGTATCATACTATATATTTTATTGTTAATTTAGTAATATTTATTCCCTATCTTTTTTGTTTTCTTTTAACTATTGATTTTTAATATAACATCTGAAGTAATGTGATATGAACCTCTGGAAAACAACAATGATTTTGTATACTTTAATCTCACTTTATAAAAGCTATAATACACTTAGATATATTCAGATTTCCTAAATTATAACACTTCTATTTCCACAGAAAGTGTTGATTATGGGCCGGTGTTTGTGCAAGAGCCGGATGATGTTATTTTTCCAACTGATTCTGAGGAGAAGAAAGTATCTTTGAATTGTCAAGCTCGTGGAAATCCTACTCCCACGTACAGGTACCTGTTTCAGAAATATTTTTTTTATTATTTTTCAGAATATTAGCCTCTGCAGTCCCACTCTGGCAGTCAGTGTGCTTTGGAGAACAATGTAACAGAAACTGTTCCAGGAAAGAAATGGCTTTCCTGATTGAATCACAGAATCACAGAATCACAGAATCAATCACATGGGGTTGGAAGGGACCTCTGGAGATCATCTAGTCCAACCCCTCTGCCAAAGTAGGTCCTCCTAGAGCAGGTTGCACAGGAACTTGTCCAGGCGGGTTTTGAATGTCTCCAGAGAAGGAGACTCCACCAC